>JANCMC010033613.1:38187024-38348332 GCA_024363005.1 Charaxes varanes | reverse complement strand
ACGCGTTTACCGCTCTTTGTGCGAACAAAAAGGACATATTACGTAGAGGGTAATTGACTTTTTTAAAGTTCCGTAATACTCTATAGTCTATAAGCTTATCTTGACACGCCCTTGGCCACTATTTTAATTTCCAATATTAAACTAAAAATAGTAAATATATTTTTTATAATAAAGAAAATGGTAAAAGTAATTTTTTAAATCTTTGTAATCTTTGTAAATTTTATAAGTCTTTGTAGTCTAATATTATCGTAAGACTTAGTAGATATCAATTTTAGCAGCTAGGTTTTTAAATAAACATCTTAAAATTATTCTCTCACGTTACACATCTCTTCTGCAAATTGCAGAGATACGATAGTGGCGGGTGCAGTGAGTGGTTGGGACCGCGGAGACGATGAGGATGTCTTCTACGAGACCCGCTCCTCGGACCGGGGATCTTCTGCGCACAGCTCGGCCGATAGGTACGTAATACAAGTATAGCATCATCACCATATCAGCCGTTTAACGTCAACTGCTGGAAATAGGCCTCTTGTAAGGGGCTATTTAAAACGTTCTTTCACTTTTGGCATCAGGGCTTAGAACGAGGTTTCCCAACTTAAGTAACTTGGTCTTACGTAACTAAAGTAAAAGATAAAAAGTTCGCGCTAAGTCCACAGCGAACACTTCTTAGCATCAACGCGCCTTGTATTAGCAAAAACCATTATGATTGAAGTACGGCCCTTTCTATGAACCTAGCATGAACTTTTCGAGCCCAAGTAAGTCTACGAGTCGACTTTACTTAGGATGAAAATGTTCGTGCTATGCCAACAGGAGGCAAGTTTTAATCGTGTCACGCTTTTAATTAATGCCAAAGCTACTCTATTAAGGTTCGGCTGGGGGTCTAGCACGCCATTTTCATTTTAGATTTACTTACCTGTTCGAAAAGTTCGTACTAGGTCCACAGCTCGTGCCTGCCACACTTAGCCCGTCATCGCTCCATCTGGTAGCAAGGTGTCATACACTCAGTTTATACGCGTATATATAAAAACATATACTATCAATCGATTCCTTTGTTTCGGACAAGTACCTATACCTACTCAGTTAATTTATTCAGTCATAATATCAGCTACAAATACCTGGTTAATAATTGGTCCCCTACAAGGGATTCAGTAGAGTCGCATAAAATACCAGAATCTGACATTATGGCAAATTGCTATAGACAGAATGCGGTTATCAGGTGCGTAGGGTGCTACGGTGCGGCGCGCGGTGCGTTCCTGTGCGGTTCGGACAACCGCACATACTCTTCTTTATGCCGCCTCGACCTGCACAACTGCGTGCACCGCGGGGCACCGCCCGTACGGCTGGCGTGCCGCGGCTTCAATATGCATTATCAAACTGTTATTATTTAATAACGCAGCCCTTGAGTATTGGGGCGAGGCTAGCAATTTTTTCGCTTTATTGAATGTATCTGTGACACTTTTTAGGATTCGTACTTTTTACGTTGCCCCACCGAAAATAAATACAATAAATAATTTTAAAAGGCTTTTATAATAACATAAATAGAATTGTGTTTATTAGAGAATACTTCTTCTTAATTGTCGAAGTTATCATTTAAAACATATTTTAGGTTAAAATATTTATGAACTGAAAAGAAGATAAGTTTATTAAGAGGCGATAGCGGATGTGAAATGTTTTTAATAAAGATATTAAAATAATTTACCCGATTTTTCGTTCATATCGACTGATCTTGGGCGTTGTAATTGGTTGTAGCTACTGCATTCAGTCAATACATTCAATTTTTTTTTTATATTACAAAAGGCGAACGAGCAGGCGGTTTATTACTTAATTGACTGCCGACCATTTAAAATGGGGTTTAGGCCATCGGAAACGCGATAACAATATCACTTGACAGCATTGCCGCCTCTTCAAGCCAATCTTATGTGAGGAAGAGGTACTGGTACCCTTAAGCGCCGGCCCAATTCGAAAGTATGAAATATTTATTGGTGTTCTTTCAAACCGACACTATATTTGATGAATATTTCGTGAATATTTGTTTGTTATACACCTTAAATGCCATTTACTTCAGGAAGGACATCGCTTTTTCAAATAACTCTTTTTTATGTATCTGTATCAAATAATACATTGATACTTGAAGAGAGAGCGTTTGATAACTTTTGCGAAAATAGAATGAAATTTGGCACAATTATTTTATACTTACAGATATATAAAGCTGAAGAGATTATTTGTTTGTTTATTTGCTTGAACGCGCAAATTTTAGCAACTACATAATTTCTAATTAATTATTTAAAATAATTTTTCCACATTAACTTTATTAATTAATTAGCTCTTTTAAATTCGAGAGGGAGAAGTGTCGTGTCTTAAACAGAAGCTGGGACAGACTCCTCATACAGTACAATACCTCAAGTGATCGTGAACTTAAGTTTGTATATCCTTTACTAGCTGTGCCTGCGAATTCGTGTGCGTAAAATTAGGTAAAAAATAGATTAAAATTTCATCTTTTAAGGCAAATGTTAAAAAATACTATCTTTCATCACTTTCGGAACATGAGCAGTAATGTTGTACATATAATATTTTTGTTGGGGGAGTTCCACTATCTTTACTTAGAGACTATCTGTCTAATAGGATATAAAATAGAAAAATAAATGAGAGATGCCAACAGTGTGTTGAAGAAGGTATCGTATTGGGTTAATAACAATTTTGCAGTGAATATAATGAAAACAAATTGCATTTCCTTTAGCATCAATAAAAAAACCCAAACCAGACATGTAGCCACTAAAAATATTTTTTTTTTAAATTTACATTCCATGGCTCAGCCTATCATTTCTTATTGCATAACAGTTTGGGGTGGAGCTTGTAAAACTAGATTTCGATACGGTCGTGCATTACGCAATTCGCAGGTTAACTCGGCAACTTGCTCCACATTCGCTTTGTCTGACTGCAGTTTACTTGCAACTGGTCACTCCGCCGCCTTTACTATCCCATAACCAGTCGCAAATTCTCTCTGATATTCGACCTAGTTACGTGTTACTATCCGGGTAACAAGTCTCAAACGAAGAGAACGGCTATTGAGTAACTTCAAATTCTTGACCACACATAGTGTTAGCTAGAAATGGTATTCCAAGAGCCTTTAACACAGTTTAGGGAAGGTGTTGTGGGAAAGTTACGATTGCCATTAAGGGCCGGCAGCGCATCTGCTGGCCTTCTGGTCGTGCAGATGTCCATGGGCGCCGGTGGGCACTTCGGTGCCAGCTGCCTGCTCGTCTGCCCCCTTGTAACATTAAAAAAAAAAAAAAAAAAAAAATTATTAAACACCACAAATTATTATACTACTAACCTTTTCTTAATAACAGTCTAATAAAAGATTTACGTGCTCGTAAAGTTTTTAAAAACATGGTCATATATATATTGCTGTTAAATATCACAAGGTTTTATTTTATTCATTTATCTAATAGGTAAGTATGCAGTGAATTGCAAAGTCTTCCTCAGCGCTACGCTGTACGCTGGTCTAGTACCAGGGTCCGCTTAGAATACAGAGGAAGTGGCTGTGAGGCGAGTTAACATGACCGACTGCCGTCTGGATTCCCGCACCCCACAAAACCCCACAACCTCCCTACTAATATCACTCTTTAACATTAATCGGGGTCCACTGTTTTACGTGCCTTCCGAAATACGATGGTGGTTGGATTTTTGAAAACTAGTGTTTTTGTTTAATTGATCACCCATGAACGGCCGTAACGGTGAGCTACTTAACCTTGGGGTCAACTCAAATGCTGGCGCTTTTGACAATTTAAACTTTTTAAATGTAACCTTATGGCGTTTGACATAACATTGACAGATTGCATGGTAAACGAGAACTGGAACGGGAAAGAAAATGGAAACGGGAACGAGGATAAATAAATAAATGGCCAAAAGGATAAATAAATAAATGGCCAAAAGCGTGTCGACATACGCTTATATAGAAGGGTCTCCGTATCTGATACGCTATAAACGTATTTGTTCAATAACTTCAAAAGTTGTTGTCAGATTTCGTTCAGAATAATTTTCCTAATGAGTTTTTAGCATGTTCTATCAACATGATATAGTAGCAGTGTAGACTTCTGACTTCACTAATGTCCAACGCTAGAAGCAACGCATACTGCGTTAGATTTATTTCTAACGCTGTATGCGTTAGAATTATTTATAACGCTATATGGGTTAGAATTACTTTAAAAAAAAAGTTTATTAGGAATAGTTTTTAGATATGTTTAATATTGTCTTTTTCTCCTCCTACTAAGCTTAAATTAAAAGCTTGTATAAAGAGGGTGCCACCCAATTTTCACCCGGTCGTGGTAAGAATCCTTACCAAGCTAAGCAATTCTTACCACGACCAGGTTAATACTCCCATTTGTGAATGTGCCCAATACTAGTCTAGCCTGTTCCGTCAAACATGTTGAATTTTTTAACAGACATTTCTCGGACTTTAGTACCGGTGCTGAAACAACAAAAATGGTTAGTTTTCGTTTGGAAGTCAACTTTTTATCTATAATGTCTTATAATGCCGGTGCCAGACATAGCTTCATTTGAATGATCATGTAGTGTGGCCGGGAACTTTGTGTAGCTTCGCAAAGCTTTGTAGTACTTTGTAGTATTCAAGGACAAAAATGTATAAACACTTTGATCTATGTAAGTTTGGCTCCGGCATAAGAAAATCACTTTAATTCTTAATACTGAGGAACATTAAAGTTTTTGCCCATATTAATTGAAATCTTAGTTAGGAAATAAAATTTGCGGAGAGTAAGCCAGGGTCTTCAGTTCTAGCAATGTACTCGCTAGTGGAGTTTGCGGTTGTAGTGAAAGGATTGGCTATTCGATTTTATAGGCTATAGCTGATTGTTTCCAGAGTGCACCAAACGTAAAGAAGGGAATGTATGTATATTATTGCTAAATACTTATTTCCAAAATATACAGTTTGCCATTGAAACGAGAAGAGGAAGAATATACTCTCTGTTCTTTTTTTGTAAAGACCAGAATGCCATTTCAATTTTTTTCGTTGTCAATAATTCAGTGGGTGACAGATATCCGAGTAAATACATGCATTTGTGGCACGATGAATTTTTATTTTTCGTTGGCAGATTCGCAATCATTATATATAATAAGGTAAAAGCGACGGTAATATTATAATAGAACATAAGAGAAATGTTTATTTTATAAAAGTCAGTACTACATAACTGTATTTTAGGGGCCAGTGCCTTTCCAAACATTGACAACTTATTAAATAAACTTTTTTTTTATTGTAACGCAGCTGAAGTCGCAAGTAATTGTTACTCATTCATAAAACAAAAATTATGCTTGAATTGCTGTTTATTCTTCCGCATTATCTTGATATGTATGTTTAATAACCTTGTATAAAATCATTAAATTTCTCAATCGTAAACGAGTTTTTGCTAACTAACGTACTGGCATAAACAGTACGTGTATAATAAAATTAAATGCCGTTTGTTACGAATTAAATAGGGGAAGCTTTTTTAAAATATTTTTTTTAGATTATGATCTTGAAATACGTACTAATTACAAAAAACGGCTACATATGGTACTACAAATATTACAACAATAAAAAGGTATCTTCCAAATTCCTAATACAAAAATCTAGGCGAATAGAAATCAATCATTAGAAATCACTGCGTAGGTACCTCAATTTCATTTATGTGCAATGATACAAGGATGTTTACTTACCTGTGGCCAATACTTGTGATACAAACAAGGGATATAGAATACAAAATTTTTTTAACAGAGACATCTTTAACGTCAGTTTCTTATTGTTATAGGCCGCTGAATGCTTAATTTTCAATAGGAATTTTCATTAAATAAATAACCTGAAGACCGCGATAAAAACACCCATTTTATAATGCATATAAATGTATGTAAATTTGGGTAAAATTTTAAGTACAGAATATGATTAAAATCTGGTTATAACAATGCTAATTTTTTTTGTCGGATGAAATATTCTCTTTTGTTTAATTGTTTAATATACCGTAAATGTTATAAATTAATCATATGTATATGTAGTTGGTTGCACTTTATCTTTATCACTCTCAAGGCCCTACGTGAATAAGCACCGATATATTTAATACACTGCTCTTAATAGCACATACTATTACAATATTATTGCCGCCATATCAACCACCAATAGAAATTCATCATATTGTTATTAATGATGGTAGCAATGTTAACACGATATATCACCAGTGCCACCATTGCGACCGGCCACTAACATTCGTCTCACGTCATAATCGTGATGGTGGCAATACTGATTGACATTTATCACAGATTACAATGAGCCACTTTTATAATTTAAATTATAATTATAACTAAGACTATAATAATATTAAATACATTTTAATATGTAATACATTGTATTATGACTGCCCATCATCTAAAACCTATGTCAAAATGAAGAGTGCATGCATAAAACTAGTTCTTTTCCCGTCTAGAATTAGCGCATAAGCAATATCAGCAATTGCCTGGGGCGCCGCAACGCGTGTAACGCGGGCCACAAGTGCCCTCGACTATTTTGTATGTAACAATCTAACTCTCATGAATAAGTTATAATTAGATTACACTTATTAAAGTTTTGTTGCGATGTACTAACACTAAAAATAATAGCATATGTACTAAAACCACATTACCATTTTTAATATTTCTTAAAATATCTACGTGTATAAATACATAGCTAGACACCTATTTTCAAATAACTATATTACGAGTGGGGCCCGTTTACGTATCATTCTCTAAGGATATGACCAGCTTACATCATCTTTTTTAAGGATGTTGCCTGGGTACATTTTTAAACGATATACGACTCTTTAGGGCATTGCACTAAATGTGTTTTTGTCCTATTCACGTTCATGTGTAAGTTTCTTTGTTGCTTCTTCTTTAGCGGTCAAAACTTAATGCTCTTTTGCGAATGTCTTTTATAATGATCTTATCACAGCTGCATTATGTAGTAAAATTATAAGTTCAAATATTCTAAATAAATTTCTTGATAAGAAGTAATTATATTGCATCATAATTCATTCTGAAAGCAAAAAAAGTGATAAGAATCTACTAGAAACTCAATTGCGATCTTTTTTTGACATAAAAAAACTACATCTTTGAATGTCATAATAAAATAAAATTGCAAAGTTAAAATAATATATAAAACACCAGTAAATTTTTTGTAATCTACGTAACCAGACGTTGTTTTCAATAGTTTACGCTACTTCTATAGAAAAAAACCGTGTTAAAAACTCTTAATGTATTAAACTCTCAAATCACTATAAAAACTTATGGTCCCTGCATTGTAAAGGCTTGGGTGCTTATAAAAACTTCAGTAAACTAGACGATATAAAAACGATCTGATAAAAAAAACCACAATGTCTGAAAACTCGTCTTTTCAACCAATGTGTTCTGTCCACCATTACTTATGGCGCGTACAGACATGGACGTTCACACAGTAGTTGATGTTCGTAATCTATTTGTAGCTTAAGGTTCTATTATTGGTCCATCTTTGTAAACTACATCATGCCACGTGCCTAGCCTCAATTCAGCTTTGCAGACTTGTCCCTACATATATTTTCCCAGTCTTCTAAGGCTTATCTGGTCGTCGATTGCAATTGGTGGGCCTCCATTAGGTGGCTATATTGGTCTACTATTGCCGGTTCATTCATCAGTGAGCCCAGTCCATTGCCACTTTAACTTTGGTGGCTTTTCCCCCCCAATCAGAGTCGGTATTTTGTCCCGCGACAAAGGGTTCGTGCCTCTTTCGCTCACCCCACAGCCACATCCTCTGTAATCAAAGCGGAGCCTGATACTAGACCAGGATAGAGCTTGGAAGAAGAAGAAGTCCTTGAAGACTACAAAGTACTACAAAACTTTGCGCAGTTACACAAAGTCCCTGGCCACACTACACGATCATTGAAATGATCATTCAAATGAAGCTATGTCTGGCTCCGGCATTAAACAATCTCTTGTATGTCTTTAAAAAGTGGCAATTGACGAATGCTTTTGATGAATTTCCGTATAGATATATTTGACCTTGGAGAAGGACACAGGCCACATTTTGTCTCGATTTGACCGATAAAACTATTTACTATAATAGACCCGACATAACTTTAGTTGATAAATTATCTAAAACTGCTTATTTAACCATCCCATTCGTGAGCGCGCAATGTATTGTGAACATTGGGAGGCAATCGTCAATAAAATGTTGACGCGCTAAACAACGCGCCGCGCTACCCCTGTGACGTACTTTTAAGTTTTATTTACATTGCGGTTTGATGTATAGATATTGAAGAAATTTGTTTCTGTTTAAAAATCGCTTTGGGACTGATAGTAATAATGATATGATACAGTATTCAGTTAAAAAAGTGGTTGAAAATAAAATGCTATTGTATAATTTCTTACCTTTGTACCTCAATGGCTTACAGTGAACCAATCGCGTTAATTTTAAACAGTAACCCTTAGCAAAATTTTCTTCATCTAGAAACTGTCATCCAAAATGGTAAAGCACTTTCATGGTCGACTATACAAAAACATCGTTCTGTATGCATCCTAATTTATAAAGAAATCAGCTTAATACACAAAATAAATCACTTGAAAATTTCCACAAAGCGTTCCATATACAAAATGTTTACGGTTTAGTGACCTCCAAATCCACGTTGTATGAAAATAACGTTTGTTTCTTTTTGACGATCGATTAAATTCGTAAAGTATTGACTTTACGAATAACCTTTGTAGAGTCTATCTCTTGATGATGCTTCGGTGTCGAAGCGAAACTGAAAGAAAGTCAGTGTAGTGCTGTGCTTTGGTGGCGTATTCGGTGGTGTAGCTCTCGGGTTTCAGCATTACACCTAGTTTCACTCGTATTCATTCGCGGATTAAAGCAAAGTAGTTTAGTCTTTCATGCATGCCATGGATTTCCGCAAAGTAACGCCTGATTCTATCGATTACTTTGTATTAAGTGATAGTCACTGAAAATTATATTCCGTTATATAGATGAAACGGAATTATATCATACATTTGTGATTTCTTAATAAGTGTCTTTTAAAATAGCATATTACCTGCTTTTATGATTATTTTAACACGTTCCCTTTCGGAGGCACTTTAATAGTAATCATATTAATAATAAGATTTCTACCAAATATGTATTTTACATAATTTTTATTTCTTAGTTTCTATCCAATTTCATTAAATTATCCTTATTTTTATCCAACTGTTTGTCGTGGGTAATAATTAAAATGGCTCATCCGATTTTGATGAGATTTTCGCAGAAAGACAGAATAGAATAGGCATGACGACAAATTTTGAAAAATAGGTTTATAATATTCTTTAGTATCTACTATTGTCAAAAAATATAATACATCTGCAGGATCTAAGGATCAATATTTACTTCAAAACACAAGAAGTTGTCATGACGTCACTTATATTATCAGTGCGTTCCTCTGAGCGTCATATAGACGTTCTCACGGTAACCGTCACGATCAAGGTCGTGAAGTGTCGAATACCTGAAAGAGCATTTTAAAACGTCGCGTTCCTTTGTTGGAACGCACTGACAATATACATGACGTCATACGCTCTACTTACGACTTAAAAGCTACGCTTACAATGGTTCCTCGCACCCTGCTCTGAGAAGAGCCCGCAATAAACTCAGTCAGGTATCGGTTTGATAACAACGGAGATTAATGTTCTTTAAAAATTTTGTTTGAGTCAGAAAAATCCTTAACCTAATAATTACACGCCTCTATCTCTTTAAAGTATTTTTCCTTCTTACAGTGTCTCTTCATGACTAGAGATTAGCCTTGCAAATATTAACAGATACGGAACCCTCTAACAAGAAAACCGAACTCTTATTCACCTCAATTTTATCGGCCGTTTTATCGGATGTTAAATAATAATTGGAGTATTTTCGCACGTTTTAATGTTCTTCTATTTCAGCTGAAGAGAATTATTTCTGTGCAGATAGATTCCACTCGTCACACTCTATTGAACCAGCTGCGGTAGGATACTCGTAACGCCCGTTTAATACCCTCCGACGCGACTCGACGCAATAATTTCGGTGATTGTGCGACAGCCGCTTGCATACAAAATAGACGCAAGAGATTGCCATTGTTAAATAATAATTGGAGTATTTTCGCACGTTTTAATGTTCTTCTATTTCAGCTGAAGAGAATTATTTCTGTGCAGCAGAAAGGTTTCACGAAGCGAAATAAGGTAAAGCCAATTCCTTAAAATTGTTTTTTTTTTAATTTTTAATGACGCCGCGGATGCTGTAAAATGTTTCTCACTTAACAATCGTCTAGCTCATTGAGAAATTGGTTTTTAGATTTTTTCCAACCTGAATAAATTACTGGAAATGTTAACGATACACTATCTTTCTTCTTCCTAGCGTTATCCCGGTTAAGTACCAGGGTCCACTTTGATTGCCGAGGATGTGGCTGTGGGGCGAGTTAAGATGACCGATTGCCATCTGTCGTCATCCCCGGAACTCGCCTTAATGGGCCATAATCTCGCTAACACATCTTACCTCGGAAGGTACTTACAAAAAGTTTACCTCATGATAATAAGGCTATATAACAAAATTAATTTATTTCTTCATAATTTGCGAATTTGACCGAAGTACTTAGGACTGCACCCTGAAGTGGGAACTCTCATCTACTTTGTGATAAATGCTCTATTAGTGCAAATAATTGCCGTATTAAACCCGCATTAACGCCGTATTAGCGGCATTTTAGCGATGTATTAAAGTTGTATTAGTACTGTATTAACAGCGAATTAGCAATGTATTAGCCGAAAGCCCTTGCTCGCTAAGCTCTACCGCCGCCAGACAGGGACGACTATACCCTCTTTCAACGACAAATCTTAGTGGTGACCATTTTAACCGAAACACTAGGATACTATTTTAGACTTTAAGCTTGTCTTGTAAAATTTAAAGTTTGTGTTTTGGTCAAATAAAGATCTCTATCTATTTATTTAGATAAATAAACATATAGATCTGTCTAAGTATATTCATGAGTCGCAATGTAAACGTGGCCATACTTTAAGTTATTCCCTACGCGTCTAGAATCCACGGATTTGTTTCAGATAGATCTCTACGTTTATCTCCAGCTAAGTGGCAAGCCACAGATGTTAGGGAACGAGTTACGACGACATCAATGTAAAACGCCGCCTATGCCCGTATCTTCAAGTCAAAACTTTATCAGTACTCTATGAGATAGCGTTAACAATTATATAGTCAAATAAATAAAGCCTCCAAGACTCGATATTGCTTACATTTCATTGGATGGGGAACAGTATTATACATAACATATTTACATATTACAGATTTAGGTATCAAATTTGACATGAAACTTGCAATGAACGAACATATTAACGTCATAGTAAATAAAGCCTATCAGGATTGTGTATTTTACCCCTCATTACCTCCACGATATATAACACGAGCGCAAATTCCCTCCTAACCCTCAGTTCGATATATCCGACCATTCCTGTTTTAGAATCAGCAAAACACAGAAAAACCGACTATGATACATGTTGCACTGAGTAAGTTTTATAAGTAAAATTATCTTTAAATAAAACATTAAGTAAAAAAACAAAATAACTAAAATTCAAGGTAACACAGAATACTTCCTTGCTGGAAGAAGCATTGCTGTTAAAAATTCATTATACTCAGTACTGCTACTATCATCTTTTAGGAGATGGTGATAAATCCTATTCAGGAAACTCCTTAAGCGACGATAAGCGAGGTGGAATTAGTATAAATAATGGCCTTTGGGGCCCGCGGTCATTTCGCAATTTGCGCCCTATATAATTTAAAAGTTCTTTTATCTATAGATAATGTCAGGAACTCCTGATTCGATTTGAAAACTTATTTCACAGTTAGATAGCCTATTCACTGAGGAAGGCCATAGGCCTATAGTCGTCCTCGTAACACTAATATTTTATAGTTAATTTTACGTGGACGAAGACGCGGGCATAGCTAGTCTTTAATATATAGGATAATTTCCCTCGGCTCAAATTCAATTTACAGTCGGTCGAAGGGCGCAGAAACAAATTCATTATTTCATATTCGAAATGAATACAATTTAGAAGTTTGAAGTTTTATCTTTTAGTTGTTTTTCTTTGTAACCTATAGACACGGACTTTTGTCGGACTCTTAAAACATAACAATTGCAGAAATTGCAGTATCCACTGATACTACGTAAATATTTACTGTAATTATAACTCACCAAATTGGTGTATGCACGCTTCGTAATCACACTGATCACAATGTACTTAGATAGTTGTTACCCAGTCAACGGTTGCAGCATTACACCGATTTTCCCTCGTATTCATTCGCGGATTAAAGCAAAGTAGTTTAGTTTTTCATGCACATCATAACTTTGCGCTCGTGTATTACAATTATTATCTGTTTATAAGAATTAGTTTGCCATTTACAAAAAAGTCACGAGCCGCAAAGAGAGCGGTCGCGGGCCATTTGCCGTCCGCGGGACCCGCTTTACCCATCGCTGCTTAAATCGATTAAGCTTGTAAAATAATATGATTTCATGATTACCTCAATGCTATGGAATCCGTTAATTAACGCTTAAAGATACCTATCAACTAACAGCTACAAAACCTATATTCTATATACGAAAAAAAAAAGTGCTCCGATATGGGGCTGTTACCTGCTAGAAATGAACGCAGCCTTAAAACCAAAAACTAATTTAGAAATTATACAATTTTAACTCAATTTCACTAAAGAAACTAAAGCCAATTAAAAAAAAGAGACTTATGAAAGGAATAACTTAATCTGCTTTTTAAAGGAGGTCAAGGAACTGGAGAAAATATCACAATTGTGTCTACACGTATTTAACAAAGAAGATATTCGGAATACCGGCGCGTGTTGGCCTATATTTGTTCGACTGTCAGATCTGGACCAAATTAAAATGGAACCACACGGGAAGCACTAGCTTTCTAATAAAAAAGGATCATCAAAATCGTTTTTATGTATCACTTCCCAAACATAATCTTCTGTCTTTAAAAAAAATCGACTTCAAATTGTCAGAACTGGACTAAATTGAAATAGTATCACGCGGGAAACACTAGCTCCCAAATAAAAAAGATCGTCAAAATCGATTCATCCAGTCAAAAGTTCTGAGGTAACGAACATAAAAAAATACAGTCGAATTGAGAACCTCTTCCATTTATTAAGTCGGTTAAAAATACTGAATGCATACATTCAATTCTTGAATTTGAAGAAATATAATAAAAAATTGTAGGGTTTACTTTATAAATGGTAGATCCATTTGCAAAGTAAAACAAAAAATATTGAAAACTAGTTGCTACCCGCGACTTTGGCTGCGTAAAGTTAGGTGAAAAATTTTAGCGTGCCGATACGAGTATATAGCTTATAACCTTTTTCGATAAATGCACTATCGAACACTGAAAGAATTTATCATATCGGACCAGTCGTTCCTGAGATTAGGATATAAAAAAAATCTATATCTATACTAATATATAAAGCTGATTCCTTGCTTAACAGACAAACGTATATATTGCGCTGTCAGCGAGGTCCCCTTAATTTAGCAACGTTACCGCCGAGGAGACAAGAAGGTTTACAGAAACGTAATTTTCACGCAGCTTAGGGCGCTAATAAAAAGCAGTGTTTCTTATCGTAATCTTTAGTAATATGTGTATAGCAACAGAACAAGATACACTACTAATTAGCATTTAGAAGCCTCCATAAGTGAATGATAGAAGGATAGATTGAAATCAGTAAGTTGCTCGGTTGAAATCCCAACCACGCTGAACTATCTTGTGGCCAGTCCTAACACAATACTTATAAAAAAAGCTTAAGTGGAGTTATAATGAAGTTATAAGGCATGCTTCATAGTACTCCTACATTCTATTTATAAGAGAATATACTTTCGCATGAAAACTTTATTTAGAATATAAACGTAAATACTAAAATATTTTAACATTCAACGGATCAAGTTATGGGTGTGCAGCTTTATTTCATAGTTATTTAAAAGTTACCATTCAAACCATTAATTACTCTGAGCATAAAAGTGTATTTCAATGAAACACATCAAAAGACCGTACTAACGATATTCAATACAGCCAAACTAAAAATACGACTCCATAAAAATGAGAGCGTAAAATTTACTAGCTCATGTATATTTTTTTATCACAGAAAGCAGTACTTATAGAAAAGCCACATTGGAGATATTGAAGCGTAATGCAATATTGATTAAAGTATTCGCAACTGTTGGTACTTTTTGAAAACTCTTATAATTGCACGATTCCTCGTATATCATAATTGCAGATTGAAGATAGTTCACTTACTCTTGTGCAAATCAAATAATCCCGGCCCAAAGCTTGGCCACGCGGACAGCATAATCAGTAGCCTGCACCGGATTTCCACTAGTACTCACTGTACTCCTGGGGATATGCTGCTGACATCTGTATGTAAGGGCAAGAGGAACACGACTCAAGGTGCTACATACGCTGAATCACAGCACACAACCACTTCAAGCTAGAGTCATCTAAATCCCTACCTTAAAAGTTGTTTTTAAAGCTAGAATCCCTACCTCAAAAGTTGTTTTTAAAGCTAGAATCCCTACCTCAAAAGTTGTTTTTAAAGCTAGAATCCCTACCTCAACCGACCAGTGTCCGAAGTCTATTGAGGCACTCCCATCTTGACCTTCGTGACTCAGATCCAGGCGGACGATTCTCGAAGATCAGAACATTGGTGTTGGGGGAAAACAGCTTCGCCAGAGCTCCACTCTCGCACTGGACGAGTTGTCTAACAGTGGAGAGACAACCTTCATAAAATTTTTAGTGAGTAATATTTAGATAGGCTATTTCTAATATAATTTAAAATATATACATTATTTCTTTTCCAATATCGAGGTTTGTTTACAAGATATTTGTCCGCGTAGTCGCTTTTGTTTGTTTAAAAGATACAGGAACTGCCAATGTCAGTAGTCAGAGATACATTTTCTGAGCGTAAGAAATAAATAATATTTCCGTTTCTCTTGTTTACAGTTTCTAAGAAATTTCCTGCAAGAACAAGTAACTTGAAGTATTAAAAACACATTTTATTTGTGTATATTGATTTCTTTGGTGTTGACTCTCTTACTTAGAGTTAACCTTTGAATTTCGAGCAAAGTTAGTAATAAAATGTGTTTTTAAATTTGTCTAGAAAGCAATGGATACTTTTTAATTCTTTCATAAATTATTTGTATCATAATAATATTATAATGATAACTACAATACTTTTTGTAAGACTTAGTTTCTTTCCCTGGAATTAAAATTTCTTATTCCTAAACCTTCAACCTTATTAATATAGCCATAAGGTTGAAGAATCTAATGATTCATTTATTTATGAGACATTAAAAATATGTAATTTTTAGAAGTTGCTTAGGTGTCCGACTAATTCAGAAACGCTTATTATTTTCGCAAGTTAGTAAAAAATTGTAGTGTATATCACGTTCCTGTTTATATAAATGAAAACGTAAGTAGGTGCCATAAAAGCAAACGAGGCTACAAAGCAACGCATTACCCGCCAAATTGCTTATTTTGTCCGGCGACGTTTAATTATGCATGTGGGTACAATATACGATGTATTCGCTGTCCGATCTCGAAAACGGAGTCATTTTCGAAATTACCATAGAGATTAATAACATGCAAACAATTTCTGAGTTAATTTAATACAATGGTCATAGTTTGTATATAGTTAAACCCAGTCAAAAAAGTTAGTTGATAGACTTGCAACTTGCTCTGCTATATCGCAAGTATACTTTACGTTTTATCTAAAGTGTAGTTAAAATGTTGACATTGTTTCATAATGCCGGAGCCACACATAGCTTCATTTGAATGATCATGCAGTGTGGCCGTGGACTATGGACTTGCGCAAAGTTTTGTAGAACTTTGTAGTCTTCTAGGACAAAAATGTTGTTGAGGTATGTGTGGCTCCGGCATAAGCGCAGTTTATTTTATTCTAAGTTGCTCTTTCTTCTTATTCTTCTTCTCGGTTTGCAGACATTTACCGTTGGACAAAGGGCTAAGTAACATATTTCAATATAATCTTTGTGGAAGTATTAGTGGCCGCAAAAAGATTTTAATTGAACAGAATTGAAAGCCATAACCAATGCCACTTTGATCGCCATGGATATATAATCTTTTACCTAGCGTTATCACTGTCTAGTACGAACCCCACAACCTCTAAAATCCCCAAAATCAATAAAAGAACATTTAGTGACATTAATCGGGACCCACTAATCTACGTGCCTTTCAAAACACGGAGGATATTTGTTGAACCAGTTAAGCCAGTTGAAGCCAGTGTTAGAATGGGTCACTCGTCTATCACCTGGCCGCGGTAAGAACTGCCTAACCGCGCGATAGACTCAAATATCTGTCACTGATTAAGCCATGACCTACTTACTATGGAGGTATAATGATTAGACTAATTTAGATGATTTTTTTTTATGTTACAAGGGGTTAAACGAGCAGGCAGCAGGCAGCAGGCATCGAAGTGCCTACTGCCTGCCGCTGACATCTGCACGACCAGAAGGCCAGCAGATGCGCTGCCGGCCCTTAATGACGAGTTTAGGCCACCGGGAAGTCTCAAGGTCGAATGTCGTTTGCACGTCAATTAGTTAAAAGGCTCATTTTTGCTTGTTATGCATTACGTTAATTTCTAACATTAATCCTTAGCAACATTTTCTTTAAGTAGGAACTGTCATCCAAAATGGTAAAGCACTTTCGTGGTCGACTATACTTAATTTTTTTCCTGTGATAACTATAGAGAAGGACAGTTATTATTACACCAAAATATATCTCTTACTCATTAAGTAAGTAGGAATGTAATCCTATAATATCTTGGTTGTTCAGTAAAATGACCTAGACGTTGTAACGCATCGTTGGAATACTTTCGGAAATCCATGACAACTAGGAATAGTATTTTCTTAGCATCTCCAAACTATAAGGTGTAGAGACATGAAATTTTCCATGTTGACAGAACATGCTAAAACCTCATTAGGTAAATTATACTGAACGAATTCAATTTTTGAAGTTGCTTAACAAATACGTTTATAGCGTATCGGATACGGAACCCTTCTATATATGCGTGTCTTGATACGCTCATGATCATTTTAAATTTTTCAATGATATTACAGTAGATTTCTTTTGTCTATAAGGGGCAAAGGGGCAGATGGTTTCTTAAATTTCCTTGAATCGTAAGGTTGTAGAGATCGTGGGGGTTTCGAGGATGACGTCAGATGGCAATCGGTCATCTTAACTCGCCCCACAAATTCTCTACAATCTAAGCGGACCCTGGTACTTAACCGGGATAACTCTAGGAAGAAGAAGAAGAAGAAGAAGATTAGTATTCGCACGACCTTCCCTATATAAACGATAATTGTGCCAAATTTGATAATCCTCCTTCCGCGCAATTTTTATTAAATGGTACCGAAAATTTTCGTTTCACGCGTTATTAACCACATTTTCGTAACAAATAAAGAATATTTTCCAGTAAACAAAACAAATATTATTTTGAGAATTAGTTAGAATTTAATATAACCATTATTGCAATTTATTGACTGAAAACAAGAAACGAAACTCGGACAAACTGTTCAAAATATCATAGGCTAACTTTTTATTTATTTGCACACACATTCACACGTACACAGGCGCACGAGCGCGCGCACTCACACACACACACATACATGTTTTTATTCTCGGATAAATGTATCTATTTATAGCTCTTTTGATGGATACGTATAAAAAACATTACAAAATCCCAGAGGATGTTGTTGTCTCGTCATCCAGGCCGGACACTTTTTTTATACTACGTAAAGAGTAGTTAAAATTCATGACTTGGTCTGAGTTGAATTTAAAGAGTTTGTCAAATATTGATGGTTCTTAATTTTTTGTCCGGAACCCTAATTCTCTTTATTTTTCAATATAAAGAACAAAGGTCTATATGTACGTGAAAGATTGGTTGAAATCACCAAACTCGCTTAATAAATCCCATTTGATAACGAAACCGTAATAGAGGAACGGGATTCTGAAAACCATTAGCGAAATTGATTAATTTATTCTCATGTGAATAGTCAGGGACGAAAATTGTTGAAGAACGAGACAAACAAACTCTTCAGTTTCATATAATAGCATAGAAATATAGAAGATATTGTTTCTATTCCTTGGCCTCGTTTCGTATATAGCCTTATGCTCTTATTCGCCTTTTATACCTTTCAAGGTGTCATGAACCTAAGACGAATAGCAAAATTTTTCTAACCATACAATTTTCCTACAGATATAATTGCGAATTAAATCGCAATAAATTTTATTGTCTTCCTCTCCGCGCGGCCTAAATTCATTTCAAAAATGTCGAAAGCACTTCTTTCGCTTAATAAGAATTTCACTTATAATTATAATTCATCTATTTCTTTTATCTAATATTTTGCAGACGAAGTCGCAGGTGCAGCTAGTATTAATATGAAATGTAAAGCGATTTCATTTCTATATTTAGAGATATATATATATACTTTATTTATATAAATAAACTCACTAGAAGGACCCAACCTTGTTAATAAACTATTTCATTTCAAAGTCAAAGTGAAAATAGCCAAAATGGGAAAGGCACAACTCGTAAGAGACGAGAAGAATCGTAATGTCAAATTAGCCGTTCTTCCCAAGTCGCCACAGTAGTGACACTAAAACTCCTGGCCAGCCCCCGTCACTGGCTGTTCACAAGGTGGTCACCATCCTAGAATTTCAAAACTATTAGATATAGAGATTTGCAGTTTTCCATGTTGATTTACTGCGTATTAGATAGGGAACCCGTCTATATGAGCGTATGTAGACATGCTCTTGGCCGCTTAATATTTTTAGAATTTCAGCGATTTCATCACATTGCGAAGTCACTATTTTGTTATCTGTTATTAATACTATTATATGTGAACATACATTTTGTATTCAAAGATAACAAGATGTTTAAAATAAAAGATGAAAAATTATGTTGGTTGCAGCCTGTACAAATTTGACACCACAAAAGAAATTAGCAGATAAGAAAGTAACATACAGCAAGAAAAGAAGTACAAAAGGCGGTGTTATCGCTGAGGTAGTGTAGTGTCAGTAGATATTCATAAGGAAGGCCTTTTCGCTAGGGTCAGATTTAGGAGCTGTGAGAGCTTTCGCAATTTTACGCGGACCAAGTCGCGGGAAACAGCCAATTCCGAATATTCCCGTTTGCCCTCCTACTAAACTTAAATTAAAAGCTTGTATGAAAAACTAAACTACTTTGCTTTAATCCGCGAATGAATACGTTAATAGTATTAACGTCTCAGACGTGCCCGCGATTTCATCCATCTAAAATTAGGTAGAAAAAGATTCAATTTTAGCGTGATGATAAGCTTATAGCCTTCCTCGATAAATAGGCTATTTAACACTGAAAGAATTTTCAAATCGGAACAGCCGATACTGAGTTTAGCGTGTTCAAACATACAAACTCGTCATATAATAGCATAGATATGTTTATATTTTGATCCACCTGGCAAGAGACAACGCAGAATCGAGACAAGGAGTGTGAAGTCCTGTTGGAGCCCAAAACTCATTTTGAGTTGCTGTTAAGAAAGTAAAAGTTTGTCCAAAAGTACAATTAATTGATAGAATCAGGCGTTGCTTTGCGGAAATTCATGACATGCATGAGAAACTAAACTACTTTTCTTTAATCCGCGAATGAATACGAGGAAAAATCGATGCAATGCTGCAACCCGAAAGCTACACCACCGAATCCGCCACCAAAGCACAGCACTACACCGACTTTCCGATTCATTAAAGTTATAAATACAGCCGCGCAGCGTGCATGCGTCATTCTTGTTTCAGCTATCAAACGGTACACACCTTTTGTGAAGTCATAACGCTTTCTTACAAAAGACGTAAGAATTATTTTAAAAGAGTAACGTTTTCGAACAAGAAAAGTAAGAGTGAAGTGAAATACATTTATTAAAAAGCTAAACTGAGTTTTTATCTATTGCCTAATCCCAATACTCTAATATATAATCTTTTTATTAGCGTTTCGTTAGCAAGCACTAAATTGTGTCTGCCCAGAACTTAGCCACATCTACTGCGTTATGAGTGGCAGCCATCAAGTACTCTTGCGTGCAAGTATTAGGGCACGCAGGGCACGATATAAGATATAATAATTATATAATGTATAATGTGAGAGAGGTACTGGTACCCGGACGCGCCTAACCAATTCAGCTGCAGACCAAAAGGACTGTAAAAGCGTGAGTTAGTCTAGTACATAATAAAGTACCAAAACTCAATTCGTATGTTACAAGTGTCGCGAATGTGGAACTTATATACGTCTCTGAGTTAGCTTGTCGCAAAAACTTAGCCAAACTTAGCGTAGCTTTGAAGGCTTCGGGCGATATTCTGATATCATTCGATATAAGAGGCATGTTTTTAACTAATTTATTCTGTAGGGGTACAAATAAGTTACAAGTGATTTTATTTAAGGCAAGACAAGATATGATTTTACAATGCGTCTAGATAGAACCCATTTTTTTCTATTTTTTTTTATAACAAGGGAAAGGGCAGGCGGATCACACGAGTGACTACCGGCGCCCATGGAAACTGCAACACCAGAGGGCCCACAGGTGCGTTGCCAGCCTTTGATAATTGGGTGAAATGTATATATCGATTCATACATTCGAAAGTTCTTTGTTTAAATATTAGTTGACATCCCAAAAATTACGTCAAACGGATTAAGATATGCTTATTATTTTCGTTACAACTCCTAAGCTCGTTAAGCTTTTTTAAAAGCTTGTGTGTGTTACGATTTCACAGCGGGCTTTGAACTGTGCACCTCAAGGGATTTATCATATTCCAGCCTTTTACTGTTGAGCTAACGAGGCCTTAATTAATTTTGTAAGTGATACAACTGCTTAGATTTGAGTCGCTCCAACTTTGTGCTTTATGGTTTACAAGGTATTAAACTCATTTTTTGCAAGAACTATTTTGAAAAGAGTGTCTAACAAGTTTCTTGTTGATGCTTCTCGTGGCTTGATTGTTCCGAATCAGGGGTAGCTTTTTAATTTGACGATTCGAAAGAGCTTGTAAAAGTCTACTCGGATAAAAAAATGTCTTGATTTGATTTCTTGAAATAACGAGCGATTTGAAAATACCCGCGCCCATATAAAACCTATTCCGGCGAACTATTTGCCAAAGTTTAAACTGCTATTAGCGGAATTGCTGTAAAGTGGCAGTTTTTACTGGAATTCGGCGTCGCGTTATGACTGGCCGACGGTTTGAAATGTCGTTCGTTTTCTAATTTATGATGTTCCATTTTGTACAAAGCATGCAGGACATTGAGGAGATCGTAGCTTAATTAGTGGCCGGATTTGAGACGATCGCTAGGTTAAGCAGTTTTTACTGCGCCCGGGTGATAGATGGGTGACCGATTCTAATAGTGGCTCTCAAATATCTGAACTCCTCCGTGTTTCGGAAGGCACGTAAAACATTGGGCCCGTGTCGGTCATCTTAACTCGCCCTAAAGCCACATCCTCCGCAATTTAAGTGGACTCTGGTACTAGACCAGGATAACGCTGGGAAGATGTCCCATTTTGTACAAAGTTTGCAGAATATTCAACAATTTCTACGGGATAATTGAATTTTTATCCGTATTAACTGAAACTTTTTTAATAACAAGGGACAAAAGGTCAGGTGGTTCCCCTGAATAGCTACCAATGCCCACGGACCACTGCACCACCAGAAGACGCTGAAAATGCGTTGCCGGTCTTTGAAGAATGAGTTTAGTCTTTTCTTCTGTCCTTTCGTTTACTAAATATTAAATCCCCTCTACATCCCGTTCAAATCAATATTATATAAGTCCTAGCTAAATAAATTAAATTAATGTATCTAGACTTTATATATAAGGCGGAAGAGTTTGTCTGTTTGCTTGAACGCGTTAATCTCAGGAACTACTGGTCCGGTTTGAAAAAATTATTTCTGTGTTAGATAGATCTCCTTATATATGAATCTTCACATGTTTAACCAATCATCGTGCGAGATGGTGTCCATCGCACGTCGTTACACAATTTGACAGTTTTACTTCGATAGATTGTAACCTATCGAAAAATAATACGTTAAATTGTAAGCAGTATATACAGTCCTCAATCTTTCGACACTTTATTCCCTATTCATTTGCATCATACGAATAATACACACATGAACACACTTCTGGGCGAAGCAAAATTAATTTAAGGAAACAAAAAATACAAACATAATTATTAAGGTCGAGAATTTATCAATAAATAATGTACAATGACGAGATTTTTATAAATTCCTGTTATATGTGTATATGTGAGGATATTAAAATACAAATAAAATAAAATAAAATAAATAATGTCAATTTAGTATAAATAATTTAATATAAACCATCTGCTCCAGTTGACAATCTCGCGAGATAGATTACAATCTAACGGCTTTTACAATTTAACGGCGTCATATATAGAGCCCGTTGAAAATAAACGCATATCTTTGGAAACAATTTCCTCATGCTAAGAAATGAATTCGCATATGACAGGCTACATTATGAAGTCTTCGCCTTTCCATCAGGAAATCGAGATCCTTTACCATTTGCATTTTATTAAATTCCCAATTTTATTTTAGCGGCGTCTGGAATTCCAGTCGTGGAGCCAGTTATTTCATAAAGCCATTCTGTCGGCCGGGTTATGTGAAGCCAGAGGAACTGCTTAACCTAGCGATCGGTTAAAATGCCTTCCGCTGATTATGCAATGACCTCCTCGCTAAAATAGTATGTATATCGCTAGTTAGTAATAAAAAGTAAATACGACACAAGGAGGTATTGTAGAACTGTAATATTTATCTTGGAGCAAGCACAACTCGCGATTTGGGAACCATTTCAACGAACGGCACTAACCCTGGCCGACATTTTGTGCATTTAGTCGGCATTAATGGAGACATAAAACAGTTTTACGGCCGAAAATATTTGTTATTCTTTCGCACGCTTTGTTTTCCGTTTTGAATAACCTGTTCCTTTGGTGTACAAACTCACACTGTTATTTCAATAATGCACAAATTTTCGATATTGCACAAACGAACTTTTTAAGCTGGCTGCAGTCAGTGAAAATTTTACTATTTTATTCTGGACGGTTGGAAATGTCGTATGCAATTACGTATTTATTTGATCAAAGCTTTCGTAGCTCAACATTCGCTGCTGACTTGTGATGGACCTTAATCTCTACATAAATCTGCATTCAATTTCATTTGCAATGTTTTAACGAATACCTAATTGGTGAAGTAAATTTTATACTAATATATAAAGCTAACAATTTTAAAAAATAAAACTATTTAAATATAAATAAATCTGTGAACCGCCATCTATGAAGATATCTGTTAACTTTATACTAAGCTTAAAATAGCGACATCTATTGCAGACTACGCATACTACATCCTCTTCGCAGTTACTGATGCCTCTATTGTTCTGATTTTATAATTTACCGCTAGATAGCGCTAATTTCAGACAAATCTAAAATTATATTTTGTACGTTTTAATTATCATATGAACACCTTTAGTTTCTACTAATCTAAAACCAATTTTTAATTTGACTTTGTTTATATTAACAGTCGTATCTGATACGCTATAAACGTATTTGTTAAATAACTTCAAAAGTTGTTATTCGATTTCGTTCAAAATGATTTTCCTAAGTCGGACGAACGGATGGACAGACAGACGGACGGACTTACGAACAGAGCGAAATTATAAGAGTTCCTTTTAGTACTACGATAAAATTGGAATAGGTTGTTTACAATAGCCCGGCGATATCGGTGCTTGAACTGACTATCTTGAAGATTTAGTCCGTCCTTCTAGCTTTTAGGTATCGTCTCATTAGAAGTTATAACACCCGTATCAAATATTTATGGCCTCATGAGTCGAGAAACAACTAGTCCTACTAATATTATAAACGCGAAAGTTTGTACACATGGATGTATGTTTGAAACTCTTTCACGGATAAACTACTGAACGGATTTTAATAATACTTTACAATAATATAGTTTATACTTCAGATTAACACATCACATAGTCTACAAATTCTAAATATATTGTGTGAATTGACCAAAGTATAACGATAAATGTCAAGTAAGTAGGAGAAAATACTGCCATCTGCGAGATATTCTGGCGTGCGCTGCAAACGCCGTTAGAGTTACACGTGTATAGTGTACGAGGGAAATGTATTATATTTCTCGAATAAAACTTGTTTTTGGATATTTTAAGTTTTATTTCTTAAAAATTGCTTGTTATGCATTACATAAGTTAATTTCTAACAACAACCCTCAGCAAAATTTTCATTAACTGGGAGCTGTCATCCAAAGGGGTAAAACACTTTCTTGGTCGACTATATATTGTGAAAGTAGAAATAAGTGAAATGTCCACACAAAATTAAACATTAATGTCACTCATGAATTCCGTTTTTCTAGATTTCCAGCGAGTGCAGTGTCTGGTACGTCAACCAGATAGTGGCTATTACTGAGGTCAGAGACAAGTGGCGCGAAAACCTATTGGAGGCCAAAACTCATTTTGGGTTACTGAGCCGCTTCAGTAAGTGAGCATAGGTTTTTAAAAAACGTGTTTAATAGTATTCATGGTATTAAAATGAGTATATGATTATACCAAGAAATTTCTTAGACGATGTAAAATTTAATACAATCTTTATTTATATTTTTTAACGTTTTAAAAAAAAGACAGGATAAATTGATTATTTTCCGGTTTAAATATTATTTATCAATTCTGGAGGAGAGATAGAAGGGACTGATTAAATTAAACCTCCGTTAAAGGAATTTTTAAAGTACACATATACTTATATACAGTAGACATATAGATAATAGAACGCGTTCGGTGACGATGATGCGAAATCAATGTTTTTTTTGAAAGTGCGCAACACGCCTAAAGCAATTTTAAATTGAAAAAAATTTAAGCATTTAAATTATATTTACGTATAGATAATAAGAGCCAGTTTAAAATCTCAAACTGATGAAATTCTTCAGAGTTTTGTTTAATTAGAACAAATACACCCGGCCTGTTTTTTATCGAAAAAAAAAACACTAATTTCACGTGAATCTTCAAGTTTTTGTTGGCTCCACTATTATATACATGTATATGTATAGAAACAGTGTATCAGTCACATAAGAAATTAATTACCCCTAAATATGTTTGGAAAGCACTTTAAGAATAATTAACAGCAAGCATTAAACTAGCATATTTATTAATAATTTAAACTTAACTTAGACTTAAAGAAATTATTAATAGATTACATCTTATTAATATATTACAATGCATACATGCATTGTCACAGATTATCCGTAGCAAAAAAACCATTCACTCCAATAATAATAATAATTCTCTTTGGTTTACTCATTCTTACCGATAATCTATGGTATAAATCATGGACGAAATGGGATTGAAGTTTGTATTATTGACATTTTTAGGAGAAAGATGTCGTCAAAAATTGCCTTGAAAAGGCATTTTAAAAAGTCAAGATTATTTTGAATAAAATCGGACAGCAACTTTTAAAGTTATTTAAGAAATACCTTTATAGCGCTTCAGATACGGAACCTTTCTATATTTTGGCCACTGTTTAATAAGAATTTTTAAAAATTTACACAAATTGCTAAATGTAAATAAACATGGAAGCAAAATCTTTATCAAACCCGAATATCAGTTTTGTAGAGAAATTCAAATTTTCGTCCCGGTGGCCTAAACTCGTCATTAAGGGCCGGCAGCGCATCTGCTGGCCTTCTGGTCGTGCAGATGTCCATGGACGCCAGTAGGCACTTCGGTGTCTGCTGCCTGCTCGTCTGCCCCCTTGTAACATAAAAAAAAAATAAAAAAAAAAGTAAAAAAAATAATAATATTGCGTTATAAAAGCACCGTGTTATAGGGGGGGATTACAGTATTATGACAAATGTCGAATAATTAATAACCAACCGTCAACGGAAGATAACTCAATACAATTTTTAATAAAACATAACTCGCAAAATTCTTTCACGTTAAAGAACAGCGTTGAACTTGATTTCTATAAAAATCGGCCGGTCGTTTGCACAGAATTATAAAAACGCTTTCGATATACGAACGCTATCACTTTCTATGAAATATTACACGTCGTTTCACCTTTTTAGAAATTCCGTTCGGAATATTTACATACTCTCTGCTAGGGTTCTTATTTAGATATTTACATCCGCGTTGTCTAAGTCAAAATAATAAAAATCTTTATTTATATTGGCATATGAAGGTCACAGCCTGATCAGTGGTTAGCATTTGAGCCGATCGCTAGGTTTAAGCAAATCTTCCGCGAGGAGGATAGATGGGTGACCCATTCTAATACTGGTTTCTTAATATCCGACCTCATCCGTGTTTTGGAAGTTATTTAAAACAGTGGAGTCCCGATTAATGTCACTGAGTGATATTACTCGTGATATTGTAGAAATTGTGGGGGTTCCGGGGACGATGTCAGACTTTATTTGGTCATCTTAATTCGCCCCACAGCTACATCATCTCCAATTTAAGCGGACCCTGGTACTATACCTTGATAACGTTTAGAAGATTTATGTTGGTTTATTAAGCATTATTTGTTTTACGCTGTTTTATGCTTCAAAACTAGGTTTAAAAGGATCTGTAACAATCTTTATCAGATACATTAGAGTCTCAATTTTCAAGCTATTTTGTATATTGATGCAGGCTTCCTATATGGAAAGTATGAATAGAGAAAGATTTATACAACAAACGTACGTAAAAATTGTTTTTTTAATATTTCCTGGGTGATCTAGAAGCATATATCATTACTCTCCCCACTGATGATGACAATTGGTGCCCCATGATTCTACCAATACTCTCCAGCGAACAAGAAATCAATACCATGTCCATTGAACATCATAGACTAAAGAGGAGGTTCTACAGATTACCAACATGCAGTCACAAACCCATTAACACAAATTCTTCGCATCCACACAAGGTAATTATTTTTTTATGGCTCAAGATCGAGTTCGTTGGCGAAAGTTGATTTCAAAATGATAACTTTTAATTGACTTTAAATATACTTGGTTGTGAGATTCACTTGCTCTGCTAATTTGTAAAACCTTAAGAGCCTATTGTGGATTTCTGTTGTTGCTACTGAAATTGCTGTAACTACTGAAACTGTTTGAACTATAAATAAAGAACACGCTTAAGGACAAAGAAAGAGCTAAATTATGAGAAAGCAGGAAAAGCAGAAATAAATACAGATTGACTAATAATAATGCGTTTATTCTTAAAGGTTATATACAAGAATATTTTTTCTGTATACTAGACGGTGTGTTGGTTTAAAAATTATGGTTTTTTGATTCGCATTCAGTTATGGAATTAAGTTTTTTCTTATTGATTCCACTTCCGTTAAATGTCAGTTTGCATAACACTTTTTATATGATGACATTTTGAGAATTCAGATCTCTTTAGTAAAAGGCAATTTTAAATTGGATGTTACATTTTACTTTAACCTTCAAAAGGAAACTATTCAAGGCTTACGTAAGATATATCTGTACATTTTAAATGTTACTTAATTGCTCAAAACAACTTTTACTTTACTTTTACTTCCGTTCAAAAAAAAACCTTTCCAAATGTCTATGAACTCTTCTCGATATGTAGTGTATGTAGTGTTCAAATTAAACTATTGGGGTCATTTGATTGTGGGTTGAATTGTGAATGTGGTAAGGATGTTAATTCTATAGCGCAATTATGTACATGTTACCTAATGTATAAGTACGTGAATGAACTCTTATTATTTATTACGTTCTCATAGATACGACTTTAATAGCTTTGAAAAATATGTGTAGGAAGTAGTTTCACGTTCACGCTTCTTGCTAATAATATTATTAGTAAGAAGCGTGAACCTATTATAAATAAGTACAATAATTAATATTAATTATTGTACTTATTTTAACAGTTGTAAAAAAATTATAATACTTATTCAATATTGATATTATTCTGTTAAAAACTCGAAGCACGTTTAGTACCAAAATCCAAGCATTTTTGACGTAAGCACATGGAGCTTTGGGCATTTTTGAGGTATGAAAAAACCGTTGAACTCGCGATACTGTTACCGTTACCGATACCTCTCTATGTTCAAGTATTAACTTCTGTCGGCACTCCCGGAGTGCCAATGTTCTTTTTTGAGGCATTTTGTTAGCAACAGGGGCTATAGCTTTTGTAGCGTTGACATCTGTCTATAAGGTTTAACAATATCTGAATTTTCACATTATAATTTACGTTAATCCAATTAGTAATGTTCGTTACGTTATTAATTTTTTTAATTAATTGGAATTTTGTGAAAAATTTAATTTGTAGAGCTGATGAAGTTTAGATCATCTAATTTTTGTTATTAATTAGAGAGATTATTAGATTAGATTATAATATAGGAATTTACACTACAATGGACGAGACAAACGCGGATTTTGTGAAAATTGTATTATCTTTTGTAAGGTGGTCCTAGAACGTGGGTTCATAAATGGGAGGAGGACAAAAAGGTCCTTCTAAGTCCTAGAAGGACCTTTTTTATGTATCTACTATTGTATGTATGTACTCTGGCAAGATGGATGACAGGAGGACGTAAAGACAGAAGGTAGTTAGATGCGACTTAATACAGATAGGAGAAAGTGGCATAAATGAAGGCCTATGCCCATCAGTATATAAACAACAATTAAGGGCTGATGATGATTTAATATTTATTGTTGGCAAGAAACCATTTCAACGCAAACGCGAATAACGTAGCTTCGATTTCACAAAATGCAATCGCTATAAATTTTAAATGGAATCCAAAAATCGTATAAAAGATAGTCGATTCTTGAGTCTACTGCCTTATAGTGTGCTATCGCTTTAACAGTTTTTTTATTAATACCCTCTACTATCTGATTTGAAATCCTAAATCTTACTAATATATAAATATATCTTACTAGCTGTGCCCGCATCATGGTCCGCGTAAAATCAGTTAAAAAAAGGTTCAATTTTAGCGCGATGATATTTAGTCTATAGCCTTCCTCGATAAATGGGCTATCTAACACTGAAAGAATTTTTCAAATCGGACCAGTAGTTTCTGAGATTGGCGCGATCAAGGAAATAAACTAACTATTTAGCTTAATATATTAGCATAGATTCTTGACGTCTGGCTTAAAGCTATGCTTAAAGTTTAATGAGTCAAAAGGCAATAATGATGATCAATAAGCAATACTTACGACAGACTGGTCATTTCTTTCATGAGGAATATAGACGGATTTTCCGCGTTGATCTTGTAGATGTCCAGCCAGCACGATTTTTCTCATTACCCAATCATCTTGTTAACAGTAATCTAAGTGTCTTTTAAATCACTCTGCATGCACGTACGTCAAATTAACTTTTAAATTTTATTACGAGTTAGATTAGACGCGTATTTAACGTCGAATTTGTCGAACAAATTGAGATTAAAATAGCTTTAGAGCGATCGAATTTTGGATGGGCGTGTGGTGCGCGTTGTAGTGGGAAACTAATAGGACTGTGAGTCTGTACGTAGTCGTTGACAAAATAATAGCGACCTACGCGTCCTGTAACAAGTTTGTGGACTGACCTTTAATGATGTTGAATTATCTCTATGAACAATGGTGAGTACTGTTGCCTTGTTACAAAATGCCCTAACCGATTCTGAATTATTGAAAAATAATAAGAATAATAAAGCGAGCTAGCTAGTCGAAATTCGGCCACAAATCCTAAAATTAATAAGGTAAAACCTTAGTACAACATCTATTTGTCAATTTAATTATACATTCAGTGTCACAATTAACAAAATACATGTGTTATTTTGTCGTGGATGTCGTGACTACGCTTCGACACAATCTATAGGAAAATGTTTCTAAGTGTGTATAAAACGTTTGACATTGGTGTGCGTGAGGTTTTATTTTAATAATTGAATATATTTTTAATAAATATTTATATAAAAATACTAGCATTCGCACACCATCCTATGTAAACTATAATTGGGCGCAGCTAGTCTTATCATAATAAGAGTACACAATAATAAGGAAAGTCAAATCAGAGTTACTTGAAGATCAAAGATACATGAAAGGAATAAAAAATTAGGACTTTTACGGTATTTTTATCAACTTAGACATTATACACAACATAATTTTTTTTAACAATTGTCAATAAATAAAAATAAAAATTTCTTTATTTACACCATTTGAGTTTACAATTTCTCAGTTATGATTGGAGTCTCCTTTTAAGTAAAGAATTACCTGTGTTAGGGGACTCCGCTCTTCCATAAAAAGTTACTTATTAAAAATAAGGCTAAACTTTGTGCATGAAATTTTTATATATTTCAGATAGACATAATGTAATACTGTACATACCTTTTTGTAACGTGTCGTATGTGTTTGTGTTTTAAAATAATGAATAAAGTATATATATAATATAGTATATATATTGATTTGTCATTTAAATGTATTTGTTTTGCACAAGTTCCTCTATTTCATCGTAACTCTTAGATTTCAAAAAAATTTTTACGGCAATTTTAGAGTTTTTATAAGACATCGGATATATGTTTATAATTTTATTCAATCTGTTATATAAATATGCCGATTGTCTTACAAACTGCCTTCTAGCAAACGTAATTTTGGTAAAAGCCACTGTAACAATGTCAGGTTTTCTTCTATTTTTATTAAGATGAGACTCGTACGTTACCGATCTATGAACTCTGAGGACATAATATAAAATGTAAAGCTTTCTTATCCTAAGTAGATCAGTTTGAGCATACAAATCGTCTGTGGGGAATCTGTAAGGCTTAAAAAATATTACTTTCAGCAAAGATTTTTGCGCCCTTTCTAATTCCAGTAGCTTTGTTTTTGTAGCCCCGCCCCACACCGGTATACAGTATACTAGAACTGATTGGGCCAATGCTGTGTATATTTGAGTCAAAAGCGATTTAGTAGTAACATGCCTTAATGTTTTAAAAACCCAGATCAGTTTACATATTCTTCCTGTTACAAAATCATTTTGTGAATGCCAATAGAGCCGTTGGTCCACTACAACACCTAGATAATTAATTTTATCTACTATTACGAGTGCTGTGCAAGAACACAATTCAGCATGACCGATATTACACGTACGAATTTTAATTTCGAAATCTGCATCAGGCTGTGTCCGAAGGTAATTAGTAAAGGACACGAAATTAGTTTTTTTAGTGTTTAGAGTTAGTAGATTACTTTTTAACCATTTGGCAATTTTGGCAAGACCATTTTCAGCTGATTTGCGAACATTTTCCCATGATTTTCCTGTGAAAACAACCGCTGTATCATCTGCGTAGGAAAATATCTGCCCATTTTCTAATTTAATTTCGCAGAGGGGATTTATGTAAATTAGAAATAACGTCGGGCCGAGAACACTACCCTGCGGAACGCCATAGGTAACACATTGTTCTTCCCTGAGGTACTTATCAATTTTGACACGTTGTGTTCGATCACTTAAATATGATTTGAATAGCTCAAAAGGAATACCTCTTATTCCAATAATAATTGATAGAATCAGGCGTTACTTTGCGGAAATCCATGACATGCATGAGAAACTTAACTACTTTGCTTTAATCCGGGAATGAATACGAGCTTTCGGGTTGCAGCATTACATCGATATTCCCTCGTATTCATTCGCGGATTAAAGCAAAGTAGTTTAGTGTCTCATATTAGTCAATAAAATTCAGCGCCAAAAGTTTTCCTTTCATTTTGAATGTAACTTTAAAGTCAAATAAACAAACAAACAGCATTTTTACAGCTACAGTTAATATTTAATTAAAGTGTCATTTGTAAATATTTAACATTAACAAAATTTGAAAAACATATTAATAAGTCGTTTTATATAAAAAAAACTGTATGAATGCGAATGTAGCTTAAGTCTAGTGGAACTAATTAACTAAAGAAGGATCTATTATGCATAGGTACTATTGAAAAACCCAGCCTGTCAGACTAACCTCAAAAGTACAGAAATCACATTAAACACCTATTTACGGGCGGCCAAAGACGTGTGAACACTTTCTGAAGTGGTATTTTGACCTCTGCTTATATAAAACACGCTGCGTCCCGCTATTCCGTTCGCGTGGGTCACCCTTATCACTTAGGAGTATGAAAAATAGCTAATAGTCGATTGTCAGACCTATTGAATATGGGTATAACATTTCATAAAAATCGGTCAAGTCGTTTCGAAGGAGAACGGTAACTAACATTCTGACACGAGAATTTTATATATAAGACCAGGGATCGCCTGGTGGTCGAAATTGGGCCAAAAATCTTTAGATTTGCATACTATAACTTATGTACTTATTTAAAGCTCAAAGCTACATAAAATTTCAATTGTTTAAATGACGACATAGTAATTTTTCACAATTAATATTTTTACCGTCGTCATGTCACGTTTTAACACAATTTTATAGTAAAAGGTATACATTTGTGAGTGAATAACGTAAAGTGTTTCGCATTGGTGCGCATGGTTTTAATTAAATAATCTCGTATATTAATATTGCATATTATAAAAAAACGTATTAAAATTCGTACACTTGTATATATATAAACTGTATTTAAGCCAAAATTTAATCTGTCCGCGCAATTTTCTTCAAATGGTACCAAAAGTTTTGCTTCGCGTCTATACCGTTTTAATATATACAGCAGAAGAGTTCGCTTGTTTCTTTGCTTGAACACCCTAACCTCAGGAACTACTAATTCGTTTTGAAAAATTCATTCAGTGTTAGATACCCCTTTTATCGAAGAAGGCTATAGGCTATATTATCACGCTAAAACTGAATCTTACTTACTTTTTTTACCCAATTTTACGCGGATGTAGTCGCGGGCACAGCTAGTATAGATAATACTAGAAATATATTAAATTTACGTGAAATGTTAAAAATAATAATCCAAAACACTATTTTAGTTTCCTCTTCTACTAAGCCTAAATAAATCTTGTGGAAAATGCGGGTATAAGCAGAGTCTAGCTCTCTTTCAGTTTCTTTGAAACGGCTTATTGGATTTTAGTTGTGTTCCTTGAAAGATTCAGAATATTAGAATATTTTGGTTACTTTGATTGTAACAAAGTGTTAAGAATCACACATTTTAAATACATGCTTTTTTATAGAATCCGAAGAAAGTTGTATGCTGTCATAGTCTAGTATGCACAACTGCTCGCGAGATTAAAACGATTAAAATCATCCTTGTTTAAAATTGTAACACAATAAGCCGTTTTTGCATAATTGAGCAACAAATATCTAATTATCTAAAAATACATTTACACAAAAATACATTTATATACACACATTAATAAATACCAATAATAGCGATAACCTGTGAAAATAACTTTATTGATAATAAAGAAATAGAAACAAGTATTACATTTATATAACAAAAGAAAACTAACATATAATATTTCAAGACGATAAAGTTAATCGGTAGTATCCATGGTGTGTAATAAATACATATAAACATAATTTTTAAAGACGATAAAGGCAATTAAAAGAAAAAGTGTATCGAGTTAATGTGCACTTTCCGAATTGGCACATAGGAACCTGTTTCTCAATCGCTAATTTTGACACTTGTTTATCAGTCTACTCCCAATTTGCTTTAAATAATTAAAACGCGAATATCTTGACTTATCTACATTAAATTAATTATGTCTTAGTAAGACACATTGTACTCTTTAACATTTTTGTTCAAGTATAAGCACACAACAGACATTCGTAAAAATAAATAACAAAAATCGTTCCGATAGCATCAACTGCTGCACATAGGTCTTCTCCATTGACTTCTAAAGAGATCTATTTTGTGATATGGATATCCATAGGCTTTCCGTGACCCTAAATATATCGTCGGTCCACCGTTTAGTGTAGGCCTTCCAGAACATCGTTCACCAGTACGAGAACGCCATCCCAGAACCTTTACTCCCCATCGGGCTATGTAACCTGCCCATTGCTACTTCAACTTGCAAATTTTGAGAACAATGTGGCACCTTTAGTTCGTCTGTGGATATCATTTTGGATTTCTCTTCATTGCCCGTTGAGTGGCTTTGACCCTGTGTAAAAGACCAAAGAGACTGTGTAAAAACTAGAGAATAGCCCAACAAAAGTTAATATGAAAATTGAAGATGTTACAATAATTGTATAAATTGTCGACATCCCCATAATATATACCCACGTTGCACGTGCGTGCAACTAAAATGCGTTCATAAAATCAAGTCAAAAATTCAATAATTTCGTTTTTATTTGAGATAATTCTGTACTGCTAAATAATTAAGGATTTCGTATACATGACGATCTAATATCCAGTGTATCGCATTTATTATTTGGTAAAGAAAGTCGAATAAACAAGATCTAGGCAAGACATAATGACCTGGTGCTCTGGAATTTAGTGCTCAAGATAATACTTCATTTATAGATTTGTAAATCTTCGAAAGTAACTCTCTTAGGCGATGGCGATTCAACTTTGTATTTAAACTCCTATAAGGCAGCAAAAAAACATCGAATCTTGATTGATTTACGTGGAAAAACAATGCTGAAATTTCCATGTTTTATTTTTGTAGTAGATCTTCAAACACAATGGTTACCAGGAAATGATCATAATTAATTGGTGAATCACAGCAGTGAAACCAACGAAACAGGCACTGCTGAAAACGTAAAAACCCTGATTTGGAGTATGATAATTAAACTTCCTATTCATAGAAACTTTACAAATACGGGCGACATCAACGTCATTAAAAATTAGATACATAAAGACGTCATTAGAATTAAAACAAACTGAAGATTTAGGGTTTTTATAGTGCTTTGAAAACTGCTTAGTAATTCCGAAGCTGTTGGCATAATAAATACAAGTACATACTACGTAGCAAGTGCCACCACTATCAAAAACAAAAACGATTTTGTTTAGTTGTTCAATGAGAGTAATTGAGTGGACATTGTGTGAGCGGAAGCAAGTGATTTTGAGCAAATAATGCGATGCGTCAACTTTTCTCGCTTACCACTATGGTATCACGTAGATACCTACCTACTGGAAGCTATTTACTAATTCTTCGTAATACGGGCTTACTATGTTGTACATGCGATATCAATGATTTGTAGACCCAAAGATATCCACTCATCCGGTGTTTGTTTAAGAAAGAAATGAATTCAATAAAATAATGCTTTATTATTTTAATTGATTAGAATAAAATATGTATATGACAAAACTGAAACGTTTTGAAACCTATTAGTCTAGTGTCAACCTAAAACTATTCACCGTATAAAAGAAACATTTTATTTACAATTTTAGCAGATTTTTACGATACCACGAACATTACGTATGCGATATTATGATATAGCACTAAATATAGGTGCGGAAAAGCTGTAAAAAAATGTATCGTTAAACATTCTCTAATATTCTTCTTCCCATAAGTTATCCCGGTATAGTACCAGGATCCGCTTTAAATTGCACAGGATGTGGCTGTGGGGAGTGGGATAAAGATGACCGTCTAACTTTATCGCCGGAATCTCACACAATCTCTACAATATCATGACTCACTTTCACTCAAGTGACATTAATCGAGACTCACTATTTTACATGCCTTCCTGAACACGGAGGAGGTCGGATATTTGAAAACCAGTGTTGATTTGGGTGGTGACCCATTAAATGGGTGCATTTATCACGCGGTCACAGCAAGAAATGCTTAAACCTAGCGAGCGACTCAAATGCCGAGCACTAATTAGGCTACGACCTCCTATCAAATAGCATTTCACTAAAGCATTCTCTACTACATCGCAAATTAGTCGTTTAATACCAAAAATAATATATTTTTTAAATGTTGATATCCCAGACAACACGCGTTTGTTTAAGCAGTACAAACGGGACATGTCGGCTGTATTCACAATATAATTCTTATTTGTTGTGTACATCGTCAATGTATCACATGATATCTACATGTTCATAATGCATTAAACAATTTGCACAGGAATTACTAGTGATAGACATTATTAGCGGAAAAACTAAACGTCAACTAAAGAAAGATGAATATTTATCGAAAACTCGATTTTTAAAAATAAAAACGAAAATTTTGACTAAATTTGATTAATACTCTTCTTCTACATAGCGTTATCCCCGACTAGTGCCAAGATCTGCTTTAAATTAGAGAGGATGTGGATGTAGGGCGAGTTAAGATGACCGAATGCCTCTAGCGTCATTCCCCGGAAAGGATTCCGGGGCTCAGCAACAATCTCAGGGCTAATATCAATCAGTGAAATTAATCGGGACCCACTCTATTCGTAGTTGGACAGGTAACATGAAAATAAGGCAAACCTAAAAAGTTTTTCTAGTATTATTTTAATAAAAATTCTCCATTTTTTCAATCTAAGCACAGATTAGTACAAATTTAAAAGTAATCGAAAATAACAAATAGTAAAAACACTTCTCATTCAAATATTTCTTGTAATTACCTAATAATCAAATCTGGTCATGTTCGTCAGACTATAAAATTGGTAATGATAATGCTATAAATGGTCTAGGAATTGTAAAAAAATCTAAGGACACAGATGTCGAAGGATTCGGTGATGCGTGTTATCAAACACATACCTTAAATATCTAAACACTTATCTTAGAATTACTTCGGAACACTTCTAATAGATGGCGCTCGATACAATAAAGAGAAGAGAAAATAGAGACTCTCTCTCACACTCACTCACTTTATTTAAATGGGATTCAGTCTCATAAAAAGACGCATTTCTATAATAATTTATTCTTTAAAAAAAACAAACTTCAAATTTTATGAAACTGGACCAAATTAAAATGATTCCACACGGGAAGTACCAGGTTTTCAAATAAAGAACCATCAAAATCGGTTCACCAAGTCGAAAGTTCTGAGGTAACAAACTCAAAAATAATTCAGTCAAATTGAGCTTTATATTCTTTATTGATAATTTGGTAACTACAAACTTATATTTAGTGTATTAATTTAGTGGAACGCACTTTTCCTGTATCACAGTTTCTTTAACTAGCACAGGAATAAGGGTCCTAACTCAATTGTACCAAATGTAACAGTTTCTTAAATAAATAAAAAAAAAAGAAAAAAAAAAAAGAATTGCCGCCAAAAACACCTTCCCGGAGCTGTTACAGTAGCTCTCAGGCTACTTGGTTTTATATTAAATTAAAATGACAATATTTATGTCTAATCTAAGTCCCGTAGAACTAATGAAACTACTTCTAAATTCAACTCTAGGCTTAAAACTTAATAATACAAAATATACAAAATATTAAGCAGTGCAATATACCTAAAAGAAAACCTACTCAGTAATGTTACTGATTTTCAGTAGGTACCTTATAGTGGTCGACAGCGACTAAGGATTAGAATTGTTTGTTATAATATTGAAAAAAGACAAAAATATCGACAGATAGACAAAGGAAACAAACTTTTAGAGTTTTCATCACAAAGACCTATGTTTAACTGCGGACTTATTGATGCTACTAATAAAACGGTGAAAATAGAAAATGTGTCATTACAAAGACAGCTTAAACTAAACACCCAGCAGAGCGTATGACGTCACGTATATCGTCAGTGCGTTCTAATAAGCGATCGCAACGTTTTTGAAAATCCTCTTTCAGATATTCGATATTTGACAACCGCGATCGTCACTGTCGATATGACGCTTAGTGGAACGCACTGATAATTTAAGTGGCATCATGAAAACTTCGAAAATTTCAAAGAGAATATTCTTAATATTAAAATGTTTTTTTTTTGCTATAAAAACGCTAATTTCTGCAGAAATATTATATTTTTTGGCAATAGTAGATACCAAAGACTACAAACATATAATGAGGACAGAGAGATGGAAAGAGGGTGGGGAGGCCTTTGCCTTGTGGGACAGAATAGGCAACAAATATTGATACCACTTATTTGTCTTTAGGTCACGGTAGAGAAAAGGGCGACTCAGGTGAGAAGTTTGTTAAAATATTTAACATGGTTGGTTTTAAAGTAATAATGTCTAAACTCATACAAAAATGGCGTTAGCTTTTCAAAGCTACTTAATTATTTTTTTAAGTTTTATTAATGTATCTGCATTATTATTCTTTTATCATTTAAATTATTTTCTCAGTTATATTCTTACTATATAGAAAGGTTCCGTACCTCATAGATGGTAAACGAATTTGTTAAATAACTTAAAAAATTTGTGGCCCGATTTTGTTCAAAATAATTTTTGTAATGAGTACTTAGAATGTTCTATCAAGCTGGAAAATTTCAAGTCTCTACGTTTAATAGTTTGGAAATGCTAAACGCATTTTACGGACGGACAGACGAACGTACAGACGGACAGAGCAAACTTATATGTATTCCTGCGGAACCCTAAAAATAACATAATTCTATATTAGACAAATAAGTGACATATAATATTTTGTTCCAGGCGTGAGCATCTTCTTATTTCAGGGAAGTTTTAAAAGAAACGCAAAAAAAGAAAAACTCAAAATAATATAAAAAATGCCCAATTACTACAAAGTTCTAGAAAACTTTGCGCAGCTGCATAAAATCCCCGGCTACACTACACGATCAATGTTGGAGCAGTATAAAGTCACTACTTTGTTTGGAACATTGTAATTAGTCCTAATAATAAATGGTTGAAGTAATAGTTGGTCTCACTAGTTGACTGGTAGTCAGTGATAATAATTAATATTCTTTCCAACTTACCCGCAATTCTCCTTCTTCATTATACACTCGTGTCACGCCGGCGCTAGGATTGCAACTAAATTACTTTTTAAGAGGACGTGGATTTATTTCCGAGGAAACGTATATAAATGTACAAATGGAATGTTTCTAGATCATATTATTGAAGGCTATAATGTACAAATATACACTTTATTTCTAAAGAATATAATATATTTAATCAGGCTTTGTTCTGTTACTTTATTGGCGGCCCGCTCATCCTTGAAAGCTGTGACTCTACATTTTTTTGTATTATGATAATTGAGTAAATAAAGTTTAAAAAGAAATGTAACTTCAAACGATTAGACACGGTACTACCTTTTGTCGTTTGCTCTATTTTTTTTTATTGATACGAGAAACTGTTATGAAACTCATATTTTCAAAACACAGCGGCTTCCAGACAACCTCTTCATCAACTATCTGTCTCGGATTCATCGAGACGAAGACTTTCAATTTGCTCTCCGGGGAGTCACGCGGCTGCTGAACAATCCCCTACAACAAACCTACCTGCCCAACTCCAGCAAAAAGGTGTCATTGCATCAGGAAATGCTCGTGTTGTTCTGGAAGTGCTGCGACTACAATAAGGTATAAAAATATATTTTCGATTTCAAAGATATGTCATTTCAATATGTTAATCCATACATATAAATAAAATTGAAAGGTCTGTTTGTAATGTCTCAATTGTTTTTACTAACTGCCTATGAATATATATGATACTTATAACTAAATCCCATTTTAAAGGATGATTTAAACCAGTTATTATTATTTAAAATTATTTCAATATGTTAATCCATACATATAAATAAAATTGAAAGGTCTGTTTGTAATGTCTCAATTGTTTTTAATAACTGTCTATGACTATATATGATACTTATAACTAAATTCCATTTTAAAGGATGATTTAAACCAGTAGTTAAAATTTATATATTATTACAGTTATGTACTGGATCTAATACACAAAAATTTATGCGTGTACGAATAATCTATACTAGTTTTTTTTCGCGACTTAGACCGGTCCCACTGTTTTACGTGCCTTCCGAAACACAGAGGAGATCGGATATCAAGTGTAAACCAGTGCTAGAATTCACCCATCTATCACCCGGTCGCAGCAAGAGCTACTTAAGCTAGAGATTGACTCAAATGCCGTCTGCTTAGGCCAGGACCTCCTCAATTAACATAATGTACAATATAATTAAAATTAACTGTTGATTTCTTGATAATTTGACGTCACACTAAGGAGAGTGGGGTGTCAGAAATGTGACAACTCGTGACAAGGACGGGGTTAAAAATTCGCGTGACGTCATTTTATAGATGACTCGTAATAAGTTAATGAAGGGCCAGTCCCGACTAATTATCATTATCAACGTCATGATAAAGTATATAGATGATGAATGATGAAAACTTAATCACGAACGTAGCAAACAATGCAAAAGTCATATAATTAGCTAAAGCCAATTTTAAAGTAATGAGTCTTAGTAAGACTAATAAAAGAAAGAATGGATTCGTATCGACATACATATATGTACTTCTGGGATACTATGCCATGCCAATGCTCCTTATAAACCTATAACTAACCAGTCAGTTTAGTTTTAAAAAACAGAAACAATAAAAATTCTAAATATATGGCACTATTCAAGAATACAGTGGTTAAGCAGTTTGGTTACTTGTCCCAAAAATGCATGTATTTTTCTTTCTCCTCGAAGTTATTTGCACTCTATAGAGTGATATTCCTTCGGGGGAGTCTGACTTTTTTTTCGAGTTAGGAGTGCTAAAATAGGGCATTTTAGTAGACGTTAATGTTAACATTATTCACACATGTACAAGAAGTTCTGTGTTGAAACAAAAAAATTAACCGCGAAGCGGCCAGTCCGCTTCTAACCTATCCGTAACAGAGTTACGTTTCGCGCGGAATGAGTGTTGTACCATTTGGGAAGTCTGACATCCTTCAGTTTAAAAAAAACGGGCTGTAAGATATATGAAACATCATTAATATAGTCCAAGCCGCTTCTTGATCTAAATCCCGAGAGAGAGCAAACAAAAACGCATTGAGTAACAAAAAACTTGATACAAAAATCTTTATCGCCCTTATTACCATTCAATAAGACAGTAAAAACATCTGTAAAATGCATATGTTAATTTGTTACAATCAAAAATGTGATTTAATTTATATATAGTAAGAGTTGTATTTGATTGTATTCTAAGGGTTAAAAGCAGAGAACATGTGAGCGACACGCGCCCGGGGTCGGGCGCCAGTGACGTCATGGGATTATTCGTCAATTTCCCCATTCCCAGTTGATTTAAAATTCACGCCGTGAACTGGGAATGGGAAATTTATAATCAGTATGGATTTTCTACGATTATTTCTTAACTTAAAATATAATGATTTCCGTGGTCTTTTTAATCTATATATGTAAAAGAAAGTTGGAAAACATAAATATCTGCACCGATTTTAATGGTTTTTGATTTGCTCCGTCCCAAATAACAGAATAACTATTAAAAACATTTGCAAATTGTCAACAAAATATCATAAAACGAAAAACATTGTCCCGTACAGAAAGGGGACCGGGAGTGGGAACAGTACCGGGACCGGGAACGAGAAAGGTAAAGGTATAAGATTATAGGATAATAGAATGTAGTAAATAGTAAGTAACCCAACGTTTGGGCAGGACAACGTCTGCTGGATCTGCTTGTTAATTATAAAACAAATTAGGACTAAATTAATTAACTCTTTTGAGAATTGGTTAAGTACCAGGAATGCCAAGAAGGAAGTCTTTCAAATCTACAAAACTTAATCAAAACGTTGCTTTTCGTTACTTCCCATTATTTTGAATATAATATTTTATTCGATAGTCGGTAGTAGGTAAGTTTATTCTTTTCAAGGTTAAACTAGTTTATCCTCCTAGGACTGTTGGTATGGTCACAAATTTTTAATGTTGATAGGACATGCTAAATACTCATTAGGAAAATTATGTTGAGCTGAATCGAGTAACATTACTTAACAAATATCTTTACGCGTAACAGATACGGAACCCTTCTGTATAAGCATGTTTTGACACTCTCTTGGCCGTTTTGATACAAGACAATTTCCTAAAGTTACAATTATGTCACTTTACGTGCGATGCGTGCCGCACAATAAATTGAAATATTTATAATTTAACAAAATCACTGGATTTACGCGGGCGTAGTCGCGGGTTTGAGCTAGTCTTCAATTATCCACGTGGCAAGTAGTGATGTACGAAAATTGCCGGTAAAGTGCGGATAATACATCATTAAGCGACGATGCGCACGCGCACGTCCGATGATACGGGATCGTGCGAAATAACTTGTTTATGATTTATTAGTGCATTTGCCTGCATACTTTGCACTGTTTTATGCATAAATGTATACAGGACTACATAACACACGGACGTCTGTTCCTAAGGTAGACAACTTAAAGCCTGTGTTATACTGCCGTCTTATTAAAAAAGGACACAACTATTATTTTTCAAATCAGGAGAAAAACGGGCTTAAAATATTTAGTAGTTTTCGGCGAAAAAAACGACAGAATTTTATTTGAGTATAATGTATATATGGAAATAGTAGCACCTATATGCTCTTTATGAATGTGTTTAATTTTTAGTTTTTCTTTTAATAGCATTTATTTAATAATCAACATTTTCTTTTTCAACGTAACAGAAAAATATGAGTAAATATTACGTATATAAGGCATAAATAACCAAATGCTACTTTTCATTCTGATATTTAGTGAAAAAATATAGAATAATAAAATGAAAAGGCACTACCACTAAATTGTGCCTATCAATCTAGCTTAAACAAGTTAAAGTGATCTTAATAGTTACAACATTAAAAACACATAGTTAAGAAATTTTTAATTTTTATTAAAAGAATCTCAAAAATTTAAAAATATTAACATCTTTTATTAAAGTGTAATTATCACAATCCTTGAGGAACTTATTTTTATCAAAATCACATTATATAATAAAAGATTCAGTTTAAAAGTAAGTAAAAAAGTAAATATCAGGGTTTTAAAGCAAAGTAGTTTAGCTTCTCATGCATGTCATGGATTTCCGCAAAGTAACGCCTGATTCTATCAATTATTTTTTATGTATCCATAAAGTTAATATGATTAACTCACATACCATATAGATGAATTAATAGTACATCTCATAATTTAATGTAGAATTAGACATCTATTAGAATAATACATACTTCTCGTGTCATCAAGCCTAGTATAATACCGGAGCCAGACGTAGCTCAAAGTGTTTGCACATTTTTGTCCTTGAAGTCCACAAAGTACTACAAAACTTTGTACAGTTACACAAAGTCCCGAAACTTATATTATTACTTGCCAGTTTAAAGGTCAATAATAAAACAAAAACATACATCAGTAAAATACACACCTTCCTTCTATACTAGTATAACTTGTACAAACTTACTTCGATTAAAACCATTAGAATCTGTTAAACCTCAAAATATAATGAAGCTAGAAGTAGACCAGTTCTTTATTTAAAGTTACAACGTTACAATATCTTTGATTTAATTAATAATAAAACAAAAACATTATATATGTATATATATAGTAACATATTGTTAATATGAAAGGTAATTTTGTAAAATAGAGGTGTGAGGTCCGGTGGTTAGGGCTCCAGATTGAGAAACTTCCTCACAATACGTGCCGTCTCAAGCAATACTGCCTTCTGTATCCGATTCTTGACCCAACAATCAAGCGAGAGCTTTTTAAGGTGTTTATTAAAGCTCTTCGCTATAGGACCATTGACTGAGACAGCGATCGGGACAATGTCTAAGGTCTAAATATTTAGTTAATTTTTCTTTTTCGGCTCTAATGAGATTATCATCATGTGGAATAGTTATATCAACAATCATTGCCCGGCGCGCTGATCGATCTACCAACACTATATCAGGTTTATTGGCGCGTGCGCACACTATTATCCGCATAAAATGGACGTGAAAGGAATCTTATAAGACCCTTACGCTTCAGATAAAACTAAGATAGATGAGGGTGATGGGAAGAAATAAAGTTATGAAGTCTATTCAGATTCGGTCATATTAAGGGTTACGCCTGCAATATTAACATAGTATATTATGTTTCTTCTTTTACTCTTTTCTACCAATGAAGAAACCGAAACACTAAATTTAATAGACCCTAGCTATATATATAAAATTGTAACCTGTGTTTCTTTGCCACCGGCGACAAAAGGAGGACCTTGCTGAAAGATTTGGAGTAGATTGCAAATTAAGTTTCAATTCCATCTAGTTGACCCAATTAAGGAATCGTCGACACGCAACGTTCGCGGTAGCAACTTATTTTCTTTGACGCGACTAGATTGGGAAGTTCATTAGTGAATTTCGAATAACTCGTACAACTCTAACTAAACGTAAGCTCCAATTCAAGCGAAACGAACCCGTTAAGGAGTCTGTGGAAAGGCTCATATATATAAGATATGCTCGACTGCTACAACGGGAGTTCCTCAGTCCAGGCTAGCTTGGGTCACCCCGGGCGATCGCGCCTCGAAGTATAAAAAGTATAAATACCCTGGCATATTGAATCTATGTACGTTGAGCTGTTTTCGAGATTTTGTGACACGTATCAGTGTTCTGTCTTATGTAAAAATTGCTTACCTTACGAACATACGAATGTGTTAAATATAATATGATATAAAAATTATAAGAAGATGTGAAGATAAATATTTATTTATTTATTTATACGCTTCATTGTACACCACAAAAGAAATTAACACAGACATTAACATACTTTATCACTGCCAAAGGAACCCTTCCAAGAATAGAAATACAAATCTTGAAAGTTCGTGCCAAAAAAACGATGTGTTTCCTATGAAACCTGTTATCTATCATATGAATGTTGCACATTCCTTTTATAATAATTAAGTAGCAGTGAAATAAACAACTATTCCACGCGTCTTAAAATTAAAAGTTCGTTTTGACTAATTGATGATGATTCTTTTTCATTTCAAAGAAAGAAAGATAATGTCTTAAGTTGAGATTTTTGTTACGTAACAAACACTTTATAACGTATAAAAGTAAATAAAGTCCATACAAAATATAATTATTTATCCTGACAAGTCAGGGTGGTCAAGGTAAAACATAATTCAAAGCGAGCGAGTATAGGGTATGTTATTGACTAGTTTTTATCTGCGACTGCGTCCGCGTTAAATTAAGTGAAAAATATTAGAGTGATAATAATATAAGCCTATAATCTTCTTCGATAAATGAGCTCTTTAACGCTGAAAGGAATTTTCAAATCGGACCAGTAGTTTCTGAGATTTGCGCGTTCAAGCAAACAAACTCTTCAGCTTTATATATTATTATAAGATACACAGCAGCCATTTTACCTGGGTGGCGGAGAGATCGTATTAAGCCGTAAGGTTTGCAGCGGCCAAGCGGGTGCGGTGATGATTTCAAGGCCCTCGCGCTTCGTTTGCCTCGTCGTGGGGGTCACTCCCGTGATCCCAGATTTACATGCTCACCATATTTTTGATTATGTTTTCATTGTTTATGAAATATTCAGATTCACACGGTTTTTAAAAACTATTTCAGAAGTCAGGGCTGCTTAATGTAATGTTTATTGTATGGTTTAACAATAAAGAAATTATTATTATTATAATTATTATAGATCATCGTTTTTTGCCAAAAAAAAAATTATGATTTTTTGCAAATTAATAAAAATCATAAAACACAATTGTCGACGACCAGACAGCCACCTAAATTCGGTTGGTATATATTTTTTTATGTATGTTCAGCGAGTACGCTGAGATTTATGATCCGATTTACGTGATTTGTCTATACTTTGATGCGGAATAGTAGTCATTTGATACCATAAAAATTTAACACAGTTTGATCCAGTAGTTTTCATATTATGAACTTTTTTTTTATTTATTATTTCTTCAATATGTATGTTACGCGTTTACTCCGCCATTTATGAACCGGTGCCATAAGTTTGTGTCTAATAAAAACTTTAGGCGACTCAAATGAGCTACGTGTCAGAAGACACAGAGTCATAAAAGCTAATTCCTTTGAGAAGTGCACAGAATGGGACTATGACAGATCGGAAGTTGGTGACACTATTATATCAGAATGGGATCTCGTTTGCGACAGAGCCAGCCTGACTATGTTGGCCGAAGTTGTGTTCTTAGTGGGCGTGGGAGTAGGAGGAGTGCTTGGTGGATGGATTTCGGACAAGTAAGGCAATTTTTTTGCTAATTTTCATATTAACTTGTAGAATGATGGGGTAAAGTCAGATACAGGAAAACAGCGTTTTCTTTTCGAAGCGGCCGCAACGTTTGGCATCCATTTCAAAGCAAATACCTTAAGGTTTTGGTCAGACACGGTTTTCATATCGCAAAACATGACTGTTCAGATGACGGCGATCATGAAGCGGTCTGTATAAATAAGAACCGCGCGGATTCCACGCGATTTTGAAACCGCGTGGTTCCCGCCTTGTCTGAACAAAGGCTTAATTCAAGCTACGTGTAATCTCACTGAGCTTGTTAAGAGATCTATATTTATACCTACCTTTTATCTGCATTATTATCCCTGAAAACAACACATTTTTTGCTAATTAAGAAGTCTAGAAAAATTAAAACTTATCTGCAAAGTCCGTTAAAATAATAGGTGCCTAATTATAATATGTTTTTAATATACCAATACGTAATTACCTGCAAGTATGTTTTCTTTCATCATTGTTTCTTGAAATTATATAAATACGTGTAAGTAAGGAAATTCCTCATGTTAATGATTCCATGTTACCGCAACAAACTAGTTATCAAATAATAACCCTTATTATGATTTTACCAGAACCGTAATTATAGATTCACTGTTATTATCGACCTAAGATCTAGAACTGAAATCACATTGTACATGAGTTGAAACAACATATTTCTCAAATATGCGTAGAAATAGTGACATTTCATTTGAAAAAACAAATACGCGATGATTGCTATTTATGAATATTCTTTAAGAATAAAAACGCGTCTGCAAAGTTGTATGAAATTTCGTTATTGTCTTGTTTTTAAAATTCGAAGACTCAATTTATATAGAACAAAAACGATTCAGAAAATGTCGTCACCATTTCATTATATTTATAGCGTATAAAATTGGAGGGAAACAGCATTAGTTAAGACGGTTGTTTATACATATTTTTAATAATTTGTGGTATTTATCGAAAATTTATATTTCTATAGAATTTTTATTTATTACCTTGCATTTTTTGAGAAAAGCATGTGTAAGCCTCAACAGAAACAGCAATTGCCTAACTCGTAGTTTTAAAGTCCTCTTCTACAACACGGATTTCAAACTCCACTCGTCGGGCGATTAGACGTTTTCTACAAAATTGTAAAAGTAATGTTATGAATATACTTTCAATACTGAGAATTTACTTTCGAGAAAGCTCTTAAAAAGGATATCAATTTTTCCTCATATTTCTCTACCCTTTCGACCCTTAACTGTTGCAAAATTACAATAGGCAATATATGTATATCTTTTATCTCTTTAGTTGACATTGTCTCTAATACTTTGTTACAGATTTGGCCGCAAGAAAATACTGATGGGCATGATGTTGGCTCAAAGCGTGTTGGCTATAGTGTCACTCCTGGTGCGTTCATATCTGCAGTATGTCATAGTGAGACTGGTGATGGGACTCGTGTCGGTGTCAGTGGTGTACGCAGCATTCGTTCTTTCAGTGGAACTAGTCGCTGGTGCGTGGGTCACGATTGCCGGAGTTTGCAACTTCTTTCCACTGCCACTAGCCTATGTGATCGTATCGTTGCTATCAATGATATTGCCAAATTGGAGGGACTTGCAACTGGCTCTATCGATACCTGGATGCTTTTTGATACTGCTATGGTAAGTTCAATTTATTTTAGCAATTGTTTCTTTGCTCTGTAACTAAGGTGCCAAATAAGCATACTCTTTCTGATTGTAAAGGGCGATCGTTTGGATGCTTTAGGTATTATTCGCGCGTTGTCGTTTCAATTATTTAAGTTTATTCAATTTTTATTCCTATGAGTTATTAAAATAATAATAAAACAATAATAAAACCATTTATTCAATTCACTTAACCCAATTATAAAATACGCTTACCCGAATAAAACTATAAATACTGTGTTGGACTATAATCTAAAATAAAATAAAAAAATAAACTAAATATATAAAAAACTAAAAAATGAAATAATTAGGCCAGTAATATGAAATGGTCGCAACCTCAGCACAGGATGCTATCATATGCCTTATACGACAGCGCTGATTTTCACGTGTCATTTGAATAAGATTTTCATTCATTAAGAGAAAAACAAGTCTGTCCCAATGAATGTTAGAGTTAAAATAATGATTAACACTAAACCTATAGAACATGAGTAAAACATTTAAATTTATCATTTAAATTAAGAGTATTAGCCTTCGTATATATTTTAGTTTAAGTTATTTTTTATAAGTTTAGTTTGTGTATCTTGCTTGTTTTATATGTACAATAAAGAAATCAATCAATCAATATGTATTAACCAAATAACATTTTGAAGTTAATCACATGAAATTTCTTGATGATATTTCAGGTTTGTATTACCCGAATCTCCAAGATGGCTATTAAGTATTGGGAGAGAACAGGAAGCCAGAGATATATTAGAAAAGGCAGCGAAGTTTAACAACAAAGGAACTGTAGCCGACATTGATAAAATACTAATGCTGCACAAGTCAGAAATGAGGACAGAAGAACCCAGTGTAATGATGCTGTTCAAAGGTTACTTGATGAAAAGGACATTCTGTTTGTTCTTGACATGGTTCTCCATGACGATAGCTTACTATGGGCTAGTGTTAAACATAGGAAAATTTAACTTGGGCAACTTACATATGACTTCAATTATACTTGCTTTAGTGGAAGTGCCAGCGATAGCATTGAGTATACCAATTCTATTGAGGACTGGAAGACGCTTGCCAATATTTACGTCGATGGTAATTTGTGGAGTTGCTTGTGTGGGAAGTGAATTATTTTCTGTGTCGTTTAACAACTCCTGGGTGATGATATCATGTCTTATGGTGGGAAAGTTTGCTATAACAACGACGAATATGATGTTACCAATATTCACGGCGGAGCTGTATCCGACTGTGATAAGAAACCTTGGTACCTCATAGATTTCAATCTGCATTCCTTATTTTTGAGCTAATGAAGATCAAATATTTTATCGGTATTGAATAATTATTGTTAAACATATATAACTCGTTGTGCCCACGACTTCATCAGCGTAATATTAAGTAAAAAAATAGATTCATTTTTAGCGTGATGTTATAAAGCCTTCTCGATAAATGGGCTATCTAACACTGAGAAAATTTTTCAAATCGTACTAGCAGTTCCTGAGATTAGAGCATTCAAGAAAACAAACAAACTCTTCTTATATATTATTATCGATATAGATATACGTATTTATGTCGAGAAAAAAACACAAACCTGTACGGACGCGAGTTCGATTTCGTCACTGGTGTGGTGTCAACTTGGACAGCGTTATACAGTAATGAGCCAGCCACGTATTAAAATTTGTAATTTTTTCAGATTCCGCAGACATTGTCTTGCATAAATTTTGGTTCGTCTGCTATCAGTCAAATAACCCCTTTGCATCTTTTCCACTGGCCGAATGTTTTATGAAATATTTATTTTTTAAAGAATATTAAGAATACTTTTTAGGTATGTCTAACATTCCCTTTTCCCCTCCTACTAAGCTTAAATTAAAATGCTGTAAGAACTTATAACATGATCCAAACCAATCAATTGTCTGACGTGGACGGTAGGTACTAAAAACTTACGTGAATCGGTATTTGTGCTCACCCGTAACTACAACTGTTTAGCAGTACATGTAAAATTTACAAATAAAGTAGAATATGAAACATTTTTAATCTAAAGTAAAAAATATGTTTTTAATGAATTGAAGTTTTAAATAGGTTAGCCTGAAGTTTTGAATAGGTTAGCCAAAATATTACAAGTTTAAAAATAATGAATTATAAATCTTAAACAAAATATATTAGAGTAAAATACATATCATCGATGGATATGTGAGTATAATGGAATAATTTCTCTTTCTTTGGAAATTGTCTTTTAAGCAAAATTTTCCTAGAAAACAGAGAAAAACAAAATAAGAGAATAAAAAGTAAACGTCAACCTTTGCGCTTAGAGTTGATGCGATCCAATTTCTTTTATGTTACAAGGGCCAAACGAGCATGCAGCATGCAACTAAGTGCCTACCGACGCCAATAGACATCGGCACGACCAGAAGGCTAGCAGATGCGTTGCCGGCCTTTACTGACGAGTTTAGGCCACCGGGAAGTCTCACAAACCGATTACAATTTTATATATATAGCTAGGGTCTATCAAATTTAGTGTTTAGGTTTCTTCATTGGTAGAAAAGAGTAAAAGATTATATATTATATATTGTTTTATGGTGTATTTTGCATTACTATAAATATACTTGTACTTTATGCGATGACATTAACTTTTAATTATGGTTTATGTGCTTTTATAATTATTTTATTTATTTGTTTGTACCAATATGCAACAATAACTATTAAAAAAAAACATTTCCCTCCAAATGTAAATAGATTAAAACTAACCCGGAAAGAAAATAAATGGTTTTTTGTAAATAAAATGCCTACTCAGTTCTTTAAATATTATAATCAATGCTGACGGAGCAATGACAGGTTTTAACGATATCAACCGGTCATTGCTATAATATTGCTATAATATAATAGCATTCCGAAAGCGGCACCAATGTCCTTGGAAATACCGTTACAATTAACATATAAAAACAACATAGTAACAAGCTGGTTTCTAATCTTTAATATTCTTTTATTTGCTATTATTTATTTTGAAATCCATTTGTAATATTTTTGGATATTAATATGTCAAAAACATTTTAAAATCTTATATTTAAAATTCTCGTGTTATTTTTTTTAATTTTACAAAACCACGATTTTACAAATCAACGATTTGTGTTCACCAACGATTTTTCAATAATATAATAAGAAATAAAAGTCAATGGAAACTGTTAAATTTTTCTTTAAAAAATAACTTTTTTGATTGATTACGTGATCAAAGTTCTGAGAGCACTGAAGCTCGAAAGCTCCAGTGTTCATTGTACAAAAATGGCGAATATTTATGACGTCATATCTCCATAGGGTACTGCGACAGTATATGGATTCTATAGCAATGTTGGCCCATACCACGTCAATCTTCGCTACCATACATTTGAAAAGGTGGGTCACGAGAAGAATCAGAAAGAAACTTGTAACCCACTATTTTTAAAATAGTTCATACAAAAGGAGTTCAAAACAACTAATTTAAATTACAATTATAAAGTATAAACCTGAAGCGACTTAACTCCTGAGTTTATATAGGTTTTGTAACTTACTTCTGGCTTCGAAAGTGACGATTAGAGAACACGAGACTTTATATGCGAATAGTAAAAATGGTTCAAAAAGAAATGAAAATAAAGATCACCTAAAGCGACTGCCCAAACAGCGTCGTACGCTAGTGGCGCTTCTTGATATCCATCAGGCGTTACTTTGCGGAAATCCATGACATGCATGAGAAGCTAAACTACTTTGCTTTAATCCGCGAATGAAATCGTGAATGAAATCGCGAATGCGCGAATGCTCATTCGCGGATTAAAGCAAAGTAGTTTAGTTTCTCATACAAAAACAATTTGATTAAGCAGTTTACCGGCTCAAGTTTGAATCATGCGGAATTTTATTTTACCTCTTACCGTTTAGTACCGAAAAAAAATAAGTATAGCGCGATGAATTTTGAATTCGAATTATAAACAGTAATTAAAGTGAAGGTTAAGGTCGAGCCTCAATATAGGTGCTCAATGAAAACATATAAAAAATAACGACGTTCTCGTTTTTCTTTCCTGACCGTGCAAGAACGTTTCCGATACCTATATCAAATTAAAACTTTATTTATTTTAACATTCCACATTTTTATTAAAATGGCAATTAATATAATGAACGATAGTTAGTGTAGTATCCACTGATACTACGTAAATATTATTAAATATTTACCGTAATTATAACTCACCAAATTAGTATATGCACGCGTTGTACTCATACTGATCATAATGTACTTGGATAGGCATCATAACCATAATTATGCAGTTTTGAAGTAAAACTTCTCTACGCACGCTGGACTTGAGAAGTAAGCTGTCGAATGCGCGGCGAGAGCGTTACGAAAAGTGTGATCAGGCGAAATTTATATTTTTATTAAAATTCGTTTTAAAGTTCATAAATATTATACATATAAATGGAACTAAAAAAGTTTTACTTCAGTCGAATGGTTTAAAGCACACTATTTTATTTTTAGATGGTTTTCTTCTGTTTATTCTTAATCTGCAACTGGTAAAATATAATGTAATATAATAATATAGATTTTATATGATTATAGCTACTGTACTGATTGTGACTTAACTGTAAGTAATCTTGGAAGAATGATGTTTAATATTTTTTGACTACAAGGAATCGCACATCTTTTAGGAAATTAGTCCATTTCGTTAAGAACCTTAGATGGAATTATGCATTGTCGAAAATGTTTATGATATTTACTTTAATTCACCTCATGTGCCCTTAAATCTGCTATAGCTTTATAAGTAAAATATGGTATATAACTTCGCCCATATTAATTGCCGAAGACATTCTTTACCAATTAAAATTTGTTTATTCACTAGTTCACGCGTTTTTCCACAGTTGGATAGCAGTGGTAATCCAAAGGCCCTAGCATCGGCACTCAAAGAAATCCTCTCGGACACCATAGAGAAGAGTCAGCGGTCCAACCTTGACGCCATGCCACCGAACGCAGTGTCAGCACCTGCAATGATCCCCAACACTCCTACCCTTACTCCAGTATCAAACCATGTTCCCGCGACCGCTGTCTTAGAAGCAGAGGCATGATGTCTTTATAGTGTTATGTTAATTGTGTTGTTTCAAATTTTGCTATATTATATGTTATGTTTTTCGCCGCGGTGTTTCAATGCACACATTCGTTACTATGGTTAGTTTTCATAAGAACAGATATAAAGTGGCACATACTAAAAAGATCGTATGTAATCGCAAATTCTAAAAACAATTCTCAAAACTTTCTTTTTTAACGTCATAAGGTCTTATAAATCGATGAACGTGGTAAACACGCTTCAAAAAGGCATGGCTCTGTCACGTTCCGCCTGAGCCGAGCGTGGAAGCGAGAACCCAGAAAAAGCGATAGAGAAGCACGACGTTCTCACGTAAACAATCGTCCGTAAAGTCTAAAAGGACTAATTTTTTAAGATAACTTGAAATTAGCCCTATACTCGAAAGGAACTCGGTTAGAATTGAATACCTTATGTAGTTCAGCCCGCTGTTCTGCCCGTCGTGCAACGAAGGGTTCATACTATTTATATATTCAGAGGTCATAAGTCTCGAACACTGCCGACTCGTCTTTGAATAGAAAAGTGTAATCGTTTGTTTTTTTTTTTTGTTTAACAAGGAAGTAAACGGGCAGAGGGTACCCACATTCGATGCGATAGTAGGTGATTCCACAAAGGAATTGAATTATTTGGGATATTTATTCAGATAATTAGGATTATCCTAAATGTTTAACCCATGGGACCGCTTAGCCAAAAATACAATACAGAGTGAGATAAAAATGTAAACATCTGGGAATCCGCGCTAAAATATCGCCGTATTAAGACGAATTAATTATTTTTAATATTAATAAGTATCGTATTAAAAACTAATTAATATAAAGATAGATACATAAATTGAAAATCATAACTAATCCATAACAATTAAAATGAATATATTAATTAAGTTTTATCTATATTAAATCTATATTAAAACTCTTTTGTAATACCTCATTGAATTTTGTACACCAACTGGCCAAAAATATTTATTTTTTTACAAATTTTAAATAATCAAAAATTGCTTCAGCGCGACAATTGACATACGTTGTTGTCAATTGTCATAGAACGCATCGATTTTGAAAACAAAAGTCGTTTCAGTATATTGAAAGTCTTAGAAGTTAGAGCATCAGCAACTTTGAGTTTTGAAGTTAACTCCTGTAGACAGAAAGAAATCGCCACGCTGCGTAAATCAGTAATAAAAGTCATGAAAATTAAATTACGTAAGTGGTCTTGCCTAATTTCTTATGTACATTTTTACTCATATAATTATGTACTACCTATTTTGTAATACCAATCTGTATTATGGAACTATTTCATTAATAAACGCTTCATACTAGCTAATACTACAGACACTGTATTTACAATACAGAATAAATATCCTATCAAAAACAAAATTAATAGATTCACAACAACTTTTTATAAATAAGGGTAAGCTAACAATACAGCCTAACGTTTTCAAAATTAGTTCATGAAAGTTAGCAAATAAATAAGTAAATACTTACTTATATACATAGGATTGCAATTAGATATTTACATGAAATTAAAGAGCTCAGTTTTTACTGTAAAAATTAAGTTTCATAGATTTAAAGAAATTATAAATATTAATAGATACAAAATAAGATGAATATTATGAACACAAAGTAAAATAATAATAATTGTAAGTAACCACGTGTTTGTAGCGAGAGATCGTTTTCCGTCAACGTCCTCGACGGAAGATAATGAGGGTATCAATGATTGGGAGAATGAAGTGCAGCCAGTTTTACAGCCTCGGTTACCAACACCACAGGCTATAATTGTTGGTTCAGTGCGGAAGCGACGCGGTAACCTACCCAAAAACTCTGTGAGAATTTTAAAGAGATGGCTGTATGACCACCGGTATAATGCGTATCCAAGTGACACTGAAAAGTTAGCTTTGAGCCAAGAAGCTAATTTGACTGTACTACAGGTAAGTTTGCGTCCTGTACTAGAATTTGCAGTAAGTTTATTACATGTATGTAGCTATAATATAACACGCACATCTTTTATGAGTTACATTCTTTAAACCAATGTATGTCTGGGATTAGGAGCAATACTGCTTTTTATATGTTATCACAAATAACATCAAGTTGTCCTCGTTCACCTATTATTTGATGTTTTTGATGTAATAAAAATATATGGGGAAGAAAGCTGATCGCTGCCTGAGTAATAATGTCCGACAATAACTTTAGTCTAGTTTAAGGGCGCAATGCTTTCAATGCATTTGTGATGTTTCAGTCTTTATAATGTAATACAAAAGTATTGCAGGTATGCAACTGGTTCATCAACGCTAGGCGAAGGATTCTACCAGAAATAACAAGCGAAAATAAGCCTTTTAACTAATTGACGTGCAAACGACATTCGACCTTAGCGTGGCAAACCAATTTCTTCGTCGACTACCATATACAATAAAGATTATTATTGTTTCCACAAATTACAATAAATAAGAAAGTATTTTTCTTCTTGTACTTAAAAAAGGTCTAAATCTTTTGAATAAGAGGTAGCGGTAGTCTTTTTGGTCGGCTGCCGAATTGGCCAGCATGTTCGTGTACCAGTGCCTCTCTCACATAAGATCGGCGTGAAGTGGCGGCAATGGTGTCACGTCAAGTGATGGTCCGCAAAATTGCGTTCCTATATTTGCACGATTGTTTTTTGTTGGACTTCAATCTGCGTCCATTATTTTCTCATATTATATAATCTACAATACTTCCATGTCGATGTATATCTATCTCCTATGTATTACGAGGGGCACACGAATCTGTAAATGTAGAAGGAAAATATTTTTATTAAAAGGATTAAAAAGAAAGTCACAAAGTCAAAGTCAAAAGTGTTTTATTCTTATAAATAAATAAAATAAATAAATAAATATATACAGGACTATATGACACACGGACGTCTGTTCCTAAGGTAGACAACTAACTTTATTCCTTCAGATGGACAATTTCATACACAGAGAGAGCTGGATCTCCTTTTCTTAGGCAAAACTAAGGAGTTGAGAGCGTCTGGTTTCGTCCTAATAGAACCTAAATGCGCGATTCAATCGAACATAGTCGTACGAACGTGCGATCAAACATACTGATGTTTAGAAGTGTCCTAATTGAAGTAAGCGCGACCGCATCTTAGATATAATTTTTTATTTCATTTTATTTATTTATTTATGACACACAAACAGAATATGACAACACTTAAAATAACATAAAAAATACTAAACTTATGGACGCCACTAATTTTACAGTTACTGGAAAGGTCGGTACTGTTTCAACCTAATTTTATTCAAAACTAACTGTATCCCGCAACTTTACTTAACCTTTACTTCCCGCTAACTTACTTTTAAAACAAAAACTCGATTAAAGTATACCAAAATCATATAAAAATATGGGTTATGTATCATCTGTAGGTATACCTCACTAAATTTGTTCGTTATATAATTTAATTAACCTGGATTCGCACAGCGCTTTTATTAATTTAGCTTCCATTTTAATCTTTTGTATCGAGATATATTAATATAAATTGTACTTTCTTACGTTTTAATAACTTGACTTGCTAACATTCTAATAACTTGGCCAATAATTTCAGCACTCCAATCTACAAAAATTCCTCATACATATCATATACGAGGATATTTTCCTCTGAATTTATCATCAGCAATACACTTCCGTAATTCAGTTCCAAAATTGACAGTTTTATTATAGTATTAAATAAAAATTTCTATGTAAGCTGTAACAAGAAACTTTATGGCTTAAAATTCATAATCTTCTAAAAATAGTAACTTTGCGAAGATAACGAAAACGAGTCGCAAGATGTCGTGATTTTAATTCAAGAAGATACATAGAACAGGGAGCTAGGTTGCCTAGGTATCCGTCTTGGGACGTTAATGTTTATAAGCGCAAGCAAATCTGGACAGTCAATTTTGCTGTTAAGTAACTTGTACAAAAACATCATGTCAATCAAATTGTACAAAAACATCAAATCATGTTTTGCTCATATGATCTTATTGATCAAGATGATTTGATGATGACGATGATGATGATGATGATAATGATGATGATGATGATGATGATGGTGGTGGTGATGATGATGATGATGATGATGATGGTGGTGGTGGTGATGATGATGATGATGATGGCATAAGTTATTTAATACCTGAGTAATCCGCTTTCTTTTTTAAGATTTTATTTTTTCTCTCTAGTAATCCGCTGTTTCTGGAAAATGTCTATTTATACTGGAGTGACGGTCCGTACTTCCTCTATCTCTGATAAAAAAAATAACGTCCTGAACGCGTCGATTCTAGAAGTTACAGCCTGTTTTATTTATATACGGGATTTTTGTTGTTAGGGTTTGTCAATTTTTGAAACAGCGAAATATCAGCCTATTCGCAAAATATTTCCTGTTATATTTGTAATTTATATTTACACCAGTTTAGCTTACGATTTTTATATAAATAACTGTTTAATTAAGATATTTTTTATTAACACATATGTTGCACGCTATAAGCGGAATTTGGATGTACCTTTTAACTATAAGACCTTATGTAAAAACCCAAATTCGCAATAAAGATATTTGATTTGATTTGAACTCATTTGGGTTGCTGAGCCATTTTGAGAGATTTAATGTGAAATATAATTTATTTTGTCCTGAATGAGAACTTACCCAATCATATTTTATACATAATAGCATCAAATTGGTGAGGACGTCGTAGCTGAATCAGTGGCCGGCATTTGAGTCAATCCTTATATCACGATCTCAACTTCCGTTCGCCTCTTGTGATCACACTTTTTGTAACGCTCTTGTCACGCATTCACCAGCTTACACACCAAGTCAAGCGTAAAGTTTTACCTCAATAAGCAAACGGATGTGAAATTGCAAAATATATGACGTCATACTATGGAGCAGGCAGTCTTACAAATGTGATCAGCTAGGCTTTTGCCAAAAAAACGTCTTGTCTATGGAGACCAGAGAAGTTCAAAAATCATAAAATTCGTTAATAGATGGCTCCTAGAACAATATGGCTTTAGATTTAATAATAAAAAATATAATTTTTCCTATTCACGTGCATCGCAAATATTTTAATACGATAATCAGGGGCTTTTTCCCTACCCATTGATATAGCATTCATCGCCTGAATCCACCTCGATAATAAAAATCTAATATTACTTGTCTATATGTCAATACGTCGTCACTAAAACGTGTACATAGAATCTTCAAAAAACCCAAGAAAATTTAATAAAGAATAACAATTGAATAAAATACTTAATCAGTAAAATACTATTTTTTATAAAAATAATTACTATTTTTTAAGGCTTGTGTTGGGTTTTATGAATGGGCACAATGCTCGAAGCGAAACGTGCGTTGAGGCACATCGGAAAGTCAGTGTAGTGCTGTGCTTTGGTGGCGTATTCGGTGGTGTAGCATTCGGGTTGCAGCATTACACCGATTTTCCCTCGTATTCATTGGCGGATTAAAGCAAAGTAGTTTAGTTTTTCCTAAGTTGTTACAGTCTAAAGAAAGAGTTGGAAATATAAATCAAATATTTGAATAACCGTGAAAGGACCTCATAGTTACAATACACATTATTCATTTCGATATGTAAATGGCCGAATTAAATTACCATTTACAAATATTCCGTGACGTTTTAATATCTTTCGTGATGCTACAATTAAAAAAGTTCTTTACCGTATATTTTCAGGCTAAAATTTATCTATGTGAAATAAATTAAAATATTTTACCGCGTTGAAAGGTTTATTAAATATAACCTTAAAATATTCGTAAATACGATAAATGTTATGAAATATTGAGTTTAGCCCTTTTTAAGTGTATAAAGGGATAAAACATTTATTCTATCGTTATAAATTGACCGTTGTTATTTTAGCGATGTGTTTAGGTGAATAAGATAAGGAAAAATTTGCATTTTAATTATCTCGGGTTTTTTACATTAATGGTCAAAGGTGTGTACTGTTTGCTAGCTGAAACAAGAATGACGCATGCACGCTGTGAGGGCCGTATTTATACCTTTTATGAAGTCAACAATGTTTCCGAATAATAGTATTAAATAAATTTGAATACACATCTACATGAAAATCATATTTAACTATCAATACAACGTATCAATAATATAATATAAATCGCTAATAATACACATTTATAAATAACGCTAACAAGAAGAAACACAAAAGCAACGGTAGACTACAATGCAAAATGGTATAGTAGATTTAGTTCGGTTGAATTTTTTTGTTAGCAGTCTAGTGTTACGACTAAGAAGTTCCTCAAATGCACTTTCTAATTTCAAAACTCCTGAATTGTATAATTGATTCTGGAAAATATATTTTATTTTGTAAGCAATAGCTTATAATTGTTATTAGCATAATTGTTAAATTATGAAATATTTTAATAATATAGGATACTACATAAATATATAAAATGCATTGGATGAAAAGATGGAATTTTTTTTTTAAAGTTTCATGATCAAAAAAAAAACTTACAATATTTTCTAATTCAACACTCTGTGGATTGTTTTTGTTGAAATAACTTTGGGCCTCTGCCATCCGTATATGACACGATATAAAAGTTTTAGTTAAATAACTTTAAAAGTTGTTGTCCGATTTCGTTCAGAATAATTTTTCTAATGAGTTTTTGAAATTTTCCATGTTCTATTAACATGGAAAATTTCAAGTCTCTACGTCTAATAGTTTGGAAATGCCAGGGGCGGGACCACCTTACGGGCAAACATACGGACGGACGGACAGAGCGAAATTATAAGGGTTCTTTGTACGGAACCCTAAAAACGGAATCAACAAGCGGAGGACTTATTTTATTATGGAAATTTTTATTTCGCCAATTACTAAACGTAATGAGATTATCGGAATGCAAAACGTTTTAGTACAGGGAACAAGCATAATTTTATTTTTTATACAATAGCTATTTCTTAGCTAGATTTAAGAAGAATTTAAAGCGTACTCATTTCTCAAAAGCCGGCAACGCTTCTGCGATCCCCCGGGTGTTGCAGTTGTCCATGGGCGTCGGTAGTCACTTAAGAGAACCGCCTGCTCGTTTGCCCCTTGTCATATATATAAAAAAAGCGATGTCTATAAATTTCAATGTTCTTTTTTAACCGACTTAATTTGTTGTATTTATTTTTGCTCGGAAAATTAAATAACAATACAATAGGCAGTAATCAAAAATCATGTAAATTATATGTTTATCTGATAAAATAAGATGCATAAAGCTTAACATACGTATTTATTTTTATATTGCGAGCGAGATTAATAGAGATTAATAAAAAAAGAAAGTACAAAATACAACAATCCGCCATGACGGCTAAAACACCTAGCAGAGCGTGTGACGTTACTGAATGTTATAGTGCGTTCCAATAAGAAATTGCAACGTTTTAAAGTGCTCATTGATATTCGACATTTGACGACTGTGATCGTTATAGTCGCGGCGAAAACTTAATTTGAGTTATTATTAGTTTGCCCTTATAGTTTCTGTCCCCCCGCAAGGTTGTCCCCCCTAGGATATTCAAACTATTAGATGTAGAGACTTGAAATTTTCAATGGTGATATGACATGCTGAAAACCCACTAGGAAAATTATTTTGAGCGAAATTAGACACCAAATTTTGTAATCATTTAACAAATACCACGACACGATCTTGGCCATTTTATTTATCTTAATACCATTGTAACGGACACGTTGGTGTCTTTTCCGGGGTTATTGATGGCGATCAATAATAAAACCAACTTGTCATTAACTTATAAGGCCTAAGAACTCTAACAAGTTTACGCGGACGAAGTTGCGAGAAAAAGCAAGTTGCAATTATGAGACATCTACATTATGTTTTGTATTGTATATTTGATTTTGTCTAAATTTTCTCTTTTATTTAGTTTTTTTTATTCTATTTTAATTAACTCGGATTGGCGTCTGGAGTGAACGCTTCTCAATATTCCACTACATTATGCACACTTACTATTAGCAAGGACCATATCGCACATCTAGATCTAAAGGGGGTCAACTCAAAAAAACACTTTTTTCAGAAAACGCGAAAAACTGATTACTGTTCGTGCCAGGCCATCTGATTAGTCCAATTGTCATTTAAGTAGATTTTTTTTTTAGTACACAAATAAAATATCAATTAGTCGTTGTTACCGCGTTTAGTGACAAAATATGGCTAAAAAAATGACAAAGGCAGAAAATTTGATGGATTTTTTGTAAATTTATGAATAAATATTAATAACAGGAAGGTAAAATTAATAATATCTTTTATTTTTCCTTTCAGATATAAGAAGAATCTTAAAGCCTTCTACATAGTACATCCAACGTTTTGGACCAAAGTAAGTAATGATTATTTCTCGTCTTAAATTTCGCTCTGTCCGTCCGTCTGTCTGCCCGTAAGGTGGTCTCCCTCCTAGCATTTCCAAACTATTAGACATAGAGACTTCAAATTTTCCATGTTCATAGAACATACTAAAAACTCATTAGGAAAGTTATTTTGAAGAAAATCGGACAACAACTTTTGAAGTTATTTAACAAATACGTTTATAGCGTATCAGATACGGAACTCTTCTAAGCGTCTTGACACGTTCCTTTTTTTTTGTTACAAGGGGGCAGACGAGCAGGCAGTAGGCACCGAAGTGCCTACCGTCGCCCATGGACATCTGCAAATTGAATGAAGAACCTTTTTTGAAGTACGTACCACAAGTAACGTGAATAGAAGTGACAGTTTTTTCTGGTGGAATGTATAGAATAAATATGGGTTCAAAATACCGTACACATAATTATTTATTACTTTTTATAGAAGTTTAAGTTTCAAATTAAATTTTTTTTTTTACTAAATTAATTTACTCTTTGTGTACTTGTGCGTAAGCTTAGCTCTAAGTCGAATATGTATTATCACCAGTATATTTCACATCATTTAAAAATGACAAAAAAAATATAACTGATAGAATCAGGCGTAACTTTGCGGCCAAACTGTTTGTAAATTTAAAAAAAAAAACTTCTAGGTCTTTCTGTTTATTTCATTCTTTATAAAAACTCCCTCTCTGGAAAGTTCGAAGGCCGTGAAAGTCTAAGACCGACCTTCAAATGAATGGTTCCGTAATTAAACTTTTCATTATTCATATTTGACTTCTAAATGAAAACCTAGATCTATACCTTCTTATTAAAGGCATCATCATCATCATCATTTCGGCCTGGGTGCGTCCACTGCTGAACGTAGGCCTCCTCCATCAATTTCCACGAATGGCGGTGTTGCGCCGCTTGTATCCAATTTTTTGTTAGTGGTAGCAGTTTCGTAGGTTAGAATTTGATTACTAGACCTAGACTAGACTAGACCTAGTGATGATCTATCTTTTTGTAGCCGAATTCAAGTATTTACTCGCAACGAAATTATAAATTATCTAGAAAATTTAATGAAAATTGGGCTCCGTATAGAAGATTTAAAGTTTTGTAGTATAAGGTTTACATGTTTTAAGACCTTAAAGCATACTTACTTCTCAAGGTCAAAACCGGATCTATAAGCCCTTTAGTAGCGCGCTTGTCTATGGACGTCGCTAGTAACTTAAAACAACCCCGGACGGGTTCGAAACTAGTCCGGCAATCCCGATATAACATACGCGTGAGTTTAAAAACCGTTTTCATAATTAGCATGAATTCCGCTCACGAAAGTCTAAGTTCTAAAAAAAAAGCAAATAATTAGCCCGAAAAACAAACTGGGACTATAAAAGAATAAGCAAATCGAAGATAACAATAAACAAAAAAAGGAAGAAGAAGATAATTATTTCACGGGCCTTTAGCTCGCGGAGTATACAGTGACGATTAAAAAATAAAAAACAAAGACGTTCTAATAATAATAAGGAAACACCAAAAAGAATTGATGATTGAAATATTATTGTAAAAGAATGCGATTCCTATCACCATTATCAAATAACTAATCCGTTTCCATTTGTTCTTTCATGAATGAGCTAGCAGCTAGAAATGATATCTCAGCTTTTTTCGTCAGTTTAAATATAAAACGGTTAGTACGTTTCCAGGATTTTCAAATTGCGACTTTTATCTTTTTGGTTTGAAACTTTTGATTAGTTAAATTTCCGTATCTAATTCGGTTTGGGTAGAGCCAATGTTAGTCGAAAATGTTTACTTTTAATGAAAGTGAACCAATTTTTTGACTTCGTTCGTCTATGTCCCACGGGAAATTCGTCGCCGCTAACACCATTACAACCTGAAACATGTTACAAGAAAAATATAAGTTAAATAACACTTGACCTTTACTTGATGTACTTTGACAGTACATCATTTTTAGAAATTTATTTTTTACATTTATAATTTAATCTTAACGATAGAGTACTATTCCAAATATAGTAGAAATAATTTTTTTAAACTGTTATCATCCATCATACAAACGGCACAGGACCGCAAGAAGTGGCGTCACTTGGTCTCCGAGGCCAAGATCCAGCTTGGGTCTATGCGCCATCGCGTGTATGATGATGATGATGAAATGTTTGAAAAACAGACACTATAAATAAAGAAATTATGATGAAAGTTTTACGAATCTATATCATTAAAAAGAGTTTAAACAATTGCCTAGATAGAGGATGTGATCTGAAGAGAAAATACTTCCCTAATTTTTACTGCAACAGCATTATGACAATTTAAAGCTTTTGTTTACACTGAATAAGAATTGAGAAGGACATACATAATGAACACATAAATCTATCAATTCGAGATGAAGAACTTGCGTTTGATGGGTTTGCCAGGAAAATAACGAACCCGGTAATTTCATATGAGAAAGAGGTACTGGTACCCGGACGCGCCGGCCCAATTCGGCTACAAGCATGGCGCTACCTCTAATTTAATCTAATTAACTCATAAATTAAACCAAAACAACAAATTCAAAACGCACCCTTATATTAATTCAAAATCTGACATACATAAAGTTGCCCGTTTCAAAGATGACGGTCGCTAACAGCTCGTCAAACAGCAAAAATAAAGGACTAATTCAGTCAGGAAATGGCAACAAAAAACGTGTTTAAAACCGTCGTTGAAGACGGGCTCTATTATCTAATCCCTCGCGTGTTTACAAACATGAAATAGTTGAAGATGAACTCATCAAAGGCATGGAACAGAAGAACCCCAAAGTTGTAGCAGCGTGTGTGTCAGCCCTAAATACAGCGTTGAAACAGTTTGGTAATAAAGTGATTGCAATCAAACCAATGGTGAAGAAGATACCAATACTGTTGGCGGACAGAGACAAGGGTGTTAGAGACGAAATGAAGGCACTGGTCATTGAAATGCACAGGTTTGTGATATCTGCAGTTAATGTTTACACGACTTGGTAGTGAACAAACTCAGATGGCACGTCTTTAATTTGTTAGCATAGATACACAGATATACGGGACTATATAACACACGGACGTCTGTTCCTAAGGTAGACAACTTAATGCCTGTGTTATAGGTAACTGACACTTGTTATACATGAACATTTTTTATTTGTAGTAATATATAAATACATACATATAGACAATACGCCCAGGCTCGAGGCGGGAATCGAACCCATCACCTTCGGAGCGGAAGACGATAAGGGCCAACAGACCAGTCAAATATTCGTTATAGTTTTGTTCAATTCATCGACACATGTAAATAAAATGAAAGGGTCTGTTGTTGCTGTTATAATCAGCCACCTCTCTTTTATCCAATTCGCTAAGCACGCCCCCCCCCCCTCTCCTCTGGCATGCGTCCCTTTGAGCTCGGCCGTGACTCCTGTCCTGGCCCCCCTGAGCTATGCCCAACTGGCGCAGGTGGATCGGCGCCGCCATCGAGCCGCACATCGCGTCGCTGCAGGCGGTGGTGCAGCAGGAGCTGCGCGAGTCCTTCAGCGGCACGGGCGGCGCCGCGCCCTCGCGCTACCTGCGCTCGCAGCAGAACCGCGTGCGCGACACCCCGCCCGCCGATGCCGTTGACGGTATGTGCAGTTTTCATTTCGAGATGTAGTCACCGTCGTGACGCCCGTCTCATCCCGGCGGAAATGGCTGCCTCGAAGAAGCCCAAAAAAAATTTACTAGGACTGTTGAAGAGTAATGAAATCGAAGATGACAATACAATAACATGAACAAAAGAAAATAACAATGTCACCGGCCTTCAGCCCGTTGAGTATAACCAATGACAATAAAAAAAACACAAATTTTATTAGAAAGTAAATTTCTCATACTATACTCCCCCCTATATCACGGGAGGTTATTCCACACTATAGTAAAACGCGTTGTGCGATTACTCTCGTACAACGCTTTTGTACGACCCGAATCCGCATAATATAATATTATCTATGTATATACTTCTCATCAGAAGAATAAAAACACCTTACAAGTTTATGTCTTGTAAGGATTATCAGAAAAAAGTATATATTTAAGAATATATGTCAAAAGAAACGGAAATATTTCAATTTTTCTGATGAAAAGCACATTATAATATTATGGTATGATATTAATGCGTTATAAGAGCACCGTGTTGTAGGGAGGTTACAGTATTTTTTTTAATGGTTATAGTAGCATTACTTTTTAAGTATGTCTAATATACCCATTACCCCTCCAATTTAGCTTAAATTAAAAGCTTGTGTTAGCAACGAGCGCGACTATACCGCCAGTGGATTCGGTGTTTGAATCGAGTACCGAGCTGATTTTAATCGCTCCCTTCTACCGTTAGGCTTTGATGCTAAAAATAGGACTTATTAGATGGCTCGTAAATTTAGTAAAGGCCACCATACAATCCGTTGAGCTATCAAGGCCGCCCCATTTTTGTGCAATAAATCAGAAACAAATTAATTCGTGCATTCAGTAAATGCACTGCCGTTCATATCAGTGAGATAACGGCTGATAAGGGCTGACCCTTACCGAGTTGAACGGCACATAGTTTTCTATTGAGTTACGTAATGTAAACAATGTTATCGGAAATATGCAATATCCATATCAGTGTCACGTTTCCCGAAAGGAATGCAGAACAGGCGAATTTAGAACTTTAGAAAACAAACGGTTATGTTATCTGCCTTATTTACCTTCTAACATACTTTTTTTTATGTGAAGTGAAATTTTGTCTCATATGCTTCAGGGTTTTACAATTCTTGTGAAGTATCTTAAACACTTCTGAGATGTGTGCCATCATATACCCTTTTATATGTTCAAGTAAACATACTACAAGAATGGTATAATCTGTCCCTAAAGTTATTACGGAAGCCAAAAGAACATTCAAATTTAAAAGACTCGTTGGGAACTGTTTGTATAACGTGTTACCCATCATTATCAGGACAGAACTTATGCCACTTGTAGGCTAATATCCCAAGGGAACTACTATACTACATTCGTTGCTTTCGGCATCTTTGAATACCTATATATTATCATCATAATATCATACAATAATTTTTGTTTCGAATATAGGTGGAGCCGACGATGAAGATGCCGAAACCGGCGGTGGCGATTCAGGAGACATGGATCCCTACGATCTGCTCGATCCCGTGGAGATACTATCCAAGTTGCCCAAAGATTTCTACGACAAGTTGGAAGCTAAAAAGTGGCAAGAGAGGAAGGAAGCCTTGGACTCGCTGGACAACCTGTTGAAGAACGCGCCGCGGCTGGAGCCGGGGGATTATGCGGACCTGGTCCGGGCGCTCAAGAAGGTAATGTAACTTTGAGAAGACAAAAATTCTGCTTTTCTGTTTCGATAATAGTTAGAGACATTCTCCCCATTACCAGGATTACATAAACGTAACTGTCGAAACGTCTCGACAAAATTATATATAAGGCACGATCGCGATACGACCCGTCTCTTGATTATAGTGAAAATAATTGCGAAAGGCTAAAATGTGTTCAGAAATTTTTATTGCCACCATCACACCGCCAGTTGAAGTTAAAAACAAACAAAGCAGGCCATTTACCAAACGTGACTGTTTAATTTAACGACTAAGGGACGACAGTCAATCAATTAAAAATGTCAGCCGTCATGGAGTTGAGTGAACTAGAAGCTTAATATCAAAGTGAACTAAAAGCTTAATATTCAAAATTAGAAAACAAATGAAATCCTTTATGACTGGCCCGTTGGCGCAGAGGGTAGTGACCCTGCTTTACGCTCCGAAGGTGGTGGCTTCGATTCCCGCCTCGAATCTGGATGTATTATCTATATGTATGTATTTACATATTCATTCTCAATCAATGATTTGCCTAGCATAGAATATCTATACATATAAATAAAATTGGATTGCCTGTTGCAAGCGAGGAAATAATTAGCGGTAATAATAAGAGGTAATAATTAAAGAGGTAATAGTAAAGCGAGGAAATAATAAGAGGTAATAATTTAAGAGGCTGACGTTACGAGAACTTACGTGGAAGCCATCGATATATAGATTTTAAGCTTTGTGATTTTTAAAAATCCTTATTTTTAATGTGATTCGTAATAACGAACGAACGGAAACCATTATTAATGTATCTCGCATATTTGCGAAAAAAAAGAACACTTACATCTCAAAGGTCGGTAAGGCATCTACAAATCTTCTGGAGCTAGTAGCCAAAAGCAGGTAAATCGCCTCCCCATTTAGGGACAGATGCGAAATCATTTTACAAGGATAGCTAATAAGTGAAATATTTGATCATATATATTATTATAATTATAAACTTTAAAAATTAACTGTAACTCTCTCTCTTTTTCTCTCACTCCCTCTCTCTCTCCCTCTCTCGCTCTCTCTTTCTCTCCCTCTCTCTCGTTTTAATTCATTGCTATAAATTTAATCAAAGTAGAAAGAAAAACTAATATCATATAGATGCTAAAATAACACTGATTTAGTCCACAGCTAAATATTAAAATTGTATTTTTTTTTTTGAAACATCTACGGTACCGTACAGTAATAGTTTTCTGCTAAATGTGGTTGTGGGAAACACGAAAACCGTATACTGTGATGTGGTCAGTGTCACCTATAGTACCATACAATTGGTATAGTAATTAGTTCATTTGTAAACATTTATAAGGAGTTTATTATTTTGCAAAGTATATATCTTATTATAAATATATATCGCGTATATCAAACGAAAGTGACCTAAGTAAATAAATTTGCTTCATTCTTGCTGACATAACAATTATGTTTATCCTTCTTCTCGCAGCTTTAATATTCTTGAAAGAAAAGAAAAGGAATAATTAAAAAACACATTATATTATTATGTGCTTATGAAAAAAGCACGGAATGTTTTCATTCATCTCATTCATCTCATTGATTAGGTCAAAGTACTTGTTTGTTTTCATCAGATGGTGTTTAGGGATGTTAGTCTCCGATGGAACTGTAAGCTCTACAAGTACTGCTCGCTTTAGTGTCTTTGAATAAAGGATAGGATACCAATACCTGCATGCCTTGAGAGGAGACGAAATCGCGGGAAACAACTAGTCTTGGTTATATAACAGCCTGAATCTAATGCCGGAGCCAGACATACCTCAAAGTGTATGTGCATTTTTGTCCTTGAAGACTACAAAGTAGTACAAAACTTTGCGCAGCTACACAAAGTTCCCGGCCTCATTACATGATCATTGAAATGATCATTCAAATGAAGCTATGTCTGGCTCCGGCATAAGACTTCTTAAATTGAACTTGCCTATGTTAGTCCTTGTCACATTAGCTACTAGTGAAGATTCCGTCGAAATCGGTCCAGTCGTTTCGGAGGTTACTCCCCGGAATCCCCACAATCTCACCACTAATATCGGGGCTCATTATTTTATGTGCATTCCGAAAGACGGAGTGGGTGTCACCCGATCACGGAAATAACTGCTTAACCTAGCGATCGACTTAAACACTATGTTGTTGTTAATTAATGTATATTGAGTTGTAGAACATAAATATTCTCTTTTTCCTACACCGAAATAATATCCGAGCTAAAAGTTATTTAGAAAAGAATTTAATTTTATTTAATAGGAAGCCAACGTTTACACAATATCTTAATGCTAAACTTAGAACATTTTTAATTTAAAGTAATCCGAATTCTTAGAAATGCTCCAAATAACACGCTTTAATCATTATTCGACTGAGGATAAGTAGCTCAATTGAATTCAGTAGAGAAATTAATATAAAGCGACAAGAAATAATTTCCTTTATAAGGATTAAGATACAGAATAAAGAAAAAAGGTACACGTAATTATGTATTTGTGACTCCAAAAACACCAAATTCTATTCACTGAATATCGACGGCTGGTCAAAATACAACGACGTACATTGTTCTATTCACAGAAAAATAAAATTTTACAATTAGTATAACATACGGTTGTCACGATTACGCTTAGAAATTTTAAGGAGGAATAATTTTGTCATATATAACTTTTGCGAAACTTTAACCATTTACGCAGCGCACGCAGTGGTAGGTCTCAAATGGGAATAAGAACCACCGATTTTGAATCATTCTTCGTTGGTGCTCCGCTCCTATTGGACTTAGCGCGATGATATAAAGCCTATAGCCTTCTTCGATAAATAACCTATCTAACACTGAAAGAATTTTTCATATAGGGCAGTAGTTCCTCCAAGCAGAGAAACAAACTCTTCAGCTTTATATATTAGAATGAAAAATATAGATACACAATTGGAATAAATGTAGATAGAAGACGTTATAGACTGATAAAGTCGGTAAAAGTAAGTAAAATTCAATAAATGTCCATAAAGGTCGATAAATATTGATAAAGATGATAAATAATCGATAAAAATCGGTAAATGACGATATAGTCCACATATGTATCTATATATCGATAAAGTGAAAACGGCGATAAATATCGATAAAAGTTGATAAAGCCGATAAAGGTCGACAAATATCGATAAAGGCGATAAACGACGGTAAAAGTAGATAAATGTCGTTTAAAAGTTTATAGTTAGCTGTGACCCTGCCTTTCGCACAGCTCCTAGTTAAAGAAAATTTTGCTTAGGGTTATTGTTAGAAATTAACGTAATGCATAACAAGCAAAAATGAGCCTTTAAACTAATTGACGTGCAAACGAAATTCGACCTTAGCGTGGCAAACGAATTTCTTGGTCGACTATACATTTACCACCCGTGTGAACAGACCTCAAAATCCTCTAAACACAGTCTAGACTTATCTAGCGTCTACTATCTCTAGAGCTAGAGCCTACTATCTCTTACTTAATGATTTAATAATTAGGGCGAGTGAAACAAGCCCTAACAGAAACACTAACCTGATGAGTTTCACCTATTTCACGGATGATGAGGGCCCCACTGGGTTTCAGTGGGTATTCTAGCAGTGCTAGCGATTCCCACACTCCCGTTCGCAAATATTCCTAGAACATGGGATTATTTGCGAACGGGGCAGTGCGTAAAAGCATTTCCCAGCGACAAAAAAAAACCGAGATTAGAGCTGAGTCTGACTGTTGGAATATAGTTAAAAAGATATTTTTTCAATTATCTTTCCAATTAGTTACATTTATGTAATTTTAGCACTTAGGTTTAGAAAGCTATAACAATGATTTATCCGACTTATTATTAGATTCATGGTAGTTGTACTTGTGAGTCAGCCACACCAACACCGTCACGAATCGCCTAACTGTACGTGGAGGTGACTTTACAGACTACTGTCGCAAGTAATCGGTATATTTGAATTTTGATGAATAAATGCCATTTATCAAAAATGAACAATTAAATGTGTCCTCGGTCAATTTTTATTAACTAAATTTCAATTTCTATAATTTATATTTAACTTTTATAAAACACTTCTAATTTTAATCGAGACTTTAGCCGTTTGTACCGAAAAATGAGACAGATGGTACGTTGACGATTCATTGAATTAATGCTGGTTATCATTTTAATGTAAAAAGCATAAACCGGTTCGAAGCGGTCTACGTACAGAGTATCAAGGTCTTTCAGGCGAAATATAAAAAGGATGCACGTTGGGTTTACCGTGCAGATAAGATTACTCGTAATTAAAACAGTAAAAAGACTATTTATATATGTGTTTGTATTATATATATGTAATTATAACGGGGGGGAAATTTTTAGCGTACCTCAAAAAAGAAGTGTCAAAGAGGCTTTATTATAACTGCATCGAATACCTACGTTATACATTACTTGCGAAACTAGTAACGCGTGAATATACTTTTTTATATAGTAATATTACTCTAGGGGCAAACGAGCTGACTCTTTCCCATCTATACAAAAAGAATGCTTGCAGTGGGTTGCCGGCCTTTAAAGAGGTTTCGGCTTCGGCTGCCAGGAACTCTCACAAACGGAACTAAACGGGACAACAATACCATCACTTGACGTGACAGTATTACCGCCACGTCGCACCGACCTTATGTGAGACAGAGGTACTGGTACCAGGACGCGCCGGCACAATTCGGCTGCAGACCAGAAGGACTGCAAGCGTTTCGCTAACCCTAATGTTTGATGTAAATTTAAAATTCTATGTAAACATGAATACCCTTATAAATAGGAAACTGAACGCGACGATTATAATAATAAATAGAGAGAAATAATTTACTTGAGACATGGAAAAGTGTAACAAGATTTTCATCTACAGATACACTTTCGAACTACGACGTCTAGCTTGATGAGCATCCTGTAAATCGCAATTAGTTGATTATATGAAATGTACATTGATATATATATTTTTGTTTCAGATAAAGGGATTTGAGTCCCTTCAACGAAACGAATCGAGATAGGCGCTGAACAAGTCCTCACTTCTCAGCCCCTCGAATATTGTATAATTCGCTCTGTCTGTCAGGCTAGCTCCTGCACCGCTCTTAAAAAAGCCGAATATCTCGAAAATACACTCCCTTTCCGTGGCCACGACTGGGGGTGTCTTATAGTTATATAACCTTATATAATCTGCAGTATAGATCTCTAATGTGACGTCACAATTGAAAATTGTGATAATATTAACTTTTATATGCTTCCTTTTTAACTCGCATTTTGTATATTGCCTCCGTAGTCAAATTGTTTAAGATATCTTTTTATTATTTGTAAATATATTATTTAACCAATATTATTGACATTTATAACTATTATACTAGTCATTCATCTAGTGTATATATTTAAATAATTCAGACTAATAATTCAAAGAAAAATAATTGTTTTTAAATTATGTAAAGTGTCTGTATTTAAAAATAATAATTAATACGCTGATATTAGTGTAGGGATTGCCAAAGAGAAGTGAAATCGTAAACCGTCCAGTCGCGCGTAAAAAATATTAAGTGCGCAATCACTATTGAGTGTGTAGAGTTTTTATAAGAGTCGGCAAAATGCAAACTCAAATGGGAGTGGGGGGTGAATTGCAAAGGAGCTATAGGGTGCAGGACTTTGCCTCACCAGGCGTCATAATGAGGGAGCGGAGCTTTATACGGCCTCAGTCTCATCATAATATACATCATAACCAGGTAAATTTTAATGTACAATATGTATCGGACCATTCTGTACCTTCTACTTCACCTACTCTACTATACATCACGGAGAGTGTTCCCAAGAATTTTCCGGATTAATAATAAAATAATAATTCCGGCAGCTGATTTTCACCACAGGACATCCCATCAGAACTTGACATTTTACCGACATCACCTTTATGTATAAAAGTCCACAAGAACTTCTTCTTCGTCCTAGCGTTATCCCGGTGTTGTAGTACCAGGGTCCGCTTAAATTGTAGAGGATGGCCTCGAAGCAGCTACAAGTATAATAATATGAAAAACGGTTCTTAAATTAGACTCCAAAAATGTAAATTAAGAAAATTACCGTTTTGATATTTCAATAATCTCACACACTAACCATATATTTACCGCACCACTTGAAACACTTTGTATCACTTACACAGAATTTCACGAATAACACTTAAAATAACACAAGATAAAATGTACGGCTGTTTATATCGCATAGGAAGATGCAATAAAACAAACAAACAATATACAGAGTGGTTCAATTTGACAAATACATTGTAATAAGAACCGATTTTAGTGTTGTCCGTTATTAGTGTCATCGATTGTGGCCGATGGAAAGAATGTCGATAGTTTCTAGGGTTTCGTGCCTCCAAAGGAGAAAAGGAGGCCTTATACGGTCACTTCTAGACTTCTAGTTAATACAATTAATATCAGTATCAAATATAGAGGTCTGCGGTCTTTGGACAGTGTAAGCAATCAGAAGATATGGCCGTTTATGTCACATTTCCGACTCTACTCAAATGCCGGCCCCTGATTAAGCTACGACCTCCTCGAAATTCTCCTCTTTTCCTCTCCTCCTAAGCTCAAAGTTAAAGCATGGGTTTTTACCGCGGCTGAGTGATAGATGGGTGATCAAATCCAACACTTTTTTTTTTTTTTTTTTTTTTTTTTTTTTTTTTTTTTTTTTTTTTTTTTTTTTTTTTTTTTTTTTTTTTTATAATAGACGGTGACATAGATATTTTTAATGATAAGTATTTGTTATTTGCTAATCAAATCTCTAAAATAGTTTATAATCAATGATTTCTTTTTTCTTTCTTATCTTGTATAATTAAGTCGCGCAGATGTGCTTTTTGTATGTAAAAATAAACCTTTTATTTATTCAATATTTTTGAACCACCCTGGGAGGGTATTACATCAATTTATAATTTACAGTCACGCAGGGAGATCTTATTTTTGTAAGTAATTTACGTTCACACTTTAAAATAATGGAATTTAGTGGAGGGGCGTGCATTTTTTCACTTTTTTGTTGCATTTTGCTTTCTAGATTTGGTTTAAAATTAAGTTTTTAAGTTCCTCGAACGAATATCCATAATATAAATAATTATTATAAATAAATAATTAAAGTAAATAATTAAAAATGTAAATTTAAAAAATAACTTAGACAAAACTTAGACACAATTGCAGAATATCGATGTTGTTTATGATTATATTTTCTGCTGAAACCCAAAACAGTGCGAAAATTTGGCATGCGCCAACAGGCCAGACAAATATGTTTTAATTTAATTGATAATTTTCTAGTGATGACATATTCGGCCTAAAGCTACGGCAAAAGCTACGGGAGTTCGATGACGGTCAATTGACCTGAGTCATACCTTAACATAGTTAGATTAAGCTGTGACTCAGGTCATTTGTTAAATTGAATATCGACCTGTACTACCATATCTGTACGTTTTCTAAATACGATATTGATTTGTGACTTAATTGCATATTGACCGTTACGCCTATCAGTCATTTCGAGTTGTTGACTCAATCGTGACCTAATATCTGACCAAACCTTGATATAATAACACCGTTAAAATTTTAACCATTGCCCATTCGTCCAATTACTCAATTTATATTTAATAGATTAATCGTTGTGGGTGAAATTAAATTGTATGTAGTTTGTTAATAAACATTTCTTTTTTGTTTTTGTACATCAAAAAACCCTTTAAAAATTATTATTTTTCCATCTATTATTGATTAAATCTTTCATTTGTCATTATTTCTTGTTTTAAACCGTTAATTTATTTATTTAATGTCTCAGTTTCTAATATTAAATTTAACGTTCGAGCTTAAAATCATGTACTGAAAGTAGTTATACAACGTAGATATACTGCGTAGTTGTACTACGTAGTTATACAACGTAGATATACTGCGTAGTTGTACTACGTTGTTATACTACGTAGTTATACTACGGAGAAACGAAATCAATAGAATCCTGAAAAAATCATCTCTCCTGTTAACAATGCGTACAAAACGATTACAAAAGAGAATATTACTTTTAGTAAATTAACCGAATTAACCATTTATTTTCCGAACGAAAAATTCCATATTGTCATAAGCAAACGTTAAATTGTATCGTTTGTTTTGTATTTGATGGAACGAACAAAGTAAATAACATATATTACACCTCTACACTATTCCATTCCAAACCTAACCACAGGCTTTCTGTCCCTTTTGGGCCGATTTCTTATTTGGGGTATGGTCGTTGGTGGTGGTGACTGCATGTGCGCCCCGCTATCTGCAATTTCATTATTTTTTTCTGATGTGTTTGATTCAGCAGGACCCAACACCACAACCGACGGAGCAACTTCCGTCAAGCCAACCGAATTCTCAATATTCTCACTTCCGTCCGCCGCTTCTACATCATTTTGTAAACTTGGACAGACACTAATAGACCTTCGTCTAATTTGATCAACAGGTTAGCGCACAGGTTGTTTGCGATTGCACTATTACTTCAGAGTAATAAATTATTACTCTTAAAAATGCATACGACGTATATTTTATTAAATTTCGACTAATTAATTATATTAGTACTAAAAAAAACTACTCTTTGACAAAAACGTACTTTTGATAGAATATATACCTCATTGTGATCAAAATGACTTTCATAAGTTTGCTAAAAACCTAAGTGAATACAAGATTTTTTGAATTTGAATTTGGAATACTAAGTTCACTTTAGGAATGCCTGGTCTTTTGAAGTAAAAAAGTTCTTCAGGCAGATTATTCATTTGTATATCTGGTGGTATCGATTCTTTTATGTTATTATTTGGCCGTCGATGTCTGACTGCTCGGATATGAAATGTAATTGCAAGTGAAATAATACCAAAGGTATTATTAATTTGCGACCTTATGCTATTGGGAAAAGGTTGATTATCGCTTACACCACTTAAATTATCTATTTTTGTGAATGCCATTCTATAAAGGACATTCAATAAGTGGATATCAAGATTATGTTGAATTCAAAATATAAAATTAATTGTGTCTACATCCAAACTGATTTTATGATGGGATTGTAAATGAAGAAATTGGTATGCCACGCTAAGGTCGAATGTCGTTTGCACGTCAATTAGTTAAAAGGCTCATTTTTGCTTGTTATGCATTACGTCAATTTCTAACAATAATTCTAAGCAATATTTTCTTTAAATAGGAGCTGTCATCCAATTGGTAAAGCACTTTCTTGGTCGATTATACATATAATTTGCACTGTTATGCAGCTTTTCGGGATATAGGTTTAATAATTTTGTTACAACTTGTTTCTCAAAATCATAAACCAATGGAAATTTATAATGATATAGTAAACTAGCTGCACCCCGCTACTTTGTCTGCACTATTTTCTTTTTAATAGAAATAGAAAAATAAAAATGACTTTTAAATCAACATAATGGCTTTTATAGGTTCCTAGTTTGTTATGTTATATTAATCAAATAACGCGTTTCATCAAATTAATTTTAGTGTCTATATAAATTGAAATTAACAAATTTGGATAAAAATCTCAAACTAGAGAAGTTTATTATGCAAGGTCTCAATTACGGGACTTAATTAGTAGTGTCTGTCTGTCTTTATTTTTAAAAGTCTGTACTCCTTATTCCTATATTGAGTGTTCGAATTAAAACAAAAACTTGAGAATAAGTATGTATTAAATTGTAATATATTTTATATATAGAGGATAATTCGAGGTAGCCTCGATTAGGTCGTGGCCTAATCAGTGGTCGGCATTTGAGTCGATCGCTAGGATAAGTTGCTGTTGCTGCGACCGGGTGATAGATGGGTGTCCAAGTTAGGTTTATCAAATAAAACCTAGCACGGGTGTATATTTGATATCCGACCTCCTCCGTGTTTCGGAAGGCACGTAAAACCGTGGGACCCGATTAATGTCGCTTTGTGATATTAGTCGTAAGGTTGTAGACATCATGGGGGTTCCGAGGATGACGTTAGTTGGCAATTGGTTAACTTAACTCGCCCCACAGCCACATCCTCTACAATCTAAACGGACCTTAGTATTTAACCGGGATAACGCTAGGAAGAAGAAGAATTAAAGGTAGCCTCACGCTTGCAGTCCTTTTGGTTTACAACCGAATTGTGCCGCCGCTTCAGGACACTAGTACTTCTTTCTCACATAAGATAGGCGTGAAGTGGCGGCAATGCTGTCACGTCAAATAATGGTATCGTTATCGCGTTTTGTATGGTTTGTGAGACTTCTCGGTGGCTTAATCTCGTCATTAAAGGTGATGCAGATGTCCATGAGCGTCGCTTCTCACTTATGCGAACCGCCTGCACGTTTGCCCCTTATAACATAAAGAAATACAGCAAAGCCTTATCCGGTAAACCTTATAATAAGTGATATCTAGTTAAGTGTAGTTGTAGTTATATTGGAAAATAATAGGTACTCCCAATGTATCCGTACGAAATAATATTCAGTAACGCATGTCGCCTAACAAGCTAACTTTCAAGGGTTACAAGGGTTTCACGAATTAAGTGTCTACCGCAATATATACATTTCGATACAAATAGACAAAATACATTTTTATACAGTATTTCAGACTTATCCCAAATAAAAATCGTCCAATGTATAGTAATATATTGTTATTGGCAAAGGGTACGACTAATGTGTCCGCTTCGTGAAACAAATTGTGTTTCGTGAGAAGGGTCGCCGGTGATACGAGTAGTAACGGAAGAGTGCTTTTCTGGGATCAGACCAGGCGCGGATTCTGCCTTCAATAAAGGTGATGGGCAGAGCCGCTCAATTTTCGGCCAAATGCGACTCGGCGAATGACCGATATAGTGCATAAAGGATAATCTAATATATGAAATTGTCGTGTCACTGCGTTTGTTGCCAAACCATGGGCACCGCCACTCAATATTCAACCAAATGTGAGTCGGCGAATGACCGATATAGTGCATAAAGGATAATCTAATATATGAAATTATCGTGTCACTGCGTTTGTTGCCAAACCATGGGCACAGCCACTCAATATTCGACCAAATGCGAGTCGGCGAATGACCGATATAGTGCATTCCTATAAAGGATAATCTAATATATGAAATTATCGTGTTTGTTGTCAAATTCCTCCGGAACGGCTTTACCGATTCGTATGAAAATTTTTGTGCATATTTGGTAGGTATGACAATCGGTCGTAAACTATTTTTTAAACCCCTAAGTGATAAGGGTGGCCCACGGAGACAAATTCGCGGGGTACAGCTAGTAAGTCTATAAAATATATGATTTTTGTATATTGTTTTTTATAAGTACGTATTGGATATAATATTATCAATCTCAATAGACCGTGAAAATGTGACGTCACAAGTCTATTAGGGTGGTGGGCAAGCTCATCATACATACAAAGATGGACCCGCCCCTGGATCAGTCGGCCATATCTTTTTTATTTCTCTCTTTAAGAGGTTTGGGCTGAGTCACCACATGCTCTGAAGTAATTTTATAATATACGAATAATATGATTAATAATGAGAAGAAAGAAGAATAACAGGCCCCACTACCACTGCAATAGCATATTACAAAAGCGGTCATGGAAAAGTAAATTTTATATGAATAGATAGATCATAAAGGTGACATTAAGATTCAATACGTAGATAGTATATATACATTATATAAGTATATATTTATCTAATTTCAATTAATCTACAGAGCAGGTCGTAGCCTATTCAGTGGTCGGCATTTGAATCGATCGCTAGACTAAGTAGCTCTTGCTGCGACCGGGTGACAGATGGGTGACCCATTGTAAGCTCTGGTTTATATTTGATATCCGACCTCCTTCGTGTTTAGGAAGGCACGTTAAATAGACATTAGTCGTAAGGTTCCAGTGATCGTGTGTGTTCCGAGGATGACCTCAGACGAATATCGGTCATCTTAACTCGCCCCACAGCTGCATCTCCTGCAATCTAAGCGGACCCTGGTACTAAACCAGGATAACGCCTAGGAAGAATAAGAATCAATTGTATATTTTGTTAATAAGAATAGCTAATAATAAAGTGTGTGCAGTAGATAGTAGATATATAAAAACGTTACAGTTTTATGAAGAATTTTGTGTAATACTTACCCAAACGTATATTGCCGTTGTGATTGCGATTTGCTATTGTGAATTAATGTCAAGTAAACTGTAAGACATATATCATAAATCATATAACTTCGAATCTGGTTGTCATCAGCGTGTCAGCTCGGATATCAGTCCCTCTCCTCGCTCCAAATGAGACAGTGACAAGTCGAGAATTTCGCGAGACTTGATAAGGAAAAAATGTCTCCTGTTGTAAGATTTATTGCTGTTATTACACGTTTTCTATTAGCTTTTATGGTGTATGCGCGAATGTATTATTTAATGTAACTTTTTCATCAAAATTTTTCCCTGCTTACGTAACCGAAATATTTTAACTCGTGCTTTCATTTAATCTTTTATATAAAAAACAATATGTGTGTAGCAATAAGTGCTAGACATATTGTCATGAAGTTTTCAGATATTCTTCAATTTCAAGTGCCACCCTGCGGTGTGGAACGGCGCTAGGCGGAGCGCCGCTGCCCGGAGCGACACTGTTGTGCATAGCGGCGCTGTTCGGTGCGGCGCTGGGCGGAGCGGCGCTGTGCGGAGCGGCGCTGGGCGGAGCGGCGCTGTGCGGAGCGGTAATGTGCGATGCAGTGCGATGCTTTGTGATGTAGCAGCATATTGCGAAACGGTGTGAAGTGGCGCATGGATCTATCTCAACTTTGGCTTTTGCTCGATTTAGTACATTCTATTGTCTTACATTATTATTCCAGTTTCCGTTCCCGTTCCATTTCCCGTTCTCTTTCCCGTTCCATTTCCCGTTCTCTTTCCCGTTCCCTTTCCCGTTTCTTTTTCTGTTCCCGTCAAAAACCTTGAAGTTACATTAGAAATAATTTAAGAGAGTGCTTAAATATTTTTAAATTTTCTAATTTTCATTTTTTTTTTCATAAAAATCTTCTGACAACAAACACAACAAAAAGCAATATTCATTTTTATTTACTCATATAGATTATAAAAAATATTTTTTAGTTCCTACTGGCAAAAATGAGCCTTTTAACTAATTGACGTGCAAACGACATTCGACCTTAGCGTGGCAAACCAATTTCTTGATCGACATTACAAATGATCGTAAAAAGTATCGTCGTCGTGTCGTAACTAAAGAATTTATAGATTTCAAAGTATATATGTGAAAAACCCTGATTCAAATAACCTTGTTATCTTGGTGAAATATGGGGCTCAAATCTGGTGGTGGTGGTGCTCATTATAGTGCTTAGTTTAAAACCAGATTCTACTGGTCTATTGTCGTACCAATTTCTGACAACTTAGACTTTTATTTTGAAAACACAGGCATTAAGTTGTCTACCTTAGGAACAGACGTCCGTGTGTCATATAGTCCTATATATTTATTTATTTATTAGCCCGTGACTTGACGACGTTATATTCTCTGCCACTCACTCCTGTCTCTTCTTGTTATACTCTTCATAAAAAAACAAGTCTTGACTCATACGTAAAGTTTAATTTTGGTCTTCATAAATTAAAAAATATTAGTGCAATTTATTTAGAAGTTTTGCCATTAAAAAATATTAGTGCAATTTATTTTGAAATTTTGCCATTAAAAAATATTAGTGCAATTTATTTTGAAACTTACACTGTACAATTACTTCTACATCATACAAATCAATTCCCATAACATTCTCCGCAGTGCATCGATATATGCCCGCGTCACCTTTTTTCACGTTTTCTAAAACTATTTCGTTTCCTTCATCTACGCGTACATCACTTCGTAAATTAATTAAATTTTCCGATGAACTCTGTTTATATTGCCACATTATCTTTGGTCTTGGATTTCCTTTTATAACTCTGTAAGTAATAACATTTTCCAGCTTTTAAAAGCTAGTCTATTTTAAATCTAGCCGATTTCATATTTAGACATTTAACAACTATAAGATCGCTTTAATGTTGAATATCCCGAAATCTATTACATTTTGAAAGTTAATTAATTAATGGCTTTTAAAATGTTACTTTATATTAGACAAAGTTATCTTTAAAAAGTAACTCCAGTCTAACTATTAAACTTAAAACGTAATTCACAGATTAGATAGTTTTAACTTAACTATTTAAAAATATAAGACACACATTAAAATTTAATTCTAATTACGTTAAACACATTCTTTAAATGACAAGGGGTACACCGATGCCCATGGACAGATGTCCAATGTGCAGATGTGCATCAAAAGGCCCACAAGTTCAATGATCTCTATCTGCCAATAGAAGAATTATTTCGATATCTCCATCCAACACTGAGATACAGCTATTTTTGTCTCTTAACTAAAATAAGTTTTTAGTTAAGAGACAAAAATAATAAGACAAACGAATAATGAAATATCATTAAAATAACATTTTAATATTATTAATCACTTCATTAACTATTATTAATGTTGCTATAATGCTGTTTTTATCGAATAAGGTGTGAATGACTAATGGTCTCAGTTAAATGTCGGTTAAAAACGACACGAACCGAAAAGTAATTCACGTAACTATGTATACCCTGTGTAAACCATCTTCGACGTTATTTTCGCTACGTCGTAGAATAAACACGACCTAATGTAACACAAAAATAAATAAGACCACTGATTAATCTCTGACCTCTTCTTAACGTATAGAAAACGATTGTCTTTTTTTAGAAAACTTTTTTTTTTGCTTTAGTCAATTTATTTTTTTATCCAAAATGTTTCATTTTAGTACCTCTGATTTGATTGAGTAAAGAATTATCTTTTTTTATTATACTAAAAGAATCCCATCTTCTATAAAAAAATCTCAGATACCGTTAGGTAGGCCTAACGGAATCTGGAGACAAGAAATTATATTATGTCCATAGATCATCCAATTTGTCCTTGCTTGAATGTTAAACAGGCAAAAAGAACTCTGAGATTTATTCTACAATCTACAAATAAAACATACTACTTGTCATCGGCGAATTATTAGCATAGATATCAATCAAAAAAGCAAATTTTACTGCTGATTTAATTTTTATTGAAAGCATTATATTATACCTTCTGCCATTGGTTGCCAGGAAGGCTCTGCCTAAAATCGTAAACATAAAAAGTAACTAATTCGAGACGAAACTTCGTTTGTTTAGTTTCATTTATTTATATGTATTTAAGCAATAGTTAATGAATTGATTAATGACATGAAAATGTTATTTTAATGATATTTTATTATTTCTTTTAACTAAAAACTTATTTTAGTTAAAAAGACAAAAACAGCTGTATATCAGTGTTGGATAGAGATATCTAAATAACTTTTGGATTGGCAGATAGAGAACGTTGAAACGAAGCTGCCTGTATTTACGATTCAGCGTGCGATGTATATTATTTATTATGTCTTATTTAATAGAAGGCAGACTTCTTTATCGGAGACGTTACAATGACATGGGAAAGGTTGCAAGCTGTGGATATAAACACTATTCTATGTGTTTTACTTGGGCATCATAAACACATATATGTACTAATCACTCTCAATGATGTCTGAACCACAACAATAGTAATGAAAAGTGGCTTAAAGTCAGTATTTAGGCTAAGCTTGAAATATATTTATAAAGGCAGAGTAATATGCGCGCATAAACAACGATACAGTCACACACAAAAGCGGCGTTCTTAGCGTCAAAACTCACTACGTGTATATCTATAAATGTTATATATAAACACTATTCTATGTGTTTTACTTGGGCATCATAAACACATATATGTACTAATCTTATGTTTAGAAACAAAAATTATATTTCCTACAATATATGCTCACGACCCCGGAGCGGAAGGCAGGGTTACTGCCCACTGTGCCAAGGGGCCAGTCAAAACCGTGTCTTGATATGGTCTTGTCCACTTTTATCTTTCTCCTTTTTTTAATCTCCGTTGATTGTACATGATTTGTTTGCAACAAAAAACCTTTAACAACATTCAACAGTTACGTAGCTAAATTCTTAAACTTGAAAAATAAAAGGTCTTTCTGGATAAAAAATAAAACAATGTAACTTTTATAATTGTATAAATATTTACATTTAAATGAATCGCTTACTATGGCATACAGTCTGTTGTAGAATCCTTCAAACTCATTGAAACTATAGGAAGTTATTTGTAAGGTCTGAGTTATCCATCATTAAGGATATTTATCAAGGCAGTATGTTAAACTATTAATAGAAACAAACTAGATTCAATCAAAGGTTAGCTTAATGCCGGAGCCAGACGTAGCTCAAAGTGTTTGTACATTTTTGTCCTTGAAGACTACAAAGCACAACAAAACTTTGCGCAGCTACACAGAGTCCTTGGCCACATTACATGATCATTCAAATTATGCTACGTCTGGCTCCGGCGTAATTCTAAGATCACAAATAAAATTCATTTGAATGCCTTCCACATTTGCCCAAGTATACAATTTCGCTGTACCTTCAATAATATATAAAGCGGTACAGAAAGCTCGGTACCTAAATAGACTCGACATTGCAACGTAAAATTGTTTCTATAATACAAGTAAATGTAAATAAATTTGTTATATAATTTTGAACAAATAAGGTATAAAAATTAATATAGTAAAAAATATTTTTTAAATAAACCTTAAAAATCTTAACTTATACTATTTATCACAAAAATTTTACAGATCAGCTATAAGCTGCCATGTTTTATATTTAATTTTAAATATCTTTAGCTTCCATTTTGTTTATAATCTCCTTATTAATGATGTTAAGACAACCTTTTCAGACTTTCTGAAAGGCGTCACATTACATATAAATATTCATTTGACTTCCTATAAGAATCATTTCTAAAGCTAATAAATAAATTATATCTTAAATAGCGCCTGTCGTGTGTTTCTCTTGTCTTTCATTATTGTTTATAAGTACGTATTTTAACTCAAAAAGATACAACAAATTAAAGTACCTAAGATTTGCACCTTATTCTCAAGGGAATTAGGTACTACCTTATTTCTTGGAGAATGGGGTGCAGATACAGATTTTCAGGGTTAACAGTACGTGTTCAATTATAAAGAAAAAGTACTTAAATATTATACAGCTTTTGTCGCAGGCTTTCAGCAGTCTTTTTACGCTCGAATTAATTCAGCTCTAGGAGTCCGGAACTAAAATCTCTGCCAAAGGAATGGTTCCAAATATTTTATTGATGAACGCCTTGAAAATGGCTGCGCTGCTCTCTTCGACAAGAGGGTTCAGAATATCCAGGACGACTGTCGGGCTTCCGTTGAAGAAGGCTGCTGCTGATGTTGCTACGTTAAAATAAATTATAGTTTATTTAATAGATGGTATAGTTTACTAATATCTTAAGTCCCTGTCTCCTGAACTAGATTAAAATGTTCTATAGGGGGCAGTGCTTAGGTTCAGTGTATAATTTAATAATATTTATAAACAAAAAATCTTTTTAAACTACTATTTGAATATTATTAAAACTTTGAAGGTAATTCTTGTATGGCAACGTGATAATTAAAGATTAATTTTTCAAGTTTCACCAAGGAAAAAAAATCCTACGTAAAACCCAAAAAAATCGATATTTTCCAATAAATCGATTAAACTTTTTCGAAATTCCCATACAAACCGTAAGTCTGCATATAAAATTAAATGTTATTTGGATATTGGTGATGCACATAAATATTTATGATCTTAAAGAATCGCTGTCGAATAATCGAATATCACACATGCAAGCTTCAATTTCTTTTATATATTATACTAGCGACCCGCCCCGCCTTCACACAGGTGCAATGTATATATACGATTGTATTATACTAGTATGTATAATCCCCCAAGATATTTGCCACGCTAAAGTTGAATGTCGTATGCCCGTCAATTAGTTAAAATGCTCATTTTTGCTTGTTAGGCATTACGTTAATTTCTAAATAGCCCTTAGTAAAATTTTCATTAAGTAGGAACTGTCATCCCAAAGGGTAAATCAGTTTTTTAGTTGACTATACGTATAAACCTTCCGCTTCAATCGCTCTGAATATTGGTTGAAACGACATTAAAATCCGTTACGTACTCTATGTTAAGACAGTAATTGTATGGAGCATTCGTCGTCCAGCAACGATATGGGTCAACGACATTATCTGTCGCGGGTCGAACTTGAACCAGATTAGCTCATGACCCAAAAGAGGTACAAACGGAGAGAAGCCTATCAAAGCAGTGGGAGAAAAAAGACTGCGGACGATGTTAAGATTGGATTTAAACTTACCAGCGACAGGTCTTTCGGTATCTTCAAAAGCCACTTGTCCATTCCCAATCTTGACCTTGGTGATCATCTTCTCCGCTTGCAAGTATTCTACGCCATCTTTGACGATCGGCTTCGCGCTGCCTTTAGCTATGACAGTGATTCCGGCTGTAAGGAGATATGAAAACTATAAATTAAGAGGCATACAAATTTATAGAAAAAATTAGTACTTAATTCATGGTTATTTTTTTAACACCAGGTACATAATATGCCTAAATAAATTCAGCTGCCCTATTTCAAAACCTAGTAAGGGACAGTTTTGCATTGCATTTGCATACCATGACTTGACGTGACTGCATTACCGCCACTTCACGCCCATCTTATGTGAGCAAGAGGTCTGCAAACGTAGCGCTACCTCTAACAAAAAAGCTTTTAACCGCTTAGCCTTACGGATTCATTCATATGCATAGATGAGACTAATTTCTTAGCATTCCATGGATTCCCCGTGCGGGTGCCGGGTTCATCGCGTTACAGAGGAAGGAACTATAGCGGTGCCTGGGACTTGTGACCTAGATGTAGGTTTAAGATAAAAAACATAATCTTAAAGGCATTATTATAACTAAAAATCAAATTATCTCTTGATAATTTATAAATTTAATTATTAGCGGATTCTGAACACTTATTTAGATATTATGGGGATGCCATTTGGGAGATACTGGTTCTAAGAAATATTATATAAAGATATAAAAAAAAACAAATTAAATTACAATTGCTTAGCTTTTAAGTTTAATAGCTTAGTCATTATATTAAAATGTAAAACTAAGCTATAATATAGATTATATTATAGCTTATTTTTATATTTTTACTCTATAGATAGGCTAAGTTCTTATATATACCTACACATTTGCACACTCTTTAACTTTTCTTCTTATCTGTACGTCCTATTATAAGCTGGCAAAACTAGCGGTAACGTTGTAACACTGATCAATCTCCATACAAATTGAAGTAAACTTTACCAACGCGTAAAAGTTAGAAAAGCTCGCACTAAGTACTCAGAACAAACACGTTTCAAATCCTCGACGCTTCGGTCATTTAAGCCGTGTAAAATGGAAGCACGAACCTTCATTCGACGTTTCGTTTCGAACGTAAAATTAAGTAAAACTATCGAGAATATTCGTACTAGGCCCTCTGATGTTACAGTACATGATAATGTATTACTTTTATTATAAATGTTAATATAAAGGTGTAATAATATTTTTACATATTTATAATGCAATCAAGAATTTGTAAAATGTATTCAAAAGATACTGAGTGTTAACTTAATGAAAATTATTTACGAGTTTAAATCGTTTACTTCAGAACGCGTGTGTAAACCTTATTCGATTTAAATTAATTATATTGCAATCAAAAACTTGTAAAATATAATCAAGAGATGCTAAGTTTTAACTTAATAAAAATTATTTATGAATTTATAACTTTAACATTACAACGCGTGAGTAAACGTTATTGGATTGAATTTAATTATATTGCAATCAAATTCTTGTTAAATATAATCAAAAACATACCTTGGCGAAGGACATAGGCTACTTTTTGTCGCGCAAATAAAATTTAAATAGGGTTTGAAAGTTTGTATGAAAGTCGAAGTAAACAAAGCGAACAAAGTCACGCGTTGAAGCTAGTACTAACTAAAAACGCGATAAAATCTATTTAATCTTTCTCTATTTAAATTAACTTTACTCATAACCTTTATATCTTTTGATGTTTCGGTTACAAAACAAAACTTGCTTTGATAGTAAAATCTGTGCTATGTATATATAAATAACTTTTTTTATATTTTACTTCTTAACAGGTGGACCCGGCAGATGTTTTTCCTAATTCTTTGTTTACATTCTTTTCCGCAATCGTGAACGGTCCACGGTCAAGAAAGATCACATTTAGAAAACAAAAGAGCGGATTCAAAGGCCCGACAGCCTTGTGACCGTGTTTCATATTAATCATACTCAAAGATCGGTTCCGAACGAAATTGATTTAGAACAGTGGAGACAAGGCCAGTGTTGTGGTTTTAAACGTCCAAATGTCAAGCGCTCTGTACACAGTGATTAACGGAGATTGTATCTATTTAATTAATCAGTTGATAATTTGAACTGACTTGTAATATTTCTTTAACATTATGTTTGTTATTGCTTAAATTTTCCATGATCAAATTAGATTTCAATTCAAATAAGGCTTACACGTAAATGCTAATAATAAACAAACAAACGTTTACAATAAATAAAGAAGATATTACAGAGTTAATTATAATAAATGAGAATAAAATTATAAATCTTTCACCAGTTTCTACATATTTATTAAATAAAATTCCTTTTCTCAAATTTCTCCAGTCTACTGATAAGTGATAAGTCGCTCAGAAGTCTCGTGTCAACGTACCCACTATTGGCATACATTAAATTGTAAAAAAGTTCATTCAACATTACATTAATTAATAATTACCTCGTTTATTGCATAAGATTCATTAGCAATTAAACAAATAGTTGAGCTGCGCTTTATTGAACTGTGACTAGTGTCACATTTATGTAAATCTGACATTTTGGCTGGAAATGAGCCTACAATTATTTCTTGATCATCAGCAGCGCTCTGAAATTATAATTGGTAATTAATCTTAGCACCATTTCTCTTTTTTTGCATATATCGTATGAGATAACTTCAGACTCTAGCAAAAACAATCAGGTTCTCCTATTACTTAACAATTACTCTTAATGATTATTACTACAATCGTTTTTGTTCGAAAATCTATGGAATGTAATAAAATTTTCCTCGTTTCTCGCAGAAATCTGCAATTTAATATTATTCCTACTACTAATTACATGGCTTTGTGCTTAGAAAAATATTTTACGCCAGGAAAGTCATAAAAGATAATGAGATAAAGCTGAGACTGCACAAAGAGTCACACGAGATTCGATATTAAAAGACCGGCGTTCATTAGTTCAAAGACATTCTCTTCGCTTGGTTTTTTTTTTGTAATTCTTTGAATTAAATATTAGTTTGACTTTGTTTTGACAAGCTTCTATAGGATAGGTTAGTAACTGTTTAGCAGTAAATGAACCTATGAAGTAGTTTCTTAATTGTGCTCTAATGTCACTTATTCAATGTCGAGATATTACGTGAACTAAAAATCACTCTATTCCTTTCGCCTTGATAAATGTAAATACACACACATTAAAATAAATGTCGTGTTTTAACACTTTTTATACTTCGGAAAAAAAATTATTTTATTTCGTGTAAGAAAAAAACCGATTTAAAAAGTATTTCCTTAGACATCCGGATGTCTGTGTGTGTGGATCTGACACGATCACGTTCGAAACAGTCAACTTATCACTATGACTGTCTTACCTTTGCCTTATGAAAACCAAACAAACATAACAATTGTCCCAATATGACAAATATAAATTTTAATATTAATTAAATTATAAATAATTTTACAATAGAACTTTGATTTATTTCCTTGCATTTTTTTTTTCATAAAAATACTTTGTAAGCCTCGGCAAAAACAACAATTGCCTGCCTAACCTGTATTTTAATGTATTTTATTTTATACAAACTACGCGTCTAACAAATAATGTCGAGTGTGAAGTCAGAATCTCTTTCCTTGGAATGAGAATGGACTAAAGAAAGCGGCAAGACAAAAAAGGCCTCAATATATAAAATTTTAATCCTTTGTACGACTTTGTTATATTTGACAATTAACTTAAATACGACCGTCACGACTTCGCTTTGCCACCATCTTATAGTAAAATGTATAATGTGTGTGTAAATCGTTCGCATTGGTGTGCGTATGGTTCTATATAATGATTCAATAAATATTAATAAGGCATATATTTGGAAAAATATCAGAATTCGCACAACCTTCCCTATTTAAACTATAGTTGTGCCAAATTTCGTACCTCACCGTCCGAACAATTTTCGTAAAATGATGCAGAAAGTGTTTGCTTCCCATATTAATGAATATAGATTTATATTGACAATGGTTTGCAAATTTATTTGTTAACTAATTTACAGGAACTATTTGTACTATCAATTTATATGTTACTACATGAAACGACGGACGAAGGAGTATGAAATTTGACACAATTGTAGTTCATTTAGAGGAAAGTGCGCGAATGCTATTTTTTTTTTAATATGCAATATTAATATATTAAATTATTAAAATAAAACCACACACACCAATGCCAGATGATTTACACACACTTGTATTTGATGATGTAAAAGCCTAATCGTGACAACCGTATGTTGTACCGAAGCCAGACAGCTCAAAGAGTTTGTACATTTTTGTACTTGAAGACTTTGTATTTCTAAAAAACTTTGCACAGCTACACAAATTTCCCGCTCACACTACGTGATCATTCAAATAAAGCTATGTCTGGCTCCGGCATTATATTAATTGTCAAATTTTATTTTTCTGATAATAGAACAATATATGTGGTTGTACGTAAAAAGGTTTGTGGGTGAAGTTCGACCTGCCGGCGATTTCTAGTATTTATTAATGAGTAATTGAGAATAATTGAAATGGTTGCATACAGTAGCCGTATTGGTTTCAAACGCAAGCAGGATTTCCTTTTTAGATCATTACTAGACGAGCATTGGGTCAGTGTGCGAGGGTGAATTGTTTGTTTCTTTCTGCTCCTTTAGAGCAGAAAGAAACAAATGTGAATTATAAAGAAATTTCACATCTAATAAAATTTCTTTATATCTCACTTTGATGCTTGAAATATATTTTATAGAGTTAAGCGTTATTTTGCATCGTTTTAAAAATAAATATATAAATCTATAGGACTATTTGACACACGGACGCCTTATCCAAAGGAAAGACATCTTAATGCCGGTGTTATAGGTAGCGGCTACCTATTATAAAAAATGTTTTTTTTTTTTCTAAAAATGTATAAATACAAAGATAATAAACCCAGATATGTGGCGAAAATCGAACCCACATTCCCCGGAGCGGAAGGCAGGGTCACTGCCAACTACGCCAAAGGGCTAGTCAATTTTTTATGAAATAAACATTGAAAAAATAACGAGGAAAAAATTGTGCAATTGTTAACTTTCTTTTCTTAAACAGTATTTTTTTTTTAAAGAACAAAGTAGGTATCTATTAACCTATAGTAGGAATGGTTTAAAGTGTTTTAAGCTCGTGCTTTAATAGCTAACGTTTAGTAAATAGTAAAATTGAAGCATTCTCGTATCGGCTGTGGGCACAAACAGGATTTCCTATTTACGAGTAGACCAGCCAGCGTTCGCCGCGCATTGGGTCACTGTGCGAGGGTGAGACAGATGCCCTCTATTAAACGCTTGAGGTATTTAGAATAATCATTTTGGTATTAAAGAAAATATTCATACCCTCTATCTCACTATACCGAAAGTGCTAAGTAAAAATTTTCATAATCCATTAAAGTAAAAAAAATTGCAAAAATAAAAATGTAAAAATAACCAATAACCTGTGAATAACTATAACAAGAAATTTATTTTAAAAATATATTCATTTGACAAAAAGTAGCATTTATCTTTATTTTTTAACCCAACGAAAATAATAACTACAAATATTTGAAAAAGACTTTAACTGAGTTAAAGAAAAAAATATATATTTACTTTTACACATCGTTGTTTATAAGTATCAATAAAAAAGTAACAATTTTACAAAAAAGATATATTTTTTTAAAGATTCCTTTTTTGTAAGAGATTTTTGTAAAAAATCTTTTTTTACAAAAATATTTTTTAACTGAAAAATAGTTTTACATTGCCAAGAATTCATACGATAGTAAAACCTATTTATGTAATAAAACAATCGTAGAAATGTAGGCCGCAATGGACGTAATACATAAAGACCATTAACACAATAACGCTGTATCAATAAAAGCTATTCACGTTCCACAGTTTCCTTTGCCAATTTGGCTATTTGGTTGTGTTCGGGGCAAGAGCAGGCGTGACCTAGAGAGGTGAACAAACGGCTATATGGAGTTCAACCCAAATTTTTGACCTGATTCGAAGTAAAAACCCGATGCTAACGACCCTGACGTAATCGGATAGAGAAATAAAACAACGCACGGAATGCAGCCGGGCCTCTTTCTTTCTTTAATTTTAATCGGGATTGTATAACGGGACTGGACCGCTCGCTCTGGACCCACGAAGGGTTTTCACGGTCGGGCATAATTGGTTATGAAATATCAAATATCATACAAATTATAACGGGCGTTGATCTAGTTTTTAATGGGAGGTCGTAACTTATTCAATGGCCGGCATTTGAGACGATCGGTAGGTTAAGCAGTTGTGGCCGCGGCCCATTCTAACACTGGTTTTCTAATATACGGTCTTCTTCGTGTTTCGGAACGTAAAACAGTGGGTCCCGATTAATGGCGCTGAGTGATATTAGTCGTGAGATTGTAGAATTTGTGGGGATTCCGGGATGACGTCAAATGACAGTCAGTCATCTTAACTCTCCGCAAAGCCCCATCTGCAATTTAACCAATACCTGGTATATACTATTCATTTATATATAGATCATTTATTGATAGTGTGAAGTTGATTTCTTTTTTATGTTACAAAGCGCAACCGCACATCTGACATCTGCAACATCAGGAAGCTCGCAGATGGCAAATTCTTTAAGGAGGGGTTTGGGCCACTCATGAATCGAAAGAAACGCACACATACTACACGTACTGGCGGAGATGTGGTAGATTGCAAGACCGTTCCCATATCTCCGCCGCGTAGTGGTAAGGAGGAACTACCGTGGGGAAAACAGTAATATCTTTTCAAAATTAAAAACTAAATATAAATTAAACTAATTGTAAAAAGTTACGAGTTCCACTGGATATCATAGCACAGGTTATCCTAGTGAGATATCCAGGGATACATGTATTCAAGATGTTTCTCAAACTCTTTGAAAACTAATATTGTACACAATGGAATTTGTAATTATGAATGTAAATAAATACACTTTTGAATTGGAATTTGAATTTTGTCGAAATTTGCGGTATAGTACCTATTGCTGTACTAATATTAATATAGTGGGTATTTTTATGTATTTTATTGTTTGATGTAAAGCACAAAAAGCATAAATAAAGGAATAGTCATATTATGTCCGAAATTTAATGTTTTCACTACTAGCTAGTCATTAATTTTAATTTTATAGGGTCTGCCCGAATAAGTCCCATTTAACACTACAGTACGACTTATAGTGTTTTCAAACGTTTCTTTGTTATTAAATCACACAAAACATTCCGTATATAAGCATTCTACTAAGTAAATTAACTCGCAATCGTATCTTAGATATGTGCTCTGAGTTGTCGCTTTCAATACGACCGCGGGATATCTCGTATTACGCTCATACCGCAGTAAAGACATGCCCGTTACATGATCTAATTTGTGGCCATTACATGTGCACACATGATAAGTGTGTTAGTTTTTTTTGATAACTGATTTACGATCATTATCCAAGTGGAGCGACAGTGTTTGCTGTGGTATAGCGCAATGTTGTTTTAGAACTGGGCGATGTCTGTGATAAAACTTTTTAGGGTTCCTCGCCTTTAGATACAACTTGAATTTATAGATTCTATAGCTCAACGCAACTACTTATTCAGACGATCCGTGACCACGACCACTCCGTCAGGAGTGCACGACTGAGAAGAAGGAGAAGAAGAAGAATAGCTCAACGGTAAAAGGGTTCATTTCAAAACTACATGTGTCTACGTTTCCATTCCTCGTGCATTTATAAATGAGCTTAACTACCGTGGTAAAGCACACAGTACACTTATTTCACTACGAAAGTACGGACAGACATCAATTGCTATTTTTGCCCGTGGCTTCGCTCATGTTAAGTCATGCATGTGTATAGTCAGATGACTATATTAACTGTATTTGCACCTTAACTACAAGAACGGTACTCTACTTTAAATTATTTCTCTTGAATTCATCAAAATATTCCTTTAAAATACGAAATAACAAACACTGGTATTACACGATTTTATCTTTGAAAGCATTTAAAGATAAAATCTACAAATATATTAGGGTGTTTTTGTTTCTTACAATGCTCTAGAAAGCGAGGATGATAAGGATATTGTTACGAAGTTTAACTTTTAAGATTAAAGCCTTAAGCTGACAAACAAAAGGGACGGACATTTTTAAGATAAAATTCACTTTTTTTATTTTTGTAAGGCACAAATCTTTTCGAAGCCTTTATAAGTAGCAGGAAGAGTAAATTACTTTAAATAAGAACGAGAAGAAATCGATATAATCGACGATGCAGTACCGTCATCTAAGCACAACACTGCGCTGATTTTGTGTTGTGTCCAATGCATGTGTCGCATCGAAACCGAAGAATCAAAGCGAGAAAAAACTTAGTTTATACTAATAGTTACGAGTTTTTATTCGCGGATCATATTTATTTTTCCGTAACTAGCGGATTACTGTGTATAATCCGCTAGTTACTCCGCTTGGAAGTCCTTAAACTACCGATTGGTTTTACCTCTTTATAATTGACACTCGCTTCAGTTAAGGTCCTAAGAATTCGGGGCACTACAAATATGAGCACGTAAAGCTTATCTGTGGACGTAACACGAAACTGCACTTTCTAAGTCAAATGTTTACTTCGGGGCAAGTGGAAACGGTAACGTTGTTTTTTTAGATAACGAGCCAACCGTCCCAAAATACAGATAAAACGTGCGCGTGCCCCGCCAGAGCTTTATGGTACTCGACTTTTTACAAATTAGCTTTATCTATACTCCTCGTTTCCTGTTTGAGTGGACACGCCTAGTATTCCTAGTTACTAATATATTATGAGCTTACAACTTATTAAAGCTATTGATATTTACGTTTTTAACAAACTGAAACTGTACATCTATACGTGACTATATATCTGTGGACAAGGAAACTTTTGAAGTTTATATATTAAATTTTTTACATATGCTTAACATTTCCCTAAAATGAGTGCCAAATCTGGGCGCGACAATAGCTTATCAACGTTTGAACAAGGCAACTATGATTTTATTTAGCCTTTAAAAAAGCAATGGACCTAATAGTTCATTGAATAAGAACAATTTTTAATTAGAGATAGCGCCACGGTTTCAGTCTTTTTGGTATGCAGTTGAATTGAACCGTCGCTTCTGGGTACCAGTATCTATTTCTTACATAAGGTCGGCGTGAAGTGGCGGCAATGCTGTCACGTCAAGTGTTGGTATTGTTATCGGGTTTAATTCAGTTTGTGAGAGTTCCCGGTGGCCTAATCCATTCTTTAAAAGTCTGCAACGCATCTGCGAGTTTGTTCCTTGTAACATCTAAAAATAACATGCCAATTTTTTTTTCCTGTACACTTATACAAGAAATATTTATTTTTTATTGGAGATAGGCATGCGCTTGACCGCAGTCACACTTCATGTTAAGTGTAGATGCGGTCTACGATGGAACGCGCTTGTCTAGAATGAACCCATCCACTCTTGCCTTAAAGATATCCATGTTGTAGTTGTATGGAGAGCATTCCACGCCTTAGCCGTTCAGATAAGAAAAGAAGCATCGAAACGCTTCGTACGGGATGTCGGCATGTCAACAACATAAGGGTGGAAAACCGCACAGCGCCTGCTGGTTCGGTGATAAAAAGGCGATGGAGGTATTAAGTTGTGTAACTCCTGCGCACACTCCCCGAAGAATGGTCTGTTTTATAATAAATAATTATCTTCATAGATACATGTAAACATTCAAAGAATTCCATTAATACAGTACTACAACCGATTTGGTTTCTTGGAATTACTAAGTAAGGTAATGTTGATCGGAAACTGTGAAGGTTTGCCGGTTGAGCAGGTAATACAATAATTCACTGAGACTAGCTATGTACCTTTCACTTTCCTACACGTAATACGCGTTTGAACGCGCCCTTCTAGGTACGAGATCTCGTAGATCTCTGATAGACTGGTAGGATAGAAAACGTTTATCAAGTTATGTAGGTGGAATTATGCATACACTTTACGGGTTTCACATACTTGTGTCTTGTCCAAGATCAGTCATTCTTAAATACTAAAATTCTTCTTCTACTTCTAATTAGATGTGAGACTTTCCCGGTGGCCTAAACTCGTCAGTAAAGGCCGGTAATGCATCTGCAAGCCTCCCGGTTATGCAGTTGCCCATGAACGTCGGTAGTCATGTGACGAACGGCCAACTCGTTTGATCCTCTAACATAAAAAAAAGAAACAGATAAATTCACATGTCGTTAACCTACTGCTTTTTTAAAAGTGACAGTACTTTTTTTTAATTATACACACAAGATTTAAACAAGTGTGCACACAGGTTGCAATTCTTATATTCTATTGCCGGAGCCACACAGCTTCATTTGAATGATCATGTAGTTTGGCGGGGGACTTTGTGTAACTGTACAAAGTTTTTAGAACTTTGTAGATTTCAAGGACAAAAATGTACAAACACTTTGAGCTTTCTGGCTCCGGCATTAGTAACGTTACAAACCTGAAAGTAATAATGTCTGTTATATTTTCACGCGTACTGCGAATTTCGGTATTGGTATAGAGATAGAATGGACCTTGGAAAATACAGGGTACTTTATTTGAAACGCTTGAAATGGGGGTTTAAAGCTTGTATGAAAGTCGAAGAAAACAACACGGACGAAGTCTGAAGCTAGTAACAAACATAATACTTTTATTGCAGAAGACGTATTTGTACGCGAGCAAGCCTTATGGGACGACGTGCCAGAGGAATATTTAAATCACAAAGAAAGATACGAAAACGCAATAAGAAAAGCATGTATTATGTACAAAATGTTCCTAGAGCACCTGGGAAGTTCAGGCATGGAATTAGAAAAACATGATTCGTAAGTTCATGTTCAACATAAGCACAAAGTAGTCAGCTTCAAGGTTTATCAGAGTGGTATTGATTTATTCTCTTAAAATTATACTTTTAGCATTCGCTGTTTTATACTCTTTATTTCTGCATCCTTAAAAAGCCAACTGTTCTTCTTAGCGTTTCGTTGGCAAATACTATATTGTCGCAGCCCAGAACGTAGTCACATCGACAGACCTATTAGAGGCGACTGCCTCTGCTACAATTAAGTATAATGACTCATCTGTGAATCTCCACCTGGACATCTTATCCTTACTCCTGCCAACCTGGGTTCGAAGTCAATTAAGTAAGTTCCTGGTTGGCCAAGGCAATTTATCCCCAGGTGGGAGATTCTCAGTGGGTGGCACAAACAGGCTTCGCTACTTTATCTTTTCAAAGCCGGCATCTCACTTCCGAAGTCTCCAAAGTTAGAGGCTCAAACCAGTTCACAAAAATTCAATGACTTTTCAAAACTGATAGGAATAAAAAAATAATTTGACTTTAAATCTGAGTACTAAATAAAAAGTAAATTCATTCATTTCAGATTAACAAATGTTTTAAAGATTCAGGAAGGTATATTTCGCAACGGGAATCCGTTCGTCATACACGTTGTCTTATTCTTAACAACCATAGCAAATCAAGCGTCGGCTGAGCAGAAAGCTGAATGGTTACAACCAAATTCTAAAATGATCGGAACATATGCACAGGTAGATAGAACAAAGCCACCAACTTCACATGGATGTGGTTGCGTTGAAAGCTTTTAATAATAATATTTTCTTAAAAATGCTTGGAAATTTGGGCATTATTTTGGTAACCTTCTTCGAAATAAATCGAACTTGCTGTACTGGTCGAGCAGCGGCAAGCAATATTTGTATGAAAATCCATATGTGTCGTGTTTAGCGGTCAAATAAATTACTATGTAAAATCATATTTGTAGTGTAAGTTAAAAATGGAACGATGTTCTACTCCGCAACATGGCAACCAAAGAGATAACTTATCAAAGGTTTAATTTAAATTTCGAACTGGCTTGCACATAGAAAGCTGTTTAGTGAAAAAAAAATACTTCGGCGCGTTAAAACTATTGTTATTAGTTGTTCGTCAACTTCGTCATTGGTTTTAAATAATTTTTCAAATAAAAGTTCTGAATTGTACTACTTACTTTAATTTCCGCGCATTATTTGAGAAAAGTACATTACGAAATTCTAGACTGGGATTTCTCTGTCTTACCTGTACGGAAGTCAAATATAAAACGCGAGTATTATGTATAATTTGCCTAGCAACCTAGGAAACACATTATAACAGAGATAAAATCGATTAATTTATTGTATGATAAAAAATATAAATTGCAGTTTTGTTTAAATTAAAAATAATAATAGAAATATTGGGAATGATTAGGTCGACATATGTACATATTTACAACACGGGTAAATATCCAATTTTGATAGGGGTTCATGATAGGATTTAACCGTTGGATGTATGTTTTGGCAACTGGCAATAATTTCATTCTATTATATGGGCAAACGCAATCAACTCAACCGTTATAAGCATGTTAAGCAATGATATTCTTATTTAAATTAGATATAAGCTATCAGCAAAGTTATCGCATTTTTGTAGTAATGTATAATACTGAAAATTTTGTAGACGGAGCTTGGACATGGATCTTTTCTAAGAGGTTTAGAAACGACGGCTACTTTCGATCCAGAGACGGATGAGTTTGTTCTTCACAGTCCTACTTTAACTTCCTACAAATGGTGGTCTGGTTCTCGTGAGTACAAAAGTGTCTATTTCTTAAAGAATGTTGTGAATGTGAGAATATTTGTAACAATCAGACCTGTTTTTGTCTCTTATTTTTTGGGGACACACGAATTCTCGAAAGTTATAAGCTCATAATTATTGAACCTCTTGCCCACCCGTTGCCACTATGGGTTTTAAGCATAGAGGCATTGTGCGAATACAAAACATCAATTTCTATAAGCAATTAAATTAATTTGTAACGTTATTTTATGAAAGTATAGTATAATATAATAAATGGCACGGTAACCAGGACTCGTAGTCATTCCTGGTATAATTTATAATGCAGAAGAATCATCCATGATTCTAGCTCTGTAAGATGCTTAACCGATTGAGGATTTAAGACCAATTTAAATTAGTCATTACTGCATCAGTAGAAGACTTTCGAAGGAAAATTCGTTTTATTTCGAGAACACAGAATAACAGACACTTATATTATAACAATGTTGTTAATTCAATAAAGGATATTTATTATTATTATTATTATTATACTTTTGTACGCGTTTTAATTGTATGTACTCTTACCTACCACATAAATGATATCACGTAAGTTTCGTAATATCTATTGCTATATTTATTATTAAATACGGAACTTTTTTTTTCAGTGGGCCATACAGTCAACTGTTGTTTAGCAATGGCGCAGCTGTATATAAATGGAACTCATCATGGTTTACATTTATTTTTGGTTCAGATCAGAGATTTTGATACCCATGAACCCTTGCCAGGAATAACGGTTGGTGAAATCGGACCTAAAATGGGTTATAACACTGCGGACAATGGATTTCTCGGGTTCGACAAACATAGAATACCTAGGAAAAATATGCTTATGAGGAACGTGCAAGTGTTGAGAGTATGTACATCCGCTTTAATTCTACCGATGTCTGTAGAAATAATAAAATAAATTTTCATACATGTGTATGAAAATCGTCATTGTAGCTTTAGCTTTCACGCAATTACGTTATGGGAAAATATTAATAAAAGAATTTTGACCTATTACAAAATACGATCCTAGCGTTTTAATTGAAGAATCATTGAATTGCCTTTTTTCTAAATTGATATTCGTATGTACGTTTCTTACAGGATGGTACTTACATTAAACCCATGCATGGAAAACTTGTTTATTCATCGATGCGATTAATACGAGTGGTTCTTTTATCAGAGTTATCTTACAATCTATCCAAAGCTGTGACTATTGCTATTCGTTATTCTGCAGTCCGACGTCAATCACATATCAAAGTCGAGTAAGTTTTTGTCGAGTTTACATAATATTTTGTAAAACTTATAAAAGAAAGTAAACTAAGTTAAGTTAGGCTACCAGGAAATCTCACAAACGGTACGAAACGCGATAACAACTCCATCACTTGACGTGATAGCATCGCCACCATTTCACGCCGATCTTATGTGAGAAAAAAGTACCCGGACGCGCCGGCCCAATTCGGCTGTATACCAAAAAGACTGCAAGCGTGGTGCTATCTCTAATTAAATTACGCAGCATGACTGCTAAGTTTAGGTTTGGAGAGCAATATTGCTCCGTTCTGGTGGATGTCATAAAAGGTGATTACAACAATCGGTACCCGCAAGCTTATAAAATTAATATACTATAAAACATCCCAATATAAATCATATGCGAGGTCTTTGTCTAAATGCATAATGAGGAATAAAAACAGTGAAAAGAACGATCTAAGTACAATGAAATCTAAATATCTACCTTCCAATTTAAATGTCCACCTTAAAATCCATTCACCAGTCATCGCAAAGTGCACAGCTTCAACAGAGCCGGATTGACAAATTTGCCGCCCGAAGGCTATTCAATTATGCCGCCCCTATTGAATTCTGCAAAACCATACAGGTCATTCAAAGTCGTAGTACATTATAAGATATATTAGAAAGAAAGAAATAAAGAAACAAAGTTATTATTTAATGATAGGCAGCGCACGCAGCGGAAGCTGTAAAAAGGAAAAAAAAACCTGATTTTGAAATATTCTTCATTGGTGCTCCGAAGCTATTGGTCTTAGCCTGATGATATATAGCTTATAGCATTCCTAGATAAATGAGCTATCTAACACTGAAAGAATTTTTGAAATCTGACCAGTAGTTCCTGCGATTAGCGCGTTCAAACAAACAAATAAACAAATAAACGAACAAACTCCGTCTTTTCGACTCAAATAGGTTTTTTGTTATAAAAACATAATTTGCTGCATCTTAATATTGCATGGAGATCTTGAAAAAGACCATTAATCTCTCATAGAACTTCTGATTAAAATTTATTGAAACAGGAATCAGAACTGAATGTGATAAACAATTGGAAGTTTCGAACTTTCAAAATTGAAATTGAACTTCCGTGAAATCCCTAGTTGTTAAGCTAAGGTTAGACCTAAAGCCCTATTGTTACAGTGACCAGTAAGATCTATTGTAACTCTCTCAGCTTATAACTCATTCTCAAGACCTACAGAGTGCATAAAAGACTGTAATGGTCTGAAGTGCGAGTGCTGTAATTAGTCCTGGCATTAGAATATGTTCCTCCAATGTTTCTTTCAGTGTTAGATAGCCCATTTACCCAATTATTTATTATTACAAAACGGACGACGACAAACGAAGATTCGAACTAACTCTCGCGGTCCATTACTTTTTTTAGTAAGGTGTAATAAAATGCGAGTACCTGCAAGCTGATACTAGGGCGAGCGAAGCGACTTCTGAATAAAGAGTCTATTAGATTATATAGAAGAATAAAGGTATCTGCTACTGCTCTTCTAAGAAAAAGGGAAGAAGCAGTACTTTAATCTGAACGTCACAAGGGTACGCTACACGTTGTTTCGATATACACTACGAGCGGCGGCGGGCGAGGGACCAGGCAGCCATCAACGTTGCGAAGACGAGAGCAGGTCAAATATAATTGTTGCTTATTTTACAAAGAATAATAACTTTATAAAAAAATACATAGACATTAAACGCACATTAAAATGTTTTTAGAAGTTAGAATCGGTCTAAATCTTGTAAAATTTTTAAGACTTCGTGGAATTTACGAAAGCTTTTGACAGGCAAACTCATGAAATATATAATAATTAGAGGTAGCGCCATGCTTGTAGCCGAATTGGGCCGGCGCGTCCGGGTACCAGTACCTCTTTCTTACATGTTTTATGTCATTATATACTATTGCTTTATGCAGTTTTGATTGCAGTTGTTTATTGTGAAAGTAAAGTCTAAGGGTTTAATAATAAGGTTATTATTATTATTATTATTATTATTATTATTATTATTATTATTATTATAAACCGGCGGCTTCGCCAGCATGACTCACGGTTTTGTAAAATTTTTAAGGTTTTTAACTTTTTGTGTTTTTGCAAAAAGAATGAAGCCGTTGTTATTCCGCGTAACATTAACTATCAGCTAGTGAAAATTTCGTCAAAATCGGTCCATAGTAGGTTGCCCGGCACAAAGGTAACTTAATGTAAACAATTAAACCCGAGAGTATCTATTTTAGTCAATTCATTTACGGTTGATCTATGAAGGTAGATTATTAAAATCAATATTTCGTGTGGAACAGGTTTAAGGTTAGCGAGGTTGATCTATTTATAAATAATTCAACACCTCTCGCCGTTATTCGGCTCAGAGGACTGAATAATGACTGTTTCACCTTTTATGAAACTATTAATAGAAACGAACCTATAAAGTTAACCTGCTTTTTCAATTTTTGGGTTAACTCTTTTATATACTTAAAGGGCATGATGTCTCAAAGCACAGTGATATATCACGTTCTTACAAATATAAAAACCTACATACAAAATACATTTCAATATATTAAAATTCACTAATGTCAGAAATAAAAGCTCGTGCTGTGTGTAGCCTTTGGTGAATAGTTAAAATACCAAATAAATTATACGATAAACTCACGAATAAATTAAATAATATTCAAATAAAATTGATTTAATCAAGCCGCTCTCTATCACAGTGGTGCACAATACAGTTAGCTGTTTTTAGCCGATTAATTAAACGCTAAGCGTATTAAATTAATTAACGGAACTTAATGAAGCGTTAAGCTGATGACGTCAGATGGCAATGGGTTATCTTACCTCGCCTTACAGCCACATCCTCCAATCTAAGCTGACCTTGGTACTTAACCGAGATAACGCTAGGATGAAGAAAAAGCAGAAGAATTATCATTATCAATATCCGTATCTGTTGACGTAACATTTCATTCATCATTGATGAGTGAAGCGCTTAATACCAATAATCATTGGACAGCGTGAAACAATTAATTTTGTCTGATGACGTTGAAACGTCGCTCGCACGCCCCGAATTGTGCCGTCCTTGTCAAAACCAAATGTGAACACCGCTACATATTTTTTTATCAGAACTAATATTTTATTTACATTCAATAATAACAAATTAATTATGAAATATTACATTGTAATGGCAAGCTGTATTAAATTATGAGCTGATAATGTTACATGGCTTTAAATTCAGTCTTAAATGTTTTGTTGCGGTGTCATAGTACAAATATATATACGTTATGATACAAATTACAAGAATAGAGTTGTTTACTTCGAACCTGCGTCGCCCCAGTAACTCATATTTGATAAAGTCAGACGTTACTTTGTAAAAAATCATAACAAGCAGGAAATAATAAGTTGCTTTTGTTAATTAATTAAATTCTTCATATTTCATTGACAATCCGTCAAACCCATCTCCTCTTTGAACCTCTTCATTTGGCGGGAACTTTCTTAACCGATAGCTAAACCGCGCCGACTAATCAAATGTCACCTGGTGTTCTCAACAAGAATAATGAAACTAACATGAAAGATATCACAACAAGTACATGCTAATTTCTTAACGTAACACATCTGTGAATCTTCTACTAGTAAAGTTATTAGGTTATTGAGGTGCTTACCTATTCTACTCTTTGTAGGTTTTGTAACACAGAGGTTTTTAAATTATTCTATGAAATAAAAACGTATTTGTGTATGACAAGTGACTTTTACCTATAACACAACCATTAGGTTGTATACCTTAAGAACAGACGTCCGTGTTTCATATAATCCTATATATTTATTAAATTTGGCTGGTTTCAACTAGGAACTTATACGTCCGTGTGTCATATAGCCGTATGAACGTATGTACAGTAAATCTGTAAAAAGTATAGCTGTTATAGAGTCGAAAAAAAATTAAGGAGGTCTACGGGTAAGTTTCATTTTACGTGGACAAAGCCACAGAAAACAGCTAGTATTACAATACAATACACATGTAGCTACATAGAATACATACAATACGTAGGCTACATAGCTACATATACAACATAGCTACAATAGAAGTAATTATATTTTATATACCCGGGTGATGCAGATCTAACTAGTTCTACATTACCCAGTTTCCAATAAGAATTTCCCCAACTCTGCAGATGAATGATGATATTGTTATGGCGAACGATTTATTACGCAAGATTATCGATGTTGCAACACCCTAACGGATTTCCTTAACGTCTGACCTTAGATATTATACTGATAATTGTCGTTGTCCCCTCACATTTGGGTTTAATTTAATACCATATGTCATCTTGACAAAGTCCCAATCTTTCAAATCAATTTTGTCTTAAATAAAAATGTATTTAGCCTTAAAATACAATTGTAAAGACAACTTTGTCTCTAAAACAACGTACAAAACAACCATCAAATTTTTAGAAGAATTTCTATATTTTAATTAATCGACAATCAAAACTATGTAATACTGAACTTAAAAATATTTAAATTCAAGAACACATATCCGTATGCATCATCTATTTATTTATTAATACGTAAAACCAAAACTTTAGGTACCATTATAAAAATATGACACGTACGGGGGAATATGAAATTTGGTACAATTATAGTTCTTATAGAGGAAGGTGTGCGAACGCCAATATTAATTTATAATATGCAATATTAATATATCAAATTATTAAAATAAAACCACACCCACACCAATGCCAAAGGATTTACACAAACATGTATTGGATGATGTCGACGCATAATCGTGACAACCGTATGTTATATTAATTGTCAAACTTTTTTTTCTATGATAGATCAATATATGTCATTGTACGGAAAAAGGTTTGTGGGCAAATTCCCAATAGCTGGTGATCTCTAATATACTAGTAAATAAAAATTAATGTTGCAAAGGGCTAAACTTGAAACCGGCCCGAACAATTTGACTAAATAGTTTTCGTGTGTTCCATAAGATACACGGAAAGATTTAATAAAAAGAAATAATATAAAACTTTACTTTTGACAGAACGAAATCACACAGATAAACGCAAACAAACACACACATAATATTATATATACAGACTAATCTAAACTATACATTGTCATGAATAAATAGCCCACTTATTGTTGTATATTTTTATAAATTTCCAAATGGGTATCTTAAGAAATGTAATGTTAGAGAAGAACGGGGCCGCCCGCCACAAGTACTAGTAATAGTAATTTATAGGATTGGCCTCAACACCATGTCTTCTTCTTCCTATTTCGTTTTCCCGGTTAAGTACCAGGATCCCCAACACCCTGTGCTTAAATAAATAACCCGTTTGGAAAAAAAAACAAATACTTTTGTATTTGTATAGACTTCAAGTCTATCCGGGTAGCTAGTAAGAAATTATACACTTATAAGTAAAATAAACGAAAACTTATCCTCTATTGTATAAACTGATCGTATTATCACATGGCACATTGAAGAGGGAGGAAAAATGATCGGAACAAGATGTTGACACGAAAATCAGAGGTCAAAGGAACTACTCGAGATATATCTGGAGTAAGTGACGCGCGCCATCTGTTGACGGCAATAAAACTACCCTCCACCCCGATAATACTCGTGTTGGATTCGATGCACCCTCTTGTAAGAATGATATACGGACTTATAGGAAAGTTGAATATGTTATTGATAGATTACTGACTTTTTCACAATGATTGAATAAACACTGTTTCTTTTTTTCTTAAGTCAGCTAAGAGACGCAGATTCTTTTGAGTTCCGCTTTTTTTTAATTTAAAAAAAAAGTCCAACAGCGTTTTAAGACACGCGTATACAGAAGGGTTTTGTTTTTTTTTTTATGTTACAAGGGGGCAGACGAGCAGGCAGCAGGCACCGAAGTTTTTTGTTACAGATACGCGATAAAATATGTTTGATATGAAAGAATAATATGTTTGCTCGTGAGTTTTTAACATGTCCTATCTACGTGAAATAATAGAAGTCTCTTATTGTTTGGTAATCCTAGGGTGGGAATCACTTTGTGGGCGTACAGACCGATGGATGAATGGACGGATAGAGCGAAACTATTTAGATTGTCTTATGGGACCAAAGAACCCTAAAAAGTGAACCGTGGTAACACGCCTCACATGTGAGATGGGGAAAGGGTTATTATACAGGCGAATTTATAGGCAAGCGATTGCCTGTTACAGCATTATCCTGTTATCACAGAGTACAGCCAGTCTGAGACACCACATTAGACGTTTAACATCTATATTGAAGAGAAAGTCGCAGTCTAAAATGGTCTCATTTCATCTCATAGTGTAATTACGCTCAATTTTCTGAAAGAGAGAGAGATTTAAAGATTGCGACTCTACAGCTGACTCATATATTATTAAATACTTTATTTATAGGAAAAAACAAATTCCAGAAACAATATTAGCAATAATTTAATGCTCCTGTTCCCCCTTTTACTAAGCTTAAATTAAAAGCTAGAGTTAGTAGTGATTGTGACAATATCTCAGCGGCCTCGGGATTTGAACCTGGTACCTTGCAGAATACCTTCTGCCGTAGCTATTGAGGTTCTAAATATTTAAAATATATCTTCTATCTATTTATATAAAAATCAATCGTTGTTCGTTAATCTTGCTAAAAATTGAAAACGGCAAGACCGATTTCAATTCTGTTTGTAATGGTTCCTTCGGTTTATTTAAGAAGATTTAAAAGTAAAAAAAGAACTCAAAGAAGGATTTAAGAACACAAAACAATGCAAATTTGGTCGCTACCTTTTGAATGACGCGCTATGCAAAATCATTATTTCTTTGAACATTCGACCAGTGTAAAGTGTTTGCTGTAAAGTGTCGTTGTGATCTCGTTTTCTTTATTGATTGTGTTCTCTATTTTGATTTTCACATTTAGCGGTGCATTTTTCTCAATAAAGCTTTGTCTTCCTTTCTTTAATTTCAGATATTTTTTGGATTTAATTTATTTTTGGATTCAATTCATATTTGGTTGCAATTCAATTTTTGCATTTAATCAGTGAAATTCTAAAATTTATTGATTGTGTTCTATATTTTGATTTTCTAAATTATACTTTTTCTTTCTTTCTCCACTGTCAAAGATTTTTTGAATTATGAATCGATTGGTTAATAGTAAAAAAGTTAGAAGATCTAAGTGTAGAACCCGAGTATTGAAATATTAAATATAATCATGCTCTAGGTATTAAAAAAAGCAGAATAAGAACATTTCTTGTTAGTATGCATAAAATATCAGAGTTTCCCAAAAACCAGAACATAGTAGAACAGATATACAATAATATATTGAATATACTATGCTGAATAAATATAACTTCTATTTAAAAGTTAGTGTTACGATAGCTTCTACATAAAAGATCCAGTATAGTAACCAGTGTTGCCAGATGTCCATTTTCGACAAGACATATATAATTCCACATCTCATAACATTTCCTACTTCTTATACTCTGTGCCATGTTAATCTAGTAGAATTATAGGACTCATAGATAAGGACAATATATATAACTTTATGAATCTGTGATTGTATATATTGCTATTGTATTGTCAAGTCAAAGTAAAGGTGTTGTCAAGCATATTTTTCTAAAATGTGTTTTTGAAATTGTTTTTAAATTAAGTAAATAAGAATAATGTTTTGGAAAAAGATAATCGCTGTTAAATAATTCGGAATAATTCCGCATTAATTTTCTTACCAAAATGTTGCGGAATGTAATTCCAAACGATTTATACACACATGTGCACATTTTATTATAGGATGATGTCAAAGCGTAAACCTAACCATCACAAAATAACAATGTATATTGTCAACTATGACATTTAATGTAATTAAATTGTCAAATGTCGTTCTACTAAGAATAAAAATGTTGGCAGATATCTTTAAAGAATATTTTACGCAAGTCTAAAGATTTTTGGCGGAATTTCGACCAGCCGGCACTCTCTAGTATTTTTAAATTTACGTAATACTTTCTTTGCCTTAATATATAGCTATTAAACTAAATCCTTATGTAACTTACCTAGTAACAGTATTAAAACCACTTTCATCATTATCGGTAAATTTCTTAAGTACTTTTTAATATAAAGACATCCCATGTAAATAAAGCTTGTACTTTGTATATTTTGATATATTAAGCAAATTATGAATAGTCTTATGACGTCTTTTCTTCTGCAATAAAGTTTTATCTATCGATAGATAACAAAGAAAGTGGTTTTAATACTGTTAATAATTGTAGATAGATATATCTACTCTTGCAGATTCGATCCTATTTCAATTAAAAAAATAAATAACCAGCCACAAAGTAACGTTAAATATAACGTAACTCGTCTCGACATCTTATGACCAAGCTCACTAAACGTACATACGTTAAAATGACAGCCTTTAGACTTTCGCAGATAATAATTAACTCATATTTTAAAAAACAATAATAATGTGTCTAAATTTTATGGTTAGATTATAATATGTTACTATGTTCTATGAAGAAAATTTGGTGAAGCAAATAGTACATTTTACAGCTCACCTTACATATCACTTCTAGGACACTGAACAATATATATAAAATGAAATCGCTCCCCAGTTTGTATGCGCAGAACGTTCAAACTACAAAACAAATTTTAATGCGTTCTTGGTATGATACTAGATTAGATTCATATAGATTAAATCCTACATAATTTAATCTAGTTAATATTGTCCGAAACAAATAAGGACGATCAACAATTAAAAAGAATGTTAGATTCGTTAGTGTGAGGCAGAGAAGACCGTACTCAGTAGTAGATCTATATAGGTTCGATAATAATGGAGATGAAACACGTATAGACTCGTTATCATACAAAAATCCTTCCAATTTGCCCTTAGCGTTATGTTTTTTAAGCTTATTACTGATAACTTAGATGCTAAGTTATCAGATACGGAACCCTTCTATGCTGCTTAATGATAAATATTTAAAATATGTTACAAAACAAATACCGCTTGTAATTAATAAAAATAATGCATTTTTTAGCAATAAAAGGTTGTGATTGTCGAAGCAGTGGGAGTTTTTTTTTAAAATATTAACGAATAACTGCTGCGTTGAATTGAAAAAGTAAAAGAAATTCTAAGACTAAAAGCTAAAGGCAGAATAGGACATGTCCCTAAATGTCAAATTAAAAAAAATAGGTTTTTTTCTTATGAGATTTATGGTTTATACAGGTTTATCTTCTCTATTTTATGTGCCATAGATTCTTCACATTAGTCTAAGTTTCTTTCTTTTTTATAAAATAAGCTGTGGATTTTTGTTTAATAAATAAAATAAAATAAAATAAAAAAATAAAAAGAAATTAATTAAACAACGCGGTTAGAAAAAATGTCACAAACACAAACTAATTATCTCGTCAGCGACTAGTGATGATTTATCACAAAATGATCTCTTAGAATGAACTATGTAAAAAGCACCCGATTCTAAAGATGCACCAACTTTTATGCTATAACTTGCTCATGCGCAGTTAACATATCCGTTACTGCGCAGGCGCGACCGGAAGCTACTCTAACAGGCACTTTCGAGCTGACAGAGCTCTCAGTACTTTGATCACGTAATCAATCAAAAACAGAGCGGCTCTTATTAAAAAATTAATCGTTTTCAAAAACTTTTATTTCGTTTTATGTTATTATAAATCGATAATCAAAGACAAATAAAATAAATAATATAAATAAGACAAATCGTGGGTTTGTAAAATCTTCGTTTTGTAAAATTGAAAAAGTGAAAATGGAAAAAAAAATTAGGAAGTAGAGAGTAGAATAGTAGTCAGTATACTGGATGCGTTTCGTTTTAAACTGTAACCAGCATAGCAAAAGACACGGACGTCTGTTCCTAAGGTAGACAACTTAATGCCTGTGTTATAGGTAACAGACGACTGTTATACACAAATATTTTTTGTTTTTAGAAATATGTAAATACATACATGTAGATAATACACCCAGACTCGAGGTGGGAATCGAACCCACGACCCCCGGAGCAGAAGGCAGGGTCATTTCCCACTGCGCCAACGGGCCAGTCAAAGCTAAGCGTGCGATATATGTATTGTTGTGTATTAAACGAGGAACTCTACTGTACTTTATTTTTTATTTTAAATTATTTCCGTTGCTCTTTAAACTGGCTACAAATATAATATCACAATAAAAGAATTCAGACTGTATCGTACGTTATATGGATTAACATTACAAAGGGCTCTTTGAGATGCATCCCCCTTAATAGTTTTTACGACTCCCACTTGACAGGGAACAGATGTTTAAAACAAATACAGCATCCAAGTGGGAGGACAAGAGGACAGACTATTCTTTTATTTGTATACTTTAACTATATATACATAAATAGAGTTGAATTGTCTGCGTGTAAAGTCGAAATGAGCTTATTGAATTAAATTGCCGCTATTATGAGTTAGACCGGCTGATAGCTGATGTTACAGGAACAAACATGTGTTATCTTATTTTAAACCATCTAATTAGGGTCCCTCACAAAGTATTAAAACCCTCTGAGTAGAAGTGGGTCACCCATCTATCACCCGGCCGCAGTAAATATTGCTTAACCTAGTTGTGTATATAGATGATCTTGCTGTCTACGCTTATACGGCGTGTTTTCGCAGCCGCCTGAATCCGCTAAGAGTTGCTAACCGCCACGAAACAGAGAAACCGATTCTTGTTTGTTTATCTCCGACCGTTGGCAACCACATGTTAGTTTATAGTCGGAGAGCTTTTACTCGTAAAATGTAAATTACTCCGTTAGGAAAGTTATATAGTACAGTTATAATCAGTTACCAGCTTCGGTGTTTCCAAACCGATACAACATAGGGACCTTGAAGAAAAGAGCATATTTATTCGTCAAAGGCCGGCAACTGCTTCTGGTGTTACAGTTTTTCATGGGAGTCGGTTATCACTTAGCTGAACTACCTGCGCCCCGTTATTAAGTGGCCAAGAACGTGTCGAAATACGTTTATATAGGTTTCCGTATTTGACGCACTAAAGGCATTTGATAAATAACTTCAAAATTTGTTGTCCAATTTCGCTCAAAATAATTTTCGTAATGAGTTGTTAGCATGTCCTATCAACATAAAAAAATTTAAGTCAATATTTAATAGTTCGGAAATTCTAGTGGCATAAGACCACGGTGCAAACACTTTAAAAGCACAAAAATTGTACCTAAATTTAATAAAAATATGTATGTTGCCTTTGTTTAATAGTCTAGGATCTGGGTTAAACAGGATACCATTCTGGTTTTATGCTATCCTTTATACCGTTCAGCTATTGGGACTTTTAATATCAATTATAATTAATTGTGAAGAATTTTGTTAAACAATATGAGGCATACTTTTAATTCATGTCTGATATTCCCGTTTCCCCTCCTATTAACCTTAAATTAAAAGATTATGTTAGAAAAATATCCCAACGGCGTCTGTGTTTGAACCGGGCATCTTGCGGATTTCATTTCATCCCTTCTACCGTTCAATCTTATCTATCCAATTACTCAATAGAGGATGCAAATTAATTAACACCATAATGTGTGTTCAGCTCTCAGACTACAAAGTTTCACTATTGACTCATACCGTCAAGGTCATTCGATAAATTCTTAAGATAACCGTAACAAATCTGTGGCAGTAAACTTTTATACAACATTTTTATAAGATTTTAAAACTTTATGAAACATTTAATGCTCAGCGGCAATTATTGTTTTTATGGCTCTATTTGTTTTTATTTTCTTTTATGAACGAACGCGGCGATTTGTGCTCTGAAATTATATAAGCTATAATAGTGTTCTTTCACGCCGCGCTAAAAACGTTTGGATGAGCTATTGGGCCATGAAAGATCTTATGGAAAGAAACTTAACTTCAACCAATATCCTTAAAACGGCGGCTCATGGACAAATGCATCCTACGAACCCTAACATGTGGTGCTCAAACCTTGTCTTTGACCATTGACCAGAAGTCCGCCGTCGGCGTTTGCCTGCAGGCTATGTAGCGTAGCATTCTGTGTGTAAAGTTCTCCGACAGAGTAAAAAACAACTCTAGGCTCCAAAACACAAATCGCGGATGTGACCCAAACAGCTTCCAAGCTAAAGTACGATTGGGCAGGACATATCTGCCGCATGTCGGATGATCTTTGGGCCAAAATCTCTACTTTATGGACCCTCTGGATTGGAAACAACCTCGCGGCAGACCAAAATGTGATGGTGGATTGATTTGGATCGTTCTAGAGACTGGCAACGCATGGCCTTAGACAGAACCATATGGAAAGAGGTCAGGGAGGCCTTTGTCCTGCGGTGGGAAAAATAGGCTCTAAATAATAATAATCAATGGTTGACCCAAAGTAACACTGGTCTAATATTTGACTACCTCCATGTTTCGGAAGGCACGTAAAATAATGGCTCCTGATTAATGTCTCTGAGTGACACTAGTCGAGAGATTGTAGAGATAATGGAGGTTCCGGGGATGTGGTCAAAAAATACTCGGTCATTTTAACCCCTCCGCACTCTGGTACTCGACCTAGATCACGCTAGGAAGATGACATTAACTAGGAGACATAAAGGAGTAATGTTTTCTTTATTCTTTATAATTAACTAGCTGTGTCCACGACTTTTTCCGCGTAAAATTTGATAAAAACAAGATTCAATTTTAATGCGATAATATATAGCCTATAGCCTTCCTCGATAAATGGGCTATCTAACATTAAAAGAATTTTTCAAATCTGACCAGTAGTTGCTTAGATTAGCGCGTTCATAAAACAAATAAACTCTTCAGCTTTCAATATTAGGATAGAGTATAGATACATTAATACATCGTGTTTATTGGACTGGCCCGTTGGCGCAGTGGACATTGACCCTGCCTTCTGTTCCGGGGGTCGTGGGTTCGATTCCCACCTCGAGTCTGGGTGTATTATCCGTATGTATGTAATTATATATTTCTAAAAGAAACTCGTTAGCCACTCTTTTAAAAATAGTTCTTACAGAAATAAGTTTTTCACATTTTTGCATGTTAACTATCAAGTACAAAGCTGAAGCGACTCGACTCCAAGCAGTTTTATCTTTAATATAGTCTTCGACAGTACGAATAAGCGTATTTTTAACATGTAGTTTAAATTTAACTAGAAACAAACTTAATATTGCATCTGGAATTTTGTTAAAGAATCATATAGTCGCGCCCACAAACGATTTCTGTACCCTACCCAGACGCAGGAACGGAGTCACAAGTTTGTTCTTGCTTGTCGTTTGCACATAAGGAAAATACATGAATGATTATAATTATATGCTGAAAATTGCAGTGGTTCGCGGCGCGAAAACAATGCGCGTAGCGTGTACACGCAAATAGGGCTGCCAATCAAGTTTTAAGCATAAATTGTATATACGTAATCGTTTGTTTATTAAGAGACTAGCGAACCTGGCAGATGCTGTTCTGCCCAAACGTTGGGTTACTTACTAATTACTACATTCTATTATCCTATAGCATTGTCTCAATAATGGTTCACTATTTTGGCGTTAATGGCTTAAACGTGAAATATAGATATATTCTGTCGGGCATCGCTTAAAATTAAACAATTTTAAAAGAAGCAGCCACATTCAAAAAGCAGCAAAATATAATCAAGTATTTTCACTTAAAGTTCTGGATAATCCACAATTTGATTAAAACTCTTTTATTGCAAATAGTTCAGTGCACCTTTTCCAGTCCTTGACCGCTTTATCGTTCATTATGTAGCGAAAGACAGAGAAATCCACGAAAAAAGATCACTAGTGTTGGCCTAACTGATTTAAACCTGATAGCAATTTTTACTTTTAACTTGTTTTTTAAACTGTGGATGAATATAAAGTTCTTAACTTTTTATGTACGTAACAGTTGCCTGTTATAAACAAATATTTTTATTGTAATAATTTAAGCGAATTATTTAAAAGGAAATAGATTTATTATTTTAAGTAAAAAAAAATATAAAACAGAAAACTTAAACTAACGAAAATCTGTGTGATTTCTAAAGAATTTCCTGCTTGACCCAACATCAGCGTGGAACTAATTGCTGCTTGTATTTCTGAATTTATACAACCTTTAAAATGTTTTAAAAAGATCGAACTAATTTCTTATAAGCAGGCAACGCGATTTTGATGTTTGATCGAAGAGGTGGCGAAATGACCTAATTTGGGAAATGAAAAGGCATAAATAAAAACAAACATACAGAGAAATCTCGCGAGAACTGATTTAACAGTGCGAAAAAATTAAAATTTTACGCGCGTTTACTTAGTCTTTAATAAGTGACATCGTTATAAAAAGGGTAGACGAGGGTTACAAATGTCATATTATTTTAGCGTAAAAAGTGGGGACAAAAAATGAACTCCGGTCCCACTGTCCAAATGACAAATTAAAAGCGATGCCGGCAAGCTCCGTGCGTGTCGGGGCAAAAAGTGCACGTCACTCAGATAACGTGCGGTAATTTTTAATAAACGTGATGAAATATTATTGAAATTTTATTAATCAACTCAGCAATAGACATCACCCTTTTTTAGGGGAAATAAATATGACAAAAGTATTTTTACGCACAAATCGGTTTTCAAGAATATTTTTTTTGTATTTAAGCCATCCCCATTTATCTGTTATATAAATATTTCGTTTCAAACTCAATGGGCTTTTACAATTTTTTTCTCGTCATTTGCCAAATTACAGCTACAATTTTTAAGTCTGGTACATCATGCTCGACTATATTCTGTCTATCCTGGGAATTTTCGTTTGAAAGAAACAGAAACTTTTTTTTTAATAAGAGGGATGCCCCTTACAATAGCAATTTATCAAGATTTCATAATAGAAAGAGGTAAATAGTGCTTTCATTGATGTAAAGTTATTAATTAATAGTATAAATCGCCTTCGATTTTCGTATCATGGCTTATTTAAAACTTTTATTTTTAGTACAACGATATTTATTTTTATTTTTTTTAAAAGAATATTAGGAATACTTTTTAGGTATGTTTAATATTCCCTTTTCCCCCTCCTACTAAGCTTAAATTAAAAGCTTGTATTAGGAGTGGTTGCGACAATACCCCAACGCCAACACTGAGATACAGCTACACTTGTCTTCTTAACTAAAACAAGTTTTTAGTTTAAAAGACAAACGAATAATATCTCATCGTTAATATAGCATTTCAACATCATTAATAGTTTCGCTAACTATTATTGAAATACATCATTTGTTGCTATAATGGCGTTTTTATCAAATTATAAGCGGAATAAGTCGTAAATGACAAGACGTTTTTTGCGTTTTCCGGAAAATCGACTTTTTTTGAGTTAGGTCAGTTTATGTGATTAAGCGAGCGATATGCTGGGTATGTATGTCGGCTTGCGTCCTCAGCGCTAGTGCCTCTGCCACTTTTTGAAGTGCCGTAACCGACTTCATAATGATCTTTGCAGACGGACCCTTAACGTTTCCCGGCTTTGCAATAACTTCTTTGATAGCTGCAACATTCTGGCCCGCCATTGCTCTAAGCTCTTCTGCACACAGATGACGAGGGCTCGTCCTACCCTCTTGCGATTCAGGAGCAGATGTTTCCTCTGACTCTACACTAGCAACGGTCTCTTCGCCTCGTAAAGCGCGCTCGTTCAGGCTGCGGTTAAACGCCGCCTCAGATTCGTCCTCTCTCCTTTTCCTTAATTCATTCTTTTATTCCTAACATTACTACTTTTTTGTAAAATAAAACTTTAAAGTTTTAAAAATTGTCCAGATGGCTATGATCTTATTTTGTACTGGGAAATATTCGAAAAACCTAAACAACTAATTAAAGTTTAAAGCATCCACTACATTTTGCCGAGCGGATTTTATTGAAAACACGAAAGAGGGAAAATGAAAAAAGTTTCTTCGTCCCTTGACATAAATATTCAGCGATACTAGTTTAGCGCCAGTTCTCGTGCCGCCCGCGATACTCATGGCGGCCGGATTATATTAAACCCGCCATATTACCAACTAAGCTAAAAAACTTGTGCTGGTAGTGGGTGCGACAATAAACTAGCGCGGCGTCGAGATTTAACCAGGGTACCTTACAGATTCCATCCCTTCTACCATTGCACTATTGAGGTTCTTGCTAGTCTTTAATCAAACAATTAGTTAACCAAATCTACTTTTCTAGTAAATACAAAATTTTACATCAATTTTTTGTTTCTATCTCGAATTGCAGTACGCTGCTTTACCGGAAGTTATTTGTCAAAAAAAAAAACAGATTCACTTCTTGTTAGGAAGGTTATTAAATAAACTAGCATGGGAAATTGATTAATGATTATCTCATGAAGCGGTTAATAGAGTATGGCGTTATTTGGCGGATATACAAACATGATAAGCAGAAAAGTAATTTGAATCATCTACTATATTTTCGTGTTTTGAATGGAAGAATTGTATAGGATTCAAGTTTACGCGGTATTCTCATGGCCTGATCTGAGAGCCCAGCACGAACATTCTCGATAGTTTTACTTACATTTACGTTCGAAATGAAACGTCAAATGAAGTTTTGTGCTTCCATTTTACACGACTTACATGGCCGAGGATTCGATACGTACAAGTTCCGATTCATTTGACGTTCGATTTCGAATGTAAAAATAAGTAAAACTAACGAGAATGCTCGTTCTAGACCCTCTAAAAAAATCAATAATTCTTTTAAAAATACATGTATTTACAAAAGTGTTTCATATATAATTTATACATATTAATTTTCAACCGTATATCCGTTTCCTATTTTTTATTCGTTTATTTTTATCCGTTTCCTATTGCACGCCGTTGAGAAGGTAGTATCTTGATTAGTAGTATTAGGTCAGCATTTGAGTCGATCGCTAGGTTAAGCAGGTCTTACCGCGGCCGAGTAATAGATGGGTGACCCATTCAAACATTGTGCCCAACATTCTAACTCCCATAACGCTGGAAAGGTGAAGAACCGACTTATTACACTAGTTCAAGACGCATTTTGGTGCGACATAAAATCATTTTCTACGGCATTACATGAACTTTGTGATAATTTTATGACTTAAAAAATTATTCTTGTAAAATATGAAAAATAATAAATAAAGTTACCAACCTCAAAGGCAAAGAAACAACATTAAATTTTATACGTTGGCAACACTGTTATTAGCATAGAAACAGGTCTAACGATTAGAGATACATACCTGTATGCTATATTTATAATTTTACTAATAAATAAAATAAAGTGTTTGTCTGTTGTTTTTTAATAATATCTATTTCAAATTTTTCCGACTATTTGGATAAAAGGAAACTGCTTATATTCACTTAAATTATTAATATTGATATTCGTGTATACTGTTTATATATACGTCCGTTTCATTTTGTTTTCCCTGCTCGTCATGGATTACCGGAAAGTCACGCCTGATATGATCAACTATTTGTGAACTCCATAAGGTTTTCCCGTTTATTTTCGTTTGAAAAATACAACGATTAGTACTGCAATTATTATAATTAACGTTGATATTACATATCGAAAAATGCTATTTACATAAAGCTTCTTTTAGATTTAAACTTACGTTTTTGTATACACTTTTTAACGATTTTGTATACATATTTTTAAGTTTTAACTTTGTGCTTATGTATACTGATGTTTTAACTTTATGTTAGAGAAGTGGAGGAAAACCGCGGTCCTCCCCTTGTTTTAGCACGGAGCAGGCCGTAAAATGAAGAACGCGCTCGATCCGAGATAAGTTCTCTCGTTAGCAATATCTCCTGTGGGCGGGGACGGCTAAGTGCGTGTTACAGATCGTACACCCTCCGCGTTATACTGCCTGCGCTCGTATTATAGTATACAACCATATTATATCACTATATATAACACTGTAAAAGGTAGAAAACTTTATAATAACTTATAAGTCAATATAAACTTCAGGCTCAACCGAAAGGGCCGTACTTCAATAGGTTTGTTTGTCATCTTCTGTATCCGGGTTAACTTAGACAGCACGTGCAAGTGAGCCAACATCGCTCCACCCAAGGATGGCAAGAGCCCCGCTGGGTTTTAGTGGATATTCTGGCATTTAGCCCATGAGTCCCACACTCCTGGTCTCCGGACCGGGATGCGTAAATGCATTTCCCAGCGACAAAAAAACGCACGTACAGGTATCATATTCTTCGCATTGCAGAGAAAGGAATCAAAACCAGGGCGTGGAGTGAAAAGTGACTGCGCCTTGCGAGTCAATTATAGATTTAAAAGTACTCTTTAAAGTGATCATTAACACTAACCTTCGCTCCCCGTGTTACCATCCCTGCCCAACCAGATTCGCTCTTATCATATCCTATAAAGATATCCTTCTTTTAGCCTTCTTCGTGGTAATAGTGGTGATGAATCTTATTTCTTAGATTATTATTGAAGGTCTTGAGGCGGTGGGTGTAGAGTAAATAGAAGAGGAGAATTAATACGTTAGACATCAAGAGAGATAATGCAGGTACCATCAGTTGTACCAGGCTTGCAGACGCTTTGCTAGCCTTTGATAAATGGGTATGTCCCTAAGTCGCATTGACTCAGAAACATTTAAGATATATGCGCAAAAAAGTCTATGAAAAAGAATAGAATCCGTGAGGTGCTGAGTGCCTGTGAATCGTGACTTGACTCTTGACTCTGCTGGGTTATTGTCACAACCCCTTTTGGCACAAGCCTTACGTTTATTTCAAGCTTAGACAAGAGTACTATAAAAAAGTATTTAGTTATGTACCAACATGTATACAGAAAAATACATTAAATAGAGAAGAACTACCAACACAATGGATTAACAGTTAAAGAGATCTCTTCTGACTATCCAGGAGTGTAGGAGAAATAATATTAAACATAAAGCGGTACAGATACAAGAGAAAAACAAATAATAATCATAATAATAATAATATAAAGTAGATATAAACAATTTGATACAAATATAAAATAAGTTGTAAACTTGTAATTTTGTATTCTTAAAAAAGCAACGCATGGTATGTACGGGTGTTGGGTGATTAATATGGGTTATAAGTGCGTCTTGACACGCTTTTGGCCATGTTTTATGAAAAGAAATGAATAATAGTCCGTGAATAAAAAATATAGTTTATCTACAATAGGAAAGATAGAATTCTATTTCATGACAAAGATTACAATAATTAGCATTCCTTTGTTTATTCGAAATGGAACTTTAATGTTTTTGAAATAAACGCAATAGAACTAAACCGATAATTAGCATTCGTTTATTTATTCGACCTGGAGTTTGAATGTTTATGAATTAAACGCAATAAAAGTAAACCGTAATTGCTTCGATCCATTGCATATGCAAGCAATTTAATGAATGCGATCGACATTCGACTTCCAAACAATTTTGCTGAAGCAAGCGAAATAATTTAATTGCCTCGTATTGCATTCTAAAATCAGCCGTTTCGGCGATTATCCAGAACAAACAGATAGACAAACAAAAATGTTTTAATTTGTGTTTTTGATATTGATATAGATATCCGATTTAAAGTCTGAACCAAGTGATAAAATAATTTAATCTCAGCATTAAAGATATTTCAATTTTATTTATATGTTAAAATTTATTATTTTGAAATTTATAAACAATATGTAACGCCTTACAAAAATAATAATAATAATGATAAATAAATATTCATAAATAGTTTGTGAGTTAAAATCATATCACGGTATCGATTTAGTCTACATTTTAGAATTTGTACAGATCTTTGCGCAGCTACACAAAATCCCCGGCCACACTACATGATCTTTGAAATGATGATTCAAATGAAGCCATGTCTGGCTCCAGCTAATAATTAACGGATTTACACAAACTATAAACTATCTCCTTGTCAAACATCAGTCACGCAATTTTCGCTTTTATGTCGGAGCCAGACATAGCTCAAAGTGTTTGTACATTTTTGTTCTTGAAGACTACAAACTTGTACAGATCTTTGCGCAGCTACACAAAATCCCCGGCCACACTACATGATCTTTGAAATGATGATTCAAATGAAGCTTGTTCCTATTTTGCTGTGCTAGATCGCGTATTGGGACTAGACTATTCTGTCTCGGTATCTGTCGGTCTCGACTATTCTGGCTCAACTGTAGAAGGACGGGCTGAAATCGTTGGATGCTTGGATATACCTTTGGACATAAAAAAAATCTTAATATACCTAAATCTTTACTAAATAAATATTTCTATATTAATCTTAATACTTTATATTTGTTATATATTACAAAAAATAAAAACCAATAATTAGTTATGAACAAGGAAATATTAAATACCTTAATATTTAATCACAAAATTATGAGAAAAGAGGTTTTCTTTTTATTTTATAAGGATAAGTTACTAAAAAAGAATAAAAACAAAGTGATCAAAACAAATGAATTGATTTATTCATTATAAGATATTAACGACTTTTTTTTTTTATAAATAATTACACAGCGTAGAAGCCAAAGCGCTACTTTTAAGTAGCTATTCCGTTTAATAACTCTGATCCTAAATACCTGTTTCTTAACTTACTAATGCCGGAGCCAGACATGGCTTCATTTGAATGATCATGTAGTGTGGCCGGGGACTTTGTGTAACTTCACAAAGTTTTGTAGAACTTTGTAGACTTTGCGATTACGAGTGTGATTAAACATACTGTCTAAGAAGTGTTCTAATCGAAGACGAAACGATCGTGCGAACTTCTATTAGGACACGCATTAAAACGATTGATTGCACGTTCATACGAACTAAATTCGCTCTAATTAAAGACGAAGCGATCGTGCAAACTTCTATTAAGACGCATCAAAGACGCTTCAATATGATTGATCGCACGTTCGTACGAACTAAATTCGCTCTAATTAAAGATGAAGCGATATTGCAAACTTCTATTAAGACGCATCAAAGGCGCTTCAATATGATTGATCGCACATTTTGTAATAAATGTAATAAATAATGTTCTTTTTCCAGACCAATTCTTACACCTACAAAAGTATTCTTGCAAGTTTTTTATTTAATGCAAATATTTGATACCTTGCAGAAACGGAACTATTGACTTGAATTTAAAATGATTTTTGTTTAATTAAATTAGTTTTTAGTTAGTAGTAAAGGCTAAAGCGTTGGCAATATTACACGAATCAACTAAAATTTCAAATTAAAATTTTTCTGCTAACTCTACACGAAAGTCGAAAATTTGCTTCAATGTACAGAAACGCTGTGATTAATTCGAGTTGTTCTATTTCAAACTAAAACAAGTACCTTAACTTGGTAACTAAAAAGCACAGATACGGAATATTTTTTAATGACTCACGTTGTAGCAGAAGACGTAGAGCTGGAAGGTTTAGATAGTCCTAACAAAGTCGTCGCAAGACATAAGTAGCGCTAAAGTCTGCTTAGAATCGTTAGAAAGGACTTAAACCAGAAATATATACATATCCTCAGATTGAAAAAGAATAAAGGACTTAAATTGGAAAAATAATATATTCGTACTGTTTCAGGCATATTCTGCATATACTTTGAAACACTTTAATTATTTGAATAAATATTTTAAACAAGAAATAAATAAAAATAGGCAAAACATAGGTCAGTTGTGGCAAATTTTAAATCAAATATCAGGTAAATTGAATAAACGTATAGATGAAACCATATTTAAAGCATTTGCAACAACTGGATCGGAAAAGGATATAGCAAACAGTTTTGCGATGCAATTTAAAGAAAATATTAAATCCATCACTTCAAATTGTAACACACCGTTATATGATGAAAAAACTTATTATAATATAGTAAACAAGTCATTCCGATTTAAGAATGCTACTAGTTGTAAAATACAAAGAATAATAATTAAGTACTAATCACAAATTTAATGCGTGTAAGTCAAAACATACTTGCAATTTTTGTGGTGCTAATCACCACTCATTATTACACTTCAATCGCTCGAATAACTCGCACAATAATTTCATAACAAAACCGGTCGCTAGTAGTAGTCAATTTACGCCCGCTTCACCTCCCGCTACCGCGCATGTCTCGTCCCGCGTTTCGCCGGACAGTCGTGTCGAACGGCCACCTGTTCATACTTATCGCGCTAATAGCAACCTTACGCCTGATACGAATACGGTTCATATTGATTCGTGTTATGAAAATAAGGTCCTATTAAAGTTTTAAATTCATTATGAAGCCACACACAAACACACACACACACAAACACACACACACACAAACACACACACACGTACGCACGCACGCACGCGCACACGCACATGCACATGCACACGCACTACTACATACATGTGGTATGTATAACTGTTTTAATACTTATAGTTTTAGTACAATACAATCAAATAAAAACATTTTAGCTGATTCACCTAACCCAATGGGTTTCGAGCCGATGATAAATCAGCGCCTCCTCCCGCCAACGTTCCCGAGGTATACGCGTATCAAGCCGAGAGCCGAAGCCCTGCAGTACTTCGACGAGCTGGTGTCGAGACTTCGACACGCTTGGAAGATCACATCGTGTACGAATTTTCATACTGCTTTGGTATGTATAATAAAAATATTCCTGCTTTGTTATCATAATATTATTTTTAAAAATATGTGTGTATCTAAATAATAAAAGCGAAAGGTCACCTAACATGAACTCTCGAAAACCACAGCAATGAAATTTGGCAAGGATGTATTTTGCTAAGAACGGATCTTTCGATAGTGCTAGATTAAGGAGGCTTAAGGGCAAGACGAGAAACAGCTAGTATACTATATAGGGGGTTTAAGTTTTGTAGTGGCGCTGAAAATAGAATAAACTTTTTCCCGACATTTAATGTAGTTAAGTTTGTAGGAATACCCTTAAACATTAATCTTAGAGATTAATTGAATAATTATTATTTTTCTTGCACGTCCAAAGGTAGACTGTGCAGAAAGAGATTTTGTATTTGTTAAGTCTACCTTTTTTTTATTCATTATTTGTGCTATAAAGAGAGAAAAAATGTTTTTTTTTTTTAATAGTACAAGGGGAAAACGAGTTGCCAGCAGGCACTTAAGTGCCTACCGACGCCCATGGACATCTGCACGACCGGAAGGCTAGTAGATGCGTTGTCGGCCTTTAATGACGAGTTTAGGCCACTACACACAAAGCTTTTAATTGGTTGTTTTAAGTACTTTTAAGTGGTTGTTCTAAACCTACAGTACTAATCTGAGGGTCGTTTCAACTGAAGCACCAACCAATTACCAAAAAATGTAGTCATCTTAACTGGAAGATTGTTTATCTCTCTTTTTTGTTTTTTTTTTATATTCTTTTGATTTGTGTTTCTGATTTATTTGTTAAAAATAAATATGTTTTGTTTTTCAGGATTTCTTCATGGATTTCAGTCGACAACGCGCCTGTATTTTGTCTCGATCGGCGTTACAATTGCTGTACTTGAGTCCGTCCCCTGCTTCCACCGCGTCCCTGGCCCAGGGAGCTACTATAACCAGCCCCACAGGACTCCAAAAACCACAACCTGCTTTCGTGGAGATCCTTAGGGAGTCTGTAAAAACCTTTGTCAATCCTCCGGCTTTGGCTATGAAATCTGCTGCCGGATCTAATCCTCCAGTGAGTACTTAATTTTGAATATATCAAAGATGTTTTAGTCTGAATCTCTGAGTCTGTTTAATAACAGAAACAAAGTGTCAAAAAGTGATTAATTATTCCAGTCCAAAGCGAAAGTTTTGTTAACACACCAATTGTAAAAGAAAGTGGGTGTATATAATATTGCGTCAATTATTAACACAATGATAATTTGTTGGTTATCAGTTAAATTAGTTTAAGTTTGGTTTTAGAAATTTTAAGTTTGGTTTAAGTTTAATTTAAGTTTGGTTATAGAAAAGCTGTTTTGAACTGGTGGGTTTACTATTCAAATTTTGAACTTAAAACCCAGAATGGTTTTTGGTGTTGCACTTTATGGGATAGTGTGACTGTCTAATTGAAAAAGAACTTCAGTAAATGGAAAAATTGACTAGGGCTTACAGTATACGTAACAATGGTTTAGTATTATGAAGCTCTTGTATTATGATGAATGAAGAAACAAATAAAATGCTAGAATAGTATATTTTTGCAACGAGCTCAAAGTGAGTTATTAATGCACGAGTGTTTCTCAGTGCTCAGGCAAAGGCGATTTTTATTTTCAGCCAATATCTTTTTGATCTAATGCATATATTTTATTTGAAACTTAATGGAAGACATTACACCTACGTGGTAAATTTACATGAAAATAAAAGACAGTATAGTGATTAAATTTCATACAACATTACTGCATTGTTTTGGCAGCGAAAAAGGCGTCCTTTCTGGTCGGTTATGTAGTGATTAATTATAACATTACTGTATAGTTGGAAGAAAGTTATATATAATACTAGCTGTACCCCGCGACTTCGTCCGCGTGGGCCACCCTTATCATTTAGGAGTATGAAAAATAGATAATAACCGATTCTCAGACCCACTGAATATGCATATAAAATTTCATAAAAATCGGTCAAGCCGTTTCGGAGGAGTACGGTAACTAACATTGTGACACGAGAATTTTATATATAAGACTAGCTGCGCTCCGCGACTCTTTCCGCGTGGGCCACCCCTATCACTTAGGAGTATGAAAAATAGATGTTGATCGATTCTCAACCCTAGCCAATATGCACGTTAAATTTCATGAAAATCAGTCGTGCAGTGTCGGTTTTGATTCGGTTTTCGGTTCGGATTCCGGTTTCGGTTTCGAGTTTGGCAACGCACCCCGTGACACGAGAATTTTATATATTAGATATCTTCTTGTAGGCACGCGAGCTGGTCGAGAATTTGCTGGCGCGATGCGTGCGTCCGTTCGCAGTGCTGGTGCAGGTGTGTGGCCATAATCGCGCACGCCAGCGGGACAAGCTCGCCCTGCTGCTCGACGACTTCGCAGCGCTTCAGGAAGAGGTCATGTCACCACTAGTGCTTCTTTTCTTTACCTCTAGTGCCAAAAAAGGGGCCAAGAGCGTATCAAGCCACGCTTATATAGAAGGGTTCCGTGTCCGATACGCTATAAACGTATTTGTTAAATAACTTCAAAATTTGTTGTCACATTTCGTTCAAAGTAATTTTCCTAATGAGTTTTTAGCATGTTCTGTGAACATGGAAAATTTCAAGTCTCGTAATAGTTTGGAATTGCTAGGGGCCATCAGCGCTTTGTGGTTACTTGGCGAGCTGTACACCCAGAATGCTACACTCCATAGCACCATAGAACCTTCATATATGAATCCTTATATCTATATTTTTATTTTGAAATTCATTCAGAATTTTCAAAATAGAAAAAGCTGCGGTAACACCTCTGCGGCCAGAGGCACATCGAGCTAAATGTAAAATGGCACTTTGGCTATCTGTGAAAATAACAATTTTTAGTTCATTAATAGTGTTAGCATATTTTAAAGCTTCTAAAATTCCTACAAGTTCTACAGTCATAATTGACGTATGCCCGATAATTTTAAAAATTCCGTGTTTTTTAAATTTTGGATCATAAAATGCAGCCCCTGAAACTTGATTACTCTTAGACCCATCCACGATAGGAAGGAATCTATCAAACTGATCGCATAGCTTTTATTTACCCAATGTAAGTCATGACAATTAAGTTCTGTATTAGCTGATGTACAACTTCATTAATAAGGACAATGACCAAGTATTACTTAATTCTCGTGTTACTACATTACACTGTCCAACAAGCGACATATCAACTTATAAGTACATCAAAGCGCACATACCGATGTGATTTGACAGTGACACAGTCACGATAGGAAGGAATCTATCAAACTGATCGCATAGCTTTTATTTACCCAATGTAAGTCATGACAATTAAGTTCTGTGTTTAATACATTTAAAGCCTTTATTATTCAATAACCAATTTCCAGTGGCGTCCTTCAGATCTCGGTACGAAGGGCCTGTAGGACTTTTTTATAGTGACTTGTCATCTTATTTGTTAATGTTCTATCTACATCCAAGAGATTTCCCACATTTTCCCGGACACCCTGCATATGAAAAAGAAACAAACATCAATCTGAAATACATATCTATCTCATCTATGGTATCAAAAGTGATGAAGCCAATCTTACATAACTTAACTGACTATAGTTACAACAGCGATACCACAATTGTCGTAATCTATTATTTCTATCCATCTAACATTATAAACATATTTAAAATGCCTAATGCTTGCATAAGTGAGCCTTGTTTGAGAAAAGCATAGTGGTTGATATCTTTATTTTGCTGCGTGAAAGATCTGAACAATATGAACAGCTGTTATTGTGAATGATCACCAACAAAAGGCTGCCTGTTTCTTTTCTTGTATGCAGTAATAACATCTTTTCTGTGACCTTTGTCCATTTTTCTGTTTCTAATTATTGTGTTTTCACTTGCATAAAACATAGTACAGTAGGATATAGGTGATATAACTATGATCTATATTCGGAACAATCTTTTTTAACTAGTCCGTACATACATATTGTAGCTATCTACGAATGCTACGCGAGCGTAGCGTTTTGTAGCATATCGTAGCAAATGTTACGGTAAGAATAAAAAACATGATTCAAATAATTTTAATGATTTTTCTTAATATATATGAAAAACAATTTTCAAAACTAAGTAATATTAATATAATAAGAGTGATATTTAAATTAATATTTATTCTAGGATTGGTTTTAAGTTATGAATATAATTAATTCTTCGATTATTATATTTTGTATGTACAAAATATCTGTCATGTTTCTAGTCTTTCGCTTCAAAAAGGCAAAGCTGGGTATTTCCTTTCACCTCCTCACAGTGCTTCCAAGTCTCTTCCACTGCTGATAGCTTCTCCCAATAAATGTTCAACAAAGATGGACTATTGTCCTTCCACGTTCCAGAAGATTTAGAGGAGAGCAATATCAGCATTAAAAAAAAAGGTTTTCTATGAATTAAAGTAAAAACTATTGTAAATAAAAGAAGTTTTTAAGTTTTCCTTAAGTGCATAATTTTTTTTAAATTCTTTGCATGTTTTTATTACCCATTTTTTGTTGGTTCTATTTCCCACTTTAGTTTAACCCCTCCCTCTCCCCTTCCTCTCCTCTTTTCTCCCTGCTCTCTTCTCCGCTCCCGCTCGTCTGTCGCGCACTGGTGGTCTCTCCTTCCTATAGCCATCGTGCTCTCTTCTTCTCATCCCGTCCAGCCTCAGCCCATTCCTATTCGCCTCCGGTCTACGATATGTGACCCTGCTCCAGCCTCCGCCAATATCGTCTCCGTGCCTGGCTTCCTCATCTCGGGCACTCATGTCAATCATCTCTTGAACGCAGTCTATGAATGTCTTCTCCCGGGGTAGCCCTTCCTTTCTCCCCGTATCTCTGGCTCAAATTTGAAACCATAAATTTGCAAGCCAAACGTTTAAAACCAAACTGAATAGATATTTGGTTACTTTAGGCCAAACTCTTGTATCTACTAAAAACGTTATTAATAATAACGTCAGCGTGTATTATTAATAAAAGTATGGTTTTTAAATCATGTCTGATCTCTTTAATGTTAGAGGTTCAAATATAATGAACTTTTTATTTGAATCATAACACAAAGGTCCAGAATTTATTGATGTTTATGTTCTCTGACAATGAATTCTTTAAGTGCAATAAACATTCTAACATTTGCACACTAAATTTGAAAGCGAACAACGCATAGACGCCACCGTACAACACTAAAACACTGCACAATGAACATCACACGCTGAACACGCGAAACCCACCAAAACACTGTAGACACTTAGTTTCCGAAATACGTATCTGGATTTTTCAGAAAGGTGTGGTAAGGGTATTTTTACTTATTTATATTAAATATTTTAGTTTGTCGCACGTACGGGATCTAGTTAACTGTGAAAATAGCAAATGTTTCCAATTTTGGGAAGGAAATTGCAAAGGTAATAACATTCGGGGGATATCTTATACAAGGTGAAGTGGATATTTGGACAGTCAAAATTCATTAGTGGATGAATGGAGAAGGTTGGAGAGAGGACTATCTCGCATTCAAAAATCTAATTTTGGTGATGTTCGTCTGACCTTCAAAGTTGGTAGCAAAGGAAAGGTACTAAACCGGCTGGGAATAAATTTTAATTCGACAAAATAATGTCGACTTTGAATGTTGTCAAAAATAGTCGAGGGCTAAGCTGATGTAGCTTAGTGAAGATGTTGCTATCATTTGCGTTTTGCTCAGAATATATCAAAATGTTCAAAATAAGTTAAGGACAAAGATTTCTTATTCGATATGCGGAATTTGGGGAGTGGGGTCTTGCATCCTTACAGTCCACGAATCACAGGGTTTGTGCTTTGAATGGGTCATCATCATCCACTGCGTGCAGGAGAAAATGTCCATCCATGATAGTGTTCCACATATCGGTAGTCGCAATCTCACAGCACACTAAAGAGTGCACCTACTACAGCGACGACGCAGAAGATGCAGTTGGTCGCTTTGTGAAGAAAACAATAGCCGCGAGCGAATATGTCGTGGAATAGAGAGGCTGTGATGAGAAGGGGTAATCCCTTCTCATCGCGGAAATGGTCGCTCCCGAAGAAGAAGGCTGAAGGTTACGACGGTGTCGGATTGGGAGCCATTTGAGTTGTCTGCGATATTCGCTTATGTGGTCGTATTTCCTTAAACCAAATATGAAGCGAATACATAAGTTTTGCAGGCGATCAAGCTTGTTCAGGAGTTCTTCGGATAGGTCTAAGTAGCAAGTGTCAGCATAATCTAATAAAGGAAGCAAAAGAGATTGTGAAAGGGATATTTTGGTTGGGATAGGTAAAAAGTTTTTCCATCTTCGTAAAGCACCAACTGCAGCAAAAACCTTGCGACTTACTTCGGAGACTTGAGGTCTCCAGGAAATATAATACCAACTATCTCGACTGGCCCGTTGACGCAGTGGGCAGTGAGCCTGCCTACCGTTCCGGGAGTAGTGGGTTCGATTCCCGCCCTGAGTCTGGGAGTGTTATCTATATATATATCTATAGAAAAAATATTTGTGTATAACATGCGTTTGTTACCTTATAACATAGGCATTAATTTGTCTACCTTAGAGGTTCGTGAGTTTTTTAGGGGCCATACTTGGTATTACAATTCTTAAAGATCAATCCTATTAAGATATAGTTACGTCATCGTTGCCTATTTATGCATCTATTCGATATAAATCCCTTTCAAACACAATCAATTTTGTAGAAACTTTTTTGTTTCGTAATGACTACTTCCAGAGGCTGTCATGCTATCCTCTAAGGCAGCACCAAGAGAAATGTTCGAGGTTCACCTAGACGGCCAAAGATTGGAAAATACAGGATTGAGCTTATATTTGCTGTGAAAATATAAATCAAAATATGTAATAAAAATATAAATTCTAGCAGCTAAATCTGTACGTCATTTATTCTTTAGCCAGAAAATTATTTTTAAATGAATGCATGTCAGAAACGGGAAAAAAAACAAACAAAAATATCGAGTTCGGTAAAAACATCAACAGGGACGTTGAACGGTAAATAGGTTAACTTTGTTCTTAAACATCGCACTTCTTAATACTATAAATTGTTTTTTGTACTTTGAACCCGTAATCCCTAACGTATAAATAAAGGTACAGGAAGCTATGAGGTAGAAACATCAACATGGACTTTGAACTGTCAATAGGATTAACTTTGTATCCTGTTCATAAACATCGCACTTCTTAATACCATATAGACTTTATGTACTTTGAACTCTTAATCCCTAACGTATAAATAAAGGTATGGGAAGCTATAAGGTAGAAACATCAATATGCTACTTCCAAACTTTAATTTATTAATAACACATTAAAATATAACAAAACTGTACTGCCATCATTGTACATTTTATAAAACGCTAGAAAAAAAAAAGGACGTAAAATACCTTCCATCGACAAAACATCAGGTGTATAAATATTTTGTTTTAGAAAACGTTGGTAATAATTATCGTGAGCCGAGATAGGCAGTATCGATAGTGGCTGGGACAATCGATAGATTTGATATACCGATAGTACTATCACCATAACCCATTCCTAATTCCAGTTACATTATTCGTTTTAATATTATAATTCAATTGCTTATAATCACACTATTCACTCGGTGACTGGTCTGTCGCCGGTGGAAATCGTGTTCGGCCAATCTCGGCGTGATCGCGGGGACATCATCACAGTGAACAACGAAGAGTTGCGTGCCCAACTATCTCAAGCGCGGGCGGATCGGCGAACGTCGTGGCGTACTGTACGGGAGAAGTTGATTCGAGAGAAGTCTGTTAGGGTGGCCAAAGCCAATGATAGGGCAGGGCTCTCTAGGAGGGCGCCGCTTCCATTGGGGACGGTAGTGTATCGTCGACTGAGAACGGCAAGGAATAAAACGGCGGCAATGGGTAAGAAGTTTTTCCATCTCTTTAGTGAGTGTATTGTCGCAAAAATTTTGCGACTTATTTCAGCTATGTGAGGTCGCCACGAAAGAGATCTATCCATAATGATTCCTAGATTTTTAACATTGTTGCTATAAGGTAAAACCGAGTCGTTGAAAACAACGTCCGGCAGGCTAGCGTAGTCAATTTTGGATAGCTGTTTAGTGGTACCTACAATACAAAGCTGCGATTTATTTGCATTGACATACCTAATCTAAATTATATCGAATGTGCCGATTATTGTTATTTTTTCTTAAAATTAACAAAAATCTAAGACCGGCTGGCTCACAACACAGATTGTGTACGATAGAAGCCAATTCAATTCTATATGATTCGGTTCATACCTTAAGGAACCCCTGGTATCCATTTGGCGAGCGCATATCGAACGTATATTCTTAGTTACCTTTAAGGTTCTTGATGTTGGGAGTGCAGGGCCCTTTGTTAATGAGGCACTTGGAGTAGGCCGTCAGAAGTTTCTCGTTGCTCAACACCCCTAAGTGACTACCGACGCCCATGCACAACTGGAACACCGGAGGGCACGCAGATGCGTTGCCGGCCTTTGAGGTCTGTTCGTGTGCTTAATATACATATATCCGGTTTATATGAATTATTGCTCTTTTCCTTCTAACTTAATATAATTGGTGGTAAATTACAGGAGAAGGCAAGGTGGTCAAAACGGAGGAAAAGACAGCCGCGTCTGAGAACAACGCAGTCAAGAAGGCCTACGCATTCGGTGAAGGTTATGGCTGTGCTGGGCCTGTGTACGGCGGTGAAGGTATCGGAGACGTGGCTGTAGCTGGTGAGCTGCCGGTCTGCGGTACTACCGCGGTCGCTGGACAGGTGCCCATAATGGGCGCTGGGGAGTTTGGAGGGATCTTGAATATCTGTGTCCCAAATTTCATTTAAATACATTCAGTACGACAGTGGGTCATCTTAACTCGCCCCACAGCCACATCCTCTACAATATAAGCGGACCCTGGTACTACTACACCGGGATAACGCTAGGACGAAGAAGAATGATGCTAAATGTGAATACATAAATAATCTTATGATTTGGACCACAGGCAGTCCGTTTTCAATTAACCGCTATTTGTCAAAGAGCGTCGGACGACCTAGAGACGTTTAGCGTGTTTTTACAGTTGATAGAACTTGTCTCCTGGGACGGGGCGCGTCGGGTTGCGAGTGTAGTGTTACAAAATTGCACACCAATTTGGCTAATGAGAGCCAAATTTTTGGATACAGTTTCAATTACGCACTGTTTCCGTCTCAGTTTCTACGATTAGGAAATAAATTGAGGGTTGATGTTATTCGCTGATACATCAGTTATAGGTATGAGCCAGGTTAGTTATCTAAAAGTTGTAAAATCTGTGTACATATGTATATATAAAAGAGAAAGATCACCTAATACTTTTTTTTTATAAAACAAGGGGCAAACGGGCAGGCGAAGTGAAGTGACTACCGACGCCCATGGACAACTGCAAGACCAGAGGGCATGCAGATGCGTTGCCGGCCTTTGAGAAGTGAGTATGCTCTTTTCTTGAAGGTCCTTAAGTCGTATCCGTTCGGAAATACCGAAGCTAGCAACTGATTCCACAGAGAGAGATAGAGAGAGAGAGAGAAAGAGAGAGCGATATATTACTCTTCGAAATCTCGAAAACCGCGGGATGTACAAAGATGAAATTTGGCAGGGAGGTAATTTTTAGTTAGAAGGCGTCCGCTAAAAACGCATTTCGCGATAGGACCGTATTAAGAGTTTCTGTGGGGGTTCAAAATTTTTATATATTTTATACGGTGTGCATAAAAAAAAAAATTATACTCTTTGCCTGCCAGTTTTATTTTACGGGTATTCTTCGAAACGGCAAAACCAATTTTAATGGATTTTTTCGAGGCGGATAGGTAATTTTTTGGCTATATACGAAACCTATAATGAACCTAAAATTAAAAAAAAAATGTCTGTCTATCTGTTTGTTGCGGGTAATCTCTGAAACCGGTTTCGATGAGACTTTTACTGGCAAATAGCTGATATGATGTTACAAGGAGGAGTATAGACTACCTTGCTTTTTTTAACAAAATAGGGTTCCGTACAAAAAAATTAAAAACCCTCAAAATTCTACAATGTTACTGAAATCACGCAGTCGCGGCGTACAGCTAGTCCTTAATAGTATTATATATTCACTAGCTAAAATGTTTACTTGTAGCAATTGATTGTAATGCACATTTAGCTATCTACAGCCGGAAGGTGACGCTTAGGAATTCCTTCCCTATCGTAGAGATAAGAGAGTAGAATTAAGTTGTTACTTAAAATAAAACAAAACCGGAAAAGTTACTAGTATTTTTATTGTTAAAGGTTAAAGGAGATTATCTTAAACTTTGGCGGATCAATACCTGCTTTTATTATTATAAAAGATAATGCGCAGTAATGGCCAGGATGTCTGGCTTACGCCACAATGCTATAATTGTTTAAAAATACCCTATACCTTTATCATGATTTTTATATTTTCTCTATCTGTGCCCGCGACTGCGTACACGTAAAAGTTGATTAAAAAAAAAATTTTGAAGTGATGGTATATAGCCTGTAGCCTTCCTCGATAAATGGGCTACCTAATACTGAAAGAATTTTTCAAATCGGACCAGCAGTGCCTGAGATTGGTGCGTTCAAGCAAATAAACAAAGCTTTACAAGCAAACAGACTAACAAACAAACTCTTCAGCTTTATATATTAGTATAGAGTATAGATATAGACGAATAAATAAATATTTGCGAGTAAAAAGTACCATCCATATATATACGCTCTACATTTTTACCTGTAAAAATAAAGATGTTTTATCATTTTGTTTTAATCGCATGCTTATATTTTAAGGTAATTTTTTAAAAGCTAACCAATACACTGGAATATAAATTTATCGTTCTTTCTTCAAGCAGTCTTTGATTTTTTGCTTTCTGGTTTGAAAATTCTAAAACTCATTCATTAAAGGTAAGTTATTTTCATATTTTATTCCACAATGATTTAAAAATCGATATAAATATGGAAATTTAGTTTCTTGTTTTTATTTTAATTCCTTGTAAATTTTAAAACAATATATTCCATTACGGTTCTGTAGAAGATTCATAAAAGTCATTAAAATTATGTTTTATATAATTAGCCCCGATTTTATATAGTAGATAATACATTATATTTCATATAATAATTTAAAAAAAATACCTCAGTCATTTGTGAATGTGATCTCTTATTGGAACTGAGTAGTCATTCATATTTCAACTGTTATACGTTTATATAACAATATTGTGAATAATTTTCGAAGGTTTTTTTTAGGTTATTCTGTAAGTCTTTTTTTTAAATGTTTTTTTTTATAGTTGTGTAACTTTACTGAATAAAGTTTTCATTCATTAATCAGGAACGAGTTGCAAAGGGCTCAGTTTTTAAGAAAATTAGGCTGTGGAACAAAGGGCTGAATATTAGGGACTGTCGTGGTCCCGCAATATCGATGGCTCCCACGTAAATTGTCGTAACTCCAAATTCCAAACTTCACAGTAGACCGCTACAAACATGTAAATTGAAAATTGTCATTATTTAATGTATTTTAATGTAATGTAATGGTATTCAAATATACATTCAATATTGACTGATTACATTATTTTTTTTTACTTTGCTATTTTGAATGTGGTGTTTAATTTAATAGAGTTGTATAATTAATTAATTTAGTTATCATGTGTGTTCCTTTTATGTACGTGTTATTGTACCAACTTTTGGTGAACCTTTTTAAATAAAATAAAATATACATAAATAAATATACAGGACTATATGACACACGGACGTCTGTTCCTAAGGTAGACAACTTAATGACTGTTTTATAGGTAACAGCCGCCTGTTATACACAAATATTTATTTTTTAGTAATATATAATTACATACATATGGATAATACACCCAGACTCGAAGTGGGAATCGAACCCACGACCCCTGGAGCAGAAGGCAGGGCGTGTTCAAGAAGAGGAGGAAATAATAATGGCTGAATGAAAAATTCGAACGTATATTGAAAAGAAGATGGTAAGAAGGAACTGAAGTGAAGTATACGATGTTTTGAGAACGACATAATGGAGAAATTTTAACGGTATATTATTCTACATTATGTTTAATCGGAATCACTACATTTAAATAATTTAAATCTATTTCCGTTTCAGAATTCTTTTGGGGAGAAATTATTGTTTCCTGCGTGTTCAAGAAGAGGAGGAAATAATAATGGCTGAATGAAAAATGCGAATCTTTTGTGAAAAGAAGAGAATCCCCTTGGAATATACCTCGCCGGATATTTATAATGTCAGAATCTACACTCGTGTTAAATGTATTGAGTCGCAGCCTTGTAGTCCAATTATTCATAGCAGTTCTTAAAAATGAAATTAATTTTGAATCGATTTGATAAATAGCTAAGATTTTAAGGAGCCAAGAATGTGGGATGGAATCATAAGCTTTTTGGTAATTAATATACATAGTAAATAGATCTTTCTTTGATTTTTGTACTTGCTTTAAAATAACGGAATCTATTAGAAGTTGTTCTTTACAGCCCTGACTAAATTTACGACATCATGTTGATAGAACATGCTAAAAACTCATTAGAAAAATTATTTTGAACGAAATTGGACAACTTTGAAGTTACTTAACCCCTTTGTTTTTGCCACTGTCCCTTATCCCTTGCCGATCTCATCCAGCCACTTCCAACCACTCTCCTTACATCTTCCGCCCATCGGGCCATGGGACGACCAGGGTTTCTCCAACCCAATCTAGGTCACCACTGAATTAGGTTAAAATCAGCTTACTTAGGTAAATTAATTAAGAAATGAAGAGATTATGCGATGAACACCATGAAGGAGTTGCTGGGAATCTATGGATAAAGCAAAAACAAAAGATTTCCCATCTCTACCGAATACAGACTCCAAATGGCCCCAAAATACGTTTTCCGAACATAATAAAGAAAAATCAAACTCTTCCACAAATGAAACATCAATATTAGACTGTTTGAAAGAAGTTAAAAATATTTTTAGTTTGTTTAATTTAACTAAAATAATCAGCAAATTCAAAGAAACTATGTATAAAATAAAAACAGCAGAGGACAATATGTCTAAAATACTAATATTGGTTGAGGGTTTATTATCATTTATTGATTAATGGACATTAATTATAAAAATTATAAGATTTTATCCGCTATCGGTGAGAGGCAGGATGAAGCATACAATTATCTTTGAAAGTCTAATGATGTTCCGGTATATAACACGGTAAGCGATTTAATTAGAGGTAGCGCCACGCTTGTAGCCAAATAGAGCCGGCGCGTCTGGGTACCAGTACCTCTTTCTCACTTGAGATCATCGTGAAGTGGCGGCAATGCTGTCGCGTCAAGGGATGGTATTGTTGTCGCGTTTCGTTCGGTTTATGAGACCTGTAAAACATTTTAGGAACAGCCATTTTGCGCTATGTAATAAGAAAAGTTAAGCCAAAAACAAAGGGCAGTCTCATCACTAAATAGATCTCTATCAAACACTACAGAAAGAAGCTTGTAAACTAAACGGTCTGTTAAATCCTCGCTCATTGATTTTGGCAACCAGCATGCCGACCACTTTGGACGACGTTGCCTAGCAACCAGCTAGACTGATAAGCATAATTTCTTTAGACCAGTACAATTGACGACATTGTCACATTTAAAAATAGGTATATAACATATCTACATTTATAAAATATCATCGTTGCTAGCAACACATATATAAACCGCAAATAAATATATTATAAAACTGAGCATTAAGGACAAAAACTATAACATATAAGCTTATTGCAGGATATTCAAGGTTAAGTACGATAAAGAGACACTTGCTATTAATTTTAGTTACTCACGGAATTGCATATGTTAGCGCATCGCTTCTAGCTAATATGTCTGATATTTGCATTATAAAGCCGTTAGTTGTTTTTACAGCTTTGTTAGAGCTAGTGCTGATATATGCGACAAGTGTTAAGCTGTCCAAAAGCAGCATAAATAAAGTTATTAAAGGAGAAGAATAATGTCTGATATTATTTTGAAGAATATAAATAAGTGCTTTGGAGATAAGCAAATTAGCTCATCTCGGGGAATCCCAAGGTGTTCCAAGGCCAGCGTGGAAACATTGTCCCTCCACCGTGTCTAGGTATTCCCCGGGGCCTCCTCTCGAGGGGCCCACCATATGAACAAATAATGTATTGCATGCAATGCACATTAATTATGTACCAAATATAGAGCTCTTTTTAAGCTAGAATACATGATGTAACAGAAGAATAAAGATACATTAATTTATTTATCCAGCACTCTCCCCTGAACACTCTCCCAAAGGCTCCTCCATCCTCCCCCAAATTCTACAGTATACAGTACTTGCATTTGACTGGCCGGTAGTGCGACGCTGATGCCCCGGTAGTGCGACGCTGATGCGCCGGTAGTGCAACGCTAATGCGCCGGTAGTGCAACGCTAATGCGTCACTGATGCGCCGGTAGTGCAACGCTAATGCGTCGCTGATGCGCCGGTAGTGCGACGCTGATGCCCCGATAGTGCGACGCTGATGCCCCGGTAGTGCGACGCTGATGCCCCGGTAGTGCGACGCTGATGCCCCGGTAGTGCAACGCTAATGCGCCGGTAGTGCAACGCTAATGCGCCGGTAGTGCAACGCTAATGCGTCACTGATGCGCCGGAAGAGTTTGTGTGTTTACTTGAACGCGCTAATCTCAGGAACTACTGGTCCGAATTGTAAAATTCTTTCAGTGTTAGATAGCTCATTTGTCGAGTAACCTCGAAAAATATTTCCGGCATAAAAAACCCTGATGAGGAGGTTAATCTGTCGGGAGGTAATCAAAAGGTTAATCAGTAGCTTAATAAGTCGCTTGTAATTATTTGAGTCGATCGCTGGGTTAAGCAGTTCTTACCGCGGCCGGGTGAGGGATGGGTGATCCATATTACTTTGCGGAAATCCATGACATGCATGAAAAACTAAACTACTTGATTATGGATTCTGTACAAGATGAAGATAAAACATAAAAGAGGGTGGCTGCAGAATCCACCATTGAACTACTTCAGGTTTATTATAATAGGTGTGGTTAAGATCAGTGACATAGCTTCCCTTAGGCTTAACTCAGCTTTAATTCAGCATCCCATCCTTTAAAGAGCCTACGAAATCTTATTTGCATATTAGGTACCAATTTGCTACCTTTTGTTATCATCTGTTATTCGTCACTCAAATCATAAAAGATAGTTTTTGCCCTGAAAATATTCAATTATCCATTAAAATTTAAAAGCCAGAATGAAGTCAAATCTGAATAAAATAAACTAATTAGTGAACTGCATGATTCAGATAATATTGTAATATTATGTATTGCAATTTATATATGTATAAATATATAATAAATATATAATAAATATCAATACAAACAACCACCATCACTGCCAGACGGCAATATAATGCAAGATTAACTAGCTAACCTGTATTAAATTTTAGTTAACTAAAAAAACTGGCGTGTAATCTCTCTGCAGTGGAGTAAACTAATTTTCCTCCCCATCGTTGATTACTGCACTATAAAGCGGCCGTAAATCCATCCGTAATAAAGCTTTAATTAATTCGGGACCTTACACATTTACCGGGCTTCGGGAAAGAGGTAGGTTATCACGAGTGTTCTCGTAAGCAATCGACCTGCGTTACTTGGGAAGAACCTGCGTGAAATCGTAGTTAAACATTACTATTGCCAGAATCAAGTTTACCGTCTCTCAAGTGATGGTATTGCTGTCGCGTTTCTTTCGGTTTGTTCGGTTTCTTGCCTTTAAAGGCCGGCAATGCGTCTGCGAGGTTCCTGGTAGATGTCTATGGGTGTCGAATGAGCGCCTGACTATGGGGGGGGGGGGGACACATAATGCAAAGCATTAGAGAGCGCCCCGTTAAGATCGACACTTTTTTTATTGTATTACTTAATATATTTTTACCGTTATAGCTTTGCGAGTTATCGGAATCAAGATGTTACTTTTATACTATTTTGAAGTTATTTTAATGAATGTATACTTAAAAAACATTACATGTAATAGAAATATATTTGATTATTCCAAAGAAAAACATTCGGTTAATTGGCTTGTCGATTATAGTTTTTTAATGACAAAATATTTGGCGATTCTTAATATCCTATTAATATTTTAAAGCTAAACCAACCGACATCAAATATATGTGAGTAATTAAGCGTTATATCACTAAAGACAAGTAAAAAAATGCTAAAAGAAGGAAATGATTAATCTCAGATATCAATTAAAATTCTAGATGACCAAATTATAGATTAAACCGAGTAAAAAATACGGAGTCGTCTTATTTTTTGACAAATAAGTAACTATATGATCGATCAGAGTTGATGTACATGAATTGCTAAAAAAAAAGAAACTGGAACTATAGAAGAATAATGGAACAGAAAACTGGGAAGAAAAAAGATATGCAATAAATAATAAAAGAACAATGCCATGGGCCTTTAGTCTGTGAAGAATAAATTAACATTAAAAAAAAAACTATATACGTGCATGGAACATATATATTTATAAGGATACGCGTTGCATTGATAGCCCCTCCTTTTTTGAAGTCGGTTAAAAATTGTATCTATCTAGGTAGTGCTAATGTTTCTTAGCTTAGGTGTCTAGTTCTAGTTTTACCGTTTTGTTATGAAAGCTCATGTTACGTTCTTATGAACACTATATATTACGTATTGTCTATCTATTTTTCTTTGTGCAGAATTCTTTTTTAAAAAAATAAATTATTTTTTTTAGAGGGACGAAAAAGCGGGTTACAGTTGTGTTAGTCGCGGGATCTTCTCCTTAATCTAAATACTTAATATATAAGAACTACTGGTCCGATTTGAAAAAAACTCTCAGTGTTATTTAGCTAGCCCATTTATCGAGAAAGGCTATTATAGGTTATATTATCACGCTAAAATTTTTCATCTAATTTTAGGTGGACAAAGTCGCGGGTTACAACTAATAATTATTAATAATAACAAGAAATTGCGGGTTAAACATTAGCAGATCTATAGCTTTTGTATATTTACGTATCGGTCAATGTGCGCATACCCCTCTGAAGAGCGGTTCGGACGTGTGTTCGGAATAGTTAGACAAAGATCAGGTTTGAACGGAGACAGCTGGAACGGTTGCTCCATTTAAAACGCTACTCGCCTTTCCAATTCTAATTCGAATTCGGGTTAAATAAGCCCAGATGGATCAAAGATAGAAGAGCGATTTGAAATCCATAAAGTTCTAACGTTCGCGTCTGCCTATTCGTAGCGCAAGCTTTAAAAAAAAAGCTGAACTGGAGTTTTTTTTTTAAGAAGACTAATATATGTCTCCGTCCTTATGTCTCCGTCGAACATTTTGTGACGTCATACAACAGCAACGGCATCCAAGGTTTTACTTAAATCGGTTTGTTGTTGTTTTTTTATCGTGTGTTGTTAGTGTTCAAAAGCTGTTGTACTACCGGGTTTTTATCTTTTTCACGAAATAATCTTGCGTTACAAAAGCTGTCGTAACGCTTTCTTTTTGTTTCGAGTAGAATTATATTTGTATTAAAAACCGGTGATAGATAGCCAGGTGAATACAATTTCACATGTTCTTCAATTTTTATGACAAATTATTTGTATAACTGACCCAATACATCTTAATCAAGGGCATCCATCCGACTTCGACGTCACGCAGATAATGTTAAAGCGGCTCTACACACGGGGTCAACGTACGTTTTTGTCAAGCGATATGGGTACTAGTATAGTACGAACATCATCCATTGGAAATATTCTGAAGTAGCGAACAACTCTGCACTTCTGTGTTTTTAGACATGCTTTTAAGTTTTCTTTCTTTCCTGGAATGGTTTTCGAGTTGTGACGAGACTAACGAATAACTATTATGTATATCGATACCTCCTACGTAAGTTGTTGTAACCCTTTCATCCTCTCTCTTCTCCCCATCTTCCTTTGTATCCTTTTTCTCCATCCCTTTCCCCTACTCCTGTCTTTCTAATTAGAGGTAGCGCTACGCATGTAGCTGATTTGGGCTAGCGCCTCCGGGTACCAGTACCTCTTTCTCACAAGAGATAACCTCAAGAACCTAATGAAACCATTCATATATAACAGTCCAGAAAAATAAAAAAACAATATACATATACATATTTATTGTATACTTTGTAAGGAAAATATAAGTGAAAAATATTAAAATAAAATAGCAAAGTTACAGAATTTAAATTGATAATATTAAACAATAAGGATGCATAATTTACAAAAAAAAGTAGAAATTAGTATTTTTGCAGAGATCAAATTAGTAATGTAGAGAACAGAGATTGATAATGTTTACAGAAAATACAAATTGGTAATGTCTAACAGAGAAAATTCATAATGATCCAGAAGCCATGGCGACACATGGCGACGGTTTGACGACATAGCCAAATTAGAAGGGAATCATGGTAATTTTTTGTTAAATTTTCGCAATTATTGAGGTGAAAACTTTTTAAGGCGTGTTGGGTATTCTTTGAGATGGGAAACCCATTGAACACAGGAAACTGTTAACGTTACCGGCATCTAGAAAACTATAAAGATGAGGGACATTCTAAACGCGTACTATTGTAATATGTCGGTCGAGGTTTTAACATCATGACACCGGTACTTCGAGAGTTAACAGGATAATGGCAAAATTTTGTTAAATTATCTGTTATCAATACCAAAAGGCCACAGAAACGATCAGAAGTAAATTATGATAAGGATTTATTATCTCGAGTAACGTTATTGAAGATTTGGAAAAGTGAGATGCGCAATAAGTGTATATTCAAATCTCTCTAAACGATCTCCGAATATGTGATAACGCTCTGTTATGAATACCAAAGGCCATAGAAACAGTTAGATGCCATTTGTAATAAGAATTTATCATCTCGAGTACAGTTGTTGAAGATTTGGAAATGTGAGATGCGCAATAAGTGAACATTCAAATCTCTCTAAACCATCTCCGAATATGTCTACTTTTTTGGGTATACCTGGTGGCGTCTGATAGTGATGGTGCTGAAGATGGACTTGTCTGTGGTGTACTTCTGTTTCTGACACTTGTTGTGTTATTTTCATGCGGATGTGCCTGAAATATAAATATTTACTAAAGATCAGTTTTATTTATTTCGTCAGTCGAACTATTTACTGACTATAATAGACTCTGCTCTTATGCCGGAGCCAGAAATAGCTCAAAATGTTTGTACATTTTTGTCCTTGAAGCCTACAATGTTCTACTAAGCTTTGTGCAGCGACACAAAGTCAACGCCCACACTAGGAGGTTACCTGCAAGGATTCGTATCCCATGCCTAATATGACAAATCTTTTGGATGGACTTCGACAGGCTAGATATCTCTCCAAATTTGACCTCAAGCAGGCATTTTTACAAGTTCCTCTAGCCGACGAGTCTAGTAGAGACATCACGGCATTTAAAGTTCCAGGAAGAGGATTATTTAGGTGTACAGTTATGCCGTTTGGGCTCACCAATTCGCCTGCGACCTTTCAGCTATCTTCAGCTGCGGACAAACTTGCGGCTAAACTAAACCGCAAGTACAAAGGTCCTTATACTGTCGATTATGTAATAAAAATATAAATTATACTTTTTAGTGGTATACGTGCGGATGATTTTTTTCATCTAACCCCATTGTGTGTGGCCATGAAATAGCTTTTCCAAATTAAGGCTAGGTTGTATACACAATTTCTTACTATAGGTAGCATTTTCGGGCCTCAAATTGTAATATTGACCTTAAAAATTGTTTTGCTCAGTGCCCCTCCCCCCTTTAGGAATTTCAAAGTATAAGATGTAAAGACTTAAAATATTCCATGTGAATAGGACATTCTAAAAACTCAATAGAAATTTTTTGAGCGAAATCGGCCTGTAACTAAAAATAAAAGTTGACTAATAACAAATAAACTGACGTAGATTGTATATAATTTAATATCACCTTTTATTTATTGTTATCCTATTCTTTAAATATATGTTTGTTTTTCAGGACAAAGAAAATAAGGAGCAGCCTTGGGAGCCAGCAACCTACTCCACGCAGATCTTCAAGACTCCGAAACCATCACACCTCATAGGGTGCCAAGTCAGTGGAACATGTTCTAAGCATGCTTACTGTGGCCCAGCCAAACAATATATCTATAGTCAAAATATAATCTCAAATACAAAAATATAATCAAAATCAAAAGTTAGAAGTGGACGTGCGATCGTGCACCGATCGCGCACCGATCACTCTGGCCGCTTCGCGATTATTTAATTTTACTTTTTAGGGGTGGCTCCCATTTAATAATATGTATGTGAAGCGGGGATGTTTTTTTTTTCACTGAACTTTATCGTATGTGGTATCACTGAATAGCTCATTTAAAGTAAAGGCAAGGTTTTCTACACCTTTTTTTTATTATGGGTACCATTTTCGAGTAGGATCAATTAATCTTTAAAGTGAACGCACGGTGAAGGGGGGGGGGGGGGTCCAGGATCTATAAGCTGTTGGAGCAAAGGTCGTCCGATGGGGTGACCATGCCGACGCGCAGCAACTTGGACCTGTTACATACACTTTTATTACAGATATATTCAGTGGTTCCGTTAAATTTTAAGTCTTTTCAATTTTTGTGCGAAACTTCAATTATTTTTTTTTAAAATTGTAGGCTATGTTAGTTGCATCATTAGCTATCTGTCAGTGGAAATCCCGGCGAAGTCGGCCCAGTTGTTCCCGAGAACCGGTTGTTACCCGGAACAATTAGGCAGTCAAATATTTGTTCTCATTGACGGTATCGTAATTTTAGACATATGCGTTGGATTTTTATGAACAAAAAATAATAAGGTGATCGGATATTTTAAATATTATCAAACATTATAATAGTTAACTCGCTAATCAGTAGGTATTATGTAACAATATAATACCTTCTGATTGGGGAGTTACTCTTCTTCTTCTGCCAGTCGATATTCTGATCTAGTAACAGGGTCCGCTTAAATTGCCGAGAAAGTGGTTGTGGGGCAAATTAATATGACGGACTGCTAACTGACGTCATCCCCAGAATCACCATCTTTCCATTCTCACATCTAAAATCCCTCAGGGATATTAGTCGGGACCTACTGCTTCCTCGGCCTACCTGGTCGTCGGCGGCCACTGGTGGGAGCCCATACTGTCGCGACATTGGCCCACCTTTGCGGGTGACATAAGCATAGTAATTAATAACGACTGATGAAGTTATAATAGTGTTGATTAGCGGTCGGCAAATGTTTTGTAAATCGGAATCTAATTCTTTTAGATACACAATAATTACATTACATACATAATACAGTTTTGTAGTGATGTACTAAAATTTTGCACTCTTAATATCGCTTATATTATCTACTATATAAATAGATATTTACTACATGCCTATTTCCAAACATTTTTTTTACAAGTCTGGCTCGCATGCATCTTAATTTCTAACGATTTGGCCCTTGGTAGGTAACCAAAAGGTTGCTGGCCTCTGGAGTAGATAACATCGTAATTTTACATTTAAATTGTATTTTTAATAGATTTAAGCTAAGACTGCGGCTTGTCTTTAATCTGTTATTATCCATTAATGAAACAAACCGTATTATAACCGTACGTTTAAAATGAAATGAAACAAAACTTCCTAATAAATACAAAGATCTATTAGAAAAAAATATTACCTATGGTTCAATAAAGAAAGATAGCTTATTTTAAGTACAGTTAATAACGATTCTCAATATCTATACGTATTGAAAATAAATTTCAAATCATCCTTTTTTTTTAAGACAAAAGTTATGGACCCTTATTTTGGATTTTGGTCGATTCAGAAAAGGATTTAGGTTATGACTTAGAGTACCTATTTTATAATAAGTGTTTAATAATTAAATTAAAAAAAAAACATGTTAACACACTTTATTTTCACTATTTACTTACTCGTAAACGTTCCTCTCACTAAAGGTCTGTTAAGAGATTGCTTTAGCAATAAGACCGCCTTTGCGCGCATATTTGTACTTATTGTTAAAATCCGTAATTTCTTTTTTTTTGCTTGTGTGCAATAAAGAATTTTATTACTATTTTTATTTATTTTTTATTTTATTTTATTAGTGTACAAACAGTATACATAAATCTTATATAACTAGAATATAAAAATAAACAATACACCAATTAAGTTGCCACTTAAAAAATTGTACATAAATAAGTATGTAAGCAAACGTTAACAACTAAGTTAAAAAAAACAACAACATTAACATAAGTGAACTAAAATCTAAACAGAGAACAGCCAAGTTACTAGCTTCATACAAATAGTTTAGTATGTAATTTTTTTTTTTAAATTGAAGGCATGATACGTTAAAAATATTCTGAAAATTTAATATTGTAATTTCGACATACTCTATAAATTAGTGAATTTTGTGCATATTATTATTGTTTAATAGTATAGTGAGGAAGAGCGCTTTAAATATCAAACCCCCAAGCATTGATTATTATAATAATAGGAGAGGCGGATGTGATATAAACGACTAGGTAATTCCCAACGCACTGATGCCTCAAGGCGTAAAAAAGGACGAATAATCCTTTTACAACCGTTTATTAAAGACCGGGTCCACTCCTGGCGTAAGAATATTAAGAAAAGGTAAATTATTTCTAATGCTTCAATTTAAAATGGCAGGTTAAATGTCAGAATAAGTTACAGCTCATATTCTGAGCTCGGTTAACATTTAAAATCTCTTGGATTAAAATAAAAACTGGTAGGTTTTAAAGATCAAACCCCTAAGCCATCATAATAGCAGAGGCGGATGTATGATAAACGACTACGTAATTTCCAGTGCAGCGATGCCTGAGGGTGTAAATAGTTTCGATATCGATAAAGTAATAGTGATGTGCAACTCGTCTTGGAAAATACATTTGAAGTATAGCGTGTACAGTCTAAAAATGCACTCCCCTGCACTCAAATTCATGATTTTAAATCGTGAAAGTAAATAGTAATTAAAACGCTTGCTTGTATATGTGCAGCGATTTTATTGTAAATTTAAACTCAACCAGTCACTGCAAGATCAAGTAACCGCGCGATCGGTTTAGCGGAGTTTTAGCGGTTTGGAGGGGCAAGCATTTTTAGACTACACGCTCTCTAACTAGATTTATGCTAAGACTCATTTAAGCAAATAATTATTTTTTTTTATCTTCATGTAATTATCATGACGAAGTCAAATAGAGTTTAAAAGGTGACTCGGAAGTTATATTCCAATCAACTGAATATAAATCAAGTTAAAAGGTCATTAACAATATCATGAACACGAAATAAAAGACCTTATTGCTAGTCGCTTAGGGTGAAATTTGTTTGTTCTCATTCGGTATCGGAAAGTGCATCTCATATGGAAAGCGCACTCGAGCAGGGTCCGGACGGCTGCACCTAACTTTCCAATCTCTGATCCCAGTAACTTGCTATCAATCAGTACTTTCTAACTACAATATAACTAAAGTATTGATCACGTAGGACGTCATAAAGAAATCCAAGCCAAAATGACTTTTTTCAATATTTCTTTTTTGTTTTGACTGTAAGGGGTCAACCGTAAATTATGTCACACGTTATGGGGGGAGGGGGGGGGGGATATCATTAAACATGTCGTTGTATGACATTGAAACAGCTGTCATCTTAAGAAGTGAAAAATATATGATGTCCCACCAAGGGGAGGTGGTTTCAAAAATGTGACAATCTTTGATAAGGACAGGGAGGAAATAGTTAAACAATCATAGGATTCATGTGACATTACTTATGGATGACCCCTTATACCAAGCGAATATTATAATAATTCACAAATAAAGATAAAAAAATCTAGTTTAACTGCCTAATTTATAAAGTAATTCGTCATAACCGACAAAACCTAACTGCCTGGAAACAAGAACCGTTACATTTTATATAAATTGCCGAGATTTATTTAAATGCAAATTTCACTCCAAAAACGACTATTATGCATAAACAATGGAGTTAAACTCTATTTTGAGTGGGTAAGAAAGTTTTACATACATTTACAAAATTCACAATTTGACACGGTTAAATTTTATTGTTGAATACACTCGGGTAAAAGTCGCTAAGTATTTTTATTTAAATAAGCTATTTTAATTCTTCTTATCGTTTTGTAACTGTTAAAATGAAAGGCAGAGTATTTTTAGTAAATATTGCAAATACTCTGTATATCTAAGTAAATTATATTCACATTATTAGTATTCTGAGTTGGTAAATGCTGATTTAATAATTCAGGTTTATAACTCGGAACAACCGGCGAACGTGTTGTACCCTAAACACACTAACAAATCGTCTCGGATTTCTAAGAGTTTCTTATAGACCCAGTAGAGACACATATATGTATGTACATATGTATATACATGCTGACGTCATTAATTTTTTTTTAATAACTAACCAGTTTTTTTACACTGGGAAATGCATTTTCGAATTAACTTTTTCGTACAGCAAATTAACCACAGAACATGAGTAAGGCCACACTTTAAGTAATTTTAAGGAAATTGAAGTGGTGACATTGAGTTTTGGCTTCATAAAACTTTAGGTGAAGTTATGAGCGCTAACTTAATTGATACTGTCTTACTCGTAAATTACCTTGTAAAAATATTATGTGACAGTACGGAACCCTCAGCGCGCGAGTCTGACTCGCACTTGCCTGGTTTTTTTTTTGTTACAAGTGGGCAGACGAGAAAGGCCAGCAGATGCGCTGCCGGCCTTAAATATGAAAGTTGATTCTTAATTCCTCCCTAGCACGGGAGCTTTTTTAACGGGCGTTGAAAAAGCGTTCAAGTAGAACATATGTATGAATAGCAGGAATAGGTGCAAACTTCGAGTTTGATTTAAAAAAAATTATTGCTCTGTCTACTTTAAGACAATTGGGTTTGATAATTAGTATTTTAGCTTTAGGGGAGTATCAATTAGCTTTTTTTCACCTATTAACTCACGCTTTATTTAAGGCTTTATTATTTATATGCGCAGGGTGTATAATTCACAGATTAAGAAATTGTCAAGATATTCGGTATATAGGAGGGTTAATTAAAGTTATACCTTTAACTTGTACTTATTTTATAATTTCAAATTTAGCATTATGCGGTTTACCTTTTTTATCGGGCATCCTCCTATGTTTCCGGGCACTACTTAGAGAAGACATTTCCAAAAATCAACACAATTTAACAGACCTTCTCCATCACACTTCGACTGGCCCGTTGGCGCAGTGGTCAGCGACCCTGCCTTCCGCTTCAGGGGTAGTGGGTTCGATTTCCGCCTCGAGTCTGGGTGTATTATCTGTATGTATGTATTTATATATTTCTAAAAAAATAATGTGTATAACAGGCGTCTGTTCCCTATAACACAGGCATTAAGTTGTCTATATATCACTCAATGACATTACTCGGTCCCCGCTGTTTAACGTGCCTTAAGAGTCGCCCCTTGCTGAGGCGGCCTCTGGGACTCGGCGCCTGGAGCAGTTGCTCGTTCGCCTTATGGTAGGGCCGGCCCTGACTAGTGGAATCGACAGACGTTGTCTTTCCCGACCATAGATAACAAAAATTCCCGGTAGCCCATAAGAGGTCATCCATAAATAACGTATCCGCGAATTTACGAGTTTTAATTCCCCCGTCATTGCTACAGGTTGTCACATTTTTGATACCCCCTCCTCCTGAGGAAAGAAAAGGGAAGTCGAAAGATTATTTTTAAAGTACATTAAAAATACTAAAAAGTTTTACGACCTAAAGTTATACAAGTGTTTCTATTTTTAGGGTTCCGTAATACTACAAGAAAAGAGCATACTCATTTCTCAAAGGCCGGCAACGCATCTGCGGGCCCTCGGGTGTTGCAGTTGTCCATGGGCGTCAGTAGTCACTTAGGTGAGTACCAGCTGCTCGTTTGCCCCTTATTATATATAAAAAAAAATACTACGAGGAACCCTTATAATTTCGCTCTGTCCGTCCGCCCGTCCGTCTGCCTGTGAGGTGGTTCCCCCTAGCATTTCCAAACTATTAGACGTAGAGACTTGAAATTTCGTTGCGGCGCCGCACCGCAAAGATTTCGCCGTATCGACGGGCACACGGGCGGTGCGACGTCGCAACGTTGTTATGAGGCAGCGGCGCCGCCGCTGGGAAACCAGCAGCGTTGGACAGTCGCATAATAAAAAACAGTTGTTCGCATAAACAACTGAGCGGTGTCATTCCGACGTCGCAAAGCATTCACCCCTCCCCGCGTAGTCTCGGTGGTTGCGAATCCGGTGCGGCGTCGCATCGCATCGTGTGCATGCCACAGATATTTGTATGTAAAATGACACAGCGACACCGCTCCGGTGTCGTACTTGTTTTTAGGGTTCCGTAGACCTAGAAGGAACCCTTAAAGTTTCACTCTGCCCGTCTGTCCCCCGCAAGGTCGTCACCATCTAGGATTTCCAGGCGTAAAGACTTGAAGTTTTCTATATTGATAAAACAAGACCTAAGACCGCATTAGGAAAACTATTTAGAACGAAATCAGGCACCTGACACGCTCTTGGCAACTTTATTTCCTTTAGAGGTAAGGAAACCTAAAAATATGACATGGCATTCAAATATGAGAATTCCACAGGTATAAATTGTAATAAAATGAGGTAAAGGCGCAGACGCGGCAGAGGGCGTTTTACACTTACTACGTTTGCCAAGACGCGGTCTCCACTCCAGGACTCGTCTGCTCCAACGGCTATCGAATCGAATCGAACAGGCCTATTGCCACTTCAGCTTGCTGATTTTGTGAACTATAGTCCGTTCCAAATCTATTTGCGCAAAACAATAATATGTCCAAAAATTGACATTTTAATGTAGTCCAGTTAAAGTTAAAATTCAAATTAATCTAAATTACACCGAATGTGCCGATTATTGTTATTTTTTCTTAAAATTAATAAAATCACGTTTTAAATTAGAAAATGTTTATTAAAATGTATACGGATCCGGTATACAAGTAGATCCGATAGGTATCCGGCACGGATCTATATGGATCCGGCTGTACGAGTCGATCCGCATTGATTGGTGCTGCTACAAGGGCATGCTACGCTTCTTTAAGTCATCCACTGCGATTCACTTTATTGTATACACTACGTTTATCTCGTTCTAAAAGTGAATGCGATGAATACTACGGAGAGGAACCCAACTATGGCGTTGGTATTCTAGGGTCTCGTGGATTTCTGGCTGCCCTTGTACCGTTAATCTTCTCTATTAATCTAATCATCATCATCGTCGCAAAAGAAGTTTTACTTCAGTCGTGTGGTCTAAAGCACACTCGTTATTTTATTATTTTTTCATTTACAAAGAAAACACAACTTAATGCCTGTGTTATACGTAACAGATGCCTGTTATACACATTTTTTTAAATACATAAGTACATACCTATAGATAATACATTCAGACTCAAGGCGGTTATCGAACGCGCAACCCACGGAAGGCAAGGTCACTGGCAATTGCGCCAACGGGACAGTCAACAGCAAAAAAAAAAACTAAATTACTTAAATCCGCAAGTTGCAAAAAGCACGGCGCTGATTTACTGCACTATAACTCAATGCACATTTCACGCCAAAATCGTATTATTACCAGGAAATTGTATTGAAGTTTTGCTTTTCCTGTTTTTAATTGAATTCCGATCAAAATGGGTAAATCAGCTGTCAGCGCTTTAGCAGCGCAGTTCGGTGACTAAAAAAGAACCGCCTGCCCTTTGGCATCAGCATTAATTTTAACATTCTCACACCCTCCTTTACATAAACTATGACGATGCCAAATTTCGTACACCTGTCCCCTGTGCGAAGTTAGGGTGGGTCACTAGTAAATAATAATTTCAAATATTATCTTTCGCTGCGGACGGTACACACAAGTGCCCAGAAGCCGCGTATGACGCGCACAACGGGGGGCCAATCTGTGGATCATCTCTCTGCCTTCCAGCAATCACCTCCCCGCTACTTGATCAATTAAAACTTTTGATAGCAGCTACTATCAATGACATTGTTATCTAGACATTCTCTTGTCTATTTCTTTTATTTTGCGTATAGCACCGGACTAATGAAAAAACTACAAGTTTTTTTTTGAGTAAAACTTACTTACACACGCTTAACATGGGGAGTGAGCTGGTGATTGCGCGATGAGAGCGTTACGAAAAGTGTGATCGGGCGAAATTGTAAATTCGTCTTCTTCTTCCTAGCATTATCTCGGTCAATACCAGGGTCCGCTTATGTTGCAGATAAAGTAGCTGTGGGGCGACTTTAAATGACTGACTGACATCTGACGTCATTCTCGGGACCCCCACGATCTCTGTAACATCACGACTAATATCACAAAGTGACATTAATCGGGTCCCACTGTTTTACGTACCTCCCGAAACACGAAGGAGGTCGGATATCAAATATAAACCGGTGTTAGAATGGATCACCCATATATCACCCAAATGCCGACCACTGATTAGGCCACGACATACATATAGATGGTGGTAAAGAAATTTTACTTAAGTCATGTGGTCTATGGGATACTCGTCTTTTTTGTTAATAGCTCATGCATTTTTAACAAGTTGAAACCACAGGTGATAGAAGTTGCGACAAACAATCTCAATCTTTAAAATATTTCGAAAAATTTTAAAATTATACAACTCTTTACTAATTGAAACAAATCAGAAATGTATTTTTACCAAATATGGTTTTCGTTTAATATGATGAATTTAAAGATAATCTCACAAGTGCCTGTGTTTAATAACAGTCTAGGAAAGGCAGTTGCGGGTTTTATTTTGCAATAATACAACTTATTTGAAATCGAAATCAATTATAAACAGAGAATATGTTATAAAAGATGACATTTTGAGTATTACCTATTTCTAGAATCATTATTTAAAAAGGCATCTTCTAAACAATTTCTCCACTTGATATTTTTGATTTCAATGCTACTTGTATTATATCCTTTCGCCGTCATACATTTAAATATTTCTTAAGGTTTTCTTTCATTCTACCCAGTTTTATTTGATTGAACATAGTTACTTTGTTCAAATTATCTTGTATTTTAATTTTTCGAAAGATTCTCTTTTGATAGTTAGATTTCCTTTCTTATTTCTCACTTTTTTTCTTCTCTGCATCAGGTTCCTTATCTTTGTCCTTAAGTGTCGCTTTCAACTCCAAAAGCTTTGCTATGTCCGTCTTATGAAAAAATCCAGCTTCAGTAGATTCTATCTTACTCAAACGCCCTCCTCGCCTTGGGCCACGTCTCTCTACATCCCCTCTTCTGGCTTGCCATTCCACATCTAATCCATGCCTAAAGTCTATTTGGGGTGCTATTTTAGATAAATGACTAGTGTTTGGGTATACAGTATATTGTGTATATCCTTTAACAATATCTTTTATGTCATTATGCTCTACTTCAGGCGTTTTAATATTATTGGCCTTATATTTTGGTATTAAGTAATATATACTTTTGAAGTTAAATATTTCATTTTTGCGTTCTTTTACATTCGTACCAGCCATAACTGGTGCCTTATTACCTTTCTTTTTGTCCGTATCCAAGAAGCCATGAACTTGTATGGACGATGACACTATTTTCCTTTGAATTGACCAATCCACAAGTTTTCTGGAAGTTTTAAAGAACGCCATCTTTGTTTTTTCAGACAGTGATATTTTATAAGAAACTAAAGATCAGTTGAAACAGGAATGTTTTAGAAAAAAATATTGATAAATAAGAAAAGAACAAAAAAGTTATTACACAGTTGATTGTTGCGTTTAAATAATTTCTGATGTCTCCGGTATAATGTCAACAAAGTCTGTTATTTACTCTTTGTCCTTGTGAGAATTCTATCAAAATGTTATATGCAAAAAGAGGTAGATATGGCTCAGTGTAACGTTAACCATAGACTTAATCAGTTAACCTTAGCATGAAGGTTAAATAAAATGTATTTAACCTTCATGCAAATTTAATATTACTAAAAGGGGTTTTATAAACCTTCACGTGTTCCTAAATACCTACTTTAATAGCCGATAATAAGTATATTAGATGCTAAAGCTAAAATTTTTGGTGTAATAAGTAATAGTGTCTACCCTTGTAAACGCTTTATTTCCTTTAATCCTGTCATAATCAAATAAACTAAAACAAAATACGCGACTCGGTTAATGGTGGACTCTTAGCTCCAGCTCAGATCATAGCGCAAGGAAACCTCGTAACCTTAAATTTAAGACGAATAAACCAGAATTGAGTCCTCAACAATGTGCTTCATCACGCAATGTTCACGGAATGCCTCGAATAGAACTAGATGGAGAAGTATCGCAAAAGCCGCAACTACTTATACAGACGATCCATGACCACGACCACTCCGTCAGGAGTGCTTTGTGTATAATTATTTTCTATTAATCTATGATGGACCACCTGTTTGTCTTTTTTTTTATGTTACAAGGGGAAAACGAGCAGGCAGAAGGCACCTGGTGACTACCGACGCCCATGGACATCTGCATGACCAGTGGCTAGCAGATGCGTTGTCGGCCATTAATGACGAGTTTATGGCACCGGAAAGTCTCACAAACCGAACGAAACGCGACAACAATAAACAATACTATCACTTGACGTGACAGCATTGCCGCCACTTCACACCGATCTCATGTGAGAAACAGGTACTGGTACCCGGACGCGCCACTTCATGTTTAATTAATATTAATTGTATTTGTTCATAATCATTCTACTGTTTTCTTTCACATCCAAATCAGATTCTGTATCAGACAGGTCTTGCTGAGTCTCGAATATAAGGCCAGCTGTGCCCTAGAAAAAAAAAAATATTATAGGGGTTGTCCACAAGATTTGGCATGTTAAATAGGGAGGTCCTGAGAGCAAGGGTCTTGATAGACAGACAGACGGACAAACGCACAACGAAGTGATCCTATAAGGGTTTCTTTTTTCCTTTAAATGTGCGGAACTCTAAATAAATACAATGCTATTGGTAGTGACGCGTGAGAGCGTGTAAAGATACTGCTTAATAGACTTCGGACACAGGTTGGCAGGTAGAACATGTCCAGGCTAGGGAGAACATGCCCAGGTGGAGATTCACAAATGATATTAACCTGTGCTATTTGTGCGGTGTAACTCAAACAATGTGCCATCTTTTATCGTGCCCTGCGTGCCCTAACACCTGCACGCAAGGGGACTTGATGGCTGCCACTGATACCGCACTTGATGTGGCTAAGTTCTGGACCGAAACAATGTAGTGCAGACATATAAATTTTCAGTGAGATATCTTGGCAAGCCAAATAATTAATATAATTAATATTAATTCATTGGAGGCAATGCTAACAGTTTTTACTCCCAGGGGGTGGATCTCCCTTTATCTATCCGATATCTGGTCTGATCCACTGCGGGTACGCGACCCCGGAGTGCCCTAGCTGCTATTGCCACGCCCGCTATACCGTAGTATCCGCAATCTTTTGTCTCCTCCCCATCTACCTTTATATCCTTTTTCACCACCCCTTTCCCCTATTCCTGTTTTTCTAATTAGAGGTAGCGCCACGCTTGTAGCCGAATCCTTATTCGTTACAATAAAGAACTATGAAATTTTCAAAATTTTTTTTTGTTTAAAAGGGTATTTCAAATCAGATTTCCCATACATATAAACATATTTTACCTCTTTATAAGATTAGTAAATATATATAAATCTATATTTTTTGTTTGAATCTTACGCGCTGCAATCATCCGATTGCGATAAAACTTTGTTAATATATTGTTTGCACTTGCGAAAAGGTTATAAGCATAGTACAATCAACTTAAAACAAGTCGCGAGCAGAATACTAGTGTTTAATGTTTATGTTATATATAATACTAGCTCCCTTCACGGTTTCACTCCTGTTTATGATTACCATTATGCTTCGACCGCCTCAAGTCATTAAGTAATTAAATAAACGTAAATCATACATCAGGGCAAGGTGCGAGGAACCCCAGAAATGTACACATTATTGAAAAAGAAATTACGCTAAGAATTGCTTTTATAAGAGTTTGTAAGGAAAAAACTTAAGTGAATAAATGAGAATTAATTATAAAAACTACGTGTCATACCTGTGGTCTCCCTTCTTCCGCCTCAGAACATTCGCCGCCTTCTCCAACCTCTGCAAGTACCTCTTGTAAAACTCTAACAGCTCTTTCTCATATTTGTACATCGCTAGAGGTAACATATATGGATGTAGCTCTAGAAACTCTTTTGCACATCGTCTTTTCCCAAATTAAAAAAAAAAATTGGTTATCTGAAGTCGGTTTACGAGCGATAATTTAACGTGATAACGTCGAACGCTTAGGCTGATCAGACCTAACTAACGCTTGTTCCTCACCCTCGCTTGCACTTGGCTCAGGCGGAACGTGACAATAATTTACGTTCCACCGTTTTCGTAGGTAAAGCCGGCGTTAATTGATTTATAAGATATTATCACGTCAAAACACAATTTGTAACTTATAATTGAGGTCTTGAACAGGACCTTCCGCGCTAAACGTAACTCTGTTAAAGACAGGTTAGAAGCGGACGGGCGACAGGGCAGCGATCGCCCTGGCCGCTTGGCGGTTATTTTTTTTGTATTAATACAGACATCCTTGTATACATGTGTGTGTGCATAGTGTTATTATTAACGTCGAAATATTCTACAATACCCTATTGTAGCATTTATAACGCGAAAAAATACAAAAAAAATGTCAGCCTCCCCCGACGAAACTCAGTAGCTAGCGTCCAAACAACAAATATATGCGTTTTTGGAAATGGCATCAAACTGCATAATTACACTTCCGTACTCATCCAGCTTCCCCCCTACCTCCCCAACCCGTTCCCCGACCGTGTCCACTTTCACCCCTGTCTCATCTATTTTCTTGCCTATGTTTCCCATCTCTTCCACGAGGCCCTCTAATTTTTTGACGTTCCCGCACAGTGCCCTGCCCGGGGGGTACTCGTCGAATCTGCCCATTACATCGTAGTTAATCATTCTTTTAATATCCTCAGTATTTGTTATCAATTCCCCAATTTTTCCCCCATGTCCGAATTTTTGATTAACTCTTCGATTTGTCTATCTTTTTCTTCTAGTTTAGCTCTTATGGTGAGTTACGAAATCAGTTTCTTTATTCTTTTACTGTGTGTGTGTGCGTGTGTGTGCGTGCGTGCGTGCGTGTGTGTGTGTGCATGCGTGCGTGCGTGCGTGCGTGTGTGCGCGTGCGCGTGTGAGTGTGTGTTTGTGGCGTTATCAAGCACGGAAGCCGAGTATGGTAATGAGTGAAGGAGCAAAGACATACATTGTAATTGTATTACGAATCTTGGATTACGGATTGTTTAGTTTAATGGCAGGTGTTAGAGATAATATAAACCGAACAATGTAAATTGTCAAAGATGCCTAAATAGCTAGGAAGGAGAGAGAGATAAAGAAAGCATTAAATCAGTCTTCTTATAGAAAAGTCTGTATTATAATGCATGATCTACCTTTGAGTTGAGGCGGGTGGCTTCCTTGTTAATTTTCGGCGGATTTGAGGCTTCGGAATTTATTAAAGCATAATTAATTATACACGCGCTGCCGACAGACATTTTACAAGTTTAATTTTAGAAATGAAACATACCTTGAATGGAGATACAAGCAATCAATAGAGTTACCGCCGGTACGAACGTTTTGTCAGTTTACGATTTATAAAAACTAGGCGTCGCGGGCTGATTGAATATAGCCCACAAATTTTTAGATTCGTGTACTATTGTGTTTATTTAAAGCTATATTTATAGAAAATTTTAATTATTTATAAAACCACATGTATATACATACATACGCTCGTAACGACTTCGCTCTGACACAATTTAACAGTCAAATGTATACATGTGTATGTAAATCATTTGACATTGGTGTGCGTTAGGGTTTAATTTAATAATAATTAAATGTATTAATAATGCATATTTTATAAAAATATTACCATTTGTACACCATCCTCTACATAAATTATAAATCTGCCAAATTTCATACATCTCGGTAAGTACAATATTCTAAAGATGGTACCTAAAGTTTTAGCTTCACGTATTAATATATAGATATTAGAAGATACCCTAAATTCTTGTTGAGAATTTCTATAAGAAATTACATATTTAATAAAAAAATATTGTTTGTGGGGATAATATCAGCAAAGCTGGAGAGGAAATGACCTAGGCACGTGGCACTAATGGGCCCAGAAAGGTGTGACATTGAGACCTTAAAGACCCTGAGAAGCTACTTATGTTCGTCTTAGGCCTAGTCTAGACCAAAAGTAATAAAAATAAAAAATTGGTTCTGCTACTGGTAAAAAATTAAAAACAAATTTGACCTAAAAAGTTCAGACTTCAACATGAATGTTTTATATCTGCCACTAATAATATTTAAATGGCGTCAAAGGTGAACGTACTAGTTACGATTATTTTAATTAAGGTTAATTGAAACGATCGCTGAAGCTACGTTGTCCCAGCTGTATAGTTTGAAGGTCACGAATGGAGTATGCTCTATCTAATTAATATCAATGTGACTCATTGATGAAGGACGTGGAGCCTGGTGACATGGATTCAGGATGGGGCAGACAATTGTTCTAAGTGAGCTTCCTGCAGTAACGTTTGCAAAATGAAGGTAACTCGTTATTCTACGAACACATTAAACATCCCATTTCGTCGCACTGTATTGGGCTCTAATTCCACTCTTCCCCGAATTAGCAAATTACTAAATAAGTGTAATGGAACAACTGACGTCTTTGGAGATACAGCATCAATCTTCCGTAAAAATATTATAACCTTTCTTAATATTAACTAAGTGTAAGAATCTATAAATATACTTAACTAGTGTAGTGTTAATTAGTATATAATCGCTAACTAAATTTACTTTTGTTACTTAATTTTGAATGTGGTGTTTACCTTAATATAGTTGTACAATTAGTTCATACCCTTTTTATGTATTTTAAAATAACTTATGTATTATTGTAACAATTGCTGGTGAACCTATTTTAAATAAATAAAAAGTCATAAGGGCGGAATTATGGTTCATAACAAAATAGAACCTTTTTGAAATATATATCAAGAAATCCGACCGGGCTCCGCCTTAAGAAAAAACAATCCTTAAGCTACATTGTACGAGCTGGTGATATGAAGGTCACTAATAGAGTATGCTCTACTTAATTAAATGGAAAGTGATTCACTAACAAAGGACATGGAACATGGCCCGGAATCGGAGAGCGACCTCCCTGCCGCATTAATGTTTGCAAAATTAAAGTACATACCTAATTCTACGAACCCCTTAAGGGCAAAATTCATACTTCATAATTAAATCGAACCCTTTTGAAATATGTATCACGAAATTCGCCCGGACGTCGCTTTAAGAGAAAACAATCATTAAGCCGATTTGAAGGTGACGTATAGAGTATGCTCTACCTAATAAACTGGAAAGTGACTCACTAACGAAGGACATTGAACATAGTTTGGAACGGGACAGCCTTTTGTTTTAAGTGGCCTTCCTGCCGCATTAATGTTCGCAAAATTAAGGTAACTCCTAATTCTACGGTACTCTTAAGTGCGGAATTTATGCTTGATTATTAAATTAACCTTTTTGAAAGTATACATCAACTTACTTATCATCATTCTTAAATATCAGACATTTTTTAATTAGATTTAATCACAGAAAGTCATTAAAAATATGGCACATCAAAAACGAACTAAAGATCATTATAAAAGTTTAATTTTAAAAAAAGCAAAGCCATATAAGAGACATACAAGTCGTATCTAGAAAGTACAGTAGTCTAGTATAGGCAATATAAATATTATATATTCAGAACGAGTTTTTAATAACAACATTAATTTCGTGACATCATTTACTAGTTTGACGACTAGATAAAAACAGTTACCCGCTATATCGTGCCGATGGTCATTTCGAACATGTTGTATTTTTTCTTCCAACTACTCAGTAATGTGATAGCATGTGATTAATCACTACATAACCGGTCCGAAAGGACGCCTTTTCTGCTCAAAACCAAAGCAGTGCGGTAATGTTATATGAAATCTCATTTCTGCACTAATTTTAATTACAGTCCTGTATTTTATTTTCATATAATTTTATTACAGACATTTAATGTCTATAAAATGTGTGCATTAGATCCCAAAGATACTGGCTGAAAATAAATATCGACCAAATAAATTTGAAAAATAAACAAATTGCGCGCTTTATATTTATATATTTAATACTACATATTTAGCAAGAAATAAAAGTAAATTACGCGCCTTGCTTAAGTAAGTAATTAATGCACTCGTGTTATTTTAGTACCAACAAAACACTCGGTGCACTAATGACTCACTTAGCGCACGGTGCAATAATCTACTATCGTCTGCCATTAAACGAGCAGAGGGTATACAAAAATATCATCTCAATCAATTTGGGCGGACGGAATGGAATAAAAGTTCATTTCAGTTTCAACCACTAGCAATAACAGTGCAGTATAACTTTCTGCATTCGCAGTTTCCTGACAGTTTTTTTACCAAATATTTTTTTAGAAATACATAAATACATACATATGGATAATACACCCAGACTCGAGGTGGGAATTGAACCTACGACCCCCGGAGCAGAAGGCAGGGTCACTGCCCACTGCGCCAACCAAATGGAAGTTAAATTATAATGGAAATTAAATTCCAAATTAAAAAAACAGACTGTATATTTCAAGTCCTTATTTTTTGATTTACTTCTTAAAATTCACCAAATACAATTTTGTGTCAACCCCGGTTACACAGATTTGTCAGGGTTTATTGTTATATTCTTAAAGGACCTAAACGTAGTATGCAGTAGTTTAATTAGAGATAGCACCATGGTTGTAGCCGAATTGGACCGGCGCGTCCGGGTACCAGTACCTCTTTCTCAAAAGAGATCGGCGTGAAGTGACGGCAATGCTGTCACGTCAAGTGATGGTATTGTAGTCGCGTTTCGTTCGGTTTGTGAGACCTACCGGTGGCCTAAGCTCATCATTAAAGGCCGGCTACGCATCTGCTAGCCTCCTGGTCGCGCAGATGTCTATAGACGTCCGTAGGCACTTAGGTGCCTGCTGCCTGCTCGTTTGCCCCTGGTAACATGTTAAAAAAAATGCAATGTGCTGTCAATTTTACACATGATTGTGACTTAAGGAGACTGCTTGTTCATGGTCACGGTTCTCAGCAATGAGGGAACAAAGAAGAACAAAGGACCTAAAGGTTAGGTCAATCGGGAAGAATAACGAAAATATAGGAAAGTGCTTTAGAAATTTAAATAAGCTGAAAAAGATTTATAAAAAAAAGATTTTCTAAATCACAAAATAATAAGCATAAAGAGAAAATAATGTGATGTTGAACATCATTGTATTTTTTACAATTAATGTGGGTAAAGCCATATCTTGGCACATTTCTCCCTTCACACATTATTCTGCCATTACAAAAAATAGATACTCTTGACCAGTAAAGTAAAAACTTTTGGTAGCATTTTACAAAAATTGTGCAAACAAAAATACAGTTTATATAGAGGATGGTGTGCGTATGCTAATATTTTTATAAAATATGCATTATTTATATGTTAAATTATTAAAATAAAACCTCAGACACCCCAATGCCAAACGATTTATATATACATGTATACAAATAAGTGTAAGATTGTGTCAAAGTACAGTCATGTCAATTGTAATATAGTCCATTGTAGTGTTAATTTTTTGGGCTTGGCATGCATTTATTAGAGGAAACAATTGTATTTTTTAGTTATCAAAGTGGGCTCAATCTATCATCAATATATCAATCAATTATCATAAAATAGTGAAAAGATGATTAAATATTATGGCAAGTCATTAATATTTGTGTATAGTTAAAAATACTAAAGAAAAGTATTTGTTTTTTAACCCTTTAAAACCGTAACTAATGAATCACATTTTCAAATTTCACAAACTTTCACTTATAACTTTTTAATTTTGATTCTATGATTAAAAGTTACTTGACAAAAGTTGTAGATATTCTTATTAGCAAGAATAAATATTAGCAACTCGACTTCTGGCAGGAGTTGGGCTGGAAGGAGTAAAGGCCAACCAAACCATCCCGCCGCCCCTCACGCACAATGGTCACCCTACTGTGACTGAGTGCGGAAAAGCAACCCGCTTAGAAGAAGAAGCATGACTTATAGTTCAGTAGATAAACCATTTGGAACCCTTTTTCCAACATGACAGCTGTGGGACAAGGATTGCAATCCCACAAACATGAACTAAACTTTAAACTTAATCCCCTTTGATATCTAAAAAATTAAATTGCATCCTGTAACAAATTCAACCTCAAATGCAACTTTTCAATGGTCTAAAAATATTAGGTGTCAAACGTTACAATATTTTTATAGAAAGAATTCAAATTAAGGACTATATGACACACAGACGTCTGTTCCTAAGGCAGATATTTTAGGAATACATAAATATATAGATATAGATAATACACACACACTCGAGGCGGGAATTGAACCCACAATCCACAGAGCAGAAGGGTCAGGCCAACGGACAAGTCGCTTATGTGCGTAATATAGTCTGTAAATCTAATGATTTTCGGCCAAATTTCAAGCTGGCGATCTCTAGTTATTATGATTAGAGTAAGTTAAGTTAGGATTTTGACTTGGTATGACAAAACAGTGTCTGTGTCTACTAATTGTTATGTTACCAATAATTTGACATTTTTCTTAAAAACTCACCCCTCCTGTAACCTATTTCCTCTTTTTGCAACATGTCATACATTCCTGGGTAGTCTTTCATTACATCTCTGGTTTCTTCATCGCTGTCTTGGCCATCTTCGGATTTCCAGAGGTCAAAGTTTACCTACAATTTTTTAAATATTTTAAGCATTTTGCAATCTACAATTCAAAACTCCACACATAATAAGCATCTACCATACGGCTTAGTATATATTATTGCGCATGGTTTCTTTATCCGGGAAAATGTTTTTTTTCTATAAAACAAGAGGCAAATGGTTCACCTAAGTGACTACACACGCCCAAGACAACTGCAACACCAGGGGCATTGCAGATGCATTGTTTATTCAGAAACTTTCAAAAAGTTATAATTGACTCAAAAATAAAATAGCACTATAATAAAGGAAGCAAGGTGGTTGTAGCTCAAACAGTAGCCAGCATTTGGGTCGCAGCCAGGTGATAGAAGGGTGTACTATTGTAACACTGGTTGTTGAAATATTCAACATCTTCCATCCATGTTTCAAAAGGCACATAAAACAGTGGATACTGAGTAGAACGACTGAGTGACATTAGTCATGGGATCATAGAGATTGTGGGGGTTCTAGGTATGATCAGACAGCAGTTAGTCATCTTAACTCGCCCCACTGCCACACTGTGTAATTTAAGAGGATCGGATAACATTAGGTAGAAGATTGAAAAGAAAGGAGGATATATATATCAAAATTTGACAACAGTAAGAAGTTAAGCAGCAATCATTCACATATATTTTGTAATAGCTATTTACTTTTAGCCATGCTGGTTTTTGAGGTTGTGCTGTTAGTCTTGGCCACCATGCTGCTTTCTCCTTTTGCAAAATCACCTCAACTCTGTTTTCAAAAATTTTAACTGTTCTTGATTCCTCATTGTTATTCTGCAACAACATTTTTTCACAATAATTTATTTAATCGTTTTCGGAACTTTTTGAAAAGGGATGCAGTCTTGTGCAAATTTTAAGAAAACTTAATTGATGAAACCTGCTTTTTTATTATTCAAAAATAAAATGGATCTAATTCTTTAGAATTAGATCCATTTCATTTAATTCATTTATAAGTTGCAGTATATGAGAGAACTCCTTATAAAAATCTTTTCTATGATGTGTAGACCAAAATAATGTTACAGACACAAGGTACTTACTGATTTTATGGAAGAGAATAAATCCAAATTGAATTCATATTGACTATCACCATGAGCACCAACTCCGCGGGTGGCAAAATTAATTTTGTTATCAACTATACTGATATTTGGCTTCTTAACATTTTTCAAATCAATCTTTAAAGACACATTTTGATCTGTTTGTGCCCAATAAACAAACGGACTAGGAATTATCATATTTAAAGTAGGTATAAATTTTTCTCTCAATACATTTATAACGTTTACAGTAGATACACAAGTCCTTCATAAATCATGGACTTTGTCAAAATTTCCAGAGAATTCTTTTAATATTTGCAAATCCGGCAATTATAATCAATATCCATTATCCACTGTTCAAACTTCAATTTATATATCCTACTCTGTGATTCACTGATCACTGATGATAAATTATTGTAATTTAATAAAAAAAAACCCACAGAGTACATAACTATGTAACCACTGTTCGGCAGTTTTAACTCAGATTAACAACTACGTTTAGAGACGTGAATTTCATA
>JANCMC010033613.1:38154150-38186924 GCA_024363005.1 Charaxes varanes | reverse complement strand
GAGTACATAACTATGTAACCACTGTTCGGCAGTTTTAACTCAGATTAACAACTACGTTTAGAGACGTGAATTTCATATTTTTCTACACTTTGTTATAAATCGAAGTACAAACGTCCGGTGGAATAGTTTTTTAGCATTTTTTTTTAAAGTGAACAGAAAGAGGATTGAACATATAAATATTGTTATCGGTTTATCATTTCAGCTTCTATAATATCTATACATTTATTAAATAAATAAATAAAAAATTAAGATCAACAGTCCGGACGCTCAGAGAATGTGTTTCTGACAGATCGTAATTGCAACATTTTAAATATCTTTTATTTTTTTCTTGTTTTCGCAATTTCCCACACAGGCTAAATGCCCGTGCTATTTGAAAGTACTATGTTGTATTCATTGTTTCCTTCACTCTTCGTTCCTATCGTTCTTTTAGTCCCTTATAGAAAATCCGGGTTTGTCTTTGGGGCAGGCACTTCCGCAGTGAAATGGGCGAGAATATTTTTTATTTAGATTATTAACCAGTGATAATATTAACAATTGAATATTTATGCCAACCTACAATAAAAGTATTAACTTTGAATGAAAATTATTAACAATCAATTAATTTACAAATATAAAGACAATAGTTTTTAAAAGTTAAACCACGTCGAACGCGCTGTTATGTCACCTGTACAAAGTTAAGTAGTGATATAATAAAATAACGTGGCAAATGTAATCGAATATTTTTGTAATGTTAATATAATCTGTCGGTATAATATGAAATAACACGTTGTAATTTTATAATATATAATGTACTAATATTATTGTCAAGGCGAAGACAATATGAAACACAATCTCAAACTCCAAAATAAACTTTATTTTTTTTACTTAAATATTATTTATCGCATGTTTTCAGTATCAGTTTGGAATTCCCATAATTTGTGACACTTCGAAGATCAATTTAGCAGCGAGTAATGAAGCAGATAGCTCTGATCTTGGAATTGACATTTCTTTATCTACAGGCGCTACTTTTGTTTTGGCACCTGTATGTAGACTGCTGCTACAAACGCCGATTGTGATGCATGTAGCTCTATGTGATTGTGTCCCTTATTGTTCAACCATCGTGCATTTGAAACATTACATATTTTAATCAAACCGGAGACGTACGTCTCGTACCAACTAAGACCTGATTTCCATAACTTCTGCATGAACATTTTTAAAGAAACGATTATAGGAGCAATCTAGCCCATTGGACCCATAATTTAGCACCTTTCACATTTTCAGCATTATAAGACAAATTCGTAACTGAACATTCTTCTTGTTTCACGATATCCCTACTATTATTATACATTCCACGATATATTTTAATACTAGTAATTTTTATCACCGGCACTTATAATTTTATTATCAGGTCTTAATGTACATTCTCCAATAAATAAATTATTTTGTTTTCTTTCCCTTCATTACATACCGAAATGTTAAATATATATATTGAATTGAATAATAAATACAGTAAATAACGTAACTAAATATTATTTATGCTATTTATTGTACATCACTAGTCATGACGAATTGACAATATTGAAAGCGATTCTCAGAGCGGCTGGACTGCAAGGAGCCAATTCTAGACGATTTTTCTATTAGAAATTAAACGTGGAAATAGTGAATCTTCGAATTCTTCCCCTGTCAAATGAAAGGCGCATCACGTCTGACTTTTGGCCATAGATTTACTAACTTCAGTATTATTTTGTTGTCTTCACTACTCTAGTCTAAACTCTAAACGATTTTACTCTGTGTTTTGTTCGAAAATTTTGCTGTCAAAAAGCCGTTTGCTTTATTGATGGGTGTCGAGTTTCTTTATTAGATTCTTTATTTTATTAAATATTCGATAGTGTCTTTTCATTTACGTCTCTTAAACATGGTTTAATTACATTAATTATCCCTAAATACGTTTAGTGTCTGTGTGCGACTCTTGTAAACAAATCCAAAATGTCCGTTCCGACCACTGGATTGAGCAAATTGAAGAAGAAACATATTCGAGTAAAACATCAAAAAGTGAAATTGTTTCGTGCAAATGAACCGTTACTATCCGTTTTTATGTGGGGTGTTAATCATACGGTAATTACATTTATTTTTATATGGACATTTAATTAGTGCAGATGCGTATACAATCGCATTTGATCGCTTATTTACAATTATTTATTCATTGTGTAAGTGTATTAGCATCATATTATGCTTACTTAAGATTTCGCTATCGTATATTAATTTCCTGGCAAATGATCAATATCGATAAATAATATTGTCTTGTCTAAATATAACTCTTTATCATTGGAGTGAAGAATTTACGATGAAAAGAAGTGCCAACTAGAGTGCATTTATCAATATAAATCACACAATATGCGTAATAGTCCTAAGAAATATTTAGACCCAAAGAAGAATAATTATTTAACCTAATATGGTTCCTGTTCCTTTCTTATTGTTTTAAATTCCCATAGAAATACTCAATTTTATTTTTACATAATATATCTATTTTTTTTTTCATTTACATTTGATTAAAATCAAAAGTTTGGCAAAGTAATGAATGTTTGAAACAATATGGAATACAATAATTGTTGTATAGAAGTATAACTTCATGAAAAACTAGATATTTTAGTGAATTGATTGAATTTTCTCATTTTATTGTTTGTAGATACAATTACAAAGTAAATACAATATCTAATCATTATACTTTCTCAAAGAGACTGTTTGAGCCATATATAGCACATGTGGGCTAGTATAGTGTGTTCAGTCTAAAACTGCATGCCCTTTCAGTAAAATTCACTACTTTAAAGTGTGAAAGTTATTAATAATTGCAATTAAGTATGTGCAGCAATTTTATTATAAACTCAATCTCAATCACACCCTGCTAGGTCAACTAATCATATTATTGGTTTGGCTGAGTTTTAGCAGTTTAGTGGTTTGGAGGAGCGTGCATTTTTAGACTGTACACACTCTACTTTCTTGTGGTTATACAGTATGATATTACCTGCATACATTGCAACAAACAACACCTAATTCTTTTTTATATAGCTATGACTTAGTCATATCATTGTATAATCACTATAGCCTATTATAAGGTAAATATACTTTTAAATGGTAATGATGAAATGGTTTCTGAATGTGAATTGATAAACTCACCCAGTTATCTATTTTGATTTTACTTCTAGTATATAATAGTAATATAGTGGTGAAAACAAAAAGATTACTTGACTGAGTTTTTTGTGGGCTCTTCTTATTGCAGGATGTGAGGGGGAACCCTCGTAAATTTTGATTAAACTTGTAAATTTTATCACCAAATTAGCTAATAACAATTTATAAAAGTATTATATTCATAAGATTTTGTAAAAGTCTACATGAATAAACAATTTGTAAGCTTCTTTTAAATCTCTTAATGTTAATAAATGTTTTGTTACAGATAAATGAATTAAGTCATGTCTCAATACCAGTCATGCTCCTCCCGGATGACTTCAGAGCCTACTCCAAGCTCAAAGTGGACAACCATTTGTTTAACAAGTAAGAAACTTTAACATATGTGACTGTAAATATAGCATTTTCAGTTAGACAAATTCAGGGAAGTATCATATTTTGTATTCCATGGCAGTCAGTAGCCAAGATAAATCTTGTGTCCCATGGCAGTCAGTAGCCAAGATAAATCTTGTGTCACACACAGACAGTAGCTAAGATAAATCTTGTGTGCCATTGTGGTATTTTTAGTGAAAAGTAGATATATTTTGTCTATATATGATATGGGTAGGCCAACTAAATAAACTTCTTTCAATGATACGGAGTAGGTCGGATAACAAATATAAACCAGTGCTAGAATGGATCACCCATCTATCACCCGGTCGCAGCAAGAGCAAATTAACCTAGAGATCCACTGATCAGGCCACGGTCACCTCGACACAATAGTATAATATATTAGCAGCTCGTATCGAATAGGTGATTCGGTGCGCGTGGCTGAGCAGCGTGTGGAGCCTGTCGCAGCAGTCCACCACGGTGACGGCGTGCTGCGGCCGCTGCGGGCGCCGCACGAGGCCGCGCGCGCCCTGCGACGCCTGCAACCCGCGCTCGCCGCCCGACCTCTGCAAGTTAGGCCTACTTTAGGAACAGACGTCCGTGTGTCATGTAATACTATATATTTATTATTATTATTGAAAGGAAGCTATGTCTGGCACCGGTATTATAAGCCACAAGACGCATGCGCCGTGAACTTTGTACAAGCAAGATTTTTTGAACTTACGCTCAAAAAGAAGATACGAATCCAAATTAATATAGAATTGCAGATTTTTTTAATGATATATAAGTAAGAGCTTAACAGTTATGACGCGTGATAGTTCTGCCTCCTAGGAGGGGTAATGGGTATATTAGGCATAGCTGAAGTATTCCTGGCTGTTCTTTTGGAATTTTTTAATACATGCGTAAAATGTGGGGGTTAAAAAATTGTAATAAAACGTGTGACGCAATTGTAACATGAAGCTTTAGCTAATAAGTTTTCCACAACTAACGCCATCTCGTGATAGGCTGATGTTACTAAGCACAACACAACTAACGCCATCTCGTGATAAACGGATGTTACTAAACACAACAGTTTAGACTGGATAACTGCCATCTGGCGGCGTATAGTATAAGCTTGTATACTGCAACAGTGCTGCTTCACTGTTCACGTTCCCTGGTAAAAAAAAAAAACGGTGTTTTAGAAAATTATTTTTCTATTTTGAACTATATACGGCGAAAAATTTAGTTTACACACCGAAAGCCGCGCATCCTACCGGGTCTCGTTGTGTCTTCAAAGAATCTACGAACATCGTAAAATATACACACAAAATTTGATCCAACTCGGTCCAGCCGTTTAGGCAGAGTAGGGCCACAAAACTTACACTGTCAATTTTTTAACATAAAGATACATGTACATATGTCGGTGACATCGGTGTAGCGAGGAACCTATTTGGCTCGGTAAATACATATTTCGGAATTCTAAGACCAAAATAGTTCAACATGTGGATGTGTACCCGTCAACGCCCGAAGCGCGAACCTTTGTCGTGGGACAAAATACTGACTCTGAACAGGCGTGAGCGCGCGTGAAACCCGTCAACGTCATCGTTCATGCCTGTTTATGGAAATTCATGGTACTAATGTGGAGCCGTCTTCATAAGTTAATGACCAAAGTTTTTGATTGCGTACATTCTGAGGCTTGAATTTTTTACAGCTACAAGTGGTCGCAAACCTCAATACTTGGTAGTAAATGAAACTTGCACGTTCCTGAGAAAAATAGTCTTGACACACAGACAAACGGATAACTTTTGTTAAGATAAAAATGCATAGGTACAGATAAAACGGCCTCTCATATTCTCTGAAGGGCTTATAAAATAAATATATAGGACTATATGACACACGGACGTCTGTTCCTAAGGTAGACAACTTAATGGCTGTGTTATAGATAACGGAGGCCTGTTATACACAAATATATTTTTTTTTTAGAATTATATAAATACATGCATATAGATAATGCACCCAGACTCGAGGCGGGGAACAAACACCCCCGGAACCCCCCCCATTACTTATTTTTACTTTCAAACTTTTTTTACTTAATATTCATATTTTACTAGAAAGACTGTTACCTACGAGTCCGTCCGTGGCATGAATTTAGTGATTTTGAAAGCAAAGTAGCATAAAAAAAAACCTGGCTGTGGTAATAACTGCTTAACATAGCGATCGACTCATATGCCCACCAAATTATGTATTTTAATAATAGTTAATGAAGCGGTTAATTATATTGAAATGTTATTTTAATGTTGGATGGGCATATCGAAACAATTGTTAGATTGGCTGCTGAGGACGTTGAAACGAAACTGCTTTATCATTAACTTACTTTAAACCTAAAACGCATTCGTGACCGCTTACGTTTCTTATCCCTATATAGAGATATAGCAGAGGTTTATCTACATACATTACCTCCTTTGTATAATCAAACAAGATCCTTAGTCTAATTTATGTAAGATTTTTTTTTTTCAAATTTCACACCACGGGCTAAATGCCCCTGCCATTTGTAAGTTATTATATTACGTTATTCTATTTCTTTCACTCTTCCTTTGTTGTTTACAAAGTTCCATTTTTGCAGTTCATTGGAAAGCTTTAGACAAACCCGAACTCCGCTCCGGGGCACCCATTTCCGTGATGAGATGAGTGTCAATGTAATAGATCCTCCATCACTATGAAACTGTAAATACATAATAAAAATGGCCAAAAGCGTGTCAAGACACGCTTCTATAGAAGGGTTCCGTATCTGATACGTCAAAAATCTTTATTTAACTTAAAGATATATAATAGACATAAGTCTCTAAGTCTTATAGTTTGGAAATGCTAGTGTCCCCCATAGCATTTCCACCTAACGGGCAGACAGACTAACGGACGGACGGCGGACAGAGTATAATTATTAGGGTTCCTTGTAGTACTACGGAACCCTAAAAAGATTCATATTATTATAAAAGTTCTGATATAATCTATAAAGACCTTCGTCTTCCAGTTCTGGATTCGCTAGACTATCACTACCAGCCAGTATTAGGTTGACATACGCCATGGATCCAATAATAAGGAGCGTAGCGATGCTGGTAGCTACCTGTAACATAACACATTTTTGGATTTGAAATATATAACGTATCTCTGATGGCGTGGCGACGCATCATCACGCTGTCAGTGCTTTCCAAACTTTTTCACACCTTTTTGTGTAACCTACTGAAATTTTGATATTTGCTTTCATTGTGTTTATCATTATATTAGGAGCCCCAGATATAGCTTTTCCTCGAATAAATAATAAAAGTCTGAGAGTTAATCCTGATATTACACCTCCACCCGAAAGAAATGAAACAGATGATCTCACAAATCATTTGAAAGAATTGGGAATAGAGGATGAGATTCAGAATTTGATAGAACAAGTCCATAAAATCACAGCTTTGGCCTTGAAAAATGCTAGAATAAAACTATGCAATAATACTAACACTTATAACAAACAATACATAATCGTAAATGACGAAAAACCTAATAATGTAACAGGAATTGTGACATTTGTTGTAAGTCACGTTGGGAGGGTATTAAATTATGCCATGTCAAATTTGACCATTTTCTGTGATGAAAACACTACTATCGAGCTATTACAAAGAAAAGGATGTGGTAACGGCTACAGATGTCCTGTAAGTTACAGATCAACTCTATCGGGACCTGTTAAATACTCTACACAGCACAGGCCCACAATGTATCGACCTACAAAACATGATGGAAAGGGTTATAAACCACAGTATGCAAATTGGTACAGATCGCGAAATGATACTGAAGAATCTTTGAATACTACTAGAAAGAAACGAGATGTGGCTAGTACATTAAATATCACTAACATCACCGACACTAAAGTACAATACAATACTAACTCAAATGCAAAAGTCCAAACTAATATTACAGATGGAAATGTAGAAAGAGATGCTATTCAAACTATAGAATCGTTGAGAATAGCTACACGAGTGTTTAAAGCCGAAGAAAATAAGTTTCTTCCCGCAAGAAGAAGTTATCGTGATGATAGAAAAAGAAGGTAATAAATCTTTGTTAAAACCTTAAGCTACTGGAATAATTTTATATGCATGTTTTAAACATTTTTATTTGATGTAATGTATTTTAGTACTATAAATGAAGATGAACCATTAGACAGAGATTTACCTAATAGATCGCCAGAAAGAAATAAACGGAGAAGGAAAACAACAAAGCACGATCAGTCAAAGGAATTAATAAATATTAGCATACAATCGAATAAGGAAAAAGGAAGAACCGACATAAATAAAGAACGGTCGAGATATGGGGACGATGCTACAGATATCGAGGAACAGAGGTATTATACAGTATAGAATTACATTACAGTACATTTTTTTAGTCCTGTTATCGCAACAAATTTATGTTATGTACATTTAGTTAGTAAAAAGAAATGAATGATGTAGTCTAATCAATTTAATTTTTGCCATTAAAATAACCTTGGACGACTTGAAATATACTAGTGTGTCCTGAAAAATATTTTGACCAACCTATCAAAATCGGCCCATTAGAATAGGCATGACGACTCGTAAACGTAATCATTTCAACGTTCAAATTATGGGTGTATCTGATAAAATAATAAAGCTTACGAAAGGTATTTATTTTTATATTGCGAGCGAGATTAATAAGGATTAACGAAAAGGGAAACTACAAAATACAACAATCCACCATGACAGCTAAAACACCCAGCAAAGCATAAAACGTTACCGTATATTATAAGTGCGCTCCGTTAAGCGATCGCAACGTTTTAAAGTGCTCATTCAGCTGAAATTCGATACTTGACGATAGCGATCGTCGAGGTGACGCTTATAGTTGAACTCACTGTTAACAAAATGTGACGTCATAACAACTTCGAATGTTTTGGAGGGAATTTAAGTCCTTCCTTAAATTTATAGTGTTTTTTTTCTATAAAAACGTTAATTTTCGCAGAAATATTATTTTTTTGCCAATAGGAGATACTTTAGAACATGTAAACCTATTTTTCCAAAATTTGTCGTCATGCCTATTATTCAGATACTCTTTGAAATGGAACCTTTTTTTATATTTTTATAACAGTTCAGAATATTATTCTGGACACAATAATATTTCGTAAAAGAGTTAGGAATTATATGTGTGTCAATTATTTTTAGTCTAAATTTATAAGACTATTAATCTTTGCACGATTGCTATGCACAGCTGTGAGAGTTAATAATGTGAGAAAATACTATGCATTTATGTAAACTAATACTAGGTATTAATATCTATTCAAGTGACCGAATGAATGACCGAAAAAGGAGTGGCTTAATAAATATCCAATAATTTATTAAATATTAATAATTAATCTATTTTATTTTACGTTATGTTTAACTATTTCTATGATCTGAGTGTTTAACACAAATATAGTCATCTATAATTATACAGTCATTTATAATTTTAATGGTGTCAGATCACAAGAGAGAAGAGTTACCAGAAAGAAAAGAATAAGAGCACAGTTACCAGAAACAGTAACTCTTTCTAAGGCAAATGAAGAATTTTACGCGCAAAGGTTGTGGCCAGACGGGATTGTTAGATACTTCATCAAAAAGAACCCTAAATGTAAGTTTGAAACTGATTTACTGAAACACACTAAGATAAGTGGTAAGATAAACTAACATTATTACCTTAGAGAAAATAGGATACTCATTTCTCAAAGCCCGGCCACACAACTGCCCGGCAACAATTTCTGGTAGTGCATACCAGAAAACTATGGACAGACAACTATGGGCGTCGGTAGTCAAGCGAACCGCCTGCCCATTTCCCCCTTATTAAATTACAAAAATAAACTCCAGGAGTGCTCACAGAAGTGTAAATTTAAGATATAGAGGTTTTGGCAGTGTCACGAGATAAATGGCTTTCTATGGGACTCTCATATGGGAGTTTTCACTTCAAAGACTGATAAAGTTTCCTTCTTCCTAGCATATACTTATCCCGGTCTTGTAACAGGGTCCCCTTAGACAAAGAAAAAGGTTGATAAAAACTGATGAAGTAAAAGCATATAAATATCTTATATTTTTTTAAAAGATAAAATACATGGTGTGAGAGTACGCATAGAGGAAGTCAACACAATACTGAAGGAAAAAACTTGTGTGCGTCTCGAAGAAATCTCTGAACAAGACCTGTGGCATTACACCGACTATTTGGTTATTGACACCGGCCCGGATTATGTCACAGGGAGAGTCGGAGGGAGACAAGTAAGTTTATGTTATTCAAATATACGAGTGTATATCTGTGAGGTGTTGTTATAATGTAAAGGGTATACTGGGGTCATCCATAAATGACGTGATACATTAAGGGGGGGGGGGGGGCTGGTATCACGGAATTGTGAGGACAAATCACGACATAAGTCATAGGCCCTCCGTTCGCATAACTTAAAGGGAAAGGAATTACGGCGTAAGTCATAGGGCGCACTCACTAAGTGTCCCACCAATTGGCCCTCGTGGTATTGCAGGCGAGGCGGAGCTGGAGTCCGTGAGCTCGGAGCCGTCCAGCCGCGAGGCGCGCAGCCGCGAGGCTTCCTCCGCGGGGGACAGCGACTCGCCGCCCAACGAGCCGCTCAACACCTCGCTGCCGGCCGGGAAGGCGCCGTAATCAGGCATGCAAAGTCACAAATAATTCAATATTTTAATATAATGTCTGTCCGATCGCAGTCCTCCCCAAGTATCTTCAAACTATAAGACGTAGGGATTTGATATTTCCTGCAGCCCCCCATTATAAACGAGAATTCTCGTCGAGTTTTACTTCCCTTGTAAATTAATTATATTTCGGTCTTGCTCATACTGTGATGTCCAAAAAACGTTGCATATTTAACTAGTGCAACTGAATTATATTGTGTCAGCGTTTCCCAAATGGTGGGTCCCAAAAAAGTCAAATAATAGGTTTTTCATATTTTATCATTAATCCTTTATTAAACAAATTTTGAGATAATTTAATTTTTCCCACCTCGTGTCTGGGTGTATTATCCGGATGTATGTTTTTATATATTTCTAAAAAAAATATATTTGTGTATAACAGGCGGCTGTTACCTATAACACAGGCATTACGTCGTCTACCTTAGGAACAGAAGTCCGTGTGTCATATAGTCCTGTATGAATTTATTTATTTTTCCTTAATATCACATTTGAGTTATATGCTACACTGTCCTACTGTCATTCCCATTCTTCCTTCATTTTCTACTTTTTCTGTCTTCGTCGTTTTCTTGTAATCTAACTGCCCCTTAGCCCTCTTTAGTGCGTCCCTGTTCCAAGTAATCTCCTAAACAGCTGAGCCGTTTTAACGGGACTTGCAATTGCAAATAGCTGACGAAACAAAAAACCTAACGCCCATGGACATCTGCACGACGAAGGCTAACAGATGCATTGCCGGCCTTTAATGAGCTTTAGGCCACCGGGAAGTCTCACAAACCAAACGAAACGCGACAATAATACCATCACTTGACATGACAGTATTGCCGCCACTTCACGCCGATCTCATGTGAGAAAGAGGGCCGCAAGTCCGAATTATTTTTATATCAGATGTACAGTGAATAACCTAGAATTCATTACCATTCTTTCCTATCATGGGTTACGTCTTTGCCGCAAAAGCATTCAAGTCATCTCCCCACCTCATCCTCAGCTTAACTGACCGTCGGTGTTAAGGTGACTTAAAAATAGATATTACACTTAACCCTGCTGAACAATTCCCATAGAATCCAATTAAATGGGACAAAAACCGCATAGAAAACCAGCCACACAGAAACTTATAAGGTGTATAGGTCCTGTGTGGCTTTTGTCTCATTTAATTGGATTCTATAGGAATTTTTGAACAGGGAATAGTTATAATTTTACAGCATATGATATGGTGCGGGGTTTGTGAGACTTCCCTGTGGCCTAAACTCGTCATTAAGGGCCGGCAGCGCATCTGCTGGCCTTAAGACTTATATTGTCTTAATAGGTAAGTAGGTATGTGAGGAGGTCGTGGCCTAATCAGTAGTCGGTATTTGAATCGATCGTTAGGTTAAGCAGCTCTTGACGTGACCGGGTGATTGATGGACGATCCATTCTATCACTGGTTTATGTTTGATATCCGACCTCCTCCGTGTTTCGGAAGACACGGCTTGTAGCCGAATTGGGCCGGCGCGTCCGGGTACCAGTACCTCTTTCTCACATGGATCTTTTATTTACATGGAGATTGTTTTTAGACAATATCTTTCATGTAATTTGGTCTCTTAATATCAAATACACTTATGTATTATATATAATTATCAGCTATTTATGAAGATTTCACGAAGCGTATATATATATAATTGATAATTAGTTACATAAAAAATAAAGGAAAAGTACCCCAAAGAATTTTGGTGACTACAAATAAAACAACAGCCCAAAGGCCACGTCTGCTCACTGCGGATCACTGAACGTGAATGGCTGACGCTAACTACCCGATCTGGTCCTTTATTGTTACATAAATTCATATTCCTGGGTGGCGGCACCGCGACCAGACTAGATTCCGTAAGCCTACTTGTAGTGAAGTTGTTTAAAGGCGTCAGTAGTATTAGTGCCTTTTACAAATAATAATAAATAAATATATAGGACTATATGACACATGGGCGTCTGTTCCTAAGATAGACAACTAAATGCCTGTGTTATAGGTAACAGCCGCCTGCTATACACAAATATTTTTTTTTGAAATATATAAATACATACATATAAATATACACCCAAACTCGAGGTGGAAATCGAACCCACGACTCCCGGAGCGGAAGGTAGGGTCACTACCCGCATTTGCTGGCCTTCAGAAAAAAAAGATAGGGGCCGCAGGCCAGAGTTGACCCGTGGGATGCACGTTGCCAACCGCTGCTTTAAGCACTTCTATTCTCACGAAAGACAACATTTCGTTTAAATTTAAAGACACATAATTCAATATGGATTCTGGCACTGGTAACCTTCCTTACTACTTTACTACTACTATCAGCACTTTCTAGCCCACAGCTGGGAATAGTGCCTCTGTTTTTGCTTCTTACAACTCGCATCGAGCTATAGGGCTCTATAGCTCGATGCGAGTCATACAGTGTAAAAATGCTCAAAATCACGTATGAATCTCCGTTGGCACATTTTTGGATTCGCTCACCTCTAACACTAGTAAACTTAATTGGGGATCGAAAACAATAGGTATATTTAAATTAATTATTACTGTAACTTTTATAAAAAGTTGTGAATTGCAATGATAAACACATTTGAAAACAAATATGATAAAATTACTAAAAACATAACAAGTTAAAGCTGCAAGCGGAGCTGAGCGGGTGTGTGTATGAGAGTTTGTTTCTATATGCATAAAGTATAGGTGTATAAATGTTTTTAACTGTTTATGGGTTTCAATTTTTAGAAGTGACTACCGACGCCCATGGACAACTGCAACACCAGGGGGATCGCAGATGCGTTGCCGGCCTTTGAGAAATGAGTGTGCTCTTTTTCTGAAGGTCCCTAATTTGTATCCGTTTGGAAATACAGACACTGGTAATGTTTAAAATGATGGTCAATTTAGTTGACAATTAGTAAAGGCTTTGGGAATGTGGGCGTAGAATAATCAAGCAAGGTGAATAATAAAGGCCATAGTTTCCCTAAGTGAACACTATGTGAAAGACAATGATGACAATGACGATGACATCATTAAACCACACACATGAATGAATCTACACCAATAATGTTGTGAACATCTGTGCTTCCAACTGAACAATTTCTTGATGGCGAGATGACTTTATATAGCTGGCACATTCATGCACACTAATAATGAGGGTAGTAAGTGAAGGTATCATCAGTTCCTATACATTTTATTAAATATGTTCTTCCTCAATACCATATTATATAAATACACAAATTGAATATATACTAGAAATCGCCTGGTCGTCGAAATGCACCCATTAATCTTAGGTTTGTGTTCTATATGCCATTTAGAGTTATATACAAAATTTCACTTCTTTTTACAATGACATAGCAATATTTGACAATTAATATTTTTATCATTATATCGTCATGGGGCTTTGACACAGTATTATAGTAAAAATTAAGCATGTGCGTAAATTGTTTGGCATTAGGTGCGTGCGGTTTTGTTTCAATAATTTAATGTATTCATAATGCACATATACACAACAATTATAAAAATATAAGCATTTGCACATGCATATAAACTATAACTGTGCCAAATTTCATAGTCTTCCGTCTGCCCAAAATGGTACCGAAAGTTTTCGCTTCACGTATTAATATATATTAAATTATTAAGATATTGTATTTAAATGTCAATTTACCTCGGCTAAAAACCATTCCTCCGCTATAGATTCACTCCAAGCGTTTTTAGTCACAAGATATTTAATAGCCAGATTTATATGAGTTCCTTTTGCTGCAGCCTCACGGACCACATCCCGCTGAGATTTTTCTTCCCAACAGTTCCAAATAATCTTCTCGTTTTGACTCAGACCTTCCATATTTCTAATCAGAACTTCTTAATACACCTCTAACACATATTATTAAATTGGAATCTTATCTTATATAACGCTATAACTTTAGCAAATAAACAATAACATTATCGCCATTCCCTTGAATCTAAAGCAAACAAAGTTATATTTTTCTAATGCATCATTTAAAATGTTTAATAACACAGTAAAATCTTACAGTAATCTATTGTACCTTTTGTTACTGTATTGTGATTATATCTAAAAATCTTACTTAATTATGAGCAATCAGCAATGAGAACAATAGAAAAGGATATCAATTCATGATAATAAAACAATATTCTTTAAAGTTTTGGTACTATAAACTGACATTTGACTGTTGACATAAGTATACAAAATATAGATTGGCAAAAAGTAGGCCAAAGAGTAGTATTAAAAAAAAAAGCTATAATGTATCTTGTTCAGTATATAATTTAAACGTTGTTACCTAAGCATCTTAGTTTGATAATTAGCTAATTTAGAATAAACAGACTAAAAGAAAACAATCTAAGTTAAGCATGGATTATTCATCATGGGATCAACGGCACTTAGCGTTAACCTACACTAAATTATTCTGTTGTTGCTAAGCAACAATTTTTGTAATACAATTATAGCAATCTTAATTTCTCATTTTATCTAAGTTTTTATTACTAAAGCGATTACTTAGGGTCTATTTAGAAATCATATTTAGAAAAAAAAATTAGTTAGACAAATTTAATAAAAAAATAAGTTTTGTAAAGTCGTAATGGCTGATGAATTGCAGAAGGCCCATTTATTTTATGATGAAATCAATAAAATTCGAGTAATTGAAAATTCGGTTCTAAAGGAAACTGAAGATTTAAAGGATACCTGTAAAGAATATGAAACAAGTTAGCAGTTTAAAAACTATTTGTTTCTAAAATTAGAAAACGTTTTCTAAAGGGATAAATAGTGATCTACTAAATTTACTTTGCGCTATGGCTAATATATAATTTAACTACTCCAGTTAACCTTTATAAAAGCTTGTGATCCGAGTGGCCGTAACAACACCCCAGGGGGTTCGAGGTTTGAACCAATGACGGATTTCAAGTGATAAGGTGCATGGAAAGGATACTTCATACAACGTCAATATAATGTTTCCTTTGGTTTTTCAGAAGTACAAGACTTTGGCAAAATAATAACATCGTTATTAGAAATGTTAAAAGAACTAGGTGATAATGTCGATACAAAAAAAATGGCGGCAATAGGTGCGACTAATCTTTTAAAATCTATAGCGAAAGAAAAAGAAAGCGAGCAAGCCAAATTACAGGTAGTTTAAGTCTTTATTCAATATAAGAACAATAAATGGCAAATATATAAAAGTCCTTTTGGTTTTAACTTTTTATTCTTTCAGGCAGAAATTAGTGACAAAACCATGGTCCTGGAGCAATTAGACAGCGAGTACGATGCCCTTCAAATATTAGAAGCCACTCAAATGGAAACTATTGAATACTTGACACAACTAAGATAGGAAGTATTAAAAACGTCTATCTTTTATAGTTTTATTTTAAATTATAAATATTCAAGAATATAAAAAAAATGTAGTCTTATTTTCCAACACCCCTATTGAATTAGTATCAATTTTCTGTATCAATATCGTGTAAAGATTTCCCTAAACGGTCAATTATACTGTGTAATATCATATTGTAAAATGTTATTGACCGTATACGACACTACATTTTTTCAATTGCATCGTGTAGAGGCATTATTTTTATCATTCTACACCAGCGTCATTTCGTTGTATCTTCGAACGATAATTTGCTGTTTACAAATGGTCATTTTTAACTAGCCCTTCATAGAAGATGGTCCTCCTTATATTCTAATCTCCATATTTGAAAGGAAAATGTCTCCCTACTAACCCTTCTTTTTTTTGCTGGGAAATGCTTTTACGCACTGTCCTATTCGCAAATGATCCCATAATATAGCTACATTTGTTCCACCATACATTGCCCTGGCAAGTCTGGAAGTCCTTGAAGAAACTTCGGCTACCTTTTATTAGCTAGTACTATGGAACAAGCATTAAAAAGTGACGTAAGAAAAAAATTAAATATTTTATGTACTCTGCTGGTCTTGAGGATGAGCTATAAAATTAGGCAGTTACAATAGATCTTACTGGTCGCAGTAACGACAAGGCCTCTTGTTCTGCCTCAAAAAAAAAAATCTATGTCTTTACTCTATACTAATATATAAAGCTGAAGAGTTTGTTTGTCTGCTTATTTGATAGCCATATGATAGCATTAGCCCGTATATCTAGGAAGGCTACAGGCTATACATCATCATACTGAATAGATACTAGGATGGAGGGATGAACGTACAGAGCGAAACCATAAAAGGTTGCATGTAGGACTAAGGAACCTTAAATAGGCCTTCCACACATTTAGGTGCAATGTACCGAATTAAAGTGAATATCGAAACCATTTGAACAGACGAAATATTCAAATAAATTGATTCAATTGTGTAGAACGATGTAACATATAAAAGAAGAATTATGTATAATGACTAGTGCTAATGAAGAGGTCGTAACTTAACAGCATTTGAGTCAATCGCTCGGTTAAACAGTCCGTACCGCGATCGGGTGAAGGATGGGTTACTTTTCATATGAATCGGTCAAGCCGTTTCAAAACAACTCCTATAAGGACACAAATTCAAACCTAAGCAAGCAAACACACATACACAAATACACACACATGCATAAACAAGCATACTTATGTACATATTTCAATGTTTGTTTTAAGCTTTTCCTATATAAACTATCTGAGAAGAAATTGTTTACGGTATTTAAAACTATGTATACCAGAAGTCAGGGCTACTTAATGTAACGCAAATTATATAGTTTTTACAATAAATGAAGAAATTATTAATCATTAAAAATACACTTCAATACACGCGCACACGTATGTATAAAAAAGTATTTAATGTCCCTCGATGTGATATTTAATAGATTCTAATGCCGGAGCCAAACACATCTTCATTTGAATGACTGACTATTTCAATTATAATGTAGTGTGGTCGAGGACTATGTGTAACTGCGCAAAGTTATGTAGAACTTTGTGGACTTCCAGGACAAAAGTGTGCAAACACTTTGAGTCTATGTCTAGCTCCGGTATAACAATTCGAAAAGATTATATAAATTGTTCTAGAAACAAACCAAGTAAGGACGGTTATGCCATTCATTATTTTTATAATAGGCACATTTCCCTACCTAATTTTAGTACAGTAGTATATAAACACTTTAATTTCTGTATACTGGTGTGACTGTAAATAAAGATCTTCTTATTCTTGTCATAAGGGCTATATATCTCAATGGGCCGTCAATGCATGACGTCACAAGTGGCACGGTGGGCATGCCCATCAGATTAATAGAAGCTACTGGCCATGCCCACCGTGCACATCAGGGTGGATCCGCGCAATGCTGACAGCTGGTTTTTGTCCTTTAGATTTCATATATTTCATTTTACCGCTAAGTTATTGAATCTCCAAGTAATCTATATATAGATTTCACTCTAAAGAGTTCTGTATTTCGAACTAAAGTTCGACATCACTTTGCCGTGTGGGACCAAACACGGTGGACCCAGTATTCTTGGTACACTTGTAGAAATGTATTTCCCAGGGCAAAAAGGCATCTTTATTCTGAAGCGAAAGGCAAACGCCGTTTAAAATCCGGCACGCAGAGGACGACCGAACTACAGAGGAAGACGCTCTGCGAACCCTCTTCCTCCATCACTATGATGGTGACGTGAGTGGAGTGGAGGTATATGGTGCTTTGCGAGGACAGATTTGCAGCGCTCACAACACAAAAGAGGAATAAAGCTTCTCTTCCTTTCTTTCTTATTTGGTTGTGAAGTCGATTTTCGCGTGTCTTCCTGTATTAAATAAATTATTACATACAATTTCTACGTATTAAGGTGTTAAACCTTAGGAGGACACGTCCGCGTGCTTAATTATGCCATATTATATTGAATTACATTTTACTGTAAATGATGTCTGAGGGCTTACACAATTTTATGCGAACGATGTCGGGGGAAGCAGCTAGTTATTAATAAATAAAAGAAATAAATAAATATATACAGGACTATATGACACACGGACGTCTGTACCTAAGGTAGCCCACAGCCATATCCTCTGCATCCCGGTTCTCGACAACCTCCACGCGCTTAGGCGCTCGGACGCCCCAATCTGCTTAGATCCCAAAACTGAGTGTGGAGGACACAAGGTATCCGGAATTGGCCTCACAGGAGGCACCCGCGGAGTACCGGCTCTCAATCGAGAGCCCCAAACGGGACTTCGCAAACGGCTCGCCAAACCCCCCGCCCTTTGATGCTGTGAAGGTCACGTTGACCAAAAGCATATACGAACAGAAAAAAAATCCTCTGCAATTCAGGTGGTACTTTTTCTTCTTGGGTGTCATCGGGATTCTGGGGATGACGTCAGACGGTAGTCGGTCATCTCAATTCTCCCCTCAGCCACATCCTCTGCATCCTCGATCGGAAGCCCCACCCGGGGCTTCGCAAACGGCTTTGCTTCGGCTCGCCCTAAACCTGACGCTGTGAAGGTCACTCTGACCAACAGCATTATACGTTCAGTAGCAGAATCTGGTACTAGAACGAGATAACGCTAGAAAGTAGAAGATACACTAAGATATCAATATAAAAATAGGCTGTTGCACGTTTCATCTGAACTAACAAAAACATGTACAGTTTTCCGATACAAAAGTGGTTTTATAGGGGAGGAGTGGGGGGTGGAATGGGTAAAAATAAAAATTTCGACTGTAGGATCAATTTATTGTAACAAAAATACAAAATTTACGAGAGCACCGCAGAATACGGCGGGCGGCGCCATAGACACGCGCGTCCTGAGGCCCCAGCACGAACAATTTGAGCCGTCCGAGTCGATGATTCGACTTTGGAAATATTCGTGCTGGGCCCACATTGCCCCCCCCCCCCCCCCCCCCCCCCCCCGCGGCGGCCTCCCCACGCGGCAACCGGGCGCACGCACACACACACGCACCCGGGGGGAACCTTTTTTTCCCCTTTCGACATCATTGCCATCTCGTTATGTAGCTACATCATTATCTATTTAAAAGTTGTGGAAGAGGTTTTGAAACTAAGGGGAGGAATTACAGAAATAAGTTCTAGACACGATTTACAAGTCGTCTTCATTGTAAAAATATTCATCTTTGTTTAAATAATTGAAGTAAATGGAGTGTCTTTATACTCATGTGTATGGCAGATTGTGGCATGACACGTAATAAAACTGTCAAGTCAACTAACACCTACCATCGCACAAATAAATGATTTAATTTGATCTATACATTATAATTATACAATTTTTGTTATATTGTAAGTACTTATACATCGAATAGAACTTATGAAATGCGCCACCTCTTTATAACATCCACGTCAACAGTTATAATGACGCCTTCCTGGAACTAACTCTCAATGTTGCTTGTGTAATACGCTTGTAGTTTCATGTTACAAAATTAATAATAACTTGTAAGTATATAAACCGCTTTTCAACGTGAAGCATTTGCTAGTTTCTTGCACTTTATTCGTTTTGCTATTGACACATTAATGTTACTCGTTACGATTCATAGAAGAGTGATTATGCTATATGATTTATTTTACCGTTTTTGTTATGTCTTCTTAGATTTTTGTGTTTGATATTAACATTCTCAATAAATTTCTAGAGTAGTTCCTATTAAACGCAGGGAGAAAATATATAACTTATAAGCAAATAAAATTATTTCCAAGCTAATTATTTTCATTTCGCTATTGTAATATATTTTCTTGTAACACTTTGGTATGTCTTTTTAGATTTTTGTGCTTGATATGAACAATTTGACCTAATTTCTATAGTAGTATCTATAAAACTCAGGACGAAAATATATAACTTATAACCAAATAAAATTATTTTCATTCATTTCATTCTTTTATAATAATATAGTCTAAATAACACACATGTATATTTGATATACAGATTTATACAGCATAAGGAATTGTATGCCTGAAATGGATGCCTGTAGATGTCATAACTTTATCGTGTTTCAATTATTTCACAGCCGGCTGATGGCTCGAATTTTCGTTGCAATGTGACACGAATATCATATCGGAGGTAAACTTGCGGCAGAGTGATAACCAGAAAATTTTGTGTAAAATATTAATTCTTAAATGAAAGTCCATTTTATATCTACATTTTGGTTTGTCTACCAAGTTTTTTTGATACAGTTTTTTTTATTTAATATTTGACAAAAATGGTTTCTCATTTCCTGCGTTCGCGGACTGCGGATTTTACAAACTCTGGCTTGGAATACTCCCTTTTATCGTCATTTAGGTAAAGATGACCAATTTCTGTGACGACAATCACATTTTGCCTTCCGTGGATTTTTCTGAAGGCGAAAGAGGAAATGCTACCTGTATTTTGTGTCACCTTTGTAGTAATCCACGTCAAAATTGGTTGGTTGACTTTGCGCGACCTTGGACAATTTTTGGGGTTCCATAGGACACTATAAGGAACCCTTATAATTTCGCTCTGTCCGTCCGATTATCTGCCTGTAAGGTGGTCTCCCCCTAGCATTTCCAAACTATTAAACGTAGAGACTTGAAATTTTCCATGTTGATAGAACATGCTAAAAACTCACTAGGAAAATTATTTTGTACGAAATCAACTAACAACTTTTGAAGTTATTTAACAATACGTTTATAGCGTATCAGATGCGGAACTCTTCTAAATGAGCGTGTCTTGACACGCTCTTGGCCTTTTTTATTCTTCTAAGGCATCAAGGTCTAAATTTTATGGAATTTATTTTTATATTACTTTCTATTACGTTTCTCAGTATAAAAATGTTTGTGGTAGTCGAAGCTTGGTGATTTTTTTTTTCTATAATGGAATCTGTATTACTCGCTCTAATGCGATGTTAACGAGCCCGCTTCAGAGCGTGAATATTAAAAACCAGTATATTTTCTTCTGATTTTCGAATAGCACCGGCATACAGTTTATGTATATATATCACTAGATTTCTAAATATATTTTATCTTTAGAGAAACATCCCTCATCTGATTATGTCAATTTTCAAGGTTATGAATCATTAGAATATTGATATGTATCATACCCAAAAGTGTTGCTAATAATCTTGAGTATTCTTTAAAAGAATATATATATTAATTTATTGTCTTTTCCTTTTTCTTCGTTAATATTAAACAAAGGAAATGTCGCACAATTCTTATTATCTCGATTTTCTTCAACGGCTGTTATGAATTAATGTACCTTAGACTGATTGCCGTTCAAAATAATTGTCAATTTTGTATAAATTTTTCTTTGTTAATCTTGCATTCATTCTATAATTAATTAATGTTTCTCTATAATGCCGGAGCCAGACATAGCTTCGTTTAAATGATCATTTCAATAATCATGTAATGTGGCCGGGGACTTTATGCCATTTCACAAAGTTTTGTAGAACTTTGTAGACTTCATGTACAAAAATGTACAAACACTTTGAGCTATGTCTGGCTCCCGTTTAAGTGACAGAAGCAATTTTACTAAGTAGGAATTCTAATCAAACTTGCACAGCACTTTTGATGGTAACAAACTACGCGTAATGAGTTTGTTGAACTTTAACGTAGCCAGGTATCTCGCGCGGCGCGATTAGCTAAATCGTTTCAGCATTAAAGTTGGGATAAAGCATGTTTTAACACTTTCTATACTCATTATCTGTAATTTAAAGGAAATTTTCAAAGAGATGCCATGAGCGCTTACGCCAGAGCCATGTGTACATACATCCCTTTTTAGGGTTCCGTAGTCGTACAAAGAACCCTTATAGTTTCGCTCTGTGCGTCCGTCCATCTGTACTATCCCCTAGGATTTCGAAACTATTAGATGTACAGACTAAAAATTTTCCATGTTGATAGAATTGTTAAAATGCTAATAATTAACCGATAGAATCAGGCGTTACTTTGAGGAAATGAATTTCACATGGACATGGATCATGAAAAGCACGAAAAACTAAACTACTTTGCTTTAATCCGCGAATGAATACAAGGGAAAATTGGTGTAATGCTGCAACCCGAAAGCTACACCACCGAATCCGCCACCAAAGCAAAGCACTACACTGACTTTCCGATGTGGGGATTTTTTTTTGTAAGAAATTGATCATTAAATATTTCAGAACCCCTCCTGTGGGCCTAGCACGTACATTGTTATCCTAAGTAAAGTCGACTCGTCGACTTACTTCGGTTGAAAAAGTTCGTGCTAGATCGTCTGATGGAGCTGAGCCTTCAGAGCGAAACGTGCGACTTCAACAATGTACTGTATTGTTTTAATAGAGAGAAGGGGGCGTATAGCGGGAACAAAGGGTTGATTATGCTCACCGGTGGGCTATTGAGGGTTGATTTCGCCCACCAGTGGGCTGTTGAGGGTTGATGACGATGGCTTAAATTAAAAGTTTTTATTAGGAGTGGGTGCGACAATACCCCAACGGTGGTGGGGTTTGAACCAGGTACCTTGCGGATTTCAGACCATACCTTATACCGTTGACCTATTGAGGCTCATAAAATAATAATAACTTTACATTTTGGGGTTGGCTCCATACATGTAAAGGAGAGCTGATATTTTTTTACATTCAAGTCCATTGTGTGGGATATCATTGTATAGCTCTTTAAAAAATAAAGGTGAGGTTTCGTACACACCTACAAAAAAAATCTAACTTGAACAATAACGAAAATACTAAACTTAAGCGCGCGAAGCGGGGACCGCGGCTCCGCCATCGGCGCGGTTGGAGGGTGTTGTCTCCAATCTAGCGACGGAGCGCTTTTTACGTAAAACAGCCCACTGCTCATTAATCACAGCTGTTGTTCACAATACAAATTTATTAATTTAATAACTAGTTCACAAGTTAATCAAATTATTATGTAAATATCGCTTTTCAAAAATTCAACATTCTAACACTCGCGGGCTATAAAGAAGGGGGTCGCTGGCCACGCGTTTCCGACCGCTGGTATAGGTGATATTTTCTTCTTATTAAGGCTTTGGGTATTCGCATGGCGTTAATATTTGAATCGTTCCCTATATAGAAATATTTCTGTATAACTGGCACCTGTTACCTATAACACAGGCAATAAGTTGTCTACCTTAGGAACAGACGTCCGTGTGTCATATAGTAAATAAATATATACAGGACTATATGACTGTTATACACAAATATTTTTTTTAACAAATATAATAATACATACATATGGATAATACACCCAGACTCGAGGTGGGAATGGAACTCACGACATCCGGAGAAGAAGGAAGGCAGGGCCACTACCCACTACGGGCAACGGGCCAGCCAATTACAGTGACCCGACAAATGAATTAGCAAGCCTTGTTTGGATAGATGTTGAATCTATTGATGAAATAAGTATATCTACAACTTGGTCAGAAAAGTCTGTAATTAACATATCAACTGCTAAAGGAAAGTTATTTAGAGCTAGCAAATACTCAATACCAGATATTCTTATTGAGAACGCTCTTCTTGAACTGATTGCTGTAATAAGTAATAGGTAATAAGTAAAGGAGTGTATGTAACTATAAGTTTAGTCATCTGATGTCGGTCTTACTGAGATCACAATAGACTAGCACTGAATACAAAATGGGCTTCAGACCGCCGCCAACCGGTGCCAGTCGTTAAAGAGGGGTTTTGGTCATCGGGAGTTCGCACAAATCGAACGTAAAGAGAAAACAATACCATCACTTGACATGACATCATTTCCGCCACTTCACGCCAATCTTATATAAGAAAGAGGTACTGGTACCCGGACGCGCCGGCACAGTTCGGCTGCAGGTCAAAAGGACTGTATGTTTGGCGCTACCTCTAATGAGATAAATAAATAGGAGTAAAGAAAGGGTTGGATTAAGAGGATATAAAGGTAGATGGAAGGGAGAAAAAGGATGCGGATAATACCCAGTTCTTATTGTGGTTGGTTGTTGTCCATTCCGTCAGCCCCGATCTTAGTAGGCTGAAGGGAAGTGGAATGATAGGCATAGGTCCAAGAACTGTGCTGTTTGAACCTTTCTTTGCTAATTCTTCCGCCGCCGCCTCATTGCCCAGCGACCCGCCGTGGAATTTGATCCACTGGAGTACTACCTGGTTTTCCACCGCAATAGACTCCAGGGCATCATGGCACTCCTTAATCAGTCACAATGAGGCTTTCGTATTCATCAAGGACTGTAGTACGGATGCACTGTCTGAGAGTATTCCGATTTTTTTTTTTAAAAATGTGTTATTGTTTGGGGAGCCTCAAAGTGTCTGAAAAAATATTATATATATTCTGGGAAATATGTAATAACGTAAGCGTATGAAAATTTAATATTACTTCAGACCAATATTCTATAAGATATATATAAAAATCAGCCATTTAAAAATAAGTTAAGCAGCTCTTATTTTCAGCTACGGGTTACAGTTACAACTTTACAAGTATGCAGGTGTTAATGGGTTTGGATTTATTGCATTGAATTGGACTTGCTATTGGATTAACCTTAAAGGTATGAAACCTGAAAAGAAAATGTGTGAGGATGGTGTGCGAATGCCAATATTTATATAAAAAATATCACGCACACCAACGATAACGATTTACACACACAAGTATATATTTTATTATAGGTGATGTCAAAACGTAACTATGACAAGTAACTCAAAATAAGAATGTATTTTGTTAATAAAGACATTTAAAGTGATTAACATCCCTACCTCACTGAGACGCCATGACGACGTCGCCGGTTACGTATCCAAACAATTCATACAAAAATTAACGACGAGTAACTCACTTGGCGACGGTTTGGAGACGGCGCCAAATTAACGTAGCCACGATTACACCCCACTCGTATATTCATTTCCTATCGTTTATTTGAATTCACCATTTTCACCCCCCACAACTTTTAAATGGCTCAACCGATTTTCATCAAACATTTCTAAGAACACTTGCACATAAGTCATCTTAATACAAAATAAAAACTAAATTGGAATCGCTTCATCCCTTCGGGAGCTATGATACCGCAGACAGACAGACGGGCACACACACACACACACACACTCACACGCGCGCGCACACACGCACACACGCACACACAAGTCACACTTAATGAAAAACGTAATTTATACACATGTACAAATATAAAACAGGCGTCTGTTACCTATAACACAGGCATTAAGTTGTCTACCTTAGGAACAGATGTCCGTGTGTCATATAGTCCTGTATATATCCTGTATATATATTTAAGTTACCCTAGCGATCAACTCAAATGCCGACCCCTAGTTAGGCCACTACCTCCTCAGAAGGGTTTCGTATCTGATACCCGATACATGTAACTAAAAGTTCTAAATATATGATACTAGCTTAGCCCGCGATTTCGTCCGCGTAAAATTAGGTAAAAATTGATTCAATTTGAGCGTAATGATATATATAGCCTATAGCCTCGATAAATGGGCTATCTACGACTGATAGCATTTTTGAAATCGGACCATTAGTTCCTGAGATGAGTGCGACCAATCAAACAAACAAACAAACTTTTCAGCTTTATATATTATATACTTTATAGATTTTAATTATATTAAAGTATATAGTTTTATGCACATGTCTAAAATATTATCAATATAGTTTAAATGCATAATTTGTTAAAAAATATTTTAAATATCTCAAAATAATGGGACAATCCTGCATTATAAAGCCCGTCCCATTCATACGTCAATCGGTGTCCATTCATTGCGGAAAACAAGAGAATGTCCCGATTCAGAGACAGCTGTCACGCTTGAAGCGAAATAATGCATGACACACTTACCTTTATGACATAATATGCCGTCATACAAAAACGCATACATCTTTATATATAAAAATGAATGGTCACCTAACAAGAAACCTCGAAAACCGCGGGACGTACAAAGATGAAATTTAGCACGGAGGTAGATTATAGTTATTAGAATTCCGCCAAAAACGAATTTTTTGATAGGGCCATGTTAAGGGAGCCTAAGGACAAGTTTTACGCAGACGAAGTGGTAGGAAACAGCTAGTATATAATAAGGTAAAACGGATAGCAGCTTCACCTGTGTCACCACCGACGTCCATAGACAACTAGTTAGTTATAAGTTAGGAAAAATCTATAATCTAAAATCTGCAATAATTGACTCAAACTGTGTTTTAAACTCACCAAAATCTTCTTAATAATTTACCTGAAGAAATTAAAAACATATTAAATTATTTTATTCACAAATACAAAATCAAGAAACTTAGTAATATATATACTTAGTAATATACACTTATTAGTTTTATGTTGGTATAGTGTTAGTTGATGCGTAAAATGTGTAATGAGCCAGTCTCATACGTATAATGCCGGAGCCAGACATAGCACAAAGTGTTTGTACATTTTTGTCCTTGAAGTCAACAAAGTTCCACAAAACTTTGTGAAGAAGTCGTCCACACTATATAATCATTGAAATGATCATTTAAATGAAGCTATGTCTGGCTCCGATATTATGGAATTTTCATCAAATAAAGATATTTTTTTGTTACAGGATATAACAACAAAATAACACATAAAAACAACACAAAAGAACGTATAAATGACGCAAATTCATTACAAAACTATCGCAAATAGATTTCATGAATAAAAAATATTTACTTTAACTTTTAGAATGTACTGAAAATTTTGGATTGACGTAGAGCGGCACGGAACTGTGAGTACCTATTGAGAACGACTCATGCGCATCGATCCACGACAATCAGACGCAAAAAACGTGACAATTACATTAACCAAGAAAAAATATAACAAAAAAGTTTCCATTCGAATATCTCCACAGAGGTTTTACTACTTCTGACAAAATACTGGCACAATAAGTATTATATAAAAATCTATAATAATAAGTAGAGTTTCCATTCGTATACATCTTTAAAAAGGCATTGAAACTGCAGTGAAAATACTGGCACATTACACGTTTAGAAATATAAAAAAAATAAGGAAAGAGATTCCATTCGAATACCACGGAAAAGGTTTTCTAACCGCATTTAAAGTACTGGCACAGTACATATATAAATATCTAATTGAAAAAATAATTAATGTATCTATGTTTTAATATTTCCAAAGAGATTTTATTACCTACTTGAATCAAAAGAGCTTGTAAATGTCTACTTGTATAAAATATCATTTGAATTTGAAAATGCTGGGACACAGTTTAGAATAATCTTACAATTTCGCGATTAAATATTAAAATGGAAATTTTTGAACTTAAACTAGAAAATTTCCAAATTATGTTTTTTTTTCAAAAAAGGTCAAATTATGGGAAAAGGATAACACGAAGAAGAAGAATACTGTTCCCATTTTCTAACTAATATGAACGTCAAAATATCAGTAGTTTTACTAAAAATATTACATAACTACAAACCCGCCACCATTTTTAACTTTTCCAAATATTTTCAGTAAATATTTGTCGCCATATTTGCACATAACCGCAGACATTGGAATATCGTAATCTAGGCCACCAATGACGTCAATGACAGTTTTACACTACACGTCACATTCGGCGCCATCAACGATACGACACCGTACCGATGCCCTTTGCTGTATACCTATTAATTTGGTATATTATTCGCGCATTTTTAGGGTTCCGTAGTGCTACAAGGCACCCTTATAATTTCGCTCTGTCCATCCGTCCATCTGTCTGTCCGTAAGGTGGTCCCCCCCTAGCATTTCCAAACTATTAGACGTAGAGACTTGAAATTTTCCATGTTGATAGAACACGCTAAAAACTCATTAAGAAAATTATTCTAAACAAAATCGGACTACAACTTTTGAAGCTATTTAAAAAATACGTTTATAAGGTATTAAAAAGAAACCCTTCTGTTTAAGCGGGTCGCGCTTTTGGCCATTTCATCTGTAATATGACAAGGGTAACGTCGACTATTGGGTCCGATTGTAAATTTTAACTACTTAAACACTAAGAAAAATTAGATTCCCTGTGTTTATATTATTTACGAAAATAAAGTTTAAATATCACAATTTTTAATTTGTAACATATTGGGTGGAAAAATGCATTTTGTTTAGTTTGTTTTTTTTTTCGCTAAACTCTAATGTATGATGTTACAAATTAATGTCAAAAGTTATTATTATTAATTTAATTTTTGTTTTATGCTAAATCGTTATTTAAAAAAAAAATTGAGGTTGTCTGTTAGAGATTGCTTTTAGCAATACGACCGTCTATGCACTATATTTTTTTTTATGTTACAATGGGCCATCTGTCTGATAGAATAATGACAATACTATCAGCCACTTAATCTTCATCACTCGTCATTTGAGCTGTGGAAATTTCCTAATACGTGTCTGATTGTGGCGAAATGTGCGGAAACGCGACAAGTTGTTCAGCGGCTGCATGCATTCGTCTGATAGAATGATGACAATACTATCAACCACTTAATCTTCATCACTCCTCATTTGGGCTGCGTAAATTCTCTGATAGGTGCCTGATACTGGCGAAACGTGCGGACATGCTTCAAATTGTTAAGGGGCTGCATGCATCTGTCTGATAGAATGATGACTTCCTCGCCGAACATCCTGCACCTATACGCTACTTACCTACTAACTGTTTCCCGCGACTTCATCCGCATACAATTGCGGGAGTCCTTAGACGTCCTTAATCTGGCCTTATCGAATAAATCTTTTCTTAGCGGATGTCTACTAATTATAAACTACCTCATTGCCAAGTTTCATAATGGTACGTGACGCGGTTTTGCGAGTTTTGGGCTAGACGACCTTTCGCCTAATATATAGATTGACAAAATGCTTAATTTCATAATGTAGCATATTAATGGTATGTATTAAAAAAATCTTTATTTCAGGAGAATGTAAAAATCGTATTACCGGTCGCGTCTTCATAAGAACAATCTATTATTGCCGCAACCGGCCAGTTCGTTTTGAAGAGATGTGAGGATGTATATATATGTCACCACATTCAGGTGGGGATTTTCGTATAGCGCCGATCTAGCATGTATATGCGGTGAAATCCAATCCATGGCTGCTTTGTCATGCCCTGCGTGCCCCAATACCTGCACGCGGGAGGACTTAATGACCACCTCAGATCGGGAAATCAATGTCGCCTCATTTTGGGCTTCGAAAATATACGGCCGAACCACATTGCCAAATATTTTACGTGCCTTCCGAAACACGGAGGAGGTCGGATATCAAATATAAACTACTGCCAGAATGGGTCACACATCTATCACCCGGTCGCGGCCAGAGCAACGTAACTTCGCGAGCGACTCAACTGTCGACCACTGAATAGGCCACGACCTCCTCGGTTGTACCTTTTTTGATGGTAAAAAAAAATATAAGCCTTTTTAATCAACCTTTATACTATATCTAGCTATTTGCTGCGACTTCGTGCGAAATTAAACATGGGTTTTAAATAATTGCGGTGCTTTACGACGCCGGTTACTTTAATAAAACCGTTTTTCACCCAAAAGGGCAATGGTAACTTATGCAGTTTATTGAAAATTTAATACTATATTCTACCAAATAAATTAATATCAAAAACGCAACAAAATTTACTTATTTGTAGCTGTGATGTACATGAATGTACAGTAAAGAAAGCTTTCTTTTTTCAAAGATTCTTTATATCAAGTACCACTAGTAATTTAGTTTTTCTGTATTTTTTCAAGTGCCTGATAGCAATACTGTTACATGTTTCCGGATTATCCATTCATTATGGGACATTATGTACATAAAATAAAATGCACATACATTTTATTTTATTTTTTCATTGTAGCTAAAAGCATAAATCGAGATTAAATTTTTTATCTACAAAAATTGTATTTGATACCTCGTGAGATCGTGTTGAAGTGGCGGCAATGCTGTCACGTCAAGTGATGGTATTGTAGTCGCGTTTCGTGCGGTTTGTGAAACTGCCTGGTGTCCAAAACTCGTCAGTAAAGGCCGGCAACGCATCTGCTAGCCTTCTGGTCGTGCAGATGTCCACGGGCGTCGGTAGCCACTTAGGTGCCTGCTGCATGCTTGTTTGGCCGAAAAGGCAAAGTTCATCCCGCAATTATTCGAGCATGGCGCTACCTCTAATTACGATTAATATCACAAAGTGATAATAATCGGGTTCCACTGTTTTACGTGCCTTCCGAAACACGGAGGAGGTCGGATATCAAATGTAAACCAGTGCTAGCACGGGTCACCCATCTATCACCCGGACGCAGCAAGAGATACTTAATCTAGCGATCGACTCAAATGCCAACCACTGATTAAGCCACGACCTTCTCAAATTCACTAGAAAAACTATTTTGAGCAACATCGAACAATCAACTTTTAATCTATAATTCATCACATTATGTATCTTTAAGGCGCTATAACAATGCAGCTGGTGTAGTTAGTGGTAAGAGTTCAGACGAGTGGTACGACAGTCGTGGATGCGACGCAGTATGGATTTTTTCCCTTTTTTTTTCAATTAACTTATTGGTTGTACAAATTAATTCGGTCCGTATAATTATTTATTTTTAAAGGTAGACCTCTTATAACAACCGTAATAATAATAAAGCTTTATTTCTTTCCCTTACAGTATGTTTTTTGTTACTATAATTTTTAGAACTGTGTTAGTATATGTTAATTATAAGGGCCGCCTTTTGCGGTCAAAGCCTCCTCTAAACTGTTTCAGTGTAATATTTCTTCTTGATGAAATTTTGGATCGTTATTATCTTTATGGTGGCGGATTCGGTGGTGTAGCATTCGGGTTACAGCATTACACCGTTTCCTAATGTTAATAGATGACTAGACTAGTGGGACCATCGATCTAACTAACGCTCATATATGTAAAGGTATAGATGAAACTGAAATTGCGTAATTAAGTTTCGCAAGGAGCACGAGTCCAGTGATGTGTGGCCGGCTAAAACCTAAGCCCGTCCGGTAATCCCCTTACAGCCCCAAACTTTCACCTGGACAGCGCAGACGAATTAATTCTAAACCAGGGGAGAGTATCCTCCCCTGGTGGAGTCCCTCCTCCCGCAGCAGATCCTCAACCTGGAGCCGTGCTTCTATTTTGGCAACTTGGCCAAAAGGGCGCTGGCTGGACCGCCCCTGGTTCAGGACGACACCGCCTTCGTACCGACACCCGTTGATACTGTTACTGTGAGTATAATAAAAAGTAACATACAAATAAAAGATTACACACGTTTAACCTTAAGGTGTTTAATAATACATTTATTTATAATGTATACATTATATAATTTGCCTGGCCCTTTGGCGCAGTGGCCAGTGATTCTGCGTTCCCATATTTTTAGAACATTCCGATACTCAGCTAGATTAAGTTACTATTTATTGGCGAAGCGTAAAGTATACGTTTAGAAAAATGGCCCTTTCTTAATTTAGATATTTCTACTATGTCAGCTATCTAAAGATTTCTTAGTCCACTAAATAACGTCGTAATATTACTTAAGAGCTCTAACATACAAGTTGAATTGTTATTATAAATATTTAATTTAGGGATTTTTAGGACTAGCACATCAGTCGATGCAAACTTTCCTACAAGATGATGCTATTACATTACCGAAAAACTGGGACATGTATAGTGACAGATGTACTATCATAGGTAAACTACCCAGCTCAGTGGCAAAACGTCTGGTCGGATTTTCAGAAGACGTAGGTTTGAGTCCTCGTTTCATGTGCTTGTGAATGAACTTGCCGTTTTTAAAGAGTCCTTTTCTTTTGTTTTTTTTAATGCGTATGACCTTATGACCGTGCATTACTTGGTTCGATCCTGTCCCCTTTGGGCTACCCTTTCCTAATACAAGCTTTACACTTAATATGAGAAAAGACGAGAATACAACGTAGATATCTAAAATGGAGTAAAATCGTAGAAAAAACTAACATCTAATTTTAACCAACGAGAACTAAATCCTGGAACTGCTAATAATAAAGAAGGCTATCGCATCTTTCCTATAGGGACTTGTTACACCACTTACAAACATAAATATTTGTTATTCGCTTTTGTATGAAAAAATATGGATGATTGCGATATAATGAAGGCGGCGCTCGAATGCCGGCGCTAGTATTTGCACACGCGAGCACTTAAGGTGCTGTCACTGCGCGGGACATGGAGACGTCTTGATGGCTGCAAAACGGGGAATTTAATATGTAACATCCTTCCCACCGCTGGGGCTGCCCTCCAATCGGGACAAATGGGATATTTTCCTCTTTCTTTTTCAAACTTTATTTCTTTATTTGAATTTTCAAAATTTTTCTAGGACTACACATGGCGGTAGCTCAACAGGGTCGCGGTCTGACAAACTTATGGATTTCAATCTGTCAATTATACAACAAATATAAGAAACGTTCAGTTTTATTATAACAAAAACATTTGTTTACTAAATCTAACGAAACTTAGATTCAAATTAAGTTTGTTTTGAATAATTTAATTAAAAAACTTGCGATGTATGTGTTCAGTTGTGTTAATGATTTTCAGTAAGCTAATTGAAAAAAGATTAGAAATTAGGACAGAACAAAGATGACGAAAGACGAATACCTGTTACAGCTTTTAGACAAAGCTATTTTCATCTGTAATAAATAAAGTAAGCTAAAAAAGGGTCCTGCAATGTTATTTAGTTAAATAAGTTTTCGTTTTGGAGAAAAACATGGTTACCCTACTTGTAGGGAATGTCATCCTTAGTTCATTGTC
>JANCMC010033613.1:38119415-38154050 GCA_024363005.1 Charaxes varanes | reverse complement strand
TTAGTTAAATAAGTTTTCGTTTTGGAGAAAAACATGGTTACCCTACTTGTAGGGAATGTCATCCTTAGTTCATTGTCATCAGTTATTATTGAAAATTCTTGCTAATATTTTTAATACTGACCATTAAAAATGAAAATACGTATACTATCTCGTGAAAAATTTAATAAAGATGATCGAGAGTTAAAAATAGAACTAAATTTAAAATTGTCGATAGCGGGCCAGAGCCAGGATTCTGTGTTTGTGCGTGTGTTGGATCTATTGGACTCGACAGCATTACCGGGAGTGAAAGTACGGGAGGCCTAAGTGACCTTACTGGAACAATATGACCTTTTTAAATGCTTTTCTTTCTTACCCGTTGAACATAAATTAAATATAGCTATGGTATAAGTAGAGCATTAAGAATTTCACATAGTCCTGCTGGTGAGAAGCTTTGAGAAGTGTGGTAGATAGGACAATGCACGAGTGAAAAATATTATGACGTACTATAAAATACACTCACAATACAATACTAATAATGTATACTATTTATATGTTGTATCTCTATCTTTAAGTGGAATGAACTTTTTTCTATATCCCAATTTAAAACTAGCATAGGATACAGATAACGTTTTTGCACTAAATATAACAGTTTCTTATAAAATAAATAAACAATAAAATAAAATTTTAATTGTCCATGGGCTACGGTGACTGCTCAGTTAAATAAGCCATACCACTGACATCACCATACAACTATATTATCTGATCATTCTTTAAATTGGATTATCCATTTTAATATAACTATAAAAAGTCAATTAACGTCGAAGTTATTACCTGTCGAATACCTAGCTGATATTTAATGGGGTATAATAAAAGGCTACCTTTATCAACATTAATGTAGGTTCCGGTTTTTTAAATATTTTATGTCACCAATCCGCCATTGTGGATCTTTTATCACTTTTTGTCATGCAATTAAAAGCTGATGTTTTGTAACTTTTTATAAAACGTTTTTGGCTTTTTTTATCTTCACTTTCGAAATAAAAACAAATAAAATATGTGTTTAATAATCGCCCATCTTCTGAGGAGCTATCAGTAGACTATTTTCTATATATATTAATATATGAAGCGAATATTTTCGGTACCATTTTAAGACAATATAGGAGGAGTATGAAACTTGGCACAATTATAGTTTACGTAGAGCAGGGTGTACGAATGCAAATGTTTTTATAAAATATGTATTATTCATACATTAAATTATTAAAATAAAAACTCACGCACACCAACGCCAAACGATTTAAACACACATGTATACATTTTATTATAAGATTGTTTTGCTAACCATAAAAAAATAAAAATGTATTTTCTTAAGTATGACACTTAAATAAACAATCAAATGTCGTTGTGCTAGGAATAAAGATATTGTACATAGTTTTAAATGCGCATATGGTACGCAAATCTAAAGGTTTCTGGCCGAAATTCCGCCAGTCAGCGATCTCTAGTTTCAATTAAAGTAGCCTTTAGGTCTTCAGGCGAATTGGCCCAGCGGTTCCGGGTAGCGGTGCCTCTTTATGACAAGTGTCGCGTTTTAACTATTTAATTTAAAGTGGAGTTTAGTGGACTTCTTGGTAAGAGAGATCACATTACCTTCTAGTAATAGTGGGCGCTCATATAAAAACAGTAAAAAAGGCCGAGGCTTGGAATAAGTTTGGGAAACGGTGCCTTAACGGCTCTGCACGAGGGGTCAATGTACGTTTTTGCCAATCAATATGGGCACTAGATAGAGAAAATGTATGTTAATGTAAACAAAAAGTGAAAGACACTTGAGTCAATAGTGACTTATTCTAAGGAACGGCATTTAAATAAAAAAATTCGACACACCAGTAGCAGCTGAGGTGTCCGAGTGGTTAAGGAGTTGGACTTGAAATCAGAACTTTCAATAAAGATACAACCTTTCTTAAATTTATACCCGTATTGCTAACGTTTTTTGCGTCTGATCATAAATATGACATAACATTTATGTATGCGCATAAGAAGTGAAATATGAGCAGAAATAAATGTTATGGCATATTTATGAGCATACGCAAAAAAGTGGGCGTAAGACAGGTTTACCAGAAGAAAGCTAGACAAGAGACGAATATCGACGCATCCCATGGATTCACCGTGCGGGTGCCGGGTCCATCGCGTTGCAAAGGAAGGAACCATAGTAGTGCCCGGGACTTGTGACCCAGGTTATTCAATTTCGGGATTCTCGTAACAATACGACTCCGTTGGTTTACAGAATATGATTTTACGTGAAAACGTCGAACGCTTAGGCCGAACATGCCTTTTTATCGCTGGTCCCGCGCTCACGCTTGCACGCTCGGCTCAGACGGAACGTGACACTTTATCGTGCGTGCAGCCGGTTTTCATCGATTTATAAGACGTTATCACTTCAAAAATATGAAAGTCCATGAAGGAGTTCTATGCTCAGTAGATGTCTTAAGACTTTTAGATAAAGTAGAGCATTACATTCCGTAAAATTTAAATATAACTCCGGGAAGTAAAACCAACCGACCAAACACGATAACAAATCCATTACTTGACGTGACAGCATTGCCGTCACTTCACGCCGATCTTATTTAAGAAAGAGGTACTGGTACCCGGGACGCGCCGGCCTAATTCGGCTACAAACAAGGTGCTACCTCTAATAGCATTGTTACGAGATCTCTTAGAGTTCTGTAATCTGGCCCTGTCGTAAAATTTGTCCTTAGCAAACGTCTACATACTACTTTTGTGCCAAATTTAAAGTTAATAACAATCAGAAGAGTAATAACTTTCAAACAATTTTTTGAGACCGATACAGCTTAATTCTCTAAGGGCATACATTTTTACTGTATGTGGTCGACCCCACACAATTGTTCAAATTTATGGCCACCGTAAAACTATAAAGAGTTATTATCCTCGAACATTTCAGATTACTCAGGTGCCTTAATAGCTTAACGGTAGGAGTGCAGGTTGTAATAAAATACTAATGGTACAAATTTCCTCATCCCCATCGTCAACGTATATCGACCCAATGTTGGGTGTAGATCTCCTCTGCCTTACGACCCAAGTGTCTATCCTGAGCCAGTCCTATCCATCCAGAGGGTCTAGCACGAAGAAATCGGACAACAACTTTTGAAGTTATTTAACAAATTCGTTTATAGCGTGTCAGATACCTTAAAATTGTCTCGGTGGAGATTGGCGGTTTTCGACCTGTATGAATAAACGGAATATACCTTTGAAAATTATGTCTTTAGAGAGAAGAGGTAAAGAAGAAACATGGTCGAAAAAACCCGTCGACTTTAGAAGACAAGTTTAAAGAAGAAGAAGCTAAGAGAGCCCTGCAAAAAGGTAAGCAAGTATAAGTGCATAAGTGCAAAATAAAATATAAGTGCATTTGTATACTTTTAAACAATTTAACCCCCAAAGCGGAAGCCAGGGTCACTGACCACTGCGCCAATAGGCCAGTCAAAAGGTATTAAGGTTCCTTACATTGTACCGAAAGGTAAAGGTGCAGGCGGTTCACCTATGGGACTACGGCGGCCTTTAAAGAGTGGTTAAAGCCATCGGGAACTCTCACAAATCGAACGAAACGTGACAACAATGCCTTCACCTGACGTGACAGCATTGCCATTACTTCATGCCGATCTTACACTTGTATAAAGAAGGGACTGCCAACTTCCATGTTTCCGAACCAATACGACTTCGGGGACTTTTAATTTTAATTATGTAGAAATCTATAGTAATATCTTCATAGTACTAAAGGTTTTTCCACTGGCTTAAGCTCTTAAAATAGACGGGGTGGATCTGCCCATTTGCCCATTTGTTTGTTAGTTTACTTGAATGTGCTAATCTCTAGAACTACTGGTCCGATTTGAATAAATCTTTTAGTGTTGGATATATATACACACATTACGCTAACCGTCACCGTCACCGTCACCGTCACTTTGGGCTTCTTTTACTTTTGCCACTAACCGTTCCCATCCAGTCGCCTCATTTCGTGATATCTCATCACACATGGATAATGATAAATCAGGAAATTTATTTGCTTGATTAACTACCTATTAATTGCCTTCTAATATTATAAACGCGAAAGTTTGTACACATAGATGTATGGATGTACGTCATGGATGTATGGATGTATGTTTGACTCTCTTTCACGGAAAAAGTACTGAATGGATTTTAATAAAATTCTACAATAATATACTTTATACGTCAAATTAACACATACGCTATAATTATAAAGATATTGGTTATTTCAAGTCGACGCTGAACCAACTACGCTCTATCCTAATAGAGAGTAGATGCTTTGAGGAGCAAGATGGCGATTTCTATTTTCATACAAACTTTCAGCCCTTATTAGGCCACTTTAAAATTTCATTTTTGTTTGAAGTTGATCGAAGTTGGTTGGTTGGCTTGGATGGCCCCTGGAAGATTTTAAATTATGTTACTAAAATGTACATTTAATGGCTATTGAATAAATGTAACTCCCATTTCATAAGCCATGACGAGAAATATTGGATTTTTTTTTTTTAGAACTCACAATCAGATTATAGAACAAAAACAGATGGAGCTAACGCAGAAAATAGTATGGGACCCTTTAATCACCAATACACTAGATAACGCCTCATTCTACTTTCCCTTAAAATATCAACTTTCATATAATCAGGTACTATTTACTAGTTTAAATCGTGCGAAACAAATATGTGCGGACAATTATTTAAACCTAGAATCAATCTGATTTTATTTTTATTAGCTGTTCTCCGAGTCTTCTTCCGCGTGGGCCACCCTTATCCATTAAGGATTTTAAAAAATGTTTACGACCGATTCTCAGACCTACCAAATATGCACAAAAATTTTCATCAAAATCAGTGAAGCCATTTCGGACGCGTTTGACAAACACTGTGACACGAGAATTTTACATAATATGTCTGCCATCTTTAAACTTTTCTATTTATATTTATACATAATTGAAACGCCAAAAAAAGGCACCTATGAATTGGTACATAATAATTTGATAATAAAAATATATTTGTATGCATTCTTAATTATGGGCATACACATCATGCAGTGCTAAAATCAATTACATAATTTGATAATACTAATACAATAAATTAAAAATTCATTAATCTGATACAATATAATATAAATTCAACAAATAAATGTAGTGCAATAAATTAACTAATCGCTTAATGCTTTATGCAGCTTTACGTTATTAATATTCTATCTATAATGTACAGAACAGATACCATACATTATATATTACAATACACAACAGTTATCGTACATTAAAATACTACAAAATCAATTTTTAATAACATACTAATTATAAAACGGCTTTTACACTCACGCGTATGTTATATCGCGATTGACCGACTAGTTTCGATCGATCGATATGAATGAAGGTATGAATTCCACTCACGAAAGTCTGAGTTCTATAATTTTTAATAATTACATAGAATAGAAGTATAAACGAATAATAGGCGTACACGGCCTTAAAAGCAAAAGAAACCTGACTTTACATTATACTTTTCGGGTAAGTGAACATGACTAATTTTGAAACCGTTTTGGATTTATTCCATGAAATAAATGATTCAACATTTCCTAGTAAAGGTGTATCCACACTGAAATCACTTTGGGTAGAACTTTACAAAAATATTTAGCAACATAATATCATTAAGTAACTTCCTTATTCTTGCGGTCACTTGTTGCTATTTTTAGATGTAACTTATCGCACCGTTACCGCAAGTAAGGTAAAATAACAGTATGTATATTTTTAAGTTTTTTTTTGCTTGCGAGCCCTACACTCACAATCGAGACTGTACCTGAGATCGTGTACAGTGTTGATTGTGGTGCGTAAATGCATTTTCCAGGTTTTAAAAAAAGTTTTTTAGATTAGAGCTTCAATAGTTCAACGGAAGAAGAGATGAATTAAAATCCGCATAGTACCGGATTCAAACCCCAAGGCCGCTGGGCTAATGTTGCACCCACACAAGCTTCTAATTTAAATTTAGTAGGAGGGGAAATTAAACATACCCAATATATATGTATATATATATATATATAGCTAATATTCTTAAAAATATATTGTTTTTCAAAACTTAAATAGTAATACTGAATGAGGAAACACTAAGAATTACGTGTTCGTTCGTAGTAACTGACATATACAACGGTTGCAATAAGAAGTAACGTCAGTGTGGATGCACCTCAAGGCAGCATTATACGCCAGGTAAACAATCTTCAATCTTTTCCGATAACTCACCGTTATTTTGGACTTCTGTAGATGAATCAGAACTCAGCAAACGTCTTAAACTCCTCGTTGTCCATCTAAAACAGTGTGTTCTTGTTAAATAATGAAAAAATGACTGTTTTAAAATAATAAAACATATATGAATTCTGTCTAAATTATTGTGAAATGGCGATAACAAAAAAATACCCGACTGAGTTTGTTGCGGGCTCTTTTCAGTGCAAGGCGCGTCGGAACCCTTGTAAACTTAGTTTTATCACGAAATGTTATAATAAAGACTGATTACACATGACGTACATAAGTACTGTAAAGTCATAGACTTTATGGTATGAATAAAACACTTTTGACTTTGTCTTTGTCTATGGATATAAATGTTTTATATATGATGATGATAATTAAACTATTTCTCTATATATAGTATCGCGGCAGACCATGAATGAGTTGGAGGAATAACTTGGATCGTTACAATAAAAATTGGCAATGCATAGCTTTAGACATAAGTCCGAACCATATTGAAAGAGTTTAGCGAGGCCTTTGCTCTGTAGTGGAAAAAAATAGGCTCTAAATAATAATAAAATTTTTGTGGACGATTGTACAAAAGTCGTGGAGTTAGTGTTTGTACGAACCCTAATAAGGTAAATTACCTAAGGTTGAGAAAAGGGAAAGATGTACTAGATACCGCGTCAGGGTTCGATGGAAGGGTGGCTGAGGAACGAGACGTAAAGGACTGGGCTCACGACGAAGGTCTTCGCCGGTCTCCCCAGTGCTCACAGTGCGTCTTAAATTACGACTCCATCTATTTGTAGTAAAAGAAAACAAAATAAAAAAAACTAAAAATAAAAACAAGAAGAATAAAGAACAAAATAAGCATGACGACAAATTTTGAAAAAAAGGTTTATAATGTTCTCAACTATCTTCTATTGCCAATACATTTAATATTTCTGCAGAAATTAACGTTTTTATAGCATGAAAATACTATAAATTTAAGAATTAAAATTAATTCCATATCTCTCGAATTTCTCATGACGTCAGTTTATGTTATCAGTGCGTTCCATTAATCGTCACCTCGACGTTTTCGACGCGACCATAACGATCGTAGTCGTCAAATGTCAACTTTTTTAAGAATAATTTGACATTACATAAAAACCAGAGCCATAATTGAATTCTAAGCTACGACTTAATCGATAGCTCAAAAAACTTATAGCAAAATAATTCTAACATTCTTTAAAATCCATGCAAAAAAGAAGATATAACAAAGAAAAAGTAAGTAATAAATGTAAAATAAACACTGTATAATAATTAAAAAAGTATGTTATGTTTGTTTTATTTGGAGTATGTGTTTGGTTGCTGACGGTTTTTTTTTAAACTTAGAATATTAGGAATACTTTTAAAGCATGTCTAATATTCCCTTTTCCCTCTTACTAAGCTTAAATTAAAAGCTTGTATTAGGAGTGGGTGCGACAATACCCCAACGGCGGTGGGGTTTGAACTGTAATGTTTTTTTTATATAGTGCAATTTTTTTAGATTCAGTTTTACCACTGACGTGCAATGTAAACATGTTTCTGTATGTATATTATATACAGATTTTATAATACTGATTGAGAATGTATAAATTATTTGATTTTAAATAAAGACATCTATACTAATACTAGCGGACCCGGCAGATATTGTCCTGCCTAAACGTTGGGTTACTTACTATTTACTATATTTTATTCTACTAGAACATTATTGCCCGTTCCATTTCCTTTTCGCTTTGCCATGCCCTTTTTCTCTCCCCTCCCCCTTTAAAGTAAGTGAAATTAAAATTTTAGTCAGCATTGAACGTGAGAATGTTTGAATGAATGAATGAGGTAAAAATAGGAAGTGGCCAAGAGCTTTTCAAAACATGCTTATATAGAAGGGTTCCGTATCTGATTCGCGATAAAGATATTCGTTAAATAACTTCAAAAGTTGTTGTTCGATTTCGCTCAAAAAAAAAATTCTGCAAGTTTTTTATTTAAATCCTAGGAGGGGAATCATTTTGTGGACGGACGGACGGCCTTCTATTTGTCCTTCTATTTTATCAGTATTCTTCTTCTTTTCTTTTTAGATCGTCGCTAGTTTTATAATAAAATTTCACTAATTAACGCTTTCATGATTGTCACCACTTCTTTTAAATTTCTTTGCCATCTCTTTGCCACCTCTATGTCATTTCTTGGCTACTTCTTTGCCACTTCCTTATTTTTTTTAAGCATGAATATGCTCCTAGTATTCCAATACTCTCTGAGGCAACCAGGCGAGTGCTCTGAAATCGAGGAGACACGACGAAGGGGAACTTTTTATCGCTGAAGATAACTGTGAGGTTTTTAATGCTTTCATGTAACTAATGCCTAAATAAATTCTAATATTAAGATCTCTATATTATAACATATATAATATTATGACTGGTCCGTTGGCGCAGTGGGCGATGGCCCTGCCTTTTGCTCCGGGGGTCGTGGGTTTGATTCCCGCCTCGAGTTAAAAAAAAGTTGTGTCTAACAGGCGTCTGTTACCTATAACACATTATGCATTAAGGCATTAAGTTGTCTTCCTTAGAAACACACGTCCGTGTTTCATATAGTCCTGTACATATTTATAGTTATTTATTTATTACATTCCTCCAGGAAAGAGTAAGGAAGGAGGAGTCAGGAAACAGGTAAGAGGACCTTTGCTCAGCAGTGGGGACATGTGACAATAAATACTTAACATTAATTTTGTTATTTGCTTAGTCCATGTCAATAGAGAGGTTAATAAGTTGTATGTATTTATTATAGAGTACAAATTAAAATGATGTCATTTAAATATACAAGCTTTTTAGAGGTGTCCAGCGTTTTAAATTATACCACTCATTCACACAATATCAGAGATAAAAAAATTAAATATAAAAAGACTTTGTTTATAAACAAAATATTTAAAAGTTTTGAGTTGATATCTATATACAGTGCAACCTTAATATAACGTACCTCAATATAACGACTTCCTCGATTTATGAAATTTTCATTTTATTAAAATTTTTTATAATAAATTATAATTTTTAAACAATCGAGGGAACGGATAAACGAACGGACGGGCAGATTAAAACTGCAAGGGTTCCAAGTAGGAGTACGGTACCCTAAAAAATAGGAATAGATATAGATCATTACTTATAGGTGGGACAACAAAAAGGACCCCCAAAATACCTTTTCTAAGAAGACCAGTCAAGTTCTTTTTAGATAAGGAAGTGTAGCGTTGGGACCGAAACGAAATTTTCCGTCTTATTTATCTCCGATATTTAAATGCGCGTAGCATTACCATCACTTGACGAGACAGCATTGCCGTCACTTCACGATGATCTCATGTGAGAAGAAAGGTACTGGTACACGGACGCGCCGGCCCATCCAGTTACAAGCGTGGCACTACCTCTAATTAGACGATTCCGTATCTGATACGGGATAAAGGTATTGGTTGAATAACTTTAAAATTTGCTGTCCAATTTCGCTCAAAATAACTATCCTGATGAGTTTTAACATATCCTATTGATATTAAAAAATTCAAGACCCTACATTCAATAGTTTGGAAACCTTAGGGGGGGGGGGGGGACCCCGGGGGGGTAGTGTCCAAACATAGGGTGAAAAGGATAGAGTGTATTATCTATATGTATTTATATATTTCCAAATAAAATATTTGTGTATAACAGGCGGCTGTTACCTATAACACAGGCTAAGTTGTCTACCTTAGAAACAAACGTCCGTGTGTCATATAGTCCTATATATTTATTTATTACTCCAATTGAATTAATACTCGTATAAATATTGGGTTATGCACTTTCGCGACAGCTATGTGATTCTTGATCTGCCCTTGTAGTAACAGTTTTTATTGTTAGCGATTCCGTTTTTTTTTTAACGTAGAGCAAGGCTAATATGAGAGTGATCACCATGCTTTGAGAATTCGAAAATATAACATAAAAAAAAATTGGCCATTTTTATTTGAAAAATGCAAAAGGCAATAGCTGTTGTCTATTACATTTTTATAATACATGCACAGATGCATTTTTATAACTTATGTCACGTCAAGGGGGAAGGGATCTCGAAATCGTGACAACGTTTGACACGGTGAAGTCAAAAAATCATAAAATTTGTGGGACGCAAGTTGTGCATGCCCCCTAAGCTTAAGAACTTTTGACAGAAATGGGTGGAATGACTGTAACTCATATTAACAACACCTTTGTAACAGACGCGTTTGCAGCCATCGACATACCTGTTTCCAACCTTATTTGGGGGCAAAAGTGTTGTTCTGTTCATAAAATATTTGTCGTATCTGAATTTTAAATGAAAAAAAAAGGGCTCAAACATTCAAAATCGTTAAAATTCAGAAAATCTTTCTGAGTTATAGGAAATACTGCCTTATTTCCTATAACTCAGATAGATTTTCTGAATTGCAGTGACACCGCGATCAAAAGCTAGTCGTCCATAAGTTTAAGTATACGTTTGTGATACGCGTCGGTTGCAAAAGTGGTTTACTTCTGCAACCCCATGACTAACATCACTTAGTGATATAAATCACTGTTTAATATACCTTCCGAAACACGGAATCCAATTTATAATTTGAGAACTGTAGGGCATTATTACAGAATACTAAATCTCTTGGCGGTTCAACTCCTACACACGTTTGCAGCCAGACTCATATTTTCTTCAACACGTCTAAGTATATGGATAGCTCAAAGTTATAAGCTTTTTCTTATAATGTATAAAAATTAAAAACTATAGCTAATTAGGGCCTATTGATGAGATAAATGAGCTAAATGGGGCCTCATGAATGTTACACAGTTTATATTTTTACCATAACTGCAAAACGAAATATTGAGCGCTATACTACGAACTAGTTTCGCGATCACGTTCAAATTTAATAATCATTACTATTCAATATGTCATTTAAGAAACAATGGGCCCCATCATTATAAGAAATTTAATTATATCTGAAAATTAATAAATTTTGTAAATTTATACAGAAGAGGTGAGAGAGAGATGCAGACAAAACATCGAACATTTGTTAATGGAAAATATATAATATACTGATTTATTTTTAAATAAATATTCTTATTAATTATTACACGCGTAATAAAAAGAAACGTAGATTACGCACTTTGTTTAAGTGCCTAATGACTCACTCTCTGCTTGGTGCAATAATCTACTATTAATTTTTGTTTTTGTTATCGTATCGTATTCTTAGTCATATCTCACATACATTCAGTATTAAATAATTTTTTTTTGACGTTACGAATAGACACTTTTAGGATTTCCTGACAGACCTTAACTTTAAGTGAATATAACTTCTAGTAAGCGCTGCTAGCTACTAACAATATTTATTTAATTCTTCTTCTACCTAGCGTTATCCCGGTCTTACAAGGGTCCACTTAAATTGCTTAAACATGGCTGCAGGTCGAGTTAAGATGATCAACGTCCGTCTGATGTCAACTCCAGAATCTCCACAATCTTTCCAATCCCACGACTAACTCTAACTCATTCAGTGACATTAATCAGGACTCACTGTTTAACGCGCCTAATCAGTTAAACCAGTGTTAAAACGGATCACCCATTTAGCACCCGGTTGCGATAGGAACTGCTAAATCAAGTGATTCAAATTCAAATGATATTTTATTCAAGTAGACTTTTACAAGCTCTTTTAAAATATTTGACGATTTACCATTGATTCGGAAGAGTCGATTGATTCAAACGCCGACCACTGATTAGGCTACAATCTCCTCAAATAATATTTATTTAATTATTAAATTAGTTGTTACAGCAAACATGGCCGTATAATGTTCAGAGCGGCTGGTTTCAATTGTCACGTTATTTGTGAAAAAATATTTGCAAGTCGCATTTTCGAAATCACGATGCGGTTGAAACAGACGAATTTAATTAAATGTAATTACCACAACTTGTTTGAATATTCTATTATTATTCATTCGGTTGTTGCAGTCAGTTTGAACACAAAAAGGCTGGCCGTAATTGAATTAACTTTTGCACATGAGCCAATTTTGAGCGATGCGGTTGCTTCCAACAATTGCGCTTCCTTTAGGCATGTGGAGAGCTTTGTTGTAATTTGTTTTATGGCAGTAAAAACGTGCATGCGAGTACACGAGAATGTAAGGCTGATGAACAGTACTCCTCTGGATATTTATTTGAAAAATAAATATGTGGTATAAGAGACGTATTATTTTTATGCATGAAAAACTAAACTACTTTGCTTTAATCCGCGAATGAAAAATCAAATAATCATTCGCGGATTAAAGCAAAGTAGTTTTGTTTTTCATGCACGTCATGGATTTCCGCAAAGTAACGCCTGATTCTATCAGGTATTATTTTTAATCTAACCATAATTGGTATGAATTTATGATAGAAAAGATACTATATAAAGGTTCTTTTGTAATCTTACATAACACGGTTAATTCACGCAGCACCTTAAGTTGAAATTTAAAAGGGACGGATTTCTTAGCAATGTTCCATGGATTGACCGTGCGGGTATCGAGTCCATCGTATTGCAGATGAAGGAACCAGGGCAGTGCCTGAGACTTGTGATCCAAGCGTAGGTTTGTGTACACGAACACTCAACTCCACTGCCCGCTTACCTTCCCTGCCCAACCAGTTTCGATCTGATCTCATCCTATAATTATATCCTTCTATTTTTATATGAAACTGAGGGAGACCTTTCAATGGGATGTATTTAACCAAAACAAATCTGGAACGGATTTCACATCATTAATGTCACATTTTCTCACTTAAAAGACATTAGTCCATTTAATATATATCACAGCATACTAATAATTCAGGTAGAGTGTAGACTAACGTAATTCGGAGATTTCAGGTTCCATTACTAGCTGAAGTTAAATTAGGAAATATACTTTTCTAATTTGGCAACATGTCTGGATTGGCGCCAAGTGATTTTACAATTTGATACGAAGAGTAGAAGTGAAGTTGTGAATTAGGGAAATGGGTGATACACTTATATACGTAAGGTATAATAACTAAACAAAAATTATGCTATACTATCGGACACGGCAGGCGTTTCTTGCGTCCGGAATGTTGGTTTACTTACTATTTACTACATTGTATTATCCTATAATATACTTATATTAACCCCGTTCCTGACCCCATCCCCGTTTCTATTGCCGTTTCCTATTCAGAACAAGAACGAATATAAAAAGAAATATATGGACGTATTAAAATGAACTTCATTCAAGTATGCAACTTTACTTCTACTTCATCCTAGCTTAATCCCAGTCTAGTTGGTACTAGACCAGAATTAAAGTATGCTTTGGTGGGTCTGCTTAAATTGTAAAGGATGTAGGTGTGGATTAAGATCACTGACTGCAGTATGACATCATCTCCATAATCTCCATAATCTCTGCAATCTCACGACTAATATCAGTGAGTGGTATGAATCGAGATCCACTGTTTTACATGCCTTCCAAAACAGGGAGGAGGTCGGATATTTGAAAACTAGTGATACAATGTATCACCCACCTAATAACAGGCCACGGTAAGACCTGCTTAACTTAGCGATCGACTCAAATGCCGGCTACTGATAATATATAAATAAATATATACAGGACTATATGACACACGGAGTCTCACAAACCGAACGAAACGCGACAACAATACCAACACGACAAAAAACCCCCCTTTGCTATTATTTGATAACTGTGGAGACTCTACCTCTACACATCTAACGAGTCTTCTTTCTTGCCTTCTGGTCGATGATGTCTATTGGCGTCAGTAGGCACTTAGCTGCGTACTCATTTGCCCCTTGTAACATAAAAAAAACTTTAGTCCGAAGTCTGTTTAAAGACTTCTAGATCTGCCAAGGTAATCTATGTCCTAACGGAAGATGTTATGAAAAGGCAAAACAAACGCCTGCCCGTTTGCCCCTTAAGAATCGTGAGTTCTACTAGTTTTTGTTTTAGTACGGTAACGTTCAATTTACCGTAACAAAGCATATTATGCATGCTATTTTTTCTAATACCGAAGCCAAACATAGCTTTATATATTAGTATAGATATTAATATTTTAATAGAAATACGAATTTATACAACTATCATCCGTAGATATGCCGGAGCCAGACATAGCTTAAAGTGTTTGTACATTTTTGTCCTTGAAGACTACAAAGTTTGTGAAATTTACACAAAGTCCCCAGCCACACTACATGATCATTGAAATGATCATTCAAATGAAGCCCATTTTATTAAAATTGCGTGGACAGAGGAGTATGAAATTTGGCACATTTGTGGTTGATATATAGGAAGGTGTACGAATGCTTTATAGTATGCAATATTAATATATCAAATAAAATCACACGCACACCAACATCTGACAATTTACACACACGTTTTGGATGATGTCAAAGCGCAATCGTGACAATTGTCAAATTTATTTTTCTGTGAATAAAACAATATATTATGTCGTTATGCTAAACCTGTGCAAGCAAAAAGGTTTGTTGGCAGATTTCGACCAGCCGGATATCTCTAGTTATATTAAATTACCATCGCTTGACGTGACAGCATTGCCGCCACTTCACGCCAATCTTATGTGAAAGAGAGGTACTGCAATCCGGACGCGCCAGCCCAATTCGACTGAAGACCAAAAATACTGCAAGCGTGACGCTACCTCCAAAATTTTTTGTGTTGTTAATATTTATTCACTTAGTAAAAAGAGTAGTCAGCTGGAACTGTATCAGCACGACGACGTAGTTAGCAACAACGCTGATCAGCTTCCAAGGCATCACTGCATCCACAACGTAGAAACGGCACGCCTTCATCTTGTCGAACTTTGCCTTATTCAACCATAAATATATTATTGTATACGATTATTAGATATAATATAATATAATATTTATAGGTGCAAAAACGCGCTTCTGTCATATTCGTTGGGTTTTACTCTAGAAGTGTCAGCTCGGCTTTTAGCAAGTATTTTGGCAGTGCCAACGAGTCCCACACACCCGTTTGTAAATGTTACCGGCTTATCGGGACCATTTATGAATGGGACTGTGCATTTGAAGTATCTATATTTATATACATACGTGAAGCGAAAACTTTGGGTACCATGTTACGAAAATTGCGCGAACGGAGCAGTTTGAAGTTTGCCCCTAGCAAGAGCTTTACTGAATTCCAATGAATCAGAAGTAGCTTAGGCGATTAAATGTTCTTCACAGTCGTAAGAGGATCATTTCCCAGCCAAACAATGGCACTTTATTTGTCTGTATATCTGTAGCCTTTTTTATTATTGTTGTTTTTTTTCGCTGGGAAATGCTTCTTCGCACTGTCCTGCTAGCAAATGATTCCATAATCTAGGAACATTTGATAACGAGAGTGTGGGACTCACTAGCTCTGCTAGAATATTCACTAAAACCCAGTGGGCCGTCGTCATCCACTGGATAGGACACTAGAGGCATTTACTTCTGCTGTTCGCAAAGAATATATGGATTTTTTTTATAATACTCGCTGCCTTTACGATGTCGTCGCGCCATCGTGCTGGTGGTCAGCCGATATTTCTGACACTACTCTACTCTAATAATTATTTTTATGTTACAGTATAAATAGGGAACTCTCACAAACCGTACGAAATGCGATACATATGGCGACAACAACAATATCATATTGATGTCGTCGCCACTCATCGCCGAGACGCCATGGCTACGTCGCCGGCTACGTATCCAGACAATTCATGTTAAAGTTTAGAACAGGTAACTCACGAAACAGCCACGGACATAAGGTAAAAATATTGTAGAAATAATTTTAGGGTATTAAAAAAATAAACAAGTAACAATAAGGGAACGATTTTGAGGCTATATTTAACCTGGCAAGGATGGTCTGTCTATAATAATAATAATAATTTATTTTCAGTTCAGGTAACAAGATCCATATTACACACACACACACACACACACGCACGCGCAAGCGCACGCGCACGCGCACGCGCGCACGCACGCACCCACGCACGCACGCACACACACACACCCACACAAACAAGCTTGTAAAGGAAATTTAAAAAGTGTTCGTTATAGTAAATAATGGCTATCCTTGAGTATAGGAGAGATAGTTAAGAGTAAAAAAGCAGGCGCGTTTTTCCAAACATAAACTCAACTACAAAATGCTTTCTTTAATTGTACAGATAAAACATTAAATTTACAAACTAGCATTAAAAAAATAAATATACTCGCTTAATTTTGGAAATTCTACACTATTTATTCTTTTTTTGCGCGTGTTTTTGAGCGGCCGTTTCCGCACAATGCACTTAGAATACGTTCTGCGGTTTGCGGTGATCGTAGACGAGCAGGGAATGCCACTACCGATGGCATAGTTAGTGATCACTATAAAGAGCGTACACTTAAACTTACACCTGGGTCACAAGTCCCGAGCACTGCTATGGTTCCTTCCTCTGCAACGCGATGGACTCGGCACCCGCATGGTGAAACCATGGAAAGCTAAAAAATTCGTCTCATTTCTCAACTATATCTCTATTCTTTCGGGTGCTTTATGGGATCTTTTTACACTCTTCGGCGTTTTTTTTGTCATTCAATTTACGCATCACAGGCATGAAAACCGTGCCATTTGTTATATTATATTTATCTTTTAATTTATTTTTCTTATCCTTTCATTAACTACATAGTGAGCGAGATAGCTAACTCCTGCTGGAGTGAGATGAAGATAGTGCTATCTCGCTCACGTAAACACGGATCCTTTACTCGTTTACAGCGTACACTAGTGTCGGCCTTTATCCGAAAGGCACATTGATATAGGATTGCGCTCCTGACAGTAACAGTTTTAAATTAAATTAAATTTTTATTTATTTCAGGTAAACCCATATAATACAGTAGGACATAATTCAATTGACTGAAATGATTTTTACAATAAATAATTAAAAGTTAACGTCGAAAAAGTTGAAATTAATATAATCATAACCTATTTATCGAGACTTCGTGTTATATACATGTCAGTGAAAGGTCATCTAGCACGAAATTTCGATAACCGCGGGATGTACAAACATAAAATTTGGCATGGAGGTACTATATAGTTGGCAGACATCAGCAAAGAACGGATTTTTCCAAAGGTATAGAAAAAGGAGGTCGAAAGGTAAGTTTAATTCTACGCGAACGAATTCGCGGGAAACAGCTAGTATATAATAAAATGCTAATAATGCTACCCTACACACTGCACTTAAAAAAAAAACTGTTTGTACTACCTCGCAAAACGTGTGTTCAACTTAGCTCTAACCGTGTAACATTTGCGTGAGACGCAAAAACAAAAAAAAACAATACCAAACCAATACTCATTTACAGATTTATCACAGCGGTCTTGTACCGGCTCCTTATGCATTTCAGCCCACCCTTACCATCGTTGAACTATTAAGTGCACATATAAGTGCGTCACTATTTCGGCTAAACTATAAAAAATATCCCAAAGACGTGACACTGCTTTTAAATTTCCTCTACGTTACAATTATACTTATTCACCTCTAGTGTATATTTCGCTGAAGCCGTTTAAATAAATTAAAACTAAGAAACGTTAAGAAATAATAGAAATAATTAAAATGTCCATGTGAACTCGGCCTTAGCGACATAAATTCTCAATAACGCAAAATGGCGCCGCGGGGTGAGGGGCGGGGGACACAGGGCCGCACTTGGCACGTAATTTTAAATATTTTAATAGCTAATAAAGTAATACGTTAAAGACATAATAAGAGAAGCAAATTTTACATACTTAATATCATAAAGATAATAGATTTGAGTGTTTGTTTGTATTGAATAGACTGAATCAATTTTTTTTTTTAAGACGGACCAAACCTGCCTCAGCTTATAGCTCATCCCGGAGGTCTTGAGATCTCTCTACCTCTAAATCTAGTGGGCCGAATATTTTCATAAAAGTTAGAGATCCCTTTGAAGACTTCGATAATGTAAATACTAGTTTAAAAAAAATAGGTAGTTGCTTCAAAAGCACAGATATCTATAATACCACCACCGCCACTTGTTTTTACCAGTATTTCTTTTATATTTACGTGTAGTGTAAGTATAGTAAGCATTTAAAAGGTTAATTCATATTTTTTTAGCTGGACTTTATTCTAAGGATTTAATTTTAGAAATTGTTAGAATAAGAAACTTACATTTTTTAGTTTATAACTTATATTATATTTCTACTGATTTAACTATATTTTATACAATTCGTTTATCGACATATTTAATAAATAATGATTATAATTTATTAGTAATCTATAATTTATATGTTGAACATTATATTATATTAAATAGAATATTTACTTTATTATTTATAAGATTAATTTCGTTGAGATTTTTAAGTTGAATAATTTTTTCTTATCCTTATATAATTTATTTACATTTTAATATAAAAATTATAAGTTGTATTTTTTGGTATAACAATAAGATGATTTTATTTACATAGACTCACAATATTTTTCTTAAACCGCGGATTTATGCTTCACTAAAATAGAGGTCGATTGTAACAGCTATCTATCTATTGCCTACGTACAATAAGATTTTTCGCATAAAACTCCTATCTGTCTAGTATATTTATCAATATTAACGATAAGCATACAAATTTTGATAAAAATTCAAGATTTGATGATAACACGACATTGTTACAGAATTAATCATCCTCAGTTAAAAAATTTAAAATATGTGCTTGATTTGTTATAATACTTGATCCCCTTGAGCTATTGTCGCAATTAATTAATAACATAAAATTTGTCACAAGCAAACAGATAACCAAGTATACGTGACTTCAGAGCTTAGTTAGTTAGGACCAAAGTTCAATTTATTACAAGGTTTAGAAGAAATAAAGGTTCTTATTCTTTTTTTTTTTATGTACCTAAAATTACAGAGAAATACACAATAAAGAGAGGAAGTAACTTCTTTCTATTCTATTCTTTCTTTCCATTCTTTCTAATTTCTTCGTTTGCCCAGTCCACTTAGATTGCAGAGGATGTGACTGTGGAGCAAGTTAAGGTAACCGACTGCCATCTGACGTCATCCCCGGAACCCCCACAATCTCACGACTAACATCACTCAGTTATATCAATCGAGTCCCCTATTTTACGTGCCTTCCGAAACACGGAGAATGTCTGGTAATAGAAAACTAATACCAGGTCATCCATGTAACACCCAGCCGCAATAAGAGCTGCATAACCTAGCCAAAGACTCAAATGCCGGTCACGGATTAAACAAGGACCTAGTTACAAGAAATAAAGATTATTTTTATTATTTTATAAAATCTATAAAATAATCTATTGTTTGAATACTTCAATTGAGTCAATACGTATAAAATCTGTCCCAAGACGCGACACAATACGAGGTAAACCAACTAGTTTCGTTTCACATTATGCTGTAACAATGTAACGCGGCGCATTTGTAATACCACCGGGAAATCAATTAACTTTCAAAGCTATCGAATAATAAACGCGTCAATGACTGTAATAATACGGCTGTTGCAAATTTTGACTTCGGATATATCGAATTCGGCAACATATTATTAAACAATTTCGTAACTGCCAAAGTAACTAAGGATACAATAATCATACCAATTTTTCTCTAATAACGATTCAAATTACTTAAAATTCAGTTTTAGCGCTATTTAAAGAGGTTACTTAATTAACTTTCAAAAATATACTAGCAGTTTCCCGGGAAAAAAGTAATATTCGCGACAGCCGAATGTCTAACAGCTATAAAATACCTCCCTGCCAAATGTCATCTTTGTTAACATTTTTAAAATATATACCGAATTAAGATGACCGATTGCTATCTGACATAATCCTCGGAACCCCCAAGGTTTCTGCAACCTCAGGAGTAATACCACTCAGTGAAATTAATCGTCTCTCACTGTTAGAATGGGTGACAAATCTACCACCCGGTCGCAACAGGAGCTACTTAACCAAGCCACCGACTCAAAAACCAACCACTAATTAGGCCACGACCTCTTGGTGAATTCTACGTGATACAAGACGAACCACTTCAATGCATGCAGCATTATATAACTCAGCCATCTGAGTGCTGTGGGTGGACAAAACTTTGTTAATGTTTGATTGAATCATCATCATCAAGACATAGATACACAAATCCATGAAAAACAGGGGGACAGATAGACAAGATTAGTTAACATTTTATTAAATTTTAAATCTCTATGATCATGCTTTTGTTTCATTTCAGGTCGAGGCAGAAATCTCAGAGCAGTACAAAAAGTATATAAACAAGAAGCGTTGGAAGGAGAGAATATCTCTTGACTATCAACGCCTGCTGAGGAAAGCTGAGCAGCAAGCCAATTTAAAATCAACAACTAATTCAAATAGAAAAGTAATTATAAACTTCGGTAGTGACTTGGGTGAAAGCCGGCTGCCGGCTCGTTTTCCCCTTATTATATAAAAAAGGCCATCTATTTAATTTTGCTTTACGTTTTCACGTAAAATTTCTGTGGTACCGACGTAGCGCCTGTACTCGTACCATTTATCAATATCGATTGAAGTATGGATACATTCATAGCAACACATGTAATAATCTGTCAAATAAACTGCCGTTAGTGAAATTTAATTTTTATATGAATAAATATATACAGGACTATATGACACACGGACGTCTGTTCCTAAGGTAGACAACTTAATGCCTGTGTTATGTTACCAGCTGTCTCCCGCGACTCTGTCCGCGTACACTTGCGACAGCCCTATTAAAAAAACCTGTTCTTGATGGATGTCTACCTACCTCCTTGCCAAATTCATGTTCATTTTTTTTATGTTACAAAGGGGCAAACGAGCAGGCAGCTTAGTACCTACTGACGCCCATGGACATCCGCACCTCCAGAAGGCAAGCAAATACGTTGCCGGCCTTTAATGACGAGTTTAGGCCATCAGGAAGTCTCACAAACCGAACGAAACGCGACAACAATACCATCACTTGACGTGACAGCATTGTCTCCACTCATCCGAAAATTTATCTATTAATACGTGAAGCGAGCACTGTAGATATACCATTTCACGAAAATCGCGCAGACGTAGGAGTATGGAATTTGGCACAATTGTAAAATACATAGAAGAAGGTGTGCGAATACTAATATTTTTTTATAATACGCAATATTAATATATTAAATTATTAATAAAAACCCTCACGCTCATCCATGCAACATTATTTATACAATTTACACTCACACGCGTATTGGATGATGTCAAAGCGTCCTTGAATAAAATTGCTGATTTAAGACTGGTCGTATTTTACTCATTAGTACATTTTCGATAGGGTATTTTTACCTCTCCAGTCAGACATCTCAGCTTTAAAACGAGATATCTCGTATGCCCTAATACTTGTACTTCAAGATATAGCTTCTTGCCAAATTTCATGATTATAGGTCAACGGGAAGTACCCTATAGGTTTTGATTTCCTTCGCGTATACTATTATGAGAAATGCCACGTAAATGACCATATCTTTGATTGCGTAGGCTTGTAGGTTGATTTTTACACAGCTTCAAGGGATCTTAAACCTCATTATTTGGTAGTAATTTCGACTTTATAACTAAATGTAGAAGTATCAGTGGAGCGAGGTAAAATGACGGACAGCCTGAATGATGTCATCCCCGAAATCTCCACCACATTAGAAAGCGCACAAGTACCGCGCGCGGAGACTAGAGCCGACTGAGGTTATCGGGTGCGATATACTCGCGCCGCGGGTTCACTTGTTATTGTTGTGATAAGGGTCGGCGCAGACGACGCGGACGCTTATATTAACCGACTGTTCAAAACGGGAGGTACTACTTGATAGAATCAGAGGACCTACCATGGACATTTTGAACCGTTCGAGTCGAAGATTCAACTTAGATAATATGCCTGCTGGGCCCCTCCCCGGTGCATTGGAAAGGGAAAGCTATTTATTTATTTACGTCGAACCAGCCGCATTAAGGTTTGACAGAATATGTGACCTGGAATCTCTCGTCTTTGTTTGTTAGTTTTCTTTGGAAATGTTATTATTTATGAGTTACCACTTATTTGAAGATAAAAGTTGACCCTCATCATCTGAATGTCCTAAAGTCCACCACGATGCGATTTTCTAGAAACTTCTTATGACGCACAATTTCTCTATAAAATCAGTTACTAGCTTCGGTGGTAACTTCCGAACCGATGCGACTTAGGGAACTTTAAGGTCAGGTGGCAATCGGTCATCTTAACTCGTTCCACAGCTATATCCTCTGCAATCTAAATTGACCCTGGTATTTAACTGGGATAAATCTAGGAAGAAGAAGACACAAATAACCCTGAGTTTAGTACACTCTTTGCTAAATCGGTGGCCCTTCTTTCCATAAAGTCGTATTCCTTATTCCTATTTATTCTATAACTAACATTATGAATGGGACTAAGGTATGATCAAATTTCATGCCCTTATACTACGATTTGAATTTAAATGGATTGATCCGAAATCATTTGGGATTAGCATTCGAATTTACAGCCTACAAACAAATATTCTACGTACAGTCGACCAAGAAAGTCCATTACCTAATACATGACAGTTTCCACTTAAAGAAAATTTTGCTAAGGGATATTGTTGGAAATTAGCGTCACACGTCTCGTCACACCCTCCTTGTGACACTTTCGAAACCCCTTGGAGTGACGTCACATACTATAAAAGTAAAATAATTTCAATAAACGGCAAATTCAATTTTATTAATGAATATTCTTTTATTACAATATTTTAAATGTTGATACGTGACATCACAAGGCTCTCCCCCCCCCCCCAGCACCCCTTGTCACGCCTCGAGTCTGGGTGTATTATCCATATATAGGTATTTATAAATTTATGAAAAAAATAAAAGTGTATAACAGGCGGCTATTACCTATAACACAGGCATTAAGTTATCTACCTTAGGAACAGACGTACGTATGTCATATAGTCCTGTATATATTTATTATTTATTTATTAATTATGTAATAAAAGTAGCTACTTAATTTTTGACCTAATTTCATTGAAATTAGACGAAGTGCGGACTTAAGTTGTGTTGCTAATTTACTGTTTGTAAAAGTTAGTCCGTATTAAATACATTTTAAATTATTAAAATAAAATCTCAAGCACACAAACGCAAATCGATTTACACACACAGGTATAGGTTTTATTATTGGACGGTGTCAAAGAAAAGAATTAGAATGTTTTTTTTTCGATAGTTATGATATTGTAGTACTCAGAATGAAAAAATGTTCATACCTTTAAGTAAACACATGGTACAGTAATCTAAAAACTTATGGCCGAATTTTAACCAAGATCGCAACTAGTTCGTTCGTATAGATCATAACTAGATAGTTAATAAAAAAATTCTCTACCTATGCGCAATTGGTTAATAAAAAATTTCTCTACCTATGCGCACCACTTTGTTGGTTGATTGCGACAACCATACATAACTTAGCTGCCAACTACATGATGTATAATTTAAACGAACCAAAAAAAGAAAATCGTATAAAGTCTTATTTCTCTTTGTTTTCTTTTTTATAACAAGAGGCAAACGAGTAGGCGGTTCATCACCTAAGTACCCATGGACATCTGCACCACAGAAGGCTCGGCAGATGGGTTGCCTGCCTTTAAAGACGGGTTCAAGCAACCGGGAACACTCACAAACCGGACGAAACGCTACAACAATACCATCACTTGACGTGACAGCATTGCCGCCACCTCACGCCGATCTCATGTGAGAAAGAGGTACTGGTACCAGGACGCGCCGGCCCAATTCGGCTACAAGCATGGCGTTATCTCTAATTGAATTTTAAAGTCTATAAAAGATAATATTTGTAATAAATAAAATTTACGTTTTCTTCGCTAATCTCACTCAAGTGTACCAAGAACCTAATAAAATCCAAGTCAGCCAAGTTCATACAGCGACGGTAACCGCAAAATACGTATCTGCCCCTTTTGGTCCAACCGCAGTAGGAATGGCTTCCGAACACGGTCTCCGATGTTTTTATGGCCTTACAAGTAATACGAGTTTTTGTGCGAAAAGACGATTTAAAGAAAACGCTGGAGAGATAAGGGAAAAAGTCGAGCGGCTTTAGATAAAGTAGTTGTCCATTTCCAGAAATGGTTCTAGTAAATGCCATATATTTTGTTGTACAAAAAACAACTAGAATAATATTAAGACATTCTATTTGTGCAAAGAAATGGGTGATAATTGATGTCTAGTGAAGTCACTCTCTTGAAGGTTGCGTAAGTAAGGACTAACGACGAATACGAAACTAGCTCAGTAGAGTTGGGAATAGACACCTTACGGCCTTAAGTCTGCACTTGAACTTTTCCTCCTTCCTAGTGGTAATCCAGGTCCTAATACCAGGATCCACTTACATTGCAGAGGATGTGACTGTGGGGCAAGTCAAGTTGACCGAATACCGTCTGACGTCATTCCTAGAACCCTTACAATCATTGCAAGCCCACGACTAATATCACTCAGTGTCATTAATCGGGACCTACTGTTTTACGAGCATTCCGTCAGGTCGTGTATTTTAAGACCAGCGTTAACGTTGGTTACTCATCTATTACGTGGCCGCGACACGAGCTACTTAACCTAGGGATCGACTAAAATGCCAGCTACTGATAAACTTACAACCTTCTCCGTTCGTACTTGAGCTATTTAGGCTTAAAATTTTGATGAAACTGCGTAAATAAATAAACAAATAATAATAAATATATACTGCACTATATGACACACTGACGTCTGACCCTAAGGTAGACATCTTAATGCCTGTTATAGGTAACAGGCGCCTGTTATACACAAATATATATATTTTTTGAAATATATAAATACATACATATAGATAATAACACCCAGGCTCGAGGCGGGAATCGAACCCACGACCCCGGAGCGGAAGACAGGGTCACTGCCCACTGCGCCAACGGGCCAGTCAAATGATCAGTACACCTTAGTCAGGTTAAAAGAAAGTTATGTTCCAGTATTTAATGGGCGTATTAAAATCGAAAGGTAGTATAAATACCAATAACAATACGCTTAAAGCGCCATAAATGATCGCGTTTACCAATCTCGCGCCCACAATCGGGGTAAGTCCAATTGCTCCAAAAAAAAATCGAAAATCTTTCGTAATGCCATTAAACAGGTGGTGTCGGAGCTAAAGATTCGAGATACTCTTATTACGCACGATTAGGGCGACCACGTTTTACAATTTGATGTGGACAGTCCCCCTTCAGCTTATGCGACGCCACGCACAAAAATCTTTTTCACTTTCTTCTAGTCTCTAGGTAGAGTCAGATTTTTCACTGTAAACTTGTTATGGATATCATAAATTCTCAAAAGAACGTCACAAAAATTTAAAGAATATAGTTTAATCTAGTCATTAGCCTCATATGTAACTCGTAAGCAATAGAAATTGCATAAAGCGCCTCAATTGGTTTATTTTCGATAAATATTTTCAATAAATGCATTCGCCTATGTAGAAATTACTGCCATTATTAACCAAGTATGGAATAACGGCACAGAATACCCTTGTCAATGGATAATTTATGATGTTTATATTTTCGTTTGTAAGTAAGTACTCATTCGAAATTCGCAATGAAAATATCTCCAAGTGTGGAAAAATAAAAATTGTTTTCTTCAGTTTTCATGCAGTTTAAACATAATATAGGCTTGGAATCTTCTTTTACAGTCTAACCTCACCGAGACGCCATGGCGACGTCGGTGGCTACGTATCCAAATGATTCATATTACAATTTAGAACAGGTAACTCACTTGGCGACGGTTTGGCGACGTCGCCAAATTAGAAGCGTAGCTACGATTACTACTACATCTGTCAACCGCAAATATCCATGGCTACGTAGCCGGTGATGTCAGCCATGGCGTCTCGGTGAGGTAGGAACCTAAAGACAGTGCTGGGGCCAGCTGCGGCAGACGGGCCTCCTTCTGCAGCACGGCAGCGCTGTCCTTCAGCCCTCTAGCCCACAGGTGTGCAGCAACCAGTTGCAGCAGCTGCCTCTCGTTGTAACTTATGCGAGTTTGGGCCACCACGTTGGCCTGAAAAATTAAATAATTATTGATAGTATATATCAAACAATTAGAGCCTCAATAGCTCAACAGTATAAGGTATGGATTGAAATCCGTAGGGTGCCCGGTTCAAACCCCACCGCCGTTGGGGTATTGTCGCACCCACTCCTAATACAAGCTTTTAATTTAAAAGAATAAAATACAAAGAGGCTTTTATAGCTCAGCCATTCGTCGAGAAGGTGTCTAGATGGTCTCTGGAAATAATCAGCATTGGAAGTGGGAAATTTCCCATTTCCAAAAAATAAGTTTTAGGCATAGATATGTAATTTTTAAAAATTTTTGTGTTTTTTATTATTTTTTATATATAATATCTATCAACAGAGTGTTGTTGGGTCAAATATATATAAAAATGTTTCCAATGGATGACTTGTGTGTGAATCAATGTTGGAAATGGAAAACAGATTTGGTCTTTATATTTGCGTTTGTACATTAAAAAACTTTTGAAATTATTTAACAAATACGTTTACATCGTATCAGATACGGAACCCTTTTATATAAACGTGTCTTATCACGCTCTTGGCCATTTATTTCAATCAAAGAATTACCTATGTATAAATTTGTCCTATTGCCCAATAGACAGATGATGTAAGGAGACTGGCAGGAGGTGGCTGCATGAGATTGGCAAGGGATAGGGGAAAGTGGCAGAAACTAAGGGAGTCCAGCCCTATTTAACCCCTGTCAAATTACATTGTCGCGACGAAAAGATGCTTGTGTATGTCTCCAAAGTTTAATCTAGCCCAACATAATTAGTACGTAAATATTATTTGGTTTAATATTTACTATAATTATATCTCACATCACTAAATTTCAGTATGTACGCACGCTGATCACACTGATCACAATGTACTTAGATAGTTGTTACCAAGTCAACAGTCGTAACACAACTGCCTCGTTTACACGACTGTCACTGTATTTATATTCTCATGATCAACTACCCTCCTTAAGGTATACACTACACATGTTACTAAATGCATATAGCAGTTATTAACTTACAAACAACCAGGGCGGATATTAATATCAGGTTTATCAGTTATAAACACGGCTGGACAGAGGTCTCATCCATTAACGCGTAAAATTGCGTGAAAAATAGATTCAACTTTAGCGAGATGATATTTAGCTTATAGCCTCCCTCAATAAATGGGCCATCTAACACTGAAAGGACTCTCCTAATTTGGCCAGTAGTTCCTGAGATTAGCGCGTTCTAGCAAACAAACAAATTCTTTTGCCTCATTTATACCTTACATCCAACCCACTTCCGCGGCAGTTAGCAGTGAACTGGGCGAGTGAACACGACACTTCTCATGCCCATGCCACTACGACTCGCGCTGCCCTAGGTTGCCCTTTATTTATTTATATATATTTATGTATATTTTCGTATTGACAACGCTAAAAAAGCGCAAACGCCGAGATTTACCGCAACGCTTTTTAAACTCTTGTTCGAACGGGGGTTAAGATCTAGTCTAGTACTCTAGTCCTAAAGAAGTGCTTATGGCCAATTTTCTACACGAAACAACCTATCACGCTTATTTGACATGTCGTTTTTAACCCTCGGACGCAAAAAGAGGGGTGTTATAAGTGTGACGTGTCTTTAAGTCTTTGTGTGTGTGGGTGTGTGCATGTGTACGTGTGTGTGTGTCTGCCTGTCTGGGGGAAGCCTTACAAGCGGGTGAGGCTAAAGCTTCGCCCGTGGGCGCCCCCCATCATAGCGCGACAACATAAAGAACGTGATCTTATTTTTCCTAAAACGTATGTGTACACATGTATTGCCTGTAAGAAATCTCTTGTTGTTATTATTATCGTAAATGCAACTGAAACAATAACAAAGGTATTAAAGCGACTTTTTGGTAATTGTTACGGCGCGTGTTACGCCGCGTTATATGGGAGGGTGAGGGGGGGGGATCCAAAATTTTCACAATTGCGTCACGTAATACTCTAAGAAGGGATTTTCCCATTCCCACTTCAGCTTTGCCGACTTCTTCCCTACATCCATTACTCCAGTGATGAAACGCAGGGAATACTGTTGCCCAGCCATTTTCCACTTCAGCTTTGCTGACTTCTTCCCTTCATTCATTACTCCAGTGATAGAACGCAGGAAATACTGTTACCCAACTCATTCCCAATTCAGATATGCTGACTTCTTCCCTACATCCATTACTCCAGTGATGAAACGCAAGGAGTACTGTTGCCCGGCCCATACACACTTCAGGTTTGCTGGCTTCTTCCATACATCCATTACTCCAGTGATGGAACCTTACAAAGCTTTTTTGTTATGTGTACCATTTTCGAGTAATTGATGGTCAAAGTGTTTAGGAAGGTGGTACCCCCTGGCATTTCCAAACTATTAGATGTGGAAACTTGAATTTTTTCGTGTTGATAGAACATACTAAAAACTCGTTAGGTAATTATTTTGAACGAAATCGGACGAAAACTTATGAAGCCATTCAACAAATACTATTATGGCGTGTCAGATACGGAACCCTTCCATATAAGTGTGTCTTGACACGCTCTTGGCAGTTTTTTTTTATTCACTAACTATATATGTAGGAACATAATATCCACGACCCCCGGAGCAGAATGCAGGGTTACTACCCACTGCGCCAACGGGCTAGCCAAAAGCTCATTATAATCTGTGTTAAATGCCTACCGGTGTTGCCACCATGATAATCATAACGTAAGATAAATTGTTACTGGCCGATCGTAATGGCGGCACCAATTAAATGTCTTTAGTTCAGTGATAGCATAACTGACAATTGCGTCAACGAATGCTATTTGTGGTTGTTATGGAGATAATTATATTGAACTAGTGAGTGTTATAGATCTATCGATATTTTATTCAAGTGCAGACTTTAAGAAGGTTATATTATCTAGCATTACTATTGGCTACCACAGATACAGTGCTGAAGTGTTACTGTCACCATCTTTTTTTTCCCCTTCGTGCGCCACCATGCGATCGCTAAGTGGAACGCACATTCAGTATGGTCAAGTTTTCACTTTTGTCGACACTCCCGGAGCGAATTAAAAGTTTGAACTCGAAAAGTCTACAATTGTCTGTATGTATGTTGATTTTTTTTCCAAAAGGGCAATAAAATAAAGACGTAAAATTCAAGTTTTTAGAAGTTTCTCCGAATTGTCAAAAGATTGAAAAAAATTACGAATAATTTTTTTTACCTTTAATGGTCCCTTCGGTTTGGTGGGTTTGCTGACGACCGTGATCTCAATCTCCACTGTATCGGTTCCAGAGTCGTTCTTTGCCGTTACAACGTATTTTCCACCGTCCTCTCTGGTCATCTTCTGAATTGTGAACGACGTGTGATAGTCCGCATTCTCTATCTTCACCCTTTCCGTGGTTTTGAGGGTTTGTTCCTTGAAGGTCCACGTGATGGTGGGTTCCGGCTCGCCCTGGACGTCGGCCTCCAGCTTGAGCACTTGGCCAACCTTTATCTTGCGGCTTTGCAGGTGTTTGCGGTCGATCTTGGGCGCCACTGTCGAAAATCAATAAAATTTTAGACGAATGATAAATTTAATCGGGAATTATAATCAAAAAGATCATCAATACAGAGCTGGTGATCAGAATTATGTCAATTTTCTTTTGGCAGTTGACATATGGTCATTAAAAATGTGTGTATAAGGGCGATGGAAAATGCAAAGGTTGATTTGCATGAAAGTGGAGATCAATGGATGATTCTAAATCGTTTCTATTCGAAACTATACCAAGTTTAAAGAGTGAAGTATTTTGAATGATATAGATTTAGTGTATTTTTGTCCTTGGTCCATGTAGCTTTAGTTATAGACGCCCTCCTACCAAATGGTGCAACGAAGAGGGTCAGGTACAAGCTAGATACGGATAGCCGAGCATCCAGTCAAATGAAGACCTTGGAAGAGGCCTATATCCAACAGAGTATGCATAATGGCTGCCAATAATGACGATGATGCTTACAGAATCTGGGCTTGGCAATGACGGGTTTGCTGGGCTCGGAGGGCTCGCTCTGTCCTGCCTTGTTGAGCGCTATCACGCGGAACTGGTACTCGTGTCCCGCGTCCACGTCCGTCACGCGACCTGTCGGGCGGTCGCCTGTGGTGCGGAGGCAGTCCTGCCATGTCCTGGTGAAAATTGGCGATATTTTATATCTAAAAATCTCATTTATTACATGATATATTAATTATGTTCCATTGGGGTCGCTTAACAGGCCGTTTCTTGTGTATCAAACAAGGGGCAAGCCGATAGGCGGTTCTTTTAAGTGACTACCGACGCCCATGGTGAACTGCAACTATAGAAGGCTCCCAGACGCAATGCCGGCCTTTTTAGGAATGAGTATGCTCTTTTCTTGAAGGTCCCGTGTTGGATTATTCAAAAATATTTGGATATACTTCTGAATGCATTCATTTTTAATAACTTGTTTAGAATTTTTGAACACACTAGTATTTAATTTAAGCTGTAGGGACTTTGGTCTTTTAGATTATTTTTAGTCTAAATTGAGTAAGCAAAAGTAGAAGGAGACAAAGTTAGAAACTAAATTGAAAACGGCCATACTTGAAGAATAGTTGATATAAGTTTTTTTTTTATTCTAAGAAAAGGCATACCTCTCGCCTCTCTCCTTCTTCTGTATGATGTATCCAGTGATGGGAGCACCACCGTCGTCTTTGGGCGCGGACCATTCAAGGTCCACGAAGTCTTTGTCCCAGTTCCTGGGTTCCGGACGACCGGGTTTGCCAGGTTCGTCTGAAGTTAGAAATGGTTGGATACTCAATAAAAAATCTTAATTTAGGCATAAAATATACTAAAAAGCATCAAAACGTTTGATTGTAACGTAATGTAAGTACAATTATAACACATATTTACGGTACTTGAACAATAATTTAAACTTTCAGCTAACTAAAGACCTAACAAATAGTTATACGGGTATATGTATTGTATTTATATATAACATGGGGCAAACGGGCAGCTGGTTCACTTGAGTGACTACCGACACCCATAGACGACTGCACTGACAGATCGTTGACGCGTTTCTGACCTTTGAAAGATGAGCAGGCTCTTCTTGGAGGTATCTAAACCTTCTTAGAGGTGTTATGGCTTCTTGCAGGCCTCTAAGCTATCTTGGAAGTCTCCAAGGCTTCCTGAAGGTCTCTAAGCGATATACTCTTCCAAAAATATAATGAATGTCCACTTACCGAATGGATTCTTAGCAATGATCGGTTTCTCGGTCTCCAACTCCTCGGACTCGCCCTCCTTGTTGACGGCCTTCACGCGGAACTTGTAAGGTTTGCCCTCAGACAGGCCCGTTACGTTTGCTTTTGTGTCCTTGGCCGTGCCGCATGGGATCCATTGGCCTGTAATTTAAGCAATTTTAACATTATTAAAATTATATTTAATGTCCATTAACCTTGTCTAATGTTAGCGTTATGAAAAAATGTTTATAAAGCCTCGATTTTATTCGGTCTTCTAAATGCTCTGTTGTTATCAAAAAGTAATTTGGACCAAAAGCAATTTTGGTGGGACGGCAACATATGATTTATATCATTAAATAATACTGGCAAAATTTGGAAACTTAAGCCAATAATTACAAGGAAATAATTGTACGACACACGGACCGCTGTTCCTAAGGTAGACAATTTAATGCCTGTGCTATAGGTAAGACAAATATATATTTCTTGAAATATATAAACACGTAATAAATAATACATAATATAAAAATAGATAATACACCCATACTCGAGGCGGGAATGGAACCCGCAACCAGCGGAGAGGAAGGCAGCTTTACTGTCGACTGCGTCAATGCGCCAGGTGTTACGTTTATCACTTACTTTTAGAAAATCATTTATATTTCCTTCACGGAATAAATTAAGAGTGATCATACACTTATATTTAATTACGTATTTTTTCTAAATTTAAGGTTTTTTTTTTTTTTTTTTTATGTTACAAGGGGGCAGACGAGCAGGCAGTAGGCACCGAAGTGCCTACCGTGAAAAATTACACGAAAGGTGGACTTAATGCTGAAAGCACTCTTTCCTACTCCATTTATGTACGTGCAACATACGTATGCATGCAAGTGTCTAACTTATTGAACAATGCATATCTGTTAGAAATGAATTTGGGCGTGTAATTGTTTTATCCGAATTCTATCAAGGGTATTTGCCGAGTTCGTAACGTGATCGATGGTGAAATTCAATTTCGTTTGTACGGGTTTCAAATTGCTGTCGTTAACGATGTCTAAATTCTACAAATCAGTACGTATCCAATGTACAAATAGAATATTTTAACTTTATTAAATTTCAAATGGAGTGTATGTATATTGGATATTTTTATCTGAAACGGAAAGGGACCGATGAAAGAATTCAATTATTTGGAAATTCTTGTCATCGTATGTTATTGTAGTATCCAATGACATTACGTATATATTATTAAATATTTTTTAGGGTTCCGTACTACTACAAGGAACCCTAATAATTTTGCTTTGTCCATCCGTACATCTGTCTGCCTGTAGGGTCGTCGTCCCCCCTCAGCATTTCCAAATTATTAAACGAAGAGACTAGAAATTTTCCATGTTGATAGAACATGCTAAAAACTCATTAGGAAAATGATTTTGAACGAAATCGGACAACAACTTTTGAAGTTATTTAATAAATACGTTTATAGCGTATCAGATACGGAACCCTTCTATATCAGCGTGTCTTGACTCGCTTTTGACCATTTTTATAATTATAACTCACCAAATGTAAAATAGTGTATGTACGCGTCATACTCACACTGATCATAAAGTACTAAGATAGTTCTAACCAAGTCAACGGTCGTGACACAACTGCCCTGTCTACTTGCGTGTCTCTGTATTTATACTCTTATGAACAACTACCCTCATTTATGTATACACTACAGTTATAATCTCCGAAACTACTGAATAGATTTCTGTAAGATCTACAGAGTAGTTTTCTATTATGTATTGCTGTCAATCATCAACACCATCAGATAACAAGTATATTCCATTGTATTCATAGGCATTCTTAAAGCGCTACAAACTGAATTGTACGCAGTTTTTAAGTGAATTTAGCGCAGATTTTGTAACAGCTTTTACCGTTTACATACCTACTATCAAATATTATTTTGGTGCTATTATGCTTTTTTTGATGCAGCCTGACTGGATGCCTTTAGCAATTTATTTATGTCCTTGTAGCTTAATTTGGTCGTACCATAAATTATAGTCATTAAAAGTCAAAAGTATTACTAAAAAGACAAGTATTCTGTCCCGTTACCAATGCGCAATAGTACCTAATAATATTCTGTTCACATTGTACACGAATACAGCTATAAATTAATGCTTCATTTCGAACTGTTTGCTCCGCTCATAATCCACATACCAAATAAAGCTGGCTGTTAAATAGCAATTTTGGGATGATACAAAATTTGTGACAATCAACTTCCATTCAGGTGATTCTATTGTATTGCAGAAAGCCACCGTATTCAATTTTAGTGGAAATTTAATTTGCTCAGGTTCCATGTGGGTTATGAACGCCGAGTTTGATGGTGCATTGATGAACTCATTATTCCTCATGCGGGGCCGACAATAGGCTATATACTATTGGTAGCATAGCAGTACAGAGACAAAACCTTTTAAATAGAGATGTCTACTGCCAAGTTATCTTTATACCTCAAGCGGTTTTCGATATTAAGTGTTAAATGACATTTCGTTTTTAGATATGTATATAAACTTAAGTAAGACTGCAGCGTAATACCATTTCAGTGGGAGAAAGACTCAGCTAAACGTTCGGAATGGAAAACTTTGGTTGAAATCTAAGTCCGTAATTTTGTAATTCAGCGGCGCTCTGAGCTTGACGCTAAGTGCGATGAACTGAAATCCCGAACACCTGTGGCAATCAATTATACGTAAGTGGTGTGCACACACGCCTACTATGCAAAAAAGTTTTAAAAAAAATGGCTACTTAAGCCATAGACGAGCGCACGAAAAGCAACTACACACAACAAATGTTATGTTACGTCAAAATGTTATGTCAAACAATCAATATTACAGCTTAAAGAGCAGGATGGATGAAAAAACACGTATTTTACAGTCAAACTTAAAATGATGCGAATATAGCTCATGCAGGCTATAAGTGTGGTTAAAAATATCTACATAACATACTTTGAGGTTCGAAACATTTTTGAAATTGTTTAGTCAATTTTCAGGCCAAAAATTCGCAATAAGTTTCCGATTCCAAATAGCACTTGATTTCACATTGCGATACACATGACACTGTCGCACTCGACGCGCCGATCCGTACCGTTCAAACATTGCTTCGAATACGTTTGAGTGTGCTACGGTACAAGTTAT
>JANCMC010033613.1:38097536-38119315 GCA_024363005.1 Charaxes varanes | reverse complement strand
TAAGTGATTCGTTATTCTTTAAATAGCATTTGATTCGATATTAACATATACATGACATTGTCGCACTCGATGAGCCGATCCGTACCGTTCAAACATTGCTTCGAATACGTTTGAGTGTGCTACGGTACAAGTTATAAGTGATTCGTTATTCTTTAAATAGCATTTGATTCGATATTAACATATACATGACATTGTCGCACTCGATGAGCCGATCCGTACCGTTCAAACATTGCTTCGAATACGTTTGAGTGTGCTACGGTACAAGTTCTAAGTGATTCGTTATTCTTTAAATAGCATTTGATTCGATATTAACATATACATGACATTGTCGCACTCGATGAGCCGATCCGTACCGTTCAAACATTGCTTCGAATACGTTTGAGTGTGCTACGGTACAAGTTCTAAGTGAATCGTTATTCTTTAAATAGCATTTGATTCGATATTAACATATACATGATATTGTCGCACTCGATGAGCCGATCCGTACCGTTCAAACATTGCTTCGTATACGTTCGAGTGTGCTACGGTACAAGTTATAAGGGATTAGTTATTCTTCAAATAGCACTTTATTTGACATTAAAATACGTTTGACATTGACGCACTCGATGCCCGATCCGTACCGTTCAAATACTGCTTCGAATACGTTTGAGTGTGCTACGGTTCAAGTTATAAATGATTAGTTACTTATCAATTTACACATGATTTGACATTAGCATAAACATGACACTGTCGCACTCGACACGCCAATCCGTACTGTTCAAACATTGCTTCGAATACGTTTGAGTCTACAACGGTACAAGTTATAAGTGATAAGTTACTTATCAAATAGCACATAATTTTACATTAAGATACACATTACACTGTCGCACTCGACACGCTGATCCGTACAGCTCAAACACTGCTTCGAATACGTTTGAGTGTGCTACGGTACAGGTTATAAGTGATTTGTTATTCTTCAAATAGTACTTAATATTACACATGACACAGTCGTACTTAGCATCAGTATTGTTCCACTTAGTTAATATTACTTCAAATAAATTCGAACCAGTTGTGAATTTCTGATAAATCACCCTAGTTATTAGGTTTCTTAGCTCATAAAAGTCTTATAAAAAAATTATAATGTACTTTTTTGTTGTCTTACTTAATTAAAGAAAAATGTTCGCGAATTTTAATTCTCGCTTTCTCTTACTATTTAAATTGACTTTCCATACAAGCTGCAGCGTGCCTAAATCGGCGAGCATTTGTCCGCGTAATGCTCCTATTTATTTTAGAAAAGGCCAGTTGAGGCGTGAGGTTGGATTGTGTTTGTAGAAAAGTTCAATTTTAACTTTGAGGTTACATCTTTTTAACATATTTATTTTAATTAAATTTTGAAAAACCATTTCGTCTAAACGCGACAGAAGGGTGAATTTTGTTCTTATTTTTACCCTACTTCTGCCAAGCGTTATAATTCCTGTCTAGCACCAGGGTCCGCTTAAATTACAGAGGATGCGGAGGGAGTTAAGACGACCAACTGTCTTCTGATGTCATCCCCAAAATCCCCACAATCCTACGACTAATATCGCAAAGTGACACTCCGTAACAGTTTCACTTCGATAGATTGTAATCTACCGAAAAATAATACGTTACATTGTAAGCAGTATATTCGGTTCACAATCCTTTGACAGTTTACTATCTCGCGAGTTAGATTACAATGTAACAGTTCTTAAAATTTAACGGTATCATATATATACAGAGTGTAAGAGATATCGTACCGGATAGGCATCCCATGGGTTCAATACATGATTCTAAACTCCCCAGTCGTGAAATTTTTCGTCGGCTATTTTCTTGAAATGTAAATGTTTTTTTTTTACCATTTTTAAAACTGAATACTGTATAATATTGTTAGTACTATCTGCCCCAATGCGATTTTAAATCAGAAACAACTTTCTTCAATATTTTTACATCAACCTGCAATATAAATAATACTTAAAAGTACGTAACAGGGGTAGCGCGGTGCTGGTCGTTGATATGTTTTGCGCGTCAACATTTTGTTTACGATTGCTTCCCAATGTGTACGATACATTGCGCGCTCAAGTATGGGATGACTATGAAAATATCTGTAACCTCTCATTTCCTAGATGAATGGTTTTTGTGATTTTATTTAAGACATTAAATATAGCATTATCACAGTTTGCGGTACGATGTCTTTTATACCTTATGTCTTATATACATATATATAGACTTACCAATAATATTTCTTAAGAGCTTCCAATAAATGCTCAACGCTCTAATCAAGTTACGAAGCAAACAAAATTCTCTCTAAAAATCATTTTCTGAGTGAATGCAAATAAGTCGCGGCGCTTCTGTTGGATCATCAAAAGTCCAAAGGGCCTGAGACTCGCTTCAATATTTACCCAACGAAAAGTCTATTTCCATATTTTATTATCAATAAAAAAGCCAAATTTTCAGATGAAAAGCGCAAAAGAATTTTCTTATAATAATATTTATACGAATTTAATTGAAGCCATAAACAAATTTACATCTCTTGAAAAGCCGTATTTTTTTATAATAAATATGTGTCGATTTTAAATGTAAAGATATATCTTTAGATATAAAATCGGGTAGAATAAATATCGACTAGAGTCCAGCGGTTGGCAACGCCTGTCCCACGGGCCGCATATGTCCCGCGAACCCTCTCTTTATGGCCCGCGGCTGTTTTGAAAATGGAATATATTAGTATACAGAAATAATAATTACATTATACAAGCGCAAAGCATTTATTTCATAATGATGTGGCCCGCTTGTGTCATGTTTTTAAAAATGTGGCCCATGCCTGCCAAAAGGTTGCCGCCCTCTGGACTAGACTAAAGAATTCACGGTCACAGCTGTAATAGTATAAAATCGACTCAACTATTAAAATAACTTTTACGTCAAACCATGTCGATAATAAGTAAATAGAATTCCAATATATTTATTAAAGTTTTTGAAAAAAAAAATAATTTTTATAATTAAACATTAATCTATAATTCATAAAAAAAATCATATCGTATGAAAAAACATCGTGTACATTACTCTCTATATAGTTCATTACACAAATCATTACTTATAGGTCATTTACCGTTTGCGTAAAGTAAATTCTAAGAAATCTACAACCCTACTTTGAAGGTTACAAAACCTTGGAACAGTCATATTAGATATTTATAGGTCTGTTAAATTAAATAGTCCCTACATGTCCATAAAAGGCTTTTGAATATAGAGGTTTATTTAAGCGAACGGTTAACTCGACTAACGCCCGGAGGTCGATTTCGTCCCATTTAATAACATTAGCTCGTATTGTATCAAGAACAAAGGGAGATAAAGGCTTTATCGCCGGTTACCTACATCTATATCTGTGCGATCTAAGGGTTGTGTACACGTGCGAATACATTTACATATTTAAAACCACATCAATATGAAAAGTGTAGTACCATCATCATAAATTACATATCAGTACCATCGGTTTAGTGGAGAATCTATTTGGCTTGGTACCGACTTAAGTAGATATCTAGTGAATCGTATGAAAGTACCAATTATTATTTATTGCTTTTTAAAGGTTCCTCGTCGTTTTTGAAGGTGATTCTCTTTTTTTTTTCAAATATCCTATCACATTATTAACATAAACGATAACTCATGTGTTTCTTCAAATGCTCAGGTATAAACACTATCTATCATAACGACATTAAGCAAATAAGCTATAGCAGATTTTGTGCTCTTCTTTCATATGGAAATTGCAGCTGTGGAAACAATACACCTAATTTCTTAAAAACAAAAGATTAATTAAGAAAACGTTAAATAACGGTAAGCTCCAGGCATATTTAATAACATTTAATATTATTTTAAAGAACAATACACAAAGAAATATCAAAAAAGCAATATTTTTAGTAGACCGTATTTTTATAGACACTTTTATTAACAATTCTAATATTCGATAAACGTTGATTTAAAAAATATGTCTACCTTTTATCTATAACGAAAAATGAAAGGATAAATTTTCCCACATTTTCCGAGCTTTGTTAGCATAAAGTAAAGTAAAAACGTAGTGTATTTATATTCGATTCTTTATGTCATTTACCTAACTCTAGAACCTGAATTCTAAATATTTTGTTGTAGCAATCTATATACAATATACAAAAAGTCGGCGTGACGCAGAAAGACGAAATTTCGCTGGGAGTTAGTTTATAGTTAGAAGACAACTGCTAAGAAAAGACTTCTCAATAGGTCCACATAAAGAAAGTTTTTCAAGATTAATTTCACACAGACGAAGGATATATACCAGACAAGTATATATATAGTATTGACATATATCATATAATAGAAATCAATATTGACGAGTATCTGAGTTATATCCTAATATACAGTTGATACTGAATAATAGCATCCACTCTATGCTTAGAACTAAAAATGAAGGCTCATGTAATGTGTTCCAACCTTTATATCTCGGCTTACGAAAGGGTCACCTTTGAATCCGGAAGCGAATCTATTTAGGGGAATGATGCGCAAAATCTTTGATTTTCTTTTCGTATAAAATGTTGTTAGGATCTCGTTCTACGGTCACTTATTTTATTCCAAGCTTCACTTACCCTGTGACTTCACTTATACGCTAAAACAGCCTGTGATTTCGCCTCTACTAAGTTTTTTCTCGTACTGTATACATGACTATTTTCCAGATTTATGCACGTTCTCAGCCAGTTTCTAACGGGCGAGATAATTTCATACTTTTCCTTCGCAACAAAAACGCGAAGACTGATGTAGGGCACTCATATGTTTAATATATAGCAAACATTAATTAATGTTTGCTATATATTAAACATAGTAGACAATACATGTTTGCTGTCTTTTTTATCTCTGCTGTCTTTTGGTCTATATTTCTGTGTCCCTTTCTTATAACCATGGTTCCATAAGATTTTCGTTTTTGCTCTGGTACTGAGGCCGTAGCACGAACATTTCGAACCGTTCGAATTCGAAGAGTACTGTATTTAGGATGAAAATATTCATGCTAAGTCCACAGGAGGCAAGTCTTTATCGAGTCACCCTTTTAATCGATGCCAATACAACCCGTTTTGACACTTTTAATTAGAGGTAGCGCCATGCTTGTAGCCGAATTGGGCCGGCGCGTCCGTGTACTAGTACCTCTTTCTTACATAAAATCGGCGTGTAGTGGCGGCAATGCTGTCACGTCAAGTGATGGTATTGTTGTCGCATTTCGTTCAGTTTGTGAGACTTCTCGGTGGCCTAAACTCGTCAGCAAGGGCCGGCAATGCTTGTCTCCTGGTCATGCCCAATAGGGTAAATATAGAGTGGGAAATTATTAATCGTCACACGAGACGCCATGGCGACGTCGCCGGATATGTAGCCCGGCTATCCGGGGTTGCCAAATGAGTAGCCAGTAGTAATCGTGCCTATGCCTCTCATTTGGCGACGTCGCCAAACCGTCGCCAAGTGATTTACCTGTGCTAAATTTTAATATGAATTGTGTGTAAAAGTAACCGGCGACGTCGCCATGGCGCCTCGGTGAGGTAGGGCTCTAAATTCATCTGAATGCTTTTCTTAAAAAATTAAAAATCACTTTTCAAATCACCACTGTGAGAAACCTTACACCGTTTTTTTCATACGATAACGCTATAGTACTCACTGCTTTACGTGTCTTCTGAAACACGGAGGTCTGAATTTTTTTGAAATTGTAATTAGCATACTTAAAGTGTTGATACGAAAACCTGATTGCGTTTGTCTGCACTTTTTACTGACCAAGCCTAATAGGAACTCGGTAACATAAATTTTTAGGGTCCGTCATGTACAAATTGTTTACATATATCTATATAAATTGTTACAGAATCTAGATGAGGTGCATATTGCGCTGGAGGTATGCGAAGAACCGCGCGTTATGAATCCCAGCGCGGGGGCAACTATGCCTATACCGGGCAAATACTTCATTCCCCCTTTTTTATTAACGAGTTACTGAGACTTAATTGAAACATAAAGATATGCAATTTTTATATAATTAGTACCTGTTTTTCTGACATCTGAATAAGAACAATGTGTGCCCTTTCCCACTTTTACACGAATATTTTGTCTAAGTTATCTTAAATTTTATTTTTTCTATTGTTTGCCATTTTCAGAAATGACGAACAGTTTATTACTTAGATTATATAGGTATTTTCGATGCAGGCGAATAAATAATATACCAATAATAGTTCTAATTCAATTAAGAGATAAAAAAAAAATATTAGTTGTGTCAGCCCCATTCAGAGATGCGATCCCGGAAAATGTTACGTTTTTTGCTCAACACACATGTTTTAGGTATAAGGCTAGCTTTTTCACACGACTTTTTCAGCCTTATTATCAACGCCACATTTCATCGCAATTGTTTGACAAAATCTTTATAGATTTTGTCAAGTAATTGCAATGACGTGTGTCATGAAGCCCTGATTCTGTCGGTATCGACAAAAATCCAGCCTTAAATGTAGGTTGTTTTTCCGCCACTCATGTCAGATAGGTAAAGAACGGGGCGGAGAAAAACAGCGCCGTGTTTACCTGAACCTTTGCCCCTCACATCAGACGGCATTTGGTCAAATGAACTCGCCCCACAGCCACATCCTCTGCAATCTAAGCCAATTCTGGTAATACAAGAACTGTTGACAGAAGATCTAAATGCACTTTAGATTATCTATAATTGAAACTGTGAAAAACATGCTTTCACGATGCAAAAACCGTTTTATTTGGGTCACGAAAACACCCTTATCGAAGGTACAGACTTATAATGAGTTTTTTTTTATGTTTAACGGGAATCTGTCTAATAATTGATAATCCACGAATAAATTTACTTAATTTAAAATTTGACTTTCTGCTACCCTCACGACCCAAAAACCGTTTAAGGCCGCTTTCAAACCAAACGTTTTCGCAATCACTGACCGAGCGTATGGTGTCGTCTTAATTGTAGACGTAATTGAAGACTATGCGATCGCACGAATTCAATTAGGTCAATTCAGACATCAAAATATCGATACCTCCCACGTAAGTTCACCATAATTAAATATATAACTTTATACACAAATGTGTTATATAATGACGATTTTATTCCAGTCTTAAAAAAAAAATATAGTTCTAATAATTATTCCTAATAGAGATATAAATCTTAAAACGGCCATTTTATTTAACACGAAACGTATGTTTGTTCGGGTGGAATCATATAACTCGATTTCGGAGCAGATATCTTCAACCGATTGAGCTGAAATTTTGCATACTTATGTATACCGGATGACAACGCACAATAATGATGGAGTATAACATGGAGTTGATCTGATGATGAAGCTTGAAGGGTGGCCATAGGAACTCCATTATAAAACGACAGAAACAAATAAATATATACAGGACTATGTGAAACACCGACGTCTGTTCCTAAGGTAGACAACTCAATGCCTGTGTAGGTAATAGACACCTGTTAAAGGACTATATGACACACGGATGTCTGTTCCTAAGGGAAGATAACTTAATGCCTGTGTCATAGGTAACAGCCGCTTGTTATACACAAATATTTTTTTAATACATACATATATATGGTATACACCCAGACTCGAGGTGGGAATCGAACCCACGACCCCGAAGAAGGCAGGGTCCCTGCCCACTGCGCCATAGGGCCAGCCAAAACCTTAGACATGTTCGAAGAAATAAAATTACACCAATAGAAGGATATCATTATAGGAGGAGATAGGTACTGATTGGGCAGGGAAGGTAACACGGGCAGTGGCTTCGCGATTGTGTAGAGTTTTAGCACTTAAAAAACCACGACCTCCACACTTTCGCGGAATATACAATCTCATGACGGAAGAACGCGGATGATGCATATGGTATGTTGTTAACAGTTTACGAGTATTACGGTCCAAGGCGTCTAATTCAGTTTGAATCCATCTCAGTATGCCAAAAGTATAAGTAATAAGGGATATAACCCAACTGTTGAAGGCGCGCACCTTGTTTTCACCTGACCAAAGACTGTTGAGAATTTTTTTCAGGCGGCCAAAGAAACGGTCTTTCACCAATTGTTTTATAGCCCCTACTGTAACGTACCTTTGAATCTCCACAATCTTACGTCTAATGTCTCTCAGTGATATGAATCGGGACCTACTGTAACGTACCTTTAAAAAGACACAGAAATATGGATATTGGCAAAACCGTAAGAATGGTCTATTCATCTAAGGTATATATCCTAAGGTAACGCCATGCAGTTCTTTTGGTCTGCTTCCAAATTGGGTCGGTGCGTCCATGTACAAGTACCTCTATCACACATAAGATCGGCGTATAGTGAGGGCACTGTCGTCGCGTTTCATTCGGTTTGTGAGAGTTCCCGGTGGCCTAAATGGGTGACCCACTCTAGCATTGGTTTATCTCCCTCTTCCGTGTTTAGGTAAACACGTAAAAAAGTGGGACACGTCACTGAGTGATATTAGTCATGAGGTTGCAGAGATCGTGGGGGTTCCGAGGATGACGTCAGATGGTAATCGGTCATCTTAACTCGACCCACGGCCACACCCTCTACAATCTAAGCGGACCCTGGTACTAGACCGGGATAACACTAGGAACAAGAATGATTTATACCACGTCATCTTCGAAGGGATATATTCATTTTCATATAATTTTGCACAAAAGATAAAAAAAATCATTATGGTCCGAGGGTTCTCGTGCGAAAATTTCTCTTCTGTCAATTTCACGGATAAATCGTCAAGAGTTAGATTATTTAAAATGTTAGTAATTTAAATGATGTAACAAATGGTATAATAACATGGCTGAATATCATTCAGGAAGTTAGTTGAACGCCACCGTTTAGTAAAGAGGCCAGGCTGCATGCTTAAGCTATCTGCCTGCGACAAGTATATGACAATTACAGACACTTGTAAAAGAGTCTATGTTAATATAGAAACTTTCGTTTTGACTTTGATCACCCTGGGCTACGGCGCACCATCTCCCAATATAAAGCTTTTACTTAAAAATACGAATATTAGTCATACCTGCAATATGCTTAGTAATATATAAAAAAATCAAAATGAAATTTGGTGCAGATGTACTTTATAAAGTTTGCAGTGATACAATGATAGTTTCGCGTGCACTCAATTTTGTGTGCGTATAGGATTTAGCGCAGTGCGGGTAGCAAATCTGATTTTTAATGCACTTTTTTGACCACCTTTATTAACTACTTGTTACCCGCGACATTATCCAGGCGTCCTCCTTAATCTGGGCCTATCGTAAAATCAGTTCTTTGCGGCAGTCTACTAACTATAAATTACCTCCATGCCAAACATCTTTGTACGTCCCGCAGTTTCCGTGATTTTGTAACAGATGATATGTTACTTTTGTAAATGTATATAAATAACCATATTCAGTCGATTATTGAACAACAAACTTTTGTCATCTGTCGAAAGTACCGCTGTGATGGCTGCTGTAATAATCTTAGATCGGATCTGTCGAAACGATAAACAAGTGCGTCTGTAGCTGTATAATATATAAATTAATGTGGTACTTGCTACATTGCTCGATTTATGGTTCTCGATTATGATGTGGACTGTAGTTTCCTGAAGGGTGTTTGAGTGTCTTGACACTTTGCTGGGTTAAAGTCTGCAGACCTTGATTGCGTTGCAATGGTTGAACATATTTTCGATTGCGTGAAAAGGAAAGTGTGTATGCGCCGGAAGGGGTTTAAATGGATGCTGGGTGACTCACCAATGAGCAGAGTTCTTTTTTTTAATTTAATGCCACAGACGCTTGGTTGATCTCGTGTTTAGTTGTTAAACAGTACTATGCAAATATATATAATGCCGGACATAGCTTCATTTGAATGATCATATAGTGTTGCCGGGGACTTTGTGTAGCTGCGCAAAGTTTTGTAGAAGTTTGTAGTCTTCATTGACAAAAATGTCCAAACACCTTTAGGTATGTCTGGTGCCGGCATAATACACAATAAATACTTACTTACCTACTATAGTAGCTCGGAAATCCACAGTGAACTTTGGCCTCCAACAGGATTTCGCGCCACTTGTCATAAAAATACTATTTAATAATAAAAAGTCTGTTGAAGGTATTATGTCATTTCGTTGCAGGTAATTCCTCATAGTGCCCCTATCGTCATTCGAGTACCGTCTGCATCGGATCTGATCAAGTGGCGCCTCCCGCTACCTACTTAATGCTCAAGATGCTTGTACAGCACTGTTCGAGATTAAAGCTCATTATATAAAGCCGTATAGCTGATTGGTAGGAAACGGTAGTACTTACAAAATGCTGATTGAATTTATATAAAAATTCCTTATACTTTTATCAATTTATATTATCAGTTGTTTATTTTAGGAGATCGTATCATAGGCCTGCATACGAGTCAATCGCTAGGTTAAGTAGCTCTTACTGCGGCCGGGATGGGTGACCCAATCTAACCGTGGTTCTCAAATATCCGACCAACTCCTTGTTTCAGAAGGCATGTAAAACAATGGGTCCTGGACTATACTACTGATACTAGACCGGGATAAGTAAGAAGAATGCACGGATTGTATTATGTGTATTTTTATTAGATTTGTTTGTTCCTCCTCTTTTTAAAATTTGTTAATAAATATTGCTGTATGTTTGTTCTTATTTTAATTATGATTGGCTTCAAAAAGTTAGGTCTTTATTATCACTTTTAAATACCTATTGTTTTACTGGTATTTCTTTATGCAGCGTGATGTATGGCGAATAGATACTTTCTTATTCTTAAGAAGTTTTTTTGTTCAATTGTATTTGTAAGATCAGTTGAAGCCTTTGAGATGCCACAAAGTAAGAAATTGAGATAATTTCACCAAACATTACAATTTGAATAAAAAATGTTAGAGGCAAGTTAGACATTTGGTTTAAAAAGAAAAGTGGAAGAAATTTCTGCTTTAAACGCATCAAATATTCATTGTACTTTACACGTTCGCGCTATTAAAATAGTTTCCGAGGTGGGATTTGTTGGAATTGGGTCAAAGCTGAACTGCAGCCAGTGACCCACTTGCATCGTGACCCCTGACCTATCACTGTCATGTTAGAATTCCTACTATATTGTTGGACGCATAAGAATTAATAGATAATAAACTTCCCAAGAGTCTGTAACTTTATAAAAGTCAAAGTTTCATGGAATAATGAAGAAGTTGCATATAAAAAGAATAATGCTGATTCTGATGACGTCACAAAATTTCCTTTAAAATTTAAAAAGGCTGACGGCAAAATAATGACGCAGTATCAATATCTCTTTATTTTTTTAACATATGCAGTTGTGAGAGTATATCACAGATGAACAAAATTTTTCAATGGTTATTTTATTCTGTGGTATTGTTTATTGTTTATCGTCTTGTTAATCTTAGCGTTGTCCCGGTCTAGTACCAGGGTCCGCGTAGATGGCAGAGGATGTTGCTGTGGGGCGAGTTAAGATAACCGATTGCCATCTGACGTCATCCTCGGAACCCCATTCAGGTACCAGTACCTCTTTCATATAAGGTCAATATGAACTAGCAACAATGCTGTCACGTTAAGTGATGGTATTTTTGAGGCGGTCTTGTTTGCCCCTGTAATGTACCTGGACATCTCCGCCGAAAAAGACGAGCGCGTGCGGTCGAAGCGCAGCGGGCGGGGGCCGAGCCGGCGGGTGGAACAGCACGTCGTTGGCGCGGCCCTCGTGCCCGCTCACCCGCCTCAGCCGAAGCGGCAACATCGCTCTCCTCACTCACCGATACACATACCTTCAATGTCCTTTTGGGCAATTTAGAATACTGAGATGTATGTTATAATGTAGAGAAAGATTACGGAAAGAGAGGAAGAGAAAAGTCCCAGGAATATTTGGACCACGAGAAGTTGAGGCCTAAACTGGAAGGTATCGGGACTTAAAAGAGTTTTTGCTTAGTAGAAAAGTGCTACATTGGTAAGGGCGTATCTTATAGAATTCCGAGTGAGAGAAGGTTGTTAAATTGGCCCACCATTAAAAGAACTTTTTAAATGTCTAACATTCCCGTTTCCTCTCCTAAGAACTTAAAAGCTTGTATTAGGAGTGTAATATAATATTTCCTCAGAGGTGTAATTAGATTTAAACATCTAGTTCTTTAGTTTCAACCCGAGTAGGACGCCACGCGGTCCCCATTATCGTTGATTATCACCTCCCCAGTGATTCCTGAAACAAGATACACGTTTAAATCATGTAGCGTCTTTTAATACGCGAACTCAGTATTAGGTGTCGTGGATTAAACATTGCTTATTCTGAGCTACTTCTTTGATATTTTCATTAATGCTATTCCTAAAAATATTGTGGTGAGGCCTGAATTGCTATATGGTGCGGAATGTTGGACGGTCACAGACACGCAAGAACGAAAACTTCAAACGGCGCTGCTATTGTTACTCCCCCTATACCACCCGAGATAGTAGTATCCGCATCCTTTCTCTCAACCCCATCTACCTTTATATCCTTTTACTCCATCCCTTTCCCTTTCTCCTGTCTCTCTATTTAGAGGAAGCGCCTTGTTTGTAGCTGATTTGGGCCGGTGCGACGGGTACCAGCTCCTCTTTCTTAGATAAGATCGGCGTGAAGTGGCGGCAATGCTGTCACGTCTAGTGATGGTATTGTTGTCGCGTTGCGTTAGGTTTGTGAGACTTCCCGGTGTCATAAACTCGTCATTAAGGTCCGGCAAGAGCGGAAGGCGGAGTCACTGCCCACTGCGCCACCGGGCCAGTCATCTCATTAATTTTCAAAAAATATATATGTAGGAGTATATTGTATAGTAGGCTGCCTTATATATGCCTTATAATGTAATTTAGTAAAACGCCATCTATTAATAACCTTAGAGACGTTTGAAAAAATAAGATTGATCACCATCACCATGATGAAGACTAAAAGAAGAATATCATCATAGGATAGGATCAGATCGGAACCGGTTGGGCAGGGAAGAGAACACTGGCAGTGAAGGTGAGTGTTGGTGGCCATCCCAAAAGGATTATTAACTGAATTTAGACCTAAAACGTAATTGATCAGTTTATGACTAAACGTGCGAATTATTCTTTGTAGGTAGGCAGTATTTCGATAATAAGCAAGTTCATACGGCAATACTCATATTTGGTGAACAAATTGAGTGGCCGTGCCCACCCCTTTTTTTAATTCTCGACGCAAAAAGAGGGCTGGATGTTATAAGTATGGGGGGTGAAAGTAGGGAACTCAAATAAACGATAGCAAGCGAATATATACGAGTGGGGTATCAAATGAAAAGGTTTCATTTGTGTAATACAAAACTGGATGTTTGCTGATATAAACTTTAAATTAATTGGCTGCCTATAGTTGTTGCATAGTCGTTTTGCAATATTTCCTGTCTTTGAAAGTGTCCAGACTTTAGGAGTCTTGTAGATAATTATCAAACGAAATGTAAATTAATTTATACACTTTTATTACAACACGTGTGGGTCTTCGTAGCATATTTTTAAAGGATAATGTTCAATATTCTTCTGAAAATATATTCAACTTAAAGTTAAGTTTTCTATTTTTTAGTAGAATTTAATTGTATTGACAGTGAAGCGAAGATGTAAATACATATGTGCTTTTCATACATTGTGCGGCATGCGGTGTCGGACTCGTCATAATCGCATGGAAAACGTTTAGAACAGTGTTTCCCAACCTTTTTTTAGGCCATGTCCTATACCTTAACATTTCTAAAATGTTTATTACCCCCATACATAATTTTTAATAGACTTCAAAAAAGAAGGAGGTTATCAATTCGACCCGTTTGTTTTTTTTTAACCTTTAAAAATTGTTTTGTTCTCTTAAGAAATATAACGCCGCTGACGCTGTTTGCGACGGAACAACAGACAATTGCAGAAGTTTTCCATGCAATTATTAGTTGTTTTCCATGCGATAAAATATCATTAAATTAAAATCTCAATATCTTTATTAAATATATAATTTGTTACTAAAATGCTGTTTTTATTGCCGCGTCACGGATGAATCTGTGAGCGAATTAACGTCGTGTTAGTGACTTAGATACGCTTTATAAGCTCGTGTTTGACCATAATAACAAAGTCAAAGTCAAAAATGTTTTATTCATATAGACTTTATAAATAATAAATAAATATATATAGTACTATATGACACACGGGCGTCTCTATTCCTAAGGTAACCGACTTAATGTCTGTGTTATAGGTAACAGACGCCTGTTTATATTAAAAGTGGTTAATTAATTTGTAATAAATTATAGTTTTTGGAAAACGAAAAAATACAGGACTCCCACTCTTGTCCAAATAAGTTATTCTGCTAACAATACGAAACATTAAAAAAAACCTAATCAAGTATAAGTATTAATATGTGAAGAAAAAGCTCTCGGGACCATTTTACGAAACATGCGCGAACGGAGTAATTTGAATTTTGGCACAATAATAGATTAGTAGATGTACTCCGCGCTGCGTCCGCGTGGACCACTTTTATCACTTAGGGGCTTAAAAAATTGATTCTGGATAAAGATATCGTTCGGGGCGGTGAAGGTGAAACCGTTGTCGGTGCCAGCGTCTAATGGATCCACCTACAGAAAATAGATGATAGGTCCTTTTATTTCCCAAATGTAAGTTATTGAGGAGATGTTAGCCTGATCAGTAGCCGGCATTTGAGTTTATCTCCAGGTTAAACAGTTCTTGCTCTGTGATAGATGGGCGATCTTAAAGTGTTGGAACTTATTGAAAAGAGAGTAAAGGATAGAGACTGCAGTGAATGTTTTGAATTGACTTTTTATATGAACTAATTTATAAGACTTTTGCACGCCTTTATAGCTACAATTTAAGCCATACAATACAATACTATTTTGTCATCTACCTAGCGTTATCCCGGTCTATTACCGTGGTCCGTTTAAACTGTATAGGATGTGGTTGTGGGGCGAGTTAAAATGGTTGACTGCTACCTGACGTCATCCCCGGGACTCACACAATATCTACAATCTCACGACATATATCCCTCAGTGACATTATCGTGACCCACTATATTACACGCTTTCCGAAAAATCGAATATTTGAAAACCAGTGACAGACGTTTGGACTGCCTACGCTTTCAGCGCTTCATTCATAAAACTCAGTTACTAAGGAGCTTACAACGAAACCTCTTTGTTGCCACTTTTGGAATAGTATTTTGCAATTCAACAATCACCCACTTTTTAAATATCAATGGATGATAATTATAGGTACTGCAATTGAGAAACAAATACGCGCTTATTTTTTATAACTTCCTATTTGGATCAAGTCGCAAGATAGAATCTGAAATTTCACCCTCACCGCCTTGATGTCCTAAAATCCACAACCGTGCGATTATCAAGAAACTTCATAACTCGCACAATTCCTCTGTGGAATCAATTACCAGCGTCTGTATTTCCGAACGTGTACGACTTAGGGACCTCCAAGAAAAGAGCATACTCATTTCTCAAAGGCAACCGGCAACGCATCTGCGATCCCCCTGGTGTTGCAGTTGTCCATGGACGTAGATAGTCACTTAAGAGTACCGCCTGCTCGTTTGCATCTTATTATATATTACAAAAAAAGATAGATAAGTAACCCTTACTTATCTATCGCCCGGTGATAAGCTTACACTAGCGGTTGAATCACAATCTGACCACTGATTAAACTGTAACCTCAGCTCGGACAACACTCCATTCTCCGAAAATATAGATTATACGACGTATAGCCGAAAAGGTTTCGAGTAAAATTTTCAATATTTATAGAATATATGCATTTTTTGTCTTATATTAACATCAAAGAACTTGAGACTAATCTTCAAAGGATAGTTACCTCAATAGTGATGCTGTCTATCCAATTTCCATCTACGCAGAGATCAAAGCTGTCCACTCCAATGAACCAGTCTGGAGAAGGAACCATTCGCGCCATCACGGAAACCTAGGAAATATTAATTATTCTATACATCTCTATAAAGAAAACTGGACGGTCTGTTACTAACTGTATGTGACTATATATACCATACCTGTATTAAAACGCAAGTTAACATTTTTGTCTGTCTGTCTGTCCGTCCGTCTGTCTGTTTATGCCAAGTAATCTCCGAAATAGCTGGACCATTTTGGACGAAACTTTCACTGCTAGATAGGTGATTTCACAAGAAAGAACATAGGCTACTTTGGTTTTAGCTAAATAATTAGGGTTACGGACCAAAAAAAAATACAAAATCACCAAATTAAAGCGGATGAAGTCTTTTTATACATCGGAAAACTTTTAGGTAAATTTTAATAATAATATATATAAAACCCATATAATTTAAGAGAATCGATGAATTAACAAAATGCATACAAAAGAAATGTCAATTCTATGTCATTGTTAGGTCTACATTTATTAAGCCGGAGCCAGACAGCTACATTTGAATGATCATGTAGTATGGCCGGGGACTTTTTGCAACTGCGCAAAGCTTTGTAGAACTTTGAAGTCTTCAACACAAAAATGTACAAACACTTTGGGCTATGTCTGGCTCCGGCATTACACACAAATAAACTCTCATTCGCATTTACAATATGAAATTGAGTTCAGGATAATATATTACAATCGCTTCGCCATTCGACCTTTTGATATCGCAAATGATATACGAATTGGTATAAAAACGCCACCGTTGACCGTTAAACAAACAAAATTAGTTTCAACTGGCAATAAAGCGATTGTAGTTACAATAAATCCTCCCTTTTATTGCGGCTCGTTTGGACTGCCTACGCTTACAGCGCTCCATTCATAAAACTCTGTTACCAAGGAGTTTACAACGAAACCTTTTTATTGCCGCCTATTTCAGGCACTTGTGCGTAATTTGGAATAGTATTTTTCAATTCTAATTTCGACCACTTGTTAAATATTAATGGATGTTATGTAATGCCGTTGAGAAACAATTATGCGCTCATTTTTTCTTTTATAAGTTTCTAATTGGATTCGGAAATCATAAAAAGCTTTGAGACAACAATTGGTGCAGTTTTGACTGGGTTTTGGTTGCAACATTACCTACTTAGATATTCCCCAGGTTCTTATTGGCGGACTTGTGGGTCTTCGTCTATTTAGCGCTATCCCGGTCTAGTACAGGGGTAAAATTACAGTGGACGTGGCTGTGGGCAATGTAAGATGACCAACTATCCTCTGACGTCATCCCCGAAACCCGTACAATCTCACGACTAATATCACTCAGTGACATCAATCGTTACCCACTGTTTTATGTGCGTTCGGAAGCACGGAAGAGCTCGGATATTTGAAAACCAGTGTTAGAACGGGTCACCCATCTATCACCAGGTCGAGGTGAAAACTGCTTAACCTATCGATCGACTCAAATACCGACCACGCATTAAACTACTGCCTCTATTGGCGGACTTAAGCGCCTTATATAAGTCAGCAGATATGTGGAGAAAATCGTAAATAAAAAAAGTACGATCGCGACGTAACCCGTAATACAATTAATAATTAGTAAATAATATTGTTACGGCCCTTAAAAAAAGTATAACGAATAACCCGTCGAGTGCATTATCCGAAAGTACCCTGACCAATTAAGAGCAGAACAGCCAGAGTTGGGTTTTGCTGAATTGACTCGACAACTGGCCAGTGAATGGAGCAAACGTGTTAACTATATGTTTTTTTCGATATTTGTACAAAAAAATAACTGTGTATAACAGGCGTCTGTTACCTATAACACAGACATTAAGTTTTCTACTTTAGGAACAGACGTCCATGTGTCATATAGTCCTATATATATTTATTTATTTATATGAATTGTGTAACAAAGAGGATAAATAATAAACAAAAATGTTATAGTTTACTTTAACACATATCTCATTATTGTATTTTTATAATAATAATGCGGAATTATCCTTTCAATTGAGGTTAATTAAAAGTTTTTTATTTATTACTTTCCTGTTAGCCGGGATATAATGTTTGTGGTCTATTTAGAACCAGATTTAATTTTAAAATACTACAATTAACCTTCGAATAGCATAGAAGTATACATATGTTATGCTATTCTGACTAGATTGACCCCTTAGCGTAGTGGCAGTGACTTTGTCTTTTGCTCCGGGGGTTGTGGGTTCGATTCCCGCCTCGAGTGTGGGTTTATTATCTAAATGTATATATTTCTATAAAGTAAATATTTGTGTATAACAGGTGTTTGTTACCTATAACACAGGCATTAAGTTGCCTACCTAAGGAATAGACGTATGTGTGTCATACGGTCGCAGCTACTCAGTGGCTGGATTTTGAGTTGATCGTTAGGTTAAGCAGTTCTTACCGCTACCGAGTGATAAATGGGTGACCCTTAGTAAAATTTGTTTTCTAATATCTCACCTGCTCCGTGTTACGAACGGCACCTAATACAGTGGGTCTCGATTAATGTCACTGAGTGATATATACTAGCCTCCTGGTTATTTTTTTTTTTTTTATTCATGTTACAAGGGGCAAATGAGCAGGCAGCCATGTATATATATTTATGAACAGAGAATTAATTTTCATTATTAGTACTTATCATAGTAGACCTTAATAAAGATAGTGCTGGCAACACCAGGTGACATCTGATTGGTCGGCTCCCATAAGAAAGTTCCCGCCAAATGGAGGTGTTCAAAGAGAAGATGGGTTTGACGGATGGTCAATGAAAGATGAAGGTTTTTTTTTCTTTTTAATTAGCCTATACTGTCTCACTGCTGGGCAAAGGCCTCCCCCTTTTCCAATCACCGCTTTCCTGACCCAATTGAATCCATTTCTTTTCCGCAAAAGGTGGGCCAATGTCGCGACAGTATGGGCTCCCACCAGTGGCCACCGACGACCAGGTAGGCCGAGGAACCCCCCCTTCCATCTCGGGCCCCACCCCGACTTCCAGTCCTCGGTGGAGTTGACGCCGCTGTCCTCGTTTAGCGATACCCCACCTTCGGCTTCCTCATCGTCCTTTTCGACGCCGGAAACTCGCGAGGAGGAACAGCCCAAGGTGGTGGTGCCCAATATAGAAGAAGAACTTGGTTTCCTTGCAGAACAGCGGGCTAACGCCGCGTCCACGGTAGCACCCCCTCAGCAGCCGAACGCTAACAGCGTATCGCAGGACGCCAACTCGAAAGGCGCGGAGAAAAAGTTTAACGTCCCCGTGACGGGGCGAAGCAGAGAATAAACGCTAGTACGTAATAAAAAGTTAGTTGTATCCGTCTAGTAATAAAAAAGGGCTCTCCTAATACAAGCTTTTAATTTAAGCTTAGTAGATGGGTAAAAAGGGAATATTAGACATACCTAAAAACGTATTACTAATATTCTTAAAAAAAAAGACGATCTTAAAAACTTCTCATACTCAAGAGAAACAGAAAAAAGGGGCCTGAAAAAGGCAACGGATGCGCGGAACTCTATCCAAGGAATCCCACTAAAAAGCGCCGGAATCAACGTCCACATAATAATGTCCAAATAGCCTCGTGCTTGACACGACCAAGGCCGGCCGGTCAAGGGCTGGGTGTTTGGTAAAACGGCCAAAATGAATTAGAATTGAACTTTTGACATTTCTCAAGTCAAGTGACGTAGTTCTACAAAGTTCTTCCTTTATGGTATTTTCAGAAAACATAATCCAAGCTCCCACTCTTGAGCATAATGAATTGTAGGTAATGTAGAGCTGCCACACTATGAAACTGTGCCATAGTATTTCCGCCCTACAAAAAAAAACACCCAAACTACTCTATTTTTGTACCTACCGATGAATAAAATTGCCAGAAGTCTGTTGTAGAGTTTCTAGGGATGACGTCAGACAACATCCTGCCACCTTAAGTCGCCCCACAGCCTCTTCAATTCAAGCGGACCCTAGTACTAGACCGGGATAACGCTAGGAAGATGAAGATTCTTGGAAGGGAAATGTGTCCTAGATTTAGATAATATGTGAATGGCTGCTTTAGTGAACTACTGGCAGATTGATAAATTTTTTTTTCTCTTCTCATTATATATATATGAATTTTTTATATGTTACAACTCGACTGGCCCGTTGGCGCAGTGGGCAGTGACCCTGCCTTCCACTCCGAGGGCCATCCCCACCGCCGTTGGAGTATTGTCGCACCCACTCCTAATACAAGCTTTTCATTTAAGCTTAGTAGGAGGGGAATAAGGGAATATTAGGCATACCTAAAAAGTATTCCCAATATTCTTTAAAAAAAAAAGTCTTTTATTATGCTCAGCGTGCCCTGACACCTGCACGCAAGAGGACTTAATGGCTGCCATGGATAAGGCAGTTGGCGTGGCTAAGTTCTGGGCCGACAATTTAGTACTTGTCAACGAAACGCTAAAAAAACATATTTTCTCTCGAGCAACACAATATCCTCCATCAATTCGTTTTTATAATAACGTGGTGATAAAATATACGACTTAAATGCTAAGTTTACAAGGGCTCCTCGCGCCCTGCACTGAAGAACGCCCGCAAAAAAACTCAGTCGAGTAGTTTTTTTTTTTGTTTCTCTGTATGTTTTAGTATCCTTTAAATATTCTTTTCAGTTTTTTTTTGTTTCTTTTGTCTTAAAAAATTCCAAAAATACTGCGAATAAGTCAAAAAATACAGGAGTCAAATAGGTTCAGCCGTTTTTGAGTTATAATGAGAAACATCAAATTTTAATTAGGCCGTTGGCGCAGTGGGCAGTGACCGTTAGATAGATGTAATCTGAGCTGGCAGAATAGCATAGTTAAAACGGTATCACCATAGACAATTATTGCTATGTTTTTCATGTTACAAGGGGCAAACGCGCAAGCAGCAGGCAGCCAAGTGCCTACTAACGCCCATGGACATCTGCACCACCATGAGGCAAGCAGATCCGTTGCCGGCATTTAATGACGAGTTTAGACCACCGGGTAGTCTCACAAACCGAACGACGCGCGACAACAGTACCATCACTTGACATGACATCATTGCCGCCACTTCACGCCGATCTTATGTAAGAAAGAGGTACTGGTACCCAGACGTGCCGGCCCAGTTCAACACTATACTACAAAGTCAAAATCAAATATTTTAAATAAGTTGAGGAACCAGTGAAGTAAGGGCGTATAGAGTTAGAAGTGCGGCTGTAAAAGAGATGTTATATCTTCTTGGCAGTGCGAGCCATAAGGCCTTGTCGTAGAAACATTTTACATGAAAATATTTACATAATTTTAAATGAATAGAGACGTCAGTAGCTCCACATAAGATGGCGCTAATAGTCATAATAGCGAAATTCCTATGTCATCATCGTCATCATATAGGCCACTACTGGAGGTAGGCCTCGTCTAAGGCGCGTCATTTGAATCTACCTTCCGCTACTATCAGCCAACTTCTACCCGCTACTTTTCGTGAACTTCTATGCACAGTTGATAAATATTTTCTCTGGAACTGTCGAAGAGATGTGGCCATCGAACGGTGACTATTACTAACCTGGTCTGAAGACTTTACAGGTATCATAGATGTTAGGATATATCTGACGCCCCCGCTTTTACCTCCATGTGTAAGTGCATTTTATAATTTAAAAAGCGAAAAAAGAAAGAAAATACAAATAGCATCTCTAAATCTAATTACCCATCTAAGCATAGAGATAGAATAGCATCTCTAAATCTAGTTACGTATCTAAGCCAGGTTCAAGCATAATTGTTACTAAATCTAGTTACGCATCTAAGCTTAGTGCTAGAATAGCACCTCTAAATCTAGTCACGCATCTAATCCTGGTTCAAGCATAATTGTCACTAAATCTAGTTACGCATCTAAGCTTAGTGCTAGAATAGCACCTCTAAATCTAGTTACGCATCTAAGCCTG
>JANCMC010033613.1:37907979-38097436 GCA_024363005.1 Charaxes varanes | reverse complement strand
CAATTCGGATATTCTTAAGATAAAATTACCAAATACTCTCAATCATATGCTACAAATAATATAATTGTATCAATTTAGACCTACTGAATAACTATACTGTGGCTAGGCTTACGTAGCTGGCGATATTCTTGCATTGCACAAGCTACCTTACAAAGTTTAATAGATTTTTCTCTTTACTAATATGAAAGATAAAATGATACTTTGAGCCAAACCTATTACAAGTTAGCGGAATAGACTATTCGACGGATATTCTTTATGTAAGTTTTCAAACATATCGTCTGTTATACATACATATAGTCTCCAATTTACGGATTCAGAGAAAAAAGGACTTAACACGAAACTCTGCTACACGAGTTTTAATTTTGAGGTAAGATTACAGCTTTTGAGCAACCAGGCAGTCGGTTCAATTGAGTAACTAACAACGCCCATGGACGACTGCAACACCAGATGGCTTGTTGATGGAATGTGTCCAGAATTAGCAACATAGAAGAGCAATCATTAAGAAGCTCAAACTTAATACTATAGATGTGGGTACGTTTCAAACCATTTTGGCTCCCCAGAAAATGGAGCATCTTTTATCGTGCCCTTCTTGCCCTGCCACCTATACGCGGGAGGACCTGATGCGAGCCACAGAGGATGCTGTTCGCGTGGCTGAGTTCTGGAACGGATTTGTCTGACGCGTCATCGACACGACAAGAAGAAGATCAAGAACATCGGATGAAGACTCGACGATTTATATGCCAGTTTTAAGTAAATTTAAATACATAGATGTGTTCGTAAGTTTGGGCTACGATAGGGCTGGCATATTTAGTAAACAAAAGCCCTTAAATAAATAAAGAAAGAAAAAAAACACCAGAGGGCACACAGATGCGTTGCCGGCCTTTGAGGAATGAGTATGAGTAAAGAGATACGAAGCACAAAATTGGCACACATAATTGGCATGGTTAAGGACTTTTGGGCGTCGAAGTGATAATTGTGAAGTTCCGAGTTGTTTTAGAATAGAATAAAATAAAGTGGAAGAACTTTATTCTGACATAAAACAACATTATACGTAAAAACTTAAATCTACTACTACATAATAAGATATATGTTAAAAATACATGTACATTTTTCTCCTTGAAGTCTACAAAGTTCTACGAAACTTGGTACAGTTACACAAAGTCCCCGGCCAAACTACATGATCATTGAAATGATCGTTTAAAAGAAGCTACATATGTCTGGCTCAAGCATCATATATATTAAATATAGTGATACAAAAGCAGCGTAACAAAGAAATCACGGCACAGAATTATAAATGAAAATAGAGCAATGTAAATAAATAAACACAGTCGGTTAGTTATATTTCGCGCAGTTCTAACGTAATTTGCATCGACATTGCTATATTAAAGTTTTTATTAAAATCGCTGGCCGCCACAATCATGCAAATATTGTGTGATGGAATTTTATACGAATAACTGTTTTGATTGCGGCAATTTAATGGCTTTTTGACGTGTTTTTATTATTTAAAATCACTAAAATAAATAAACATAAAGCATTGAAATCAATCGAATTTTTGAAAAAGAGCTAACTACCGCTCTTAAAAGGTTTGACCAATAAAGAGCTTATAAACGTCTTTTTGAATAAACATCTTTTGGATTAAATTTCAATCACTAAAATACAAAAACTAGCCTCAATAGCTGAACGGTGGAAATGGTGCACTGAAGTTTTTAAAGACCTGGTTCAAATTTCTCCAGTTGGGTTGTTGTCAAACCCACTCAAAGTATAAGTATTATGGCGGCTCCACATTAGTGCCATGAAACTACGTTAACAGGTGTGAACGTGTATGTGGACGGTTTTCGCGCGCGTTCACGCCTGTTCACCGATCTGAGTCACGGTCGTAACACAACTGCCCTGTTTACTTGCGTGTCTCTGTATTTATACTCTTATGAAACAACTACCCTCATTTATGTATACACCACAAAACCTAACGGAACTATTTATCGACCGTGAGGTGACTTTATACAGCTGTTTTATTCGTTCACTCTAATAATGAGGGTAGTTATCAAATAAAAGTACCGCCAGTTTCTACAAATTTATATAGGAGTTTGTTAAACTTATCGAGCCACGAGAAGAACCAGCAAGAAACTCGTTAGCCACACGTTTAAAAATAGTTCTTGCAATACTGAATTTAAATGTAGAAGGATAGACTTAAGTCTGTTTGATATTCGGTTCCAGTCTGGACCCTGCCTTGACCTGTGGAATTGTACGCGAATCGTTTACTGACAAAGGCTTGAGGTTTATTCATATATATGCCTATAAATTTTTATAACCCAATCCAACTTAGAATCTATCTATCTTAACCTGTTATCTAATCTCTAACTAGCTTTAATAAATAAATATATACAGGACTATATGACACACGGACGGATGTTCCTAAGGTAGACAACTTAATGCCCGTGTTATAGGTAACAGACGTCTGTTATACACAAATATTTATGCGGTAATCACCAACTATACACACTTGTACCATCATGTTCTATTCTCTATGTTTGTTTGTTGCTGTTAATCTTCTAAGCGTTGCACCGATTTCAACGGGAGTTAAAAGGAATAGCATAAGCTGCTTTTAGCCTACTATAATTGTTTAATCTGCACAAAGATATAACCTCTTAAAATTGAAAAAATATTTAATGCAATGGGGATGAATTCGCGAGTTACAGGTGTGTCTATATAAAACCGCGGACGGACAAATATTAATTTTTGCAGGGAGGTAATTTATAATTAGTAGACATCCGTTAATAACGGGAATAATAAGGAGTGTTTACACAAAAGGAGGGGTTGGACTAACGAGGGTTTTGTCAAAGGAATCAATTCTGCCAACGTATAAATGTGTTCTATCAGGAGACTTTATCTAGATTACCTATTGTTTCTACGAAACTAAAACTAAGCTGGAAATGAACAGTGTGGTACAGAAATACGCCATTTAGCTTAACGTTCTTTTTTAATGTTCTTATGGTTTTATCTCGTCCAGCTACCTCCAGCCACTCCCAAGTGGCAAGAGCCCTAGGCGCAACTAGGTACAAGCCCATATTGCTAGATGCCCCCCTTAATAGACGCCAGATGTCTATAATAGCGTTTTTTTTTTTCAATTATAACGGGAAGGGTAATTCAAAAGTCACGGACCCACGTTCTCACCTGAATGAGTATGAATTAGTGTGTGAATAAATGAATGCTACAACGTACGAATAAATTAGTCAGCGAACAACTTAATGTGTGAATGTTTAAAAGGGCTTGTGTCTCTAAGAGAGGTTGAATTAACGAATTATTGAAATTGGTTGTAAACACATAAATATATACAGCAATAACACTAGAGCATTAGCAAAAAAAAAAAACATTCTACAATGGTTGCGACTCGAGGTGGGAATCGAACCCACGACCCCTGGAGCGGAAGGCAGGGTCACTGCCCACTGCGCCAACGGGCCAGTCAAACTTTAATAAATCGCATATGCATTGACTCATTTCTTTAAAGACATATCCGAAACACAGGAGTTGGTAGGTGATTCTACAATAATTGTATGTCAGACAGAAACTTAATTGCAAATCCTTTCAATAAAGGTCATGAATGTTTGGACATTAAGACTTTTAAAAAATTGCAAGAAAAGGTATTAAAAATAGATAGAAACCTGTATAAAACAGCAGGCCGTTTGGTTGTTTTTTTACTTTTGGAAATGCATTTACGAACTAACTTTTTCGAACAACAAATTAACCACAGAACGTAAGGCAACACTTGATCTAATTGTGTGGCAATTTGGTTAAAAATGACCTATTTTTATTATATAAATAATTATGACGTGAATCGATTACAAAGTATCCTCTTTAAGTATTCTAACGCCGGAGCCAGACATAGCTTCATTTGCACGATAATTTCAATGATCATGTAGTGTGGCCGGGGACTTTGCGCAGCTTCACAAAGTTTTGTAGTACTTTGTAGACTTCAAGGACGAATATGTACAAATCAGCGAATCCCGCGTGTCATAAGAACACTTTGACACGCAGCGCTGATTTTCAGCTGCAGCCCTTTATTTTAAGTGAAGTCAATGTACATTTGTTTATACACAGATGTGTATATACGAAGATTCTTCCAAAAATTCGTTAATCCACTAATCTCCTTAGGAATTTCATTAAACGTGTCGAATGGCATGCCAGTCGTCACGTCAAGGGGATACGCGAAATTAAACCCGTATTTTGCGAACTATCAGTTCGAGCATGCGCTATATATGTTTAATGCGCAGAGAGTACAGAAAGTAAAATATGCCAACTATAAAATGTGAAAAAAAGACCGAATGATTTTGAAAATTTAATTGGCGCGTAGAACCCAGTCCAGTTGGTTGAAGTTATAGTTCTTTTTAAATATAAACACAGTTGTAAGGATGGGTACAGGTTACAAAAATACATGGACTTAATCTATCAAGAATTAGCATGCGCCCAAAAAAGAAGTGACAAAAATCTGGATATAGATGTTCCAAAAATAAATGTTTCCTTACTTTTCATATTATGATATAAGCTGCAGAGACAACACTCACATAGTGGCAACATTGTATCTTCATAATATAGACTTTCAGTCGGTGTGTTCCTCATGTCAAAGAGTCAATTTGCACTTAATTACCGCTGCTCAAAGCAGAAACGATTCGTAGTCATGCGTTATTTCTAATAGTACGGGAACGGGGACGGGAACGGGGACGGGAACGGAAATAGGAATGGGAACGGGAATGATATAGGATAATAGAAATACATAGTAAGTAGCCCAACGTTCGGGCAGGACATGGTCTGCCGGGTTCGTAGTATATTTATATATTTTACTTTGCCTTCTAAAAATTTATATCTATACTTAATATATAAAGCTGAAGAGTTTGTTTACTGGAGTTTTCAAAAACTTTTTTATAAATAATTTATCAAATATTTCCATCTTTTAATAGAAAGCATTCTTCCCTTATTATAGAATCTTTAAAAAAAAACAAAATATATCAAATAGAGTTAAGAAATTTCTTTATTTCCAAATATTATATCAAAGTATGATTGCGGTTACTGATAAAAACTCATAAAAATAGACGATATGAGAAATACCAAACTGCACCGAAATATTGATGGAGAAATTAGCATAATATTTTGCTACTATACTATACTCTCTCTCTCTCTCTTTCTCTCTCTCTCCTTTATTGTTTGTCCCACATGGTGATTATACTATACCATAATCGCATAATTTCTACGTTTACTTAAATAATTATATTGATATTGTTATAGCTTATGAGTTTGCTAATTTAATGTACCGAATAACTGTTTTTATGAATAAGACCATTGGAATTTTTGGTAGCAACCATTAAAGCATATGACATTTGATGGGAAACATGAAGATATTATACAAGTGGGAGTTTTAGCTGAGTGGACAATGTCCAAATGTCCAGTCGGATGATTTCAAATGCGGCAACATGGATTAGTTGCATTTACACACAATCTTATACAAGTACACCTATCCATGGATGTGTAGTTGCAACATCTGAATAAAATCTCAAAGTTCGGAATATGTATAAAAAAATTGTAAATTGTTGCATCGAGCGCAAAGTGAGTTATTAAGGCACAAGTGTTTTGTTGGTACTACACTAAATTAACACGATTGCATTAATTACTTACACACTCCTGCATTGCTTAATTACTTATACAGTTCTACAAGATGCGTAATCTATTTTTCTTTCAACTCCATCGCTATCTATGTCCATTTTTTTTTGTTTAAATATAATGTATCACAGTTTACAATGGTATAGAATGCGCACCATTTGTTTTTTTTTTTTCACCTAGTCGGTTTTATTCAATAGATTTTTATTTTCAGCCAGTATCTTTTTATTTTCTTGCATACATTTTATATGAAGCTTAATGGGAGGTATTAAACCTCTGTGGTGAATTTATATTTCAAATAAAAATAGTGCAATAATTAGATTTCATACAACGTCTCTGCACCGTTCTTGATTCTAAGCAGAAAATACTCTCTTTGATTGATTTTGTGGTAATTAACGATAAGATTGTTATTGATAGTTGAAAGATTTTTTTAAAATCTATATTTAATATTATATACATTTATCTTACAATTAAGATCTACCAATGTAGAATAATTAAAAATGTTGCATCAATTTAGCTTATTGAAAAAAAACGTCAACAGTCCAAAGATAGTTTTTGGGAAAGCAATAGTAAAGCATAGACTAGCCCGTTGCCGCAGCTGGTCGTGATATCTTCATGATCATCATGTATTTATTTATAATCTTTTTTAAATAGATAATTCGAATTTAGAATAGATCTTTATGGCGGTCGAATTTTGAATCCTTTTCCTCTTTCAAAAAGTTTTTACAACTTTTATAATCAGGGTAGACAGGTGATTCATTACAAGGAGACCTTAATTCTATTGTAATGGAAGCACTGCTTAAATAGTGGTACTATTCCAAGTCAGGCTCATCATATTAGTACCTAATCATAGCAAATTATTATTTTTCATGGGAACTCTAGATAAAGTTCGTTATTTATTTTTGTTACAAAATACTGCACAAAAATCCAAACTGTGTATTTCATATTGTGACACTTATTCAATATCGGGAACAATTGGAATAAGCGTGACAAGTCTGTAAATAAAAAAGGATTTCCAGCCTGCAACAGCGTTTCAAAGTTGACTCAAAAAAGATTTATTAAACGCTTTATTTTGCTATCCTGTGAAATTTTAAAGTCAAGGTCTAATCAAAGTATTAACTCATTTCAATGGTAAAATAGTTATTCGAACCCTGGATAAATCAACGATGAGAGATGGACTGAGTTCCATAAGAAGCTGAGTTCAATCTCCGACTCTGAAAGGCTATCGTGATGTTTTCTGTTTTTTTCTTTTTTTAGGTTTTCGTAGTCGCCGCCATAGTCACAACCCCCGCCCCCCCAACATTTATAAAGTATTAGATGTAGAGGCTTGAATTTTTCTACGTTCGTTGGAAATACTAAAAATTCGGACAACTTTTGAGGAGTAATTTTGTAAGAAATATCTTAATTGCTTATCATATACGGAAACCCTTCCATAATTTACCTAAGCGTGTATTGACACGATCTGGTCCACTGTATTAACAGATACTACGTATTTCTTTGGCCATGCTTAAAATACGGTTGCCGAAATAGGCAAGGAACCTGATAATTTAATACGATATAGAAAATGTGATCTAAACGGAGGCTTTTCAAATACCCGCGGGAAAAATGAATTTATGTCATCTTATTTTTTCTGTGCGGTCCAACTTAAATCAACTATGATTATTTCGTTTCTGCTTAATGGCGTGAACATATTGTAATCTTTTTATTTGTTTTCTTTTTTACTTCAATAAAAAAGTTATATCGAATTGCTTTTTGTAATTTCTTTCGTCAATCTTTATCCAAATCCTATGAATTAATCTTCGATTAAAATACAAAAACATGGTAAAATAACAAAATATGTATTATGTGTGAGGGCCTGGTTAAATTAGAACCCATAAAATTGTAAGTATATTATTATAAAAGGTGGCAAAAAAATCTACTAAATTAGTATTCAGCCTATTAAAGGCAAAATAAATCAGGCAGGCATTTTAGCAGCTTATTTTAAGATTTATGCTTTTCATAAGATTTTTTTTTAATTTCACAAAATCACCTGCTTTGACCTTTGAACTGCATACTTTGCAGTTTTTACAATTTTCCCTGTACTTTGTGCTTCCAGTTATAGATTAGCATCTTGCCAAGTATTTATTAATGTCTCCGTCCCCGTCCTTAAAAAACGCTAAGATTACCTTAGAATTGACTTGATTCTTAAACTTTCTAATTTTCCACGCAATTTTCTTATTTTTTCACAATAACAAAAAAGCGAATGGCTGACTATGGCCTATCTTAACATTCGACTAGTGAGACGGTGCCTGCGCCAGCTCCCCCACCACTGACGGTCCCATGGAACGTCGTGGCCGGGAAGGGCGCTAAAGGGAAGGGTTGCCGAATTTCATCTTTGTAAGTCCCGCGGTTTTCGAGATTTTGCGTTAGGTAACCTTTCACTTTTATACTTATAGAGTGGGAGGGGGATTAATTTACTGAATTCAACAAACACACTCAAGTGGAGTATCAGGGGTTCTTTTAAATTTCGAATTGAATCTCATACTTTCATTATGATGTAGTTTTTTGTTGTAGGTTCTGTATATATGAATTTAATTAAAGAATATTAAATTAAACTTTACAGGGCAGTTCAATTTTATTTATATCTATGAATGTATTATATAAAAGCAAAAGGTCACCTATCACATCTGGCACGATCATCTATATATTATCTTAATATATATAATTTACACGACACGTTGTTTGTCCGCTATGGAATAACAAACTACTAAACCAATTTTAGCCATATTTGCACACCGTGTGGAGTTCGATCCAAGTGGAAAGATAGGATAGCTTATATTCGGGTAGGATTATACAAAAGCGAAAGGCCAGCAAAGTATCGCCTACCCTTTTATAATAGCAAAGGTCGTAATCCGGTTCCGGTTCCGATGCCGGAGCCTCGGTGACGGTTCGCGGGTGGAAGTCTTCGTCATCCGGCAGCGCATCCGAGTGTAGTGCTGTGCTTTGGTGGCGGATTCGGTGATGTAGCTTTCGGGTTGCAGCATTACACCGATTATCCCTCGTACTCATTCGCGGATTAAAGCAAAGTAGTTTAGTTTCTCATGCATACTATATAGCCTCGATCAACATCGAGGAGGTAATGGCCTAATCAGTGGTCGGCATTTGAGTCGATCGCTAAGTTAAGTTGCTCTGGGTGCGACCGCATTATAGATAGGTGACCCATTCTAGCACTGGTTTATATTCGATATCCGACCTCCTCCGTGTTTCGGAAGGCACGTAAAACAGTGGGAATATTAAATCTATAGTTAAATTTAAACAGCATGTTCAAACACGCTTATTTCTAATGCGTATTATACAGTCGAAGACTGTATAAAAGATAAAACTGCTTGGTATTGAGACGCTCCAGTTTTGTACTTTACAGTTAACATGCAAAAATGTAAATTAAACCCATTTCTGTAAGGATTAATTTTAAAAGAGTGTCTAACGTGTTTCTTGCTGATTCTCGTGGCTCGACTTTTCCGTATCAGTGGTAGCTTTTAAAATATTTGACGATTCAAAAGAGCTTGTAAAAGTCTACTTGAATAAAATATAATCTGGGAGAGGGACAACGTCAGCCGAGTCCATTAGTCACTAACAAAAAAAAACACCGACTTCATATTGCCCCACAACAATGCTGAGGCATGGTCACGTATTCAAATAAACAAACTAATGTCTGTAGCATTGAGAGCAATCTCATTGAGGCAACATAAAAAAAAATAACCCACGTATATCTAACCAGAACCATCAATTTAGTTAATTTCATACAGACCCAACCATAAGCCACAGTTCTGCTTGTATGTTAACAATTTTTACGAGCTGTAGGCAATGAATTTTACATACTTTTTATTAGCTTGACCAAATAAATATAAATAAATAAACACAAACATATTTCGTACAAAATTTATTTTAATTTAGGGACTTATCCATACCTTATACCGTTGAGCTATTGAGGCTCTATCTGAGATTATTATTTAAACGTAGTTCATTAATAAATTTTCCAATTTCTGTTCTCTCCAAAAGGTGCCATCGTTTCAAATTAAAACAAACACAATGACGAAGCTCAAACTCAATGCTACCAACATTACTCATCGAAATAAGTAAGCACCCCTTTTTAATTACACAAAATCTGTCCCATTCATTAACACCCCCGTCCCCTCTCCATATCAAATATAAACCAGTGCTAGAATGGGTCACCCATCTATTACCCGGTCGCAGCCAAAGCAACTTAACTTAGCGATTGACTTAAATGCCGACCACTGATTAGGCCACGACCTCCTCAAAAATCAATTTTGATGATTCTGTTCAATGATATTATTTATTTTATTGCTATTTATTATGGTCATTAAAACATATAAAGGGATATAGTTTTACTACTCGTGTACTTATCAGTTACCAAACAAACAGACTCTTTAGCTTTACAGTATATTAAGTGTAGATATAAAACTGAGTCTGTTTGTATGCTTTCGTATTCATTCGCGGATTAAAGCAAAGTAGTGTAGTTTTTCATGTATGAAAGGCCCTCTATTGAAATACTAGCGGTATTCCTGTGAACTATATACTTGAAGTACCAAATATTAGAAACGGATGATGTTTAATTGGTCAGAAGTAATTAAGATTAGTTGTACCTTCTTTAAGTATTTTTAAGTAAAATTTATTTAAGGATTGCAAAAGTCAATCAAATGCCTAATTATTATCATCATCATCATCGGCCTATTGCAGTCCACTGCTGGACATAGGCCTCCCCCAAATCGCGCCATTTCACCCTGCTTTGTGAATCCTCTTTCAGAATACGAGAGGGTTAAGCGTGTTACCCATCAAAGCGAAGAACTGAGAACTATATCCATGAAGATTAAGACTTCAAATAACTATATCCATGAAGACCAAGTCTTCAAATAACTATATCCATGAAGACTAAGTCTTCAAATAACTACATCCATGAAGACTAAGTCTTCAAATAACTACATCCATGAAGATTAAGTCTTTACATAACTGTATCCATGAAGATTAAGTCTTTACATAACTATATCCATGAAGATTAAGTCTTTACATAACTATATCCATGAAGATTATGTTATGTTTACAACGAGGCGAGCAAGAACTTTATTGAAAGTAATATTATTATAAAACATCTAAAGATGGGTTTAATCCTGAAATATAGTATTTACATTGGAGATATTGCTTGTATTAAAAGATATTGGATAACTGTTTGATAGAAACTACGGGAACTCTTATTAAAACTGTAAAATAGTATCTTGGAGGTTGTATAGAGAAATCGAGAGAAATATAAGAGGAGGCCTTCTGTTTTCGGCACACGTCACCAACAAACAACATAATTATTTGTACGAAAGTCGAAAACTATGCCATTAATCCATTTTCACCTCAAAACTATGAATGTATTGGGTGAATTATGAACGAACGAGATGAAATAATTGTAAATTAACCATCATATTCTTAAGTAAGTGACTGTACTGTCTTATTAAGAATAAATATCTTTAAACCTTAACCTAACATCGATGTCTATTTTATTTTTTAAGCTTTTCTTGCTAAATATCTACAGATACTAATATCAAAATTATACAATGGTATAGAATGTGCGCCATTTTTTTTTTTTCGAATTTATTCGGTCTATTTTTATTTTCAGCCGGTATCTTTTTGATTCAATGCATACATTTAATATGAAACTCAATGGGAGACATTTAACCTTTGTCGTAAATTTATATAAAAATAAAAAACAATGCAGTAATGGAATTGTATACAACATTACTGCACTGTTTTGGTTCTAAGCAGAAAAGGCAATATGTCTTGAGTGATTATTGCATCGTCGGAAGAAAAATACATTTCCAATTATTTCTAAGTACTTTACTTTAACGAAAATTTCGTACACCCTCAATTATTTTTTGGGTTCCGTAGCCGGTAGATCTACAAGGAACCCTTATGGTTTCGCTCTGTCTGTCCGTTCGTCCGTCTGTTGGCCGCCAAGGTGGTCCCCCCTCGGATTTCCAAACTGTTAGATAACGATTAGAGACTTCAAATTTTCCACGTTATTAGAACATGCTAAAAACTCATTAAGAAAATTATTTTGAGCGAAATCGGACAAAAACTTTTGAAGTTTTTTCACAAATACCTTTATCACGTATCAGATACGGAACTCTTCTACATAAGCGTGTCTTGACACGCTCGTAGCCAATTTTTATATTTCTTAAAGAGACACCACATCTTATGCCGGAGCCAGATATAGCTTCATTTGAATGATCACTTCATAGATCATGTAGCGTGTACAAATGTACAAAGTTTTGTAGTACTTTGTGGACCTCAAGGTCCAAAATGCATAAACACTTTGAGCTATGTCTGGCTCCGGTATTACATTAATATACTTAGTTAATGAGATGATGTTAACACTCGTTGACATCGCAAACATTTATCGCTGTTATCTGCAGCATTGTATTTCCTACACCTCAAACATTGGCCTTTTTTACTCTGTGACAATTCAATTTCCCATTTCCCGCCTTTACTAACCTCCAAATTAACACTTGGCAACTCTAAAATTTCACACAAAACACTGTCATTTAAGCCATCGGACTGATTAAGTTCATTAAATTTTTCATACAAATTCGTATCTACCCTCAGATTCAATTGAAATTTCTTTAAGTTTTCATTTTTAGCAATCACGCACATATCTCTTTTGATATCCAAAATGGAGTCCATGAGTGACGTTTCTAGTTCATTCGGCGGTAAAATAGGTATATCTTTAGTAAAATAAAAAGGTTTTTCATATAACGGATGGTATTGCCATGCTTCTTCAATTAGATGAGGCATAATAGGTCCTAAAGCTTTGAACATAGAGACTATTATTGTATGAATAACTAGTTGAGCTGAAATCCTTTCGTTAGCACTTTTTTCTGAACAATACAACCTATCTTTTATACAGTGACAATATAAGCCAGACACTTTATTACTAATAAAATACAATACAGTTTGTGTAACAGAGTTGTATCGAAAATTATTGAAATGATCATTTATTTTATATAGAAAGTCATGACATTCCTTAACCATGTACTGGTCAAAGAAGTTTAAGGTTGGTTTTTGGTTAAAATCGGGGTTATTTAAGTCGCTGATGACGCCAAGAAGGTATTTAATGATGTTACGGACTCTGATGATTTCGTTCTGACAGTCATCTAGAAGATTTTTGCTTATAACTATTTGGGAATGTTGAGTCGCGTGGCTGGCAACCCACCATCTATGAAAATTACACATTATTGAATACAATTTTGAACAGTGTTGCTAGAGGTAAAAAAGGAGATTAGATTTGGTCGTAGCTTAATCAGTGGCCGGCATTAGAGTCGATCGCTCGGTTAATTAGCTTTTATCACGACCGGGCGATAAATGGGTAACCAATTCTAACATTGGTTTTCGAATACCCGCTTCCTCCGTGTTTCGGAAGGCACTGTAAAACAATGGGTCCCGATTATGTCCTTGAGTGATATTGTAGAGATTGTGGGGATTTCGGGGATAACGTCAGACTGTAGTTGATACTGTTCTAGACCGGGCTAGGAAAAAAAGTACTGATTTCTGTGGATAAAATTTTAAGGGCCGTAACAGTCGCGTTAATTTGGAGTCCTCTAATACACACATTTTGGTCATCTTTTTGCGGTTTAGAACCCATACTAAAAATGATAGCTAAACCGTTATATATCTTTATATCCTATATATGCTTTTTCTTCTTTCTTTATATATATACAAGCGACGCGAAATCACGAAAACCGCAAGACGTACAATGGTGAAATTTAACAAGAAAGCAATCTATAGTTAGTAGCCATCGGCTAAGAACGAATTTTTTGTTAGAGCCAGTTTAAAAAGGTTTTAAGAGATAACAGCACATTTTAGATTCTATCTTGTACAATACTATGAAAAATTATGAAAAAAAGAAAGAAAGAAAGAAAATATTTATTTTATTATCATAAGTATTATATATAATATATTTATTATATTTAATTTCCTTTTATTTATTAGACTTGGACTTTTTTATAAATTCATTATAATAAATTAATGATTTAAGATTTTGTACGTATCTTGAGTTCGCCTGACCACTTGTGTACCACTTACCTTAATGTATCAACGCCATAGGCAGGAAATTTCTTGCCTCCGTCTATTATAGTTTTGGGGTCTATCACGTTGCCGATAGACTTTGACATCTTCCTCTTCTTTTCGTCCACCACGAAGCCGTGCACAAAGATGGAACTGAATAGAGACATTAAACAATAAACATATTACACTATTTTTATTAAAATATTTGTTACGATACTTTGGGGTCATCCAACGTCACACTAATTTTACGATATTTGCCCCCCCCCCCCGTACTTGTCACAAGTCGTCACGTATACGAAACCCCTGCCCCTTCAATTGACATCATGTATTTTACAACCATCCTTCAGGATCTGCCATCACTCGCGACCTCTCAAACAATATACTCACCTAATTGCTACCTCTAATTACGATTAATATCAGAAAGTGACATTAATCGGGTCCCACTGGATGGAGGAGGTCGGATATCAAATATAAACCAGTGCTAGAATGGATCACCCATCTATCACCCGGTTGCAGCCAGAGCCTTAGTGATCGACTCAAATGCCGACCACTGATTAGGCCACGACCTCCTCAAATACATTGCATTTCATACACCACAAGTCTTCAGTATGAACACAATATTATGCATTTAATGTAATACTTAATAATGACATTTCAAAAAGTAAATACTACACCAACCTCAATAAACAAAACAATTTAGATTACTAAATTAATTAAACACATAATAAATACAGCGTATTGCATTTTTGCTTTTACTAAAGTAGATATTCATAGTCTTTTATCATTTTAGGGTTCCGTAGTACTAAAAGGAACCCTTATAGCTTCGCTCTGTCCGTCCGTCCGTTTGTCTGCTCGTAAGGTGGTCCCACCTTAGCATTTCCAAACTATTAGACGTAGAGTCTTGAAATTTTCGTAACGTAACGTAATGTTCATTTTATGAATAGCTTTTTCGTGAAATATGTAGTTCTATGCAAAAGATTGGTAGAGGATGTGAACAATATCATTCAAATCGCACCAGTAATTCCTGAGATTAATGCGATTAAGCAAACATACAAACAAACAAACTCTTCAGCTTTATTTATAGATTATAATAAACGATACCAATAGCGAAAACAGAAGTTTTTTTTTTTTTTTTTCTTATGTTACAAGGGGGCAGACGAGCAGGCAGCAGGCACCGAAGTGCCTATCGGCGCCCATGGACATATGCACGACCAGAAGGCCAGCGGATGCGCTGCCGGCCCTTAATGACGAGTTTTAGGCCACCGGGAAGTCTCACAAACCGAACGAAACGCGACAACAACACTTTCACTAAGAGGGCTATATCGGGATGAAGGCGTTATGGGGGCGGATAAACATTTGGAAATCGAGGTGTCGGCTATTTGTAAATACAGAATGCATATTTTCGGCATTCTGAAAATACATCAACGATACCAAATTTAAGTTAAATTTGTTTTTTTTTTATTGGAAAATAATATGACTGTGAATATAATACTTAAAGTTCCTTAGGACTGGTTTGATATAATACAGAAATATTCTACTATAATGCCGGAGCCGGACATAGTTCAGTCTTAGTACACTTTTTTTTTTTTATACATAAATATATACGTTGCCATCTTTCCTTTTCTGGAGTTTCAAACTCTCCTTCCGGTTTCAGGACATCACAACAAAACTTTGTGTTCGCGGAGTGTAATTATTTTCTATTTCTAATACCGGAGTCAGATATAGCTCATAGTGTTTGTACATTTTTGTCTTTCAAAGTACTACAAAACTTTGTGAAGTACAGAAAGTCGCCGGCCACACTACATAATCATTGAAATCAAGCAATGTCTGGCTCCGGCATAAGAATTAGATTGCCAATTACAAAACAGTCGCGGGCTACAAAGAGAGGAGTCGGGGATCACGTTGGGGTGTCAAGCTAAGTTATATTAGTATATTATCTATGCAGTGGTCAAGCATCAATCTGTTCATTACCCGGACGCTACACTATAGCTCCACCTTTTTGTACCCTTTTTTTTCATGTAGACTCGAAACACTTATCTGCAACATTTGCAGTGTTTCCCATTTAGCATATTTTATGACAGATTGAGTATGCTTTCATGTAATTAAATGACGATTTATTGTACGTCGTATTGTCAATTAGATGTAGCGCCATGCTTGTAGCCGAATTGGGCCGGCGCGTCCGGGTACCAGTACCTCTTTCTCACATGAGATATAACAGGGTCTGCTCCACTAAAACGTAACTAATATCTTTAATTGCATGGCTGCCTGCTAACTTCTCGCAACTGAACGTCAAATGTTCATACGTGCTAACATTTCAAAAAGCGTCACTTCGCTGTTAGTTCGAGGATTCGATACTTGACACATCAAAGAGAATCTTTTTTTTGGTTTTAAAAAGAATATTAGGAATACTTTTTAGTTATGTCTAACATTTCCTTTTCTCCTCCTACTAAGCTTAAATTAAAAGCTTGTATATGGAGTGGGTGCGACAATACCCCAACGGCGGTGGGGTTTAAAGATTAATTCTCCAGGTTTTTATCGAGCTCGATTCACCGTCTTCTCCGTATTCCGTCGCATCGCCTTTAATTTTTTTTAATCGTAACTTGTTAATACAGTTAGTCCTAACAATTCCCCGTAATGCATGACAAGGTATAGCTTAATCAGCGAACTGCATTTGGATCGATCACTAAGTTAAGTAACTCTGACCGCGGCCTGGTGATGGGTGATCTATTTTAATACTGGTTGTAGCGGCTGCTACATAGCAAGATGGCAATGATGTCAAGTGGAAAAGGTTACACCAAAGCAAAAACTAGATGGCGCGGACAAAGGGCAAATATATCTCAGAAATGCCCAGTAATGTTAGTATCGAGAGGACGGGCATGACAAGTCAATAACTTGAGTTACTGCTGAAGTCCAAGGACAACTGCCAGAAGATTCCCAAATGTGTTGCTGGTCTTTAAAGTATTGGTATGGACTTTTCGTAATTCATATTGGTTTAGAAACACCTATTCCACAAAAGATTTTATTAAGTTCCCGGCAAAAAAATTCTAGAAAATCGTACAATTCTGGAGTGTAAAATTTTGAATTTTGACCCTTTGCCCCTTGGTGAAATTGGGCTGCTGGGAATCGCCTGCCCATTGAAAGGGCTAATGCCCTTTATAGGGGGTTCCGTAGTTCTACAAGGAACCCTTATAATTTTGCTCTGTCCGTCCGTACATCTGTCTGCCCGTAAGGTGCCCCTTCCCCCTAGCATTTCCAAACTATGAGACGTAGAAACTTGAAATTTTCCTTGTTGATAGAAAATGCTAAAAACTCATTAGGAAAATTGTTTTGAACGAAATCAGACAATTTTTGAAGTTATTTAACAAATACGTTTATAGCGTATCATATACGGAAACCTTCTATATAAGCGTGTCTTGACGCGCTTTTTAGTACCATATTACGAAAATTGCGCGGATGGAGGAGTACGTAATTTGACACAATTATAGTTTATATAAAGGAGAATATGGGAATACTAAATTATTAAAATAAAACCACACGCACACCGATGCCAAACGATTTACACAACATGTATACATTTTAACATGGGATGATGTCAAAGCATAATGATGAAAACCGTAAGTTAAATTAATGGTCAAATAGAACAATATAATATGTCGTTATACTAAGCAAGTACGACTCCAGCCGGCGATCTCTAGTAGGTACTAATTAATTTTCAAAAATATGAAAGGTGTGTATTCTGGTTACGATAAAACAAATCTGACTTTAAATAAATAAATCACACAAAGACAACTTCATTTTATTTATAGGTATAAATAGGTTTTAATCATAATAATTTTACATTAATTTAAATAATTGAGACAAAATAAAAATACACTTATATATTTGGAAAAATATATTCGCTCGTAAATAATAAAGTAACAAGATAATATGGTTATATATGTCATCATTTAATACATACTAATTTCGTATTAAACTTTAGAGGCCTCTGTTAATATAAAATATTTTTACAAATAATAAAATTGAAGTGTCTGACGTTATAAAAACATCGATATCAAATTATATTTCAAAATCTATAGGTAAACAATAATAAAAAAAAACTATTTGATTTTTATCTGCCTGTCTGTTTGTAAGGGCTAAATTCCTAAACACATGGACTGATTTTGATGGGACTCTATTATAAGGCTATTAATTTTAATTTAATAATTGAACATGCCACAATAGTAAAATCTATTGAAAGTGTACAAAAAGGCTGAATTTAAGGTGGTCGAAGTTGACAGCAGGTACTAGACCAGAACTACTTTACCATAAATCTGTGCTCTAAAATTTTAAACCAAATTCCGTTTCTGGGTACTTTTTAACGAGAAGCACAAAATTTGTAAACCTGTCTCTAAACCGGTATGAAAGGCTGGTACCGTTTTATCCGGCAGTTAACGCTATTTGGAATATCTCAAGGTCTTTTATCTATGCTCGATACATGAGTATGTTATATGGAGACGATTGTGTCATGCGCGCAGTACCGGAGGGCCTGGCATGAACTTTTCTGACTTTGCATGAAAATGGTCGTGCTAGGCTCTCAGTAGAATTATTCCCACATATTTCTGTATTCTAATTATCCAAATAAATTAATAATCTCAGATGAGATCAGGGTGCGAATCCTCATTAAGTTTTAATTTAGCTTTTACTTCGAATTCGTTTTATATTTTGGTGACATAATACATATAAAGGTAGGTTAAGAATTTAGACTAAACAAACAAAGAGCTAAAGCGATATCAAGAGCATTATTTATTGATCTTATAATTTTATGTGTTAAATGTGTTAAAACGAAATAGCATTCTAGTGTTTACACCAAAATATCATCGAGCAAAAATATGATTTCAAAATAATATCGTTTGTGAAGTTTTACATGTATTGTTAAATTGATTTATTTATAGGATTTATTATAGCTAGATATATATATAACCTTTTACTTCGTAAATACTTAACGATCCCACTGTAAATTGAAAGGGAAACTCAAATATGTGATTTAAAATTTTTGTTAATCCAGAAGACTCGCAATTCAGTTCTAACTCGCAATCATCAATTGAAATAATATAAGAGATGAATTAACATTTATTTTATACATCTAATTGAACGATGTGTATTCTAGTATCGAATAATAATTTATATTATAAGCATATACATTTAATAAAATAGCAGACCCGGCAGATGTTATCTTGCCCGATTTAGGGCCTGACGAAATGTCTAATTTCTCTGCAAACCGTCTAGGAATCCCTTTGAATATACAAGCAAAATGTTATCCGAATCGCAGTTTAGGAGGAGCAGGGTGACAAAGGCTTGTATAGGCAATTTTATTTATAAAGATTATACATATGACGTACGCGTCCGTAGACACGCGGAAGAGAGAGTCAAGCCATAGGAGGTATCGCTTTCTCCTAATTATACTAACTATGTGTCGCAGCCGCCATTGTTGCTTATTGGCAAATTATATGTGAGCAGGGAGTGCCCGTGGAATAGCGGAGTATTTGGAAACGATATGGGAACCCGGAAACCGTTTATTTGAATGGATACTGGGAACACTTTAATTAAATTATAATAATTTTAATTTAAAAACTAATAATAAAATTCAATGCATCAGTCATAAGTCTCATTATCTCAATGGCAAATGCGTATTTTTTTACGTATATTTTATATATGCTTTCATTTATTAACATACATATCAAGTCTTCGACCTCTCTATTTCAGAAATCTTATAAAAGTTCTATTTGAATTCATTGATTTATATGCTTACATTTAAACTGTTAAAAGTATTATATATGTTCAGCATGTTTAAAGCTTTCCTGTCATATACCAAGCGTCTAGGTTGATCTTCTGTGGTTTTCTATTTAAAGACAATAAATAAATATATTAAACATCGGCATGCAGCGGGCCTTAAGTCCTGCCCATTAGCAGGACCCACTAAATAACCCTGATATAGAAGTACAGTTATTCATCGCCACCAAGTTTCCATATACGCGCAGAAATCCTTAAACCAAACGAGTCAGCAATCATTGAATTAATTCCGAGAAGCTGTAGTTACATGTGTGGAGCGTTTCCAAGATAAACCAGATTTTTCGCATTTGTATATAAATGAAATGATTATGGAAATGAAAAAAAAACACGCTCAATAGCTTTACCAATATACCAGGAGGCCCAAAACTTAAACGATACAATTTTTTGAGACGAGATAAGAGTAACGTAATATTTTGTAAGTCTAAAAATCCTATTTCTCTTGGTCTGTATTTATGCGTATATTGAAATTGCTTTTGTATTAGTTTTAATATATAGGTAATTGTCGTTTAACGAATGAACTTTATGAATAAGTTTTGTTTAAACTAAAAGTTCAATTTGAGGAATGAAACGCGGTTTGCCCTTCGTGCGCGTCAACCTTTAAATATCACGGCTCTACCTTACTTAATTGTATTTTCTCCTTGCTAAAAGTTAAGATAACTTGCAATACAATTCATTTTCAAGAAATCTTTATCGATTACGTTATTATGTTTGTAGTCTAACAGATGTTTTGCAAAATGAGACTTATCTGGTTTATTATTTTTGAATGCAGCCACGTGTCCATCTGAGCACTATCACCACTTTTCATTAGGTGAGATCGTAGAAAGTGCTTATCTGTATACAAAAAAAAAGTACCTGTAAGACTCTTCTAAATGCCTGTGCTATTTTAATGATGTGAGCACTGACCAGTTTCTTTTCCGCTAATATACACAGTTTGCTTTGGAAATGAGAAGACTCATTAGATTATTTATATTGAAAGCTAAATCTCTAAATATAGATTTAGATGTACCAGGACGCGCCGGACCAATTCGGCTACAAGCATGGCGCTACCTCTAATTAAAAAAAAATAATATACTTGATGAGTCATCAAATGAATAAAATAAATGTCAATTTTTTTCTCACAAGAACGTTATTAACTATAAGATTTTTTTCTGAAAAAGTTGAATAGACAAACAATACTGCCAGGAATGTTTAATTCAATCTAAAATTTTCAACGATTAGAGCAAAAACTCAGTATATCTATGGACTGGCTTCCTCGGACAATACAAGAATTCTAAAATTTAAATTTGTTAAATATCTCACATGGACCCCCACATCCATTACTCCAGTCATTGAACGCAGGATGGTATTGCGAATTCGGTCAGTTCTTTTAAAACCTAAAATGCTGCGCTCCATTGTTCTTTGGCAAACTTTGGCAACATCTGTTCCTATACTAGATAATTAATTACCTGTGGTTTATCGCACATATTATTAAGAAAGCGACTTTATGATTGATGACTAATTTAGTAGTCATAAGTTATTCTATCACAATCTAACAACCTATCATGTTGTCATCTCCATATTAAGGAACGTTTGCAAGATTTGATCTATAACTGAATATCTAGGTCAATTGTAAAATTGTGCCAAATTTCATAATCCTCTGTGTGCACAATTTTTGTAAAATGGTACCTAAAGTCTTCACTTCACATACTGATATATAAATTCTGTAAAAGATAATATTAATGAATAATCTGTAAAAGTATCAACTAGCTACTAGATACATTTTAAAAGACAGTTGTTTTCATAAGAAAGCCTAAGAATTTAAACTTTTTCTATGTAGATTTAAATATATTTAAATGTTTCAGCTCCTAATGCTGCTAATCCTGGTACATGGAATGGTATGGTCAGAGTAGTTTACAACCCGGAGCCTGGGATCATAATCGAAATGGCAAAAAATTTCGGACAGTTCGAAATAAGTAATCAATTTATGTTTCTTTGCTTCATTCTTCAGATCTAATATAATCAGTTGTAACTTTATGCTACAAAGTAGCCTCGCACGTTTAAGAGATTTACCAAAAACCGATATATGACGTTCCTTCTCTCAAATGTCATTCTTTAATCGTGCAAGATAGCAGAACGTTCTGTCTAAAAAACATTTATAATGCCCAAAAAACGTAAAATATATATCATCATCGTCATCATCACTCTCAACCTATTTTGTCCCACTGTTGAGTATAGAGTCTTTTTCCTGTTGAGTTTTTTTTAATATAAGCTTGGAATTTATCCCGAGGCACTTTCGGGTGTTCTATTACAGGGTTATAAACAAAATATAGACGGAGATCAAAACAAGTCTCACACTATATTTAACCAATCTATATTTGATTAAACTTAACTTCTCTATCTAAGTAATATACTAGGATTTGTTTGTTTGTTTGCTTGAACGCGCTAATCTCACTAACTACTTATTACATAGCCCACTTATCAAGGAAGGCTATGGGCTCTATATCATCACGCTAAAATTAAATTTATTTTTGTACCTAATGTTCTTGCTACGAGCAACAAATTCTTATGACACGCGCAAATTTATAAATGGGTGTTGTAGTATGGCAAAGACTTTAGTAGGGCTCTCCGCCCAGACTTTATGACGTTATCCCTAACAGCTTACTTCGGCTTACGGATTCCTCAATTGGAACGACCACGTCAGTTACAAAGTACATTTAAATTTTCTTTACTTCCAAATCACAAGCTAATAAGACATACGCAAATATATAAATGCATATTGCAGTACGGTAGAGACTTTAGGCCGGCTCTCTGCCCAGAGACTTTATGACATTATCCCTAATAAAAAGCAAAGTAGTTTAGTTTCTCATGCATGTCATGGATTTCCGCAAAGTAACGCCTGATTCTATCAATTATTTGATCATATATGATTAAAATAATTACACTTACAGCAACTTAGTACATAACGTAGGGCCACAGTTCTTCTAATTTTAAGGAAATTTTGACAAAAATTAAGTACCTATTTTTATTACACAATTATAGCGAGTACCGAGTATTCTCCTTAATTATTGTAAGTGTCTCACTAGTCATTCCGTATAATAGAGATCACCGGCCGGTAGAAATTTGGTCAAAAATTTTCAAATCTGTTGAAATAAAGATTTGTGATCAAACTGTTTTTGGTTGTTGAGAGATCTTAACCTCAACCCTCATCGTATAGTTAATATAATATATTAAAATCTATAACAGACAAAAATAAAAAGTATACAGAATTAAATGAAGAAGTTTATAAACTTAAATCAAGCATTCATAGTCCCTCTTTTTGTATGTTACGAAGGGGCAAACGAGCAGGTAGCAGGCAGCAAAGTGCTTACTGTCGCCCATGGACATCTGCACGACCAGGAGGCAAGCAGATGCGTTGCCGGCCTTTAATGACGAGTTTAGGCCACCGGGAAAAAGACATCGTACCGGATGCCCATCCCATGGTTTCAGTACATGACTCTAGACCCCAAGTGGTGAAATTCTTCGTCGACTTTTTCTTGAAATGTACAATTTTTTTACCATGTTTTAAACTGAATACTGTATAATATCATTATTACTATCTATCCTAATGTGGTTTTAAATCAGAAAACAATTTTTTTCAATATTTTTACATCAAATCGTAAGGTAAATAAAACTTAGAAGTACCGTAGCAGGGGTAGCGCAGTGCGGTTCGTACACGTTTTGCGCGTCAACATTTTGTTGATGATTGCTTCCCTAAAATATAAAATAACTTACCACACAAAATGGCGACGGCGATGCCGAATTTGGGACACATTTTCAAAGAAAACACAGGGATTGGGCCACGACCTCTTCATTATACTAATTTTCTATACTAATATATAAAGCTCAAGAGCAACATTGTGTGAGAAAAGATTGGCTTATGCCGGAGCCAGACATAGCTTCATTTCACATAGTGTGGCCGGGAACTTTGTGTAGCTTCTCAAAGTTTTGTAGTACTTTGTGGACTTCAAGGACAAAAATGTACAAACACTTTGAGCTATGTCTGGCTCCGGTATAAGTCCCATTTCCATTTGGTCCAGTTTTGACAAATTGAAGTCAGTTTTTTTGTAAGAATTACCTTTAGCCCTTATTAAGAATAACAGAAATACATTATATGATAAAATATCCGGGTAGAAATGTTTTTACTATTAAAAAAAATCATTGTAAATAATAATCTATTGAATATTGCGAAACACGTGCTTATATTGATATCTACAATGGTGTGGAAAGTATTTTTTTTTTAAATATAAGTTAATAAATATACGAAGAAACAAAGTGCCACTGTCGCTTCCATTGGTGTTGTAGGGTGTCGTGCGAGAAGAAAAAGCAGACTTGAGTAAAAGTGTAAATTTAACTTTTAGTAACTGCATATTTAAGTTTTAATTGTTTGAGAAGAAATTTACTATTTTTATGGCAACACCATCATAAATAGAAGTGAAAATAAGTGCGAAAAAATATTTATTTCAGGATCCTGAATCCACATCCCTTGATTGGAAAAACTTCTGTAAAAAGTATAAGTACAGGTTAACGCGTTAAAACCCCAAGAAATGATTTCCTATTTACATATATTCCACACATTATTCTATTATCTATGTAACTACACTCAAAATCACAGCTGAAGTAGCGAAGTCGCTGGCACAGCTAGTTAAGTAAAAATAAGAGTAAATTATATCAGTTTCAAAAGTTTTAGAAAAATTTTAGTGCTTTTTTAAAAGCTTTTATTTAACTTGCATCTTGACTGAACCGTTGGCGCAGTGGGCAGTGACCCTGCCTTCTGCTCCGGGGCCGTAGGTTCGATTCCCGCCTCGACTCTGGGTGTATTATCCATATGGATGTATTTAAATATTTACAATATATATATATTTGTGTATAACAGGCGGCTGTTACCTATAACACAGGCATTAAGTTGTCTACCTTAGGAACAGACAATAACTAAATACAAATTCAGTAACAACTTGAGTGCTAAAAGGTTGCTATATGAAATGTTATGGAATAATTAAAGGAGGGTCACTCTGACCAACAGCATTACACGATCAGAATAAAAAATACCCTCATTTGTGTAAACACTGCACTGAATTTTCGTTATCGTATCTGAAATAAGAAAATGAAGTAAGATCAAAAAACTTTATTGTCTTTCTTTTATGTTCCTGTAAAACATGAAAATCGTTAAGATTAATTTACCATTAACAAAACTCAAGGGTAAATAAATATGTAAGGGCAACTTGATTGAGGAAGTTTATGGTTCTTTCAGGTTGCGGACGATTCCGGAACCTCTTCTCTGGATCTTTAAAAACTGGTAGCTGAGAGGACAAAGGCAAGGGGCGAGCACAAAAGATCCAATAGGGTCTAAGTGCATTATAATATATATATGTATATATAGATAAACATAATTTTATTTATTACCTTTTTTTTATGATACAAAGGGCAAACGAGCAAGCAGCAGGGACCCAAGTGCCTACCGACGTCCATGGACATCTGCACGACCAGAAGGCTAGCAGATGCGTTGCCGGCCTTTAATGACGAGTTTAGGCCACTAAGGATTAACAAAAGATACTTTATAATTAGCAAAGGAATTTAGCATAATTATTACGTATGTTTGCTTTACACGCAGTAAAGCCTAGAATTAACTAGAATTGAGAATGTTCGAATGTCTTAAAGCTGAGGCCCTAGCACGAACATTTATAACCGTTCGAAGTCAAAGAGACGACTGTATTTAGGATGAAATTGTCTCTACAACGTCGTTCGTCCACAGGAGGCAAGTCTTTATCGTGTCATGCTTTTAATCAATGCAATCCGCGTTGACACTAAGGAGCCAAATCTGACCAGTAGTTACTGGTCGAGGTGGGAATCGAACCCACGACCCCCGGAGCAGAAGGCAGGGTCACTGCCCACTGCGCCAACGGGCCAGCCAAGACTTATAGACTGAACAAGACTAACGAACAAGGATTGATATATTTATATATAAGACTAGCTGGGCCCTCGACTACGTCTGCATAAAATTAGATGAAAAATTGTAATAATGTAATAATAACCTAAAAGTAAAAGATTTTTTCAAATCAGTTGTTCCTGAGATTAGCGCTTTCAAGCAAAGAAACAAACAAACTTGTCAGCTTTATATATTAGTATAGATTAAATAACATAGAAACGCTCGCTTACATTTAAGTCGAGTACAATCTTATTCGATTAGAGGGCCAACGAAGTCGAGCAGAGAATTCAGCATTATTCACCTAGTACCGACTTCGACACATCAGTAGGTGTCGACTAAATCGTACAAAAGTACTAATTATTTCTTTCATTTTTAGTTCCTCGGTGATTTTTGAAGGCGGTTTTGTTTTTATTTATAAATAATTTATCCGCCAAAGATCTACATCACATTGAAAATAGTTTATCCAGTAAAATAAATGTAGAACCGGCTATAACCACTGAGTCACACGGAACCTGTCACAGTTTTAAGATCTAAAACCGTTTTACACTTTAACAAGCATTATAGTGAGTTAGGCAACTTTATGTCGATGTTCATATAAGTAGCGAGTTTTCAAGTCTGGTTAGGAATTTGTTTTTAAATATTGAATTTAATAATAGTTCAACTGCAAAGTCCGATTTCGTAACTCGCCACTGAGATTTTTTAATGTATGTCTCAAACATGCTCTATTTTTATTACTGATGGCTATGCGGCCCTGCTAATGTTGCATGCATAAAACATAGTGCAAATCCGCATGCCGAATCCTTGTACAACATTTGCAAAAGAAAAAACATATACTATGTTTTAAGTTGGACTAAATTTGCGCGCCCAATGGTGTTGCAGTTGTCAATGGGGTCGTTGCGAAAAACTGTGCAGTTTTTTCGCAACGAATTATCGAAACGTGTGTAGGATCTATAAGAAGGTTCCGCTGCGTGCCTAATACGAAAATTTTCATCCTAAGTAAAGATGACTGGTCGATTTACTTAAGATCAAAATGTACCACCGTCCATTTTGATCCACCGTCACCGCTCTAAGACATTTTTAGGCCTACGTTTAGCGACTATTACTGCTCTCAATAGCGATACTAAAAAAGGTTGATGAATGCTTAGTAGCGAAAGAGCGATGAAAATTCACGATCGTATCCAAGCGAATCCGGCGCCATTGCATGCGGCAGTAGACTTGAGGGCGTTAACCCTTCGCAAAAACCACTCCTATTTGTACAAAACCAGTTTTTGCGAAATTTTGTAAGCTGTTACCGAAGCGTGTCATTAAATAAATAGGGACATTTACATTTTAATCTGAGTTCACACTTTACGAACGCAAAACTGACTACCCAATTATTTATACTTTAAATCGCCGGCTGGTCTAAATTCGGCCAGAAACCTTTATATTTGTGTATCATATGCACATTTAACGAAATGTTGAGATAAATTGTAATAAGTAAAAAAACAGTTTGTTTGTTTATTTACTTGAAAGCGATAATATCAGGAACTACTGGTCCGATTTGAAAAATGCTTTCAGTGTTAGATAGCCCATTTATCGAGGAAGCTATATACTCGTGTCATCACGCCAAATGTTTTCACCTTACTTTACGCGGACAAAGTCGCGGGCGCAGCTAGTTTAATAATATGTAGTTTGGCAACAACCTTGTAGTATGCACCATGCTTAATATGACTCATTTTGATTGTTACAAATTGTGATATAAAACTGCTTATAATTTAAGACCGAAAAATGACGGAACCTAACTTTGAATTGTGATAAGATAGAATAGTAGAGGCTCGATAGCACAGCGCTGAAATTGCGGACTTAAATACGAAAGGAATACAGTACATTTCGGCTGAATTATTATTAGAACTACTGTATATTATTTATAGACCGATATAAATCATACTTATGTTCAGAGACATTAGATATGTTTAGTTTTAGTGCCAAAAAACGGCATTTTTCGTTTTAGTCAAGCCTTTCGTTCTATGTTTTTTTGCGTGGAACAAATCGCACGCTTAAAGTACATAATTTGTTACTATAATACCGTTTTTTATCTAATTATAAGCCTAATAAGTGGTAAATGACAAAATTTTTCTTGAGATTTCCTAAAAATCAGCTTTTTTGAATTAGGTAAATTTATGATTAAGCATGCGAAATGTCTATTCCTGCTTTCCAAATGACTTTTGCAAAAAAAAATTTGTACATTTGCTTATCTGTCCTTCCACTAGGTTCCGATAAGATTTCCAAAATTAAAGATATGAATATTTAGAAAACAAAAATACCTACTTAAATTGTTTAAGCCTTTTTCAAGATATGACCCAAGTTAGGAAAACAATATAAAATTTTAACCAAAAAAACAAACCCGACTTCTAATTGCCAGAACTGGACCAAATTGAAATAGAACCACACGGGAAGCACCAGCTTTCAGATAAAAGAAGAATCATCAAGATCGGTTTAACTAGACGAAAGTTCTGAGTTACCAAACACACTTTATTTAGAGGTAGCGCCACGCTTGCAGTCCTTTTGGTCTGCATCCGAATTGGTCCGGGTACCAGTTCCTCGTTCTCACATAAGATCGGCATGAAGTGGCGGAAATACTGTCACGTTAAGTGATGGTATTGTTGTCGCGTTTCGTTCGGTTTATGAGATATCTCGGTGGCTTAAACTCGTCATTAAAGGCCTGCAACGCATCTGCAAGCATACTACATACTGGTCGTACGGATGACCATGACGGTTGGTAGTCATTTAGGTGAACCGACAGCCCTTTGCCCCTTGTAACATTAAAAAAATACAGTCGCATCGAAAACCTCCTCATTTGAAGTCGGTTGATAAACCCAACATGAACCCAAGCTTGAACGTAACAAAATGAATATAGTACAAAAGATTCAGAAATAACCAAAATACAAGATGATACATATGTACGTTCACACAACACTAGATTCTAAACATAGTTTAATCCAGTATGGGTCCAGTTGGCCAGCGTCCAAGCGCAGCCGTATCACTACCAGATTTTAATATCTTTGGTTGACACTTCACCAACCAACTGTCCACTACTAATTCTAAACGGTGCGAAATAAGTCGTAAGATCTCCAAGTTATGTATGACTAGCTGTTTCCTGCGACTTCGTTTGCGTAAACTTGCCACAGACCTTCTTTTTGCCCCGTTTTCTTCAATCTGACTCCATCGAAAAATCAGTTCTTAGCCGATGTCCATCAATTAAAAACTACCTTCTTGCCAAATGTCATCATTGTACGTACCGCGGTTTTCGTGATAAGCCCTTATATAATGGTGATCTAGGCCGAATTTTGCCTGGTCTGCTATTAGCCCATTCCGGTTCCCATCGCAGGAAGTTATGCGCGTAGATACATCTTGAAAATCCCCACTTACTAAGCTTAAATTAAAAGCTTATGTTAAGAGTGGGTGCAATTGGGCGTCGGGGTTTGAACCAGGTACCTGGCGGATATCAGTACATACCTTCTGCCGTTGAACTATTGAGGCTTATTTGCGAATAAAATTAAGAAAATAAGATGTATCGTAATAATTTTAATTTCTATATTCGAAAATATAACTTCCATATGCAATGGGTTTCGTCAAAAGTAATTTTGGACATTATTTACCATAAACTTTTTTCAAACCACTATATCAGAGGTCATCAACCTTTTAGCCGGCAAGGGCCACATCGTAAGAAATAAGACGATGGTGGACGAAACTTGCAAAATAATTATTTGGAAATAGGTGTCTATTCATCTGAGGAGGTCGTGGCCTAATCGTTGGTCGGCATTTGAGTCGATCGCTAGGTTAAGTAGCTGTTGCTGCGACCGGGTGTCAGATGGGTGACCCATTCTAGCACTGGTTTATATTTGACATCCGACCTCCTCCGTGTTTCGGAAGGCACGTAAAACAGTCAAAGCGTAATCGTGACAATCGTATGTTATATTAATTGTCAAATTGTATATTTCTGTGACAACGATATGTGTCGTTGTATACACAAAGATTTGTGGGGAATTTCGAATAGCGGGCAATCTCTAGTAATTATCTATATATATAAAAATTAATCGCAAAATGTGTTGGTAAGCGCATAACTTAACAACGCCTGGACTAATTTAACCAATTTCTTTTTTTTAAATGTCCGTTGAAGTCCAAGGATGGTTTTTACGGCGAGAAAAAATCGAATAATTGCCGGGAAAACCCTAAAAACAGCCCTTTTGTTTGTTGTAATATGGTACATCCCTAGCTCTGGCCCGGCTTCACATTCCATGGATATCTAGCATGGATCCCTAGCGGCCGTTATAATATCAAATATATAAAAGAAATCATTTTTTTTGTAAAACTGCGATTTTACTTTTGAACTATAATGTTTTTTATATAATAAGGGGCAAACGAGCAGGCGGTACTCTTAAGTGACTACCGACGCTCATGGACAACTACAACAACAGGGGGATCGCAGATGCGTTGCCGGCCTTTGAAAAATGAGTATGCTCTTTTCTTGAAGGTCCCTAAGTCGTATCCGCTACCTTGCGGGCAAACAGACGGACGGACGGGCGGCAAGAGCGTAATTATAAGGGTTCCTAGTAGTACTACGGAACCCTAAAAATGATATCCGTACTGATTATAGGTATTCTATCTTATATGTACAAGAGATGGCCGGCTGTTCGAAATTCGCCTACAAACCTTTTTGATAACAACGACACGTATATTTACAGAAAAATAAAATTTGACAATTATAACATGCGGTTGCTTAATCAGCTGCGGGGGTTGTGGGTTCGATTCCCGCCTCGAGTCTGGGTGTTTTATCCATATGTATGTAATTATACACGGCTGTGATAAAATCGTTTTAATTTAATCAATTGTTTTAAACTATTAGCAATCTTTGTCGAAACTATTTGTTAGGGAAACAATATATTTGCTCTTTTATAATTTGTTTTAGAAGAGATCGCCGGGTTCAAATTCGGCAACAAATCTTTATATTTGCATATTATATGCTTATTTAAAGCTATTGATTGATGCTAACGACATTGATTTCATAATTAATATGTGGCAATGCGGTAGACTGCATCGCCAGCAGTTGTTTGCCTAAGAATGAGTATGAGAGGAAAAGAGAACAGGAGAAGAGGTCACGTTTTGGGTCAATTTTGAATGATTGACAGTTTACAGCCGTTTATATAATTGTATCCAAGTTCAAACCAGAATAAAACCCCCTTCTTCTTTTAACACCTACGAGTAAGTTAAATAAAATATTGTGGCATTATTTTGCGAAACAGGAAGGTCTTTGACTTTTTAAAGTTTCGAATAGAAATAGAAAATATCTTTTAGATGTTCGATAATCCTCAATTACTCAACTTAGGACGGACTGAAACCCGGAAGGTGCTCGGTTCGAATCCCGATTAGGTTTTGCTGTCATATTTCCCACTTTTGGGTCATATTATACGAAGAGATAGGAATATCGTGCGTTGTGACTTACTTTGTTGTCTGAAGAAGGTTTCGAAAATAGTCAGATCAGAGGCCCTAGCACGAACATTTCGAACCGTTCGAATTCGAAGATTCGACTGTATTACATATTGGCAGCAACGCAAATTTAAGCAGTCCGGAATAGTCAAAGTTTTCGAGCACCTAATTTTTTAATTTAGCACCTAATTTTTAAACTTAGCACCTAATTTTTAAACTTAGCACCTAATTTTTAAACTTAGCACCTAATTTTTAAACTTTGCACCTAATTTTTAAACCTGATTTCTTGAATTAATCAGCATTAATGAGTAAAACAAAACGGTAGGAGGAAAGGCTAAAATGCTTAAGGTTCTTGGTTCAAATCCGATTTCGCTATAGTTGTTGGCACTCCTACACTAGGTAAACACTGGTTTCGTGGCGATGTCATAGCCGCTACACACGTATCGATAAATGGTTGCGATAAAACAGAGGAATGAGCAAAGTTGAAGTTCGGCGGGTGGGAAGTAAAGACGAATTTAGTCTAGACTAACTTCTAGACTAAATTCCACAATTATTATAAAATATATATACATATAATATAAATAAAATAAAATAAAAAAAATATTAATTAATAATTTATATAACACGTGTTTGGGAAGGCAAGTAAAACAGTGGGACTCACTAATGTGACTTTGTGATACCAGACATTTTTAATTAAGTCTCCACAATGAATATACTAAGTAATGAAAAATCCAAAGTCGAAGATCCTCGGGTTACTTATGTCTACAATGTGTTAAGTTTATAAAATCGATAGATAATTTTCACTTTTATCTTTAAAAAGTCTGTAAATTTTCACGAAACGATTAATGTACTAATGAAGCATAGAAAAATATTTGGAAAAAATGCCTCAACGCACGTTTCGCTTCGACACCGAAGCATCATCAGGAGATAGACTCTACAAAGGTTATTCGTAAAGACTTTGCGATTAAAACAAAGTAGTTTAGCTTCTCATGCATGTCATGGATTTCCGCAAAGTAACGCCTGATTCTATCAATTATTAGACATAAGTTAGTCATTTACCGGTGTCGTAATTCGAACTCGAACTGTATATTATAAAAGTGAAAAAATCCAGCCTTCATATCAAACTGCAACAATTTTATGTTTTGAATGTTAGCAGTATGGTTTTCTGCTTGCAAATGAATTTGGAGGAGATTACAGATGACATCACCTAGGCCGTGTTTAAGGTGTATCTCGCTACCCGCACACAGGAGCTGATTGTTTTCGATAGAGCACTTAATATAGCCGAATTCTGGGATACTACTAGATAAACCTAAGAATTTAATTCCACTTATGCTATCAAAAAGTAAAGAAGGAATAAGAAAAATTAATAACTTTGAGCTGACGAAGCCCTAAATAGTCCCTAAAGAAACTAAATTCCATTTCTGCATTTATTATTTGCTGATGATGGATGAGGTCATGGTCTAATCAGTGGTAGGCCTTTGAGTCGATCAATTTTCCCGGATTTCAGATTATTAAGATATTGGCAAATGATTTACTTAAGCTTTGATGGAAAGATGTATAAAGCTGATCCGATATCTCATACTCTACTGGACTAAAGCGCACACGTCCGACGTCCGGCGTTCATTGTTCGATTTTTAAAAAGCGAGTGCCGACATCAGTGAAAACTGCTGTTTTCCACTTAGTGCTTACGAAGTAGAACGCGCGCAGTGTCGCGTGTTTAATGGTTTTTTTTCCCATCACAAAAATGCACAATTCGCCTTAAGAAGTTTTTACTTCAAAAACTACGACATTAGGCGCGGCACTGGTTCCCCCGCCCGTTGACGCTGTGAAGGTCACTCTGACCAACAGCATTACACGATCAGAAAAAAATAATAATAATAAAGCGGCACTGGTCGCAAGTCAGCAGAACTACCAGTCACGTGAGTGATTTGATGCTTCCCATCGTCACACTTCTACAGTACTTGAAATTGGGCTCTGCGCGGTCAAGGTCATTTATTAAAGGCAACTGTTGAACAATTTATTACAGGGAGAAAAATATTACACTTAAAAAAGTTGTCATATATAAGTGTTATCTGTTTTGCTTCAATTGCATGATGAATTTAATTTTGATCACGCTTGTGAATTACTTGCTGTAATTGATAATTTTAATTATTTATAAATTTTATTTGGATAAAGTTATTTTTGTTACTAATATGAAGTCACAACTACTACTACTACTACTGTGCAACAATATCTACTTGAAGATATAAATGACATTATTATAGTATGAAATATCATTACTGAATCATACAGTGAAGCCTTTTAGATTATGCAAATAAAGGAGTTCTACTACTAAAGGTCATCTTTAAATAACGTCACACGAATTTTACAAATTTTAGTACCCCCTCCCCCAGCACTCCTTCTTTTGCCTCCTTGTAACAAGTTGTAACATTTTCGAAACCCTCTCCCCCTAGGTGCGACTTCATATATTTTTCAGTTTTAAACACGTATTAAAAATAATTAAAAAAAAAAGTAATTATATAAATTAAATATTTTCTTTATTTTTAATTTCGACATATGACGGTACAAACCTTTTGACACATACTTTGACGACACGCTACACCACCCTTTAACGTGTGACATAATTTATGCATGCCCCTCTGTCCCCCTCTCTCCAAGAGAGAACTTTGTGTTTCCAGAATAAATTCCTTTCAGGCAGAGTAAAGACTAATAGACTCTCGCTCTCCATGTCTCTCCACTATTGAGGGTCGTGACCACTTCCAGTCATAAGAAGTTTCGTTTTAACGATTTCGCGCTATTTGATTCTGTTAGTTGCGACGTCACTAGCATTGCATATTTTAATGTCAAGTGTGGTGCGGATTTGATCCAATAATATACCAAAGAGTAATTAATAGAAATGTATGTAAAATAGCTGATAACATGAGGATGATGAAACAGTAATAGGAGTGATTGTTTTTTTTTTTTACATATATAAATGTAATATTATAGTACAGAGATAAAATGATTCAGGAGATCAATTATTTTTATAAATATATGTGTTGTATGAACGCTGCATGATTTTAACTTTCACTTTAAAAACAATATGTATTTAACATTTAGAAATTTTTGTATTCTATATTGTTTTTGTTTTAACATTGTGATGTGCTAGGTAAATAACACTTAAACAATAATATTATAAATATGTATTTATACTATATATAGCTTTGTATTATTATGTTTTACCCTCTCTTACTTAGCAATATTAAGCAGTACGAGTAAATGAAGTCTCCAGCAAAGCTCTGTTTCATTTCATTGTGATTTAACACTAACAACTGAAGTCTAACTTGTGTTGTGAGTATAGATGTAAAACTACCGATTTAAAACGTTTTAAATAAAACTTTGCCGTTTTAAAACCCAAACGAACCGTTTAAAACGGTTGAAAACTCGCCCACAATAATAAGGGAAAATATGTTTTATACTTTATTAGGGGTAAATTTTGATCTTTTGACATCGTGATACGTTTTAATTAGGTAGTTAGAAAATCAATAGAAAGTACATACCTACATTACACAGTACACGAAAACTTAAGCACCCATGTAGGTATACCAAACAATGATTATTAATTATATTACACACACTACATTATCAGTAGAAATCATTACCACAATCAGTCACTTTTTACTTGCGCATGATAGAGACAACGCTATGTCTTCAAGGCCATCGCGCCGCGCGTCGTTTTAAACTGAAAAAAAAAAAAATGGTTTATTTCGGTTTTAAACGGTTTTGTTTTCGTTTTAAACGGATCGGTTTTAAACCGGCCTTACATCTATAGTTGTGAGCATCGTCATTCGAGCATCATGCATCGGTGGGGCAGGAGTGGGTTGCATTATCTGAGAGGTTTGTTTTCTGGTAAGGCGGAGAAAGTGTCTGCCGAGTTAGAGCATGCTGAGCAGGTTATGTTGGAGCATGAGAAACAAAATTTCTCCGATAAACACACAAAACATCAAAAAGAAAAAAGCGGCGAGAAGAATGACAACGGCCAAGAAAAATATTCGAGCCTTTATAGCTCTTTCGATGTTCTCAAATCGCATAAGGATCTGCCGCCGGGCTTCCACAAGGTACTCTGTGTTACGAAACATGAATGTTGGATCGTTTTTATAACAACCGTGACATGTGTCTAACTATGTTTGTTTATAAAAAGTATAATTAAGTTTACTAATACGGGGCTATCTATAAATTACGTAACATTTCAGGAGTGTAATATTGCACGCTTAGTCCTAAAGTGACCTAACTCAAAAATAAAGCTGGTTTTTGGAAAATCGCAATAAACGTTATGTCATTTAAGACTAATAATTCGATAAAAACGGCATTATTACAACAAATTATTTATTTTATATATAGTTAACGAAGCGATTAATGACATTGAAATAATAATTTATTATTTGTTTCTATTTTCTAAACTAATAACTTATTTTAGTTAAGAAAGAAAAATATGTCAGAGTTGGATGGAGATATCGAAATAATATTTAGATTGGCTGATACAGGACATTTAAACGCCTATATTATTAACTCACTTTAGACCTAGAAGGTAATCAGTTAGTTTACGAGTAAGCGTGTTCCGTAGTCCTACAAGGAACCCCTATACTTTCGCTTTGTCCTTATGTCCTACCGCAAAGTGGTCCCCTCTATGATTTATAAACTACTAGGTGTGTCCGCGGTTTCGTCCACGTATATATAGGTAAAAAAAAATAGATTAAATTTTAGCGTGATGATATATAGACTATAGCTTTCCTTGATAAATGAGCTCTAACACTGAATTTTTTTTTTTTCAAATCGGACTAGTAGTTACTGAGATTAGGGCGTTCAAGCAAACAAACAAACTCTTCAGCTTTATATCTATCTATCTATATATATATATAACGTAAGCCCTAAAAAAGCCTTAAGAGATAAGAATAGTAAACTAATGCAAAACTATTGACTTTACGATAAAATAATTCTGTGACTTTGCAAGTCACAAAATTATTGAATGTATAAGATTTAATAAATTATTCAAGGTTTTACTCTAATTTAAGCTGAGTAGTGAACCCTTACAGACATACTACAACACTATATCTTGTTATCCATTATTCTTTTGTGAAGTTGACTTAAGTCTTTAGAAATTGTGTTGTTTTATGGAATAGACAAATTGACTGTTGTCAATGTCAAACAGGTGAGTATTGATCACGAAAAGGCAGGACAGCTCAGCGAATGTCGCGTACCAAAAGCAATTTTGACACGCGGCGCTGATTTTCAGCTGCAGCCCATAGGATTGTACCAGATAAACACAGTTCTCGGGATACGATGCTAGTAGTGAATTTATTAAGCATATAAAGTTTCAATTGCATAACTTATAAGAGCTTAAAATACTGCTTCGTCAAAACATGTGGAGTGGCTGTAATATTACTACAAGAACTATTGTGTAGCTGAAAACTAATAAACAGGGAATAAATTTGGCCAAGGTACATATCGATACCTATCACGTAAATAGTTCAACGAATTACTTGATATAACGAATATTTTCTTGTTCCCCTCCGATTTGTTAAATCGAGGTTGCTCTGTATTTCGAAAGTTGCAGTATTAAAAATAAAGATTTTTAACATCTATATATTAAAACTTGAAGCAAAAACTTTCGTTACCATCTTACGAAAATTGCGAGAACGGAAGGGTATGAAATTTGGTACAATTATAATTTATATAGAGGATGGTGTGCGTATACTTTATAAATATATTAAACTGTTAAAATAATTCCACACGCACACCTATTTAAAACGATTTACACACACATGTACAGACCAGGATAACGCTTGGAAAAAGAAGCATTGAAAATATTACATGCTCGATAAAAATGCGTCGCTTTTTAAAAGCGATGTCGTTACTGAGGGACATCTGGTTCTTGTAGCCATATGGCGCTGCGCAACCGTCGCATGGTGAAACTAGACTGGAAAAAAAGGTAGAAATTAAGTTAATCGTTTCGTAGATTACCCATGTATTTTGTCCAATAAAAGAATTTGAATTTATATTAAATATTTGTTGGACTTTTCCGGTGTATTTTTTATAAGTAGAGCTTGCCGGCTGTTCGAAATTACACAAATTGTAGAGATCGTGGGGGTTCCGAGGATGACGTCAGATGGCAATCGGTCATCTTAACTCGCCCCACAGCCAAAACCTCTACAATCTAAGCGTATCCTGGTACTAGACCGTTAACGCTAGGAATAAGAATAACGAATGCTACCCCCTACTCTATTCTTTTAGTTTAAACATACGTATAGCTTTTCTTCCTTGTTCTGTTAGCATTCACACGGATATTTTGTTACGTTGTGTAAACGCTAAAAACGATGATTTGTTTACACTAAAAGATCAAGAAAGAATGCTCTTCTTCTAGCTCTAGCTTTATTAATCTTGAGCCAAGCCAAGGAATAGTTGTATCTTGTTTGTTGAGCTGTGTATGCACAATACACGGTGCTCTCATCTCGAGAACTTGGGTTATGATAGCTTTGTGTGCACTTGTCTGTAATTTAATCTGGCTTGGGATATATTTACCCAACTTCTGCAAAAACTTAATAACCTGACTGAGCGGCAATTTCGTTCTAAAAATTTAATTATCAAGACTACTATAACTTCTTGTTCCAATCAATGTGAACAAATTAATTTTTACGTACTTAACTGGGTTTTATATCGTTCATTTTGTGTCTGACATAGCCGAACTGAGCCAGCCCGTCCGGGTACCAGTACCTCTTTCTTACATAAGATCGGTGTGAAGTGGCGGCAATACTGTCACATCAAGTGATGGTATTGTTGTCGCGTTTCGTTCGGTTTGTGAGTCTTCCCGGTGGCCTAAACTCTTCATTAAAGGCCGGGCAACGCATCTGCTTGCCTGCTGGTTGTGCAAATGGCCATGGGTGTCAGTAAGAACTTAGCTGTCTGCTCGTTTGCACCATGTAAAATAAAATAAAAAAAGTAAGGAGAGTTCCCGGTAATCCATTCTCGTTATAATGATGTAATGTACTACTGTACTTTATACTGGTCGGGTGTAAAAGAAAGCTTTCAATAAACGTTTGATTTCATCAATTTCGAATATTATTTTTTTTGCAATTACGAGTCAAACTCGCACACTAAAAGATCCATAACATCACGTAATTTAATAACCAAGTTTTTTTAAGAATTATACTTTTTATATGATTTCTTTTAATTTGACAAAGTCACTGCATTTTTTTTCCTGATGTAACTACAAATTTTCGGTTTTCCGTAGTTATCTATACTTGTGCTACAAGATATATCTTTTGCCAATTTTCCTGATTCTATGCATCAGAGTCCCGTTGAATGGTTGTAACCTATCCAAGTTTATTTGCTTCTCTGATTCTACTTGTAAGATTATGACATCCAAGTAAGTTGAATTTAAACAAGCGTGTTAAATTTTGTCCTAATTGCCTTGCCCAAAGAAAAGAAAGAATTAGTCGCATTCAGAACCTTCTCTTTTAACATCGGTTTAAATTAAGTTACGTTCGTGCGCACCTGGTATTTGATTATATTATTTTATACACAGCTGCGTAAATAATGTAATTATATTGTGAAATCACATAAGCCATTGGTCATCCTTTTAAAACTGAATTATTTATAAAGCTGAAGCTCATAACTTCGTTACTTTTCAATCAAAAATTTATTTAGTTTTTATAGATATTAAGTCGATCTATAATATCTCAGGTATTGAAAAGCTGCATGGTTGTCATAAAGTATTGCCATAAGTAAACCATTTTTGAAGCCTAGTAAATAAGTAATATAAACTCTATTACTGATACACTTTTACGTTTCAGATTCTATCAAGAAAGGAGTTATGAGAACCCAAGCGACTCAAACTGAAGTTTGCTTAGGACGAAAACCACATCCGCCAAATTATTTATCATTGAGTCCACGGACTATTAAGCGGGTGAGTCAATTTTTTACTTTGGTCTTGTGATCTACTGGCTCATTAAGGTATTTGATCAAAGAACACATCTAATTTGTATAACATCCTACATGCATATCGCATAAAAATTGTGAACAATTTAATTTTTAGAGATTTTGATTAAAGCAACATAGCATGTAAATACAATTACAATTATCTAGAGACCCTTTATAAAAGCTTTAAAAGAAATTTAAAAATTTGTATGACATAAAATAATAATTATGATAAATCTTTTTATTACAATCCAATGGATCATTGTGTTAGTAACTACAAGAAATTTAACCTATTGTTAGTAACAACAAGATAATTAATAAATAGAGATGCATAAACTTTTACATTAACTTCGTATTGTCAGTACATGAACCATGTAACGGTGGTTCAAGTAATGACAATCAAACGTATCGGCAAACGCTCTCAGGATCCTGCAAGAACTGGCCCGAACCCTACTTACCAAGGATGTACACCGTTTTCGCATAGTAACGTGAAATAATATTATCATAATCTATACCTGAAAGCGAAAGGTCACCCAACTCGAAATCTCAAAAGCCGCTGAACGTACAATAATGAAATTTGGCAGAGAGGTAGTTGATAAGATGTAAATATCCAATAAGGGCGGATTTTATGTGAATGAAGTCGTGGGAAGAAGCTTTTACATTAATAAATCAATTTCTTGATTATGAAGCAGTATTTCAAGATATATATTTGTAGGTAAAAATGGTGGCAGCAGGAGTCCAAACAAATGGATATACTGTAGGTGTGCGAAGATTAACGAAATCTTTCTCCGAAGTCGGAGGTGATCGTCTAGCTGGTCGTGATGCACAGACCGACGTCTCTGTAACTATCGAAAGGTATTTAAATTCAAATTCATAGACTTTAATGTATTGATCACAATTTGTACGCATGTTGTCAATGTTTTAGAGAAAAATGATAATAAATATTTAGAAAATTAAATAAAGTAAATGATAAAATATATAAGGTTTTGATATAGTGTTGATCGGCTTAACCTTATTTTATTACCTTCTCTACAAAATTGACGATATTCTAGTTAAAATTTTTAATATTTACAGTATTATTGGTACGGAGCATGAAAAACTGCATAGAACCCAATCAGAAGAACCTCCTAGATCACCACGATCACCCACATCAGTAATGCCAACATCACCACTCATGCAAAGGGGAGATTCTGATGATGTAACATCATCTTCTGTTAAATCTGTAGCATCATCACAAGTAGACAAATCATCAGAACTTAGCGCTTTACAAAGACAAACTCAAGAATATTTTCAAACAAATTTCCAATTTATTCACGAAAGCGATAGAGATGATACCATTGACGACGATATAGAAACTATTGAAAAGAGCATGGCATTAAATCGTAGAAATTTAGAATACTTACAGCAAGAAATTGCAAAACAAGCGAAAAATGAACGATCCCTAAGATCAATTTTATCTAAAAGTACAAGTGATGCTTCACAAAAGACCATAAATTCTTCACATGGTTTATCTAAAACATCTACTTTCCAATCTGAACCTTCTACTGAAACGTCTGCAACTACTACTGATGATAGTGAAAAGAACGAAAAAGAAATAATAATAGACTTTGAACCTAGACCAGATGAAGAAGCCATTCCGTTCACTACATTGAGGAGAAAAAATAAAAGAATATTACAAAAAACATTATCTGAAGGTGAAATATTATTAGACGCGTAAGTATTTTCAAATTTCGGTTTTGTGTGATATTTTAATTATTATGTTAAAACAACTTTTAAATATAGTAGGAAAAACGAAATAAACACAACTACGGAGGGGGTGAAGGACGCGCCCATTGTTATGTCTACAAGCCAAGAAAATATGACTAAAGAAGACCGAGAACGTGAAGCAATGTATCGACAATATATTTCACAAAACTATAGCCAAACACCCATCAAAGATGAAGGTATTTTCGGATTTGAGCCGGACGGGTCTTTCAGGTATGAAGTTACTTTCAGTCTTTATCGAGGTATTTTCTGTAAATGCAATATTTGGTATAGAATAAATAGACTTGCACTTTCATGCTATAAACATCACTTCTCTGATACAACTATGATGCTTGTGCAGAGTTTAAAATTATAAATATTTTTACTTGACCCGTATTAACGTATCACTCTAGACACACTACATAAAATTATTCCATAAACTGTAGCTTGTAATTGATGTAATAGAATTGCACAAACAACGCACATAAAATGACAATTTAAAAGCATCCTATATTAGCATCAACACTAACACTCAGTATAAGGAATAATAGTTTTTCCACTCAGCTTACATTACTACTCAATATTACTTCAAAATTAGATTAAGTGATATTTAACACGGGTCACAATTGGACCTTTTTGATATCAAATGCTTGCGCTTACTCATTTTCATTTAAGTGATTCTCTTCGTAGTTCTTCAGACGGGAATGCACCATATGAAGATTTTCATGAAAAGTACATTAGTTACAAGCATGAGCCATTTAGAATTCGAAGTGTAAGTTTTGAGGAGAAGTCTGAACGAGTCGATAAGGAAGAACTTTCTATAGACGGGTAGGTATTACATACGGATTTCAAAATTTAACGAAAAAGGCGAAGTGAACATGTGGATGACAAACTTAATTTAAAACATTTATTGTATATTTTGAAACATTGCGTATATCTTCACTTTTTGATTTAGTCATAATTATGCCATAAGCTTTAAATTGTAGATAGTCAGAAGTAGTTAACTAATTTGTAAACTTTTTTTCAAGCAGCTATTAACGGGACCTTTACTGGTATATAGCAGACGTTACAAAGTATACTAACGGTTACTTTGTTGTACAAAAAATAAAAAGCCTGAAATTTTAACAAACGAACGAATTTACGCTAGTAAACGAAATAAATAGTAAAGTAATATCTGCTACAGGGCCAATATTCAAAAATAATTTTGAAGAAAACAGAAAAAATATTACTTCCAATCACAAGTATTCCAGGTTTCTTGCTATAAACGTCGCTGTGCAATTCCAGCGCTACCAAGCTGTTATTGCCGGTTGTTTGGGGAATCAGATGCTTCAATTTTATCATTTCAGGATCTTCAATGCTCATGTGCTCTGCAATTCCCAGCATCGTTTCGTAATCGATGTACTCCTTGTACTTAATGTCGCTCCCTACACTTCTCACTTTTCTCATCTTAGAGCCAGATCTAAATATACAGTTAAAATGAAGTCGGTCAATAAGTAAGAATATGGTTGATAACAGACTTCCTTACTGAGTTCGGGAATTTACAAGCTACTCACTGTTCATAATTTCGGGGAGGGAAGAGTATCATGAATATAACTCCTAAAAAATACAAAAACGCTACCATATATACTTTTATCTGTAAAATCATCGTTAAAAATATCGGAAAAAGACTATAAAAGACTAAAACTGTTTAAATAGTAAATCTCCTAAATTGAAATTTCTATGACACGAGATTATCGATCGAGAAGTTGGCAAAGAGAAATCTTTTAATAGTATCTTATTAATGTGTTTTTATTTACCGATTTTTTATTTTCTTTATATAAAAAACTTCTTATATTATAAAGAAAAATTTGTATCAATTTGAAGTGATTAATATTTCATTACAATTGTTAGGTATTGTTATTCTTTTTCTAAACGATTTTTGTAGTTAAACTTTTTAGAAGATCGATGTCATTATTCTTTTTCTACAGGCGTTCGTTTTAGAGGTTCGTCCTGCCAAGTATGATGGATGTGTACATTTTCTTAACATGAATTTTAGTTTATTTTTGATAATATTAGCTATTGTACATTCGGCATACTGTTCTGAAACAAATATCACACACGATGAAGCGTGTAACGTTTGCACTCTATCATGTAAGCGTAAGATTTGTTTAGGTTTTTGTACTAAATTACATTCAGTGTCAGGATCTCTGATAAATCATAATAATTTTGCAGTTTTCAGGCGAAAACGCGCAATCACGGAGTATACGCGTTGGCGAGTAAATCCAGAGACGCAAGAGTTTATTGTGAAAGTATTAGAAGATGATATATCTCCCGCGCAGACGCCAATCGCCGCAGTTAATATTCAACCTATTACCAAAGCGCACGAGAAGATTATAATCGGCGGAGCGTTTCTGCCCACCACGACTAAGGGCGCCGAATTAGAACCTGAGGAGTACACTCGGTTTGTGCCCCCCACCACGGTGACGGTATTGAAGGTGGACGATAACATCATCCTCGCACCAGTTAAACAAGTTGCTGAAGTGATACCTCCCATACGACCACGTGGTAAGTCTATGGCCATACCATTCAATATTTAATTACCGACAATATTTAATATAGTATAGTTGATAATCGTTTGATATAACTAAAATGGGAACAATTATTGATTACTGTAATGACTAATCAATAATACATGTAATAAATGGCACTTTAAGTTGTAGAATTTCTACTTAATTATAATAAAAGTTTCCGGACTGATTACATGATCTGCAAAGCTGATGGTCATTCTTGATTTATGAAGAAGGTGGGCCAATAAGATGTATGCTATAAGGTTTGAGATTTAATTATTTTTAACTTTTCAAGGTCCCGAAAAAAAGAATCTCGCGGTTGATCCTCGAGTCCCGATTCCCCGATCCCCGAATTTGCCGTTCGACGACAGCTTTCTACCAAAAGTTCATTCAGTAGTGATGGCCAGACAATACGCCCCAATAACCCCCGTATCGTTTACAAGACGCCATACAGTCGGTCCCCTCACACCACGATTAATTGATAAATTTGTAGGTATTCTTTTATAGATATTTATTGTGACTGTAATATGTAGTTATAACATTACAACAAGTTTACAAATCGAATTACTGATTAAATTTTTAGCTTTTACATAAGACAACGATACGCCCTACACGCACGTCCCTATATTCTACAAACCCTGCAAGATCATCACAAAATGTAAATTTTCTGCCTTTTAAGTCCAATACGGCTTTATTTTACAAAACGTCCTTAACACGTAGTACATCATCAACATTCGATTTAAAACGAACATCACACATGGAAAGTACGTCTGTAGAGGATGAAAGTACCTCATCTACTATGACGTATGCACATGGTAGCAAAGACGATGTAGAAATTAAACGAAAATTTTATAAAGACGTGGAAAAAGAATTAGATTCGTCTTACAATGACTTTTTTGATAACGATATCGATAACTGGAGAAGTACAAAACAATCTAAGTTAACAGACGGAAACGAAGAAAACAGTCTTAAATTACTGGAAGACGATAATATCAGCTTAGGGGATATTTTAAACACGACTGGAAACAGTACGGAATCAGATCAGCACAGTTACAATTTCGAGGGCGATGACGAAGTTGAGAACACGACACAAACCTGTTCGGTTATAACTATTTCGGAAGATAAGAAAATAAAAGAACCACCAAAAAGGGGAAAAGTAAAAAAAGAAGAAAAGAAATTATTTTGCAGCATACTAAAGCTAAGACAGTTGGCCTTTAGTTCCCCTCTAACTTTACACGAGGTATTTAATGTTATATTCCAAAATTTAACTATTATCTATTTACTCTTCATAACGTTACAATTGCGAATCTTTCAGTCATTTTACTGTACGCAACTTCATCCGTGTGATTTCAGTGACTATGTAAAATTTTGTGGACTTTTATTTTTTGTGCAGAACCTTAATTATTTTTCTAAAAGTAAAGTAGCCCTTGTAACATTAGCTACCTGCCATTGAAAGTCCCGTCGAAATCGCTTCAGCTATTTCAGAGATTATTCGGAACAAACAGACAGACAAATATATAAACCGACAGACACAAAAATGTTTTAATTATGATTTTTTAAAGTAACACCATTACTGCGATTTTTCAGTTTTTGTTAGTTTTGAAACTACAAAAGTCTTTAAAACTTTTATTACGGGATATTATCAAGGCTTCACGTAGCACAACAACTTTTGTGTAGTTATTTAAACATGTTTCCTTATGACTACGCGGTACTACTGTATAAATTTCGTTCGTCTAGGTCATGAAAAAAATCACTTTTACTTTTTTTTTAATGAAATAAATTACTTGAACTATTGACAGTAAACCATATTTGTTTCAAATTTTTAAATGAATATTAATATTCAATAGGTTAAATAAAATATTTATGTATCGTAGTCGTGTCAACCACGGACCCCCATGCCGAAATTGAGGCGCGGAGGCCTATTTTCAGTATTAAATTATCGCTACAAATAAAGAAGATACAGTTTCAAAAAGCTAAACTTTCTTTAGGAAATTTTCAATGCTTATTGAATATTTATTTAAATTTGTAGTATCTTAAATAGATTTCAAGATATAAGCAAAATATCAGATCACTTTTTTAAATTATTTATTTAATAATTAAGAATTCAGATCGCCTTTTGCGTAATGTTTTTTTAACATTTTTTACTTTATCCATTGTTATAAATACATTTCAAAAGTTTTTATAAAGATTCATTGACTGGCACTGGATTCCGAGCTTTTGCCATTTTTACATCTAACGGCACTCCACTATAATACTAAACTTGTAAAGAAGCGTTGTCCTGGTACCAAAAGTAACAAATTGGTATTTATTATATATTTTTTCCTCCAATAATTCCTGTCTGAGAGCGTAATTAGTGTTCATTTAAGCCTCGATAACTTATCGATATCGTGGCCACTCCTGATAAGCCTTTACAAAACTTTTTACGGGATTAATAAAGTAACTTTCGCAAAATACAGAAAAACAATGATTATCTTAATTATCTCGTGTTGCAGATAGTCACACAATTAAAACAGTGGGCGGAAGAAAGTCCTGTTGCCAAATGGGTTGACATCACCTACAATAACTATACAGTTATGGAGAATCCCATCTATATGATAATTGTGGATGACCCCAGCAGCGGTCAAATTTTGTCTGCTAAGCAAACTGTTATGATTGTCGCAGGTTATTATTATAGTTGAAATTAATCGTTATCATTGCTAAAATATAGCATATCTGATTTCCAAAAGATTGAATACCTTAACGTTTAGTATTTTGCTAGTTTCGTCGTATAAGATTCGATATAAGAAAGGAATATTTTAGAAATATACATAGTACTAGCTTCAACACGTCACTTCGTCTGCGTTATTTCCTTCGCCTTTCAAACAAACATTAAATCCCTATGTCACAAATTGTATTTTTGCGACAACAAGTAGCCTATGTTCTTCTTCAAAGTCCAGTCTATTTCTGTACCGAAATGCATCAAAATGAGTTAAGCATGAAAACGTAACAAAGTTACTTTCCCATTTGAAATATTAGTAAGATTTTATAAATGCAACTCACTTAAATAAGATTTTGGAAATAGGTTGTAGGCGATATAAAAATGTAAGTAACCCACTGAACTCAATAGCAATTTCTATTAAATTTTTACCTGTAGGTATTCAAGGAAGGGACCATCACGCAGTGACCGCCGCAATGTACGTTCTGTATCAGTTGATAGAACGCCACGAGGCTCATTCTGATCTGCTGATGAAATTTCGCTTCTGGATCGTTCCTGTATTCAACCCAGATGGATACGACTATTCCATGACTTTTCCACACGTAAGTATTATTAGAGTACTTTCCTAGGAACAGCGGAATATTTTCATTTAGCTACCTTTTTTGTCATGGTCTAATACATCAATAATCGCCGGCTGCACACATGAAAAAGTATCACGTACCGCCTGAGCCAAGCATACAAGCGAGAGCGCTAAACAAGTGATAGAGAGACACGATCGGCCTAAGCTTTCGGCGTTAACGCGCAAAATTGTCGTTCGTACGCCGATTTTTAGACACCCAATGCTTTTTATTCACGTTTAGTTACGTGATGGATCATGTAATGTGTATAAAAGGATGAAAATCATTGATATTATTATCAGTTTCGTAAGGTTTAAGATTCTATATCTGAGCTGCACCCTTTAAAGACAAAGTACATGCGCGAAAGTTTATTTAAATTCTTCGCTCTCTTAAAATTTTCATTACTGACTTTATTGCCAAATTACAAAAATTAAAGCCTCCTTCCTCATTTAGCCTTTGGTTTGTTTCATATTATAACACTACAATATATTTTAATACGTCCAGTAGGCAACAGTAAGCAATTTAATATTATAATACCAATAGAGATAACTTATCTTTAAAATTGTAATTATTTCATTAATTATATTATCTTAAGATTCATTTAATTTATGGTACCCCATTTTTATCTACCTGGCTTTAAGAATCAGGAAAATCTTAACAATAACTAAGATTTCAGTTATAGTATCTACGAATACAACGTAGAACCGACTGAATTATTTTGAATTCTGTTTTTTTGTTTTATTCCCTCTATTTCCGATAAGGTATAATATAATGCTGCTAGACTTTTTGACTGACGTGCAATGTTACATTATTATTATTTCCTAAAAAAAATGGTCACTGTCACGCTTAATACAGGAGATTGTGCGGTGAATTTTAAAAAATGATATGATGTATGAAAACATGACCACAAAATGGAATCCTCCTAATTTCAAAAAATACTGATAAATCCGCTAATAGCAGACGTGCCAAAATTGGGGCAAGACAACGTCTGCCGGGTCCGCTAGTAAATTATAAATAAACATAGATATCTACGTCTATTTATAATTTACTAGCGGTTTACTCTTATAAACTTTCATATTAATATTAATATGAAAGTTTATTACAAAGTAATTCTGTTATTAAAATAGTTAAAGATATGCAAACTACACATTTGTTTTCATTCTACTTCTAAGTCCCCTTTATCTCTACCTACCTAAAAATATTCTAGCGTAAAATTTGAAGATATAATGCAAGGCTCGTACAAACTTTTTTTTAAATGTAGTACAAGTGGCAAACGGCCCGGCAAGACGGATCACCTAAGTAACTACCGACACCCGTGGACATCGGCACCACCAGGAGACTCGCAGATGCATCGCCGACTTTTAAAGAGGGATTGGGCCACAGGGAACTCTCACAAACTGAACGAAACGCGACTATAATACTATCACTTGACGTGACAGCATTGCCGCCATTTCTCACTGAAAATGCACGCCAACACGCCACACGGAAAACATTCTCCGTCTCTTTATCTTTAACAAATTCTTTTTATTTAACGAAACAAAACAGAAACTAAAAGCGACACGTTAGCCCCACAGATCATAATATGATCTGTGGGGCCAACGGAGCGGCCGCTCCAGGCACCCCAGAGGGCGCCTCAGCTAGGGACAACTCTTGTTAGTTAGTTAATTGCTTACGGTAATGATTTTAACCATAACTTTTATAACACATAATATTTAAATCAAAAGAATGCGATAAAATTTATTAAAAATATATAAACACCGGCTTTTATTGGATCTCGCTCAACTCTAAACCTTGCCTCCTATTTCTCTTAAAGTGTCTAAAACTCTAAAATTTATAAATTTAAAATGTCTAAAAAATACTACTGAATTGTTTTACGCTTCAACTGTTTCTTTGTACTTATGCTTGTTTACTTGACCTCATTATTGAGATGAGTTATAATCTTCAATATTTAATATTAATATGAACTTTTATTCTCTGTAAAGCGGCGAGAATGGACTAAAAATTTGCGCCAGACGTGGGATTCGTGCAAAGGGCGTGACTCGTGTCAGGCTTGTGAGGACTTTGGTATCCGGTGCACCATCCAGCCCTGCTACGGGGTCAACCTCGACCGAAACTTTGAGTATCAATGGATACCCGGTGAGACTACCAGCCAATTGTATTATTTTTGGAGAATCGGAATGAACAAGAGAAATTTATTAAGAACTGAAGATCCAAAAATTTTTAGATTTGAGTATTATAAAACTAAATACAAAATTTCAATTCTTTGTACAACGACATACATATATAATAATATATTTACCTACCGCTGTCATAACTCCGTGTTGACATAATCTTATAGTAAGGGCAATGTATATAGGTGTCTGTAAATCTATGGCATTGGCGTGCGTGAGGTTATATTTTAATAATTTAATGTGTTAATAATGTAAATTTTATAATAACATTAGCATTCGCACACCCTCTTCTATAAATTTCATACTCCTCCGTACGCGCAATTTTCTTAAAATGGTACCGAAAGTTTTCTCTTCACGTATTTAATATACTCTATAAAATTTATGTATTCTTATTTGTTATTTTATAACCTAAAGTCAGTCTAAAGTTGTTAGATTCCACAAGGACCTGTCTTGCAATCGGAATTAATAGAAAATTTATAACAGTAAAAGTCCCTTTTCTCGCACGCGTAAATTGACCGTGAGTCATTTAAATCGTGTAAAAGACAAATAAAATCTTTGTACCCAACTGTTTATATCACTACAAAGTACGTAAATATTTTAACCATACATTGTACACGCAGACTCCCTAACCACTAAAAGTCAAAAAATATCACATGAGATTTGCCTTAATATTTTTGTCTAGATTTATTATATCCAAACGTAAACACAATATAATATATTCGGTGTCTGTTATAAGGACCGACTGCTTGTACGGGGCATTGCAAGAGATAATATTTACAAACCTTGGGTGTAATTTGTAAGATCAATTTGCTACGGAATAACTCCGTCTGTCAAACTTGTGAGATTAGTTGGGAACTCGAATTCATCAAAGGGTAGCTTGTATCATTTATTAAGCTACAAACCCCCGTGTAATTGATTTCGTTTCAGTTATTAATCAGTTTGAAACTTAATGTATAATTGAAATTTATTTATGGATCGCTAATGAGGGAACGTGACGGTCTGGTTAGTTAACCCTTGTGGCGATATGTATGAATGAATGAATGAATGAATGAATAATCTTTATTGTACACAAAATAAAAAAAACAATGATTATACAGTAAATACAATGGTAGTTGTTTGATCAAATGGCTGAATATTATTGAGGAAGCTGGTTAAACGGCGCCGTTTAGTAAATAGGCTAGGCTGGAAATTGAACCGCTAATTAGGTTACCTGCTTGCGATACATATACATAGTGCTAAAGAAGTTTTACTTCAGTTGTGTGGCGTAAAGCACACTCGTTTTTTTTACGATAGTTATAGCAAATACGCAAGTATAAACCTTTTTGTGTCTGTTGTTCCATTTAATCATTGAAACGGCAGGACCTGGATTTAGACGGGTCTTTCACTGGTAGAAAGCGGATTTAACAAGAAATCACTATTGAAAAACTTATACTCACCACGCGGACGTAGCCCGAGGCGTTGGTCGGACCATGTGAAAGAAGTTCTAGATACACCTCTTTTTTGTGCGTATAGCCAGGCCGAAACTCGGACAAATTGGAGAAAGACCATCACGCGTGTTTTATCAATGAGGAGCCACGATCCTCAGTAATGAGGTAACGACTGAAGGAGAAGAAATGACGAAAAAAATTAACATTAAATGTAAATATCAATCAACTATTACGTGAGTTACAAATGGCAAACGAGCTGGCAGAAGGTACCTGAGTGCCTACCGACGCGAAACGGCGCGGCGGATTTCGGCGACACTTTCACTGGCAGACGTTTGATGTTACAATGAATATCATACGCTACTTTAGTCTTAGAAAATTAATTTAGTTAAACAAAATAAAAATCCTCAAAATTTAATAAAATACAGTAATTTAATGAAGTACAGTACAAGTGCCAGTATTATTTATATTCGGACACGAAAGTAGTAAAATTATGCAAAGCCAGCAGCAGCCAGCCATACGACAGATATATGACAGAATATAGATCAAAAGGACAGAAACTAAGATTAACCTTAGTTTCTGTTATCTGAATAAACATATTTAGATGTAAGTATTAATACTCTTTTTTAATTTATGTATCTTTTTAATTTATATGATGATAGTTGATAGAGGCAATACCCTTGACCGCCTCCACTTGCTCAACCAATATGACATCCTTACTTGATGAGTAATTCATTAAAAGAACACGACTTTTTTGTAAATTATTATTTAAGTCTTAACTTATTTTTGATTGCAACACACGCAATAATTGTCTCACAACATCTAACGCTGTGTTTTGTCGATTTCTGCAATTTAATCATTTTTCTGCCTAGTAACCTATCGCAATAATATGAGAATGCATATGTTTTTAATTTAGTTGGTGAAAACTAGCAAACATCGCAAGGAACAAAGAAATGACAAAATAACAATTGAAAATAAGGAGCAGGAATAACAACAGCCGTCAAACTTGTTACTAACCAAATCATTTATTAGGTCTCGCATCATAGCCCCATCTTCGACCTTAAGTTATCGAATAGCAAGTCTCAATAAAGTAATATCATGAACTCCTTCTAATTTGTTTTTTAAAATAAATAAAAAATATACCTAATTACAATGTTGTTGCCGAAACATCTCTGGTTGGTTTGCTGACCTTCGTACCAGGAAGTAAAATTAGCTGTATATCTCTGAATTATTTTGCCCATACATACATATTATATAAAAAAAACGTTCATTTTTAGGGTTCCGTAGTATTACAAGGAACCCTTATAATTTCGCTCTGTCCGTCCGTCTGGTTGTCCGTAAAGTGGTTCCACCCTAGCATGTTTAATCTATTAGACGTAGAGTTTTGAAATTTTTCATATTGATAGAACTTGCTAAAAACTGATAAGAAAATTATTTTGAACGAAATCGGACAACAAATTTTGAAGTTATTTAACAAATACGTTTATAGCGTATCAGATACGGGGCCGGGAGCGCATCTGCGGGCCTTGTGGTCGTGCAGGTGTCCATGGGCGTCGCTAGGCACTTCAGTGCCTGCTGCCTGCTCGTCTGTCCCCTTATAACATAAAAAAGAAAGGTACAAGAAGAATATGATTATGCTATAACTAATCTATCACAAGACCAGCTTTACAACAACTTTATTCAATATCTTTATTCGATACATAACAAGGTGGTGCAGTACTCGGGCGGCACCAAGCGCAAGCTGAGCACGGCGGTGGCGCTGCTGGGGCGCACGCGCCTTGTGTTCGTGGACGAGCCCACGTCGGGAGTCTTCACATACAATTTCTCTACAAATTGTATGTGAAGACTTATATTCAAAACATTTTTATTGGAAGAAAAAATTGGCAGATTCTGGGTCTATCGCGTTTCAGACAGAGGCCCAGCCGATCAGCAGACCAGCAGAGGACCCAGCTATTTTAGCATCCTATAACATTATCTATGTTTTAATATACGACTGTCCATGAGCTCTTCCGGCTAGCCAGAGACAAAGAGGCATTTGAAAAGCTGACTGCCAACCTCCAATAGTGGAGAGGCATTCAATAAAGAAGTATGAAATTTGGTACAATGAAATGTTAATCGAACTGCTAAAGTTCCTGGACGAATAATATTACTAATTGTTTCAATAATTACTATAAATGGTATTAAAGAGTTCGTCTTCGTATATCTAGGTAAAAAATACATTCAATTTTAACGTAATGATCTACAGCATTTCTCGATAAATGGGCTATCTAACACTGAAAGATTTTTTCAAATCGGGCCAGGAATTCCTGAGATTAGGGCGTTCAAGCAAACAAACAAACTCTTTAGCTTTACATGTTAGCATAGATTATATCACATGCATTATTATATAATGTTTTTGTTTCATTTATTAGAACACTGACTTTCCGATGTGCCTCAACGCACGTTTCGCTTCGACACCGAAGCATCATCAGGAGATAGACTCTACAAAAGTTATCTTTACGAGTTTGTGGTATCCGCTAAAGATAGAGCTAGAAGTATTAATAAGTGCATTAGTTTTGAAAATGAATACCTTAAATCTTTTGAAGGCAATATTGTATTGTATTACATTCGTTTTTTATTCTGTCAGCACCCATAATTATGCATGTATAATCTCATATTAAAAAAAAATTTAAAAAGAATAAAAATACTAAAAATTAATATTCTAAAAATCAGTTTAAAAATTAAAGTATTATACCAAATAAATATATAATGTCAATAATAAAACAAAAGCTGAAATAAATATTAAAAATGAAAATTAAGATTACAAAAATTTAATTCAAATATAAACAATACTTCTAACTTTTATTTAGTATTCTCTCACTGACATTTGTACTGGAAGATGTCTATGTTATATATATATAGACGCTGGAACAAATCTCAAATAGCTCAAATCGACAATGCCCGTCGCTCTCTCTCAATATCTGCATTATCCTTGAGGTCGTTGATGATCAAATGTCCCAGGTACTGAAACTTCTTAACAATGTATAATACTATAGAATTAAGTAGTAAGTTAAATACATAAGTTCTGTAGTATGTAAGTATTGTTGTCAATTAATGTATCAGGGAATCAAATGATATAATTTCAAAGGAAGTGAAAATTACATTGTTTAAAGCATTTTTTTACACCTGTAGCTTGTGGGGCAGTCATAAGCAAAGGGCGTATGGAGCCCTTCTCAATCAATATAATAACGCTTTTAGACACTGATGGGGCTGCCAAGATTTTTTAGTGCCTCTGGTATATAGTGGTATATACTGGTATATAGTGCCTATGGTAAGGGACATGTACACTGTTTTTGGACCAATATGAGGCTAAAAGCTATCTCACTTGTTCAGCATTTGCGTGACAGCCTTTTAAAAGCATTTTAAAATTGACAGCAAGCGACTGGACTGTCCCTCTCTGTCTCACAGCTGTGGACTACCCGGTTCCAATAGTACAATGCAATTTTAGTTTTTAGTTCTTAGGGTGTAAGTATACTAGCATAGATATAAGTTGTGCTAACCAAAAATATGAGATGTAATTTCTTGAAATAAATATATATAGCATATTCTATAGGCTTTGTGTAATTGATTTCCACGTTCCCGATGTTCGTAATGATTAAAATTTCAAGCATATAAAGAAATGATATAAAGAATTTCGATTCCCATTTCAATGTTGATTTGTAAGCCTTTTCAATGCAAAAGGTAAGTTCGTATGGGAACCTTTCAATGGAATTTCTATTAGCCTCGGCCCTTCGCGGGACGAGTATCATTGAACCTATTGGAGTGATATACCAGCGTTTATACGTTATTTTTGTAAAAAAGGGTTTGGTTTCTTACAAATGATTGTAATTATTGTAATAAAATACTCTGCGGTATTATCAACAAACAAACATTCCCAGTCTTGTTTTCCTTAACCTAATATATTTAAACACGAATGAAAACGGACCGATTTCCAATATATTTAATGAAAGTTAAGTCCTTAAGACGATAATATGAGTAGCCAGCATATAGTATTGGCAGCAGATATCGATGAAAGCTGGAAGGTCACAATGTTTAAACTATTTTTTTCATTTCTATTTTCATTTCATACAAGTAAAAAATAATTTTTGAACTCTAGTTTTTCTTGCTTGCTGTGCATGTAGATGATATCAATAATTGAGGTACCAATTTACTTATTTTTTTTTATTAAAATCTATGGCAATCAAAAGAATAAAATACTATGCATAAGAAACTGCATTTACCTTATAATTAATTTGAGTTCTTGACAAAAACAGTGCTAAGAATATGCACGCATTCAAGTCAAAGCGATTACAGTATATACGGAATTTTTCTTCCCTTGGTTACAAATAAATGTAGCGTAATTCCCCGTAAGTGATACCGGAACCGAAATGGTAAAGATTAATGAGCGGAATAGTTCAGCGTGCAGTAAAACTGTACTGGTGAATGTTTCGGAGGCTGAGAGAAATGCCAGCCCCTACAATAGCGATTAAACGGAGAATGGCCGACGCGGGCCTACTGGCGGAAACGGACGGCAATTTTGTCTCTATTCATCCCCTGACCACGTCTTATCTTGACCGCCACACGTATATTTGAAGCCCCTTTTTCAGCCAATATAGAAATAGAAGAAATTCATACAAAACCTATTTCGTTATATTTTTTAACCTTCATGGCCATAACCATCCGTAACTACGTAAGGTGCAAAGGTTTAGATTTTTTTAATATATGAATTGACTGTACTTAATTTTAGTCGATGAGACTATTTCGGAGTGGTTTGAATCTATCGTGTTTATCTACAAGATACCTATTTACTTTTGTCTTAAATATACCTAGGAAGGTCATATACATATTTACCAAATTTTCATCTCAGTAAATACCATTTATTAAAAAAATAAAGTAACATCTTTGTTTTGAACAAATATCTCATTTTTGACTGGTCCATTCGCGCAGTTGGCAGTGCCTTCAGTGCAGGGATTGTGGGTTCGATTCCCGACTCTAGTCAGAGTGTATTATCTACATGTATGTATTTATATATTTAAAATATGTATATTCGTTTACAACAGGCGACTGTTACCTATAACAGAAGCATGAAGTTGCCTAACTTAGGAACAGAGGTCCGTGTATCATACAGGCCTATATATTTATATAAATTTATTTATTATTTTAGCGGTAGAATTTCGTCCGATAGCTAATCAGTAAGGATCGGTTATGTAATAGACGCCAGAAGTTTATTTCTCGGAAGCCAAAATTGTATCTGACACGGGTAGGAGGATCGCAAAATACTAATTACAAACATGTTACTTTATCCAATTAACAACAAAATTTTCTTGATACAATCGGGCGTTACTTTGAGGATTTCCATGACAAGCAATTGTATTAATTGTAGTTGCTTGTTTCGTTAGTAGATATGAAAATAATTTATATGCGAATCTATGTAAAGCATTTTATGAGACGAATTTCTTAGCATTCCATGGATTCAACGTGCGGGTGCCGGGTCCATCGCGGCGTCGAGAAGCGCCAGAGAGCCGGCGCAAACTGATGCCATAGAACTCGATCCTAGAAGGAATAAACATTGTGAGTAAACATCATTGTATGTCTGTTTTCATTGTTTCAGACGAAATTTTTAAACGAATTTTAAATGCATCGTTTCTAATTGTACTTTAATTTGATTATATTTAAATCTATTAGCTGCCTAAACAAAAAAAACTATTCCTAAGTATTTACCATACCATTTTTTTTTAATGTTACAAGGGGAAAATGAGCAGGCGGCTCATCATCTACGCGACTACCGATGCCTATGGACTCTAGGAGAAGAAGTTAATAGTGACATCTAGAATTATATTAGATGTAGGGACAAGTGAAAACCTTAATAATTCGTAAGTAACTATGTCTTAAACTTCAGTTTGTGTTAAAAACATAGTACTTGCACTTGGTCGTATATTATATGTATTACATACGGAATAAATTTTTGCTATTCTTGTTTGTCCGTCTGTTCGTTGCGGGTAAGCTCCGAAAAAGCTGGACCTTGCTCGGAAAAGGTACCTTGGATTCCTCCCGAATCAATTCTGTTCATATCAAACTTTTATAGATTTACTACAACGATCTTCATCCACTGAAACGATTTGTAAAATTGTTTTTTAACTATACTGTTGGCATATCTATTATTAATAAATAAATAAATAAATATGTGTTGGCGGTCTTTGAGAAATTAGTATGCTCTTTTCTTGAAGGTCCCTAAGTCGTATTCGTTCATAAATACCGAAGCTGGAAGCTTATTCCACATGGGAATTATGTGATGGAAATAGAATAAAATACAAATTGTCATACAAACATCAGGAATGGGAATAGGAATAGGAATGGAAATGGGAACGGGAACAGAAGCGAGAACGGAATCGAGAGGCGGGAATGGGAATAGATGTATTGACTTATCTTCAGTAAAAGACTCATTGTAATCTGTGTTAAATATCCATCAGTATTGCCACCATGATACTCGTGACATACATCAAGGTGTTTGTAAATTTTTGTTCTTGAGGGCTACAAAGTTCTACAAAATTTGCGCAGCTACACATAGTCCCCGGACACACTACATGATCATTCAAATGAAGCTATGTCTGGCTCATCATGTAAAGTAGCTGGGAACTTTGTGTAACTGCACACAGTTTTGTAGTACTTTGTAAACTTCAAGGGCAAAAATGTACAAACACTTTGAGCTATGATTGTACACCACAAAAGAAATTAACAGATAAGAAAGTAACATACAGCAAGAAAAGAAGTACAAAAGGCGGTGTTATTATCGCTGAAGAGCGATTTCTTCCACACAACCTTTAGGACAAGGAAACATTTACTACAGTCTATAAACCTATAGCATTATTCCCTGTTCCTGTTCCCATTCCCGTTCCATTTCCTTTTCGCTTTGCCATTCCTTTTTTATTGCAACAATTAAGAAATTATCCAATTTGGTGCAGTCGTTCGGAAGTTATGCACGTGCATACATTTCAGCGACTCATTTTTATTTGCGATTTAGGATTAAAATGAATGAGCCTTCCTGGATGTTTTCACAATACTATGCCAATTTGACAATGATTTTAAAGGACGTATAAACACCTTTTTCAAATGCCGGCAACGCTCTACGAGCTCCTCTGGTGCTGCAAGTGTCCATGAGCGTGTCTTGTTTGCTCCCTTAACCTTTAAAAATGTCCCAACAAGTCCTTCTAAACTGCTTTACTTATCACAAAATTAAACATTTGACAAAAACTTCTTTAAGTCCCGTAATAGAGAAAATATTTTGAATCCTTCAATGTTGTATAGTAATTAAAAAATCAAAGGATCGAAATGTTCGTGATAGGCCTTCGGGTTAATGTTGGATAGAAGAAAATCACAAGCGTTTGTGAGAAAGTCTGTGCAAATAAATATATCTTTGACTTTAATTACAGAATGTCGAACGTGCAAAGACTGATCTACTGGCAGCCCTAAAGGTGTTGGATGAACACCTGCTGACGCGCACATTCTTGGTCACAGAGCGCATTACTTTGGCCGATATTATCGTTTTCTCCACTTTGATCCACGCTTTCCAGGTACTTGCTTACATTTAGTACAAAAGCTTTATTTCACATCTATCTTTAGGTTCAGGTGTTCTAGAATAAATATGTACGAAAACATTCACTCTGATCCTAAACAGTCAAACTGCAGAGGTGTTCACGCGGAATCAAACTTACGTTGTGAAGTGAGCTGGCTCCGAGCCAACTAGCCAAATCTTCCAATTCCGGTTCCCGAAGCGATTATAGCATTTTAAAAAGCATATCTGAAAGTTCATAAGTTGGTAATATCATATTCAAGTGGCTACTACCTAACTTAAAACAAGTTGCAAATATAATAATAACTGCCTGGTTCCAACTTTGTCTATTTGCTTTAATATTGTTTCGAAAAAAGATATAAATAAAATATCCTTATTAGCATACCTATTAGCTACATTCTATTATCGTACGTTTTAGTGAGTTAAAAGTTGGATCTCTTTATATTAAATAAATCATATATATGATTGATTGAAATGAAAATGTAGTAATATAGTACATAAAGTGGTACTCTTAAAATTTGGCAATATATTGTCGGCGTATTGTTTGTTTACCTTTTGTTTCAAGGCGAAATTAATAGGGTACCAACCTTATTTGGAGGGCAAGAAAAATCCTATCATATGGAGAAAGGCTTATCACAGGTCGATATAATCAGGAATTAGTAAGCAGCCTAACGTTCGGGCAGGACATTGTCTGCCGGGTCGGCTATTATGAAATATGAAACGATAGGAGAGTACTAAGATTTATACTTTTTATAATATTCTTTTAATTTGACAAAGTCACCGCAATTTTTTGTCTTCACAATATTTGACAGGTTTCGTGCACCTCTCGCTGTTATATAAACAGATAAGTCATTGTTTTCAGAACCTATACTTATGTATAAAACTGAAGAGTTTGTTTGCTTGAACGCGCTAATCTTAGGAACTACTTTTCCGACTTGAAAAATTCTTTCATTGTTAGCCTCGTGTATTGAAACGACAAACAGGTTTTACGGTTATGTGTATGAGTACATTTCATACATTAACCACGTTCAGTGCTTTGAGATTTCTACTGCGTCTCATCAACCTCTACATTAAAAAATGTTTTATGTTTAATATTGGCGAATCCGGCAGACGTTGTCTTACTCGATTAAAGGTCAGACGAGAGATCCAGTACTAACACCATCTATCAAATAATCCCAAGATGCGACCTATTCTGAATCATTTATATTCGTTTATTTTTTTAATATTCTTTTCTTTTTTTTAACCCAGAAATAATGCAAATAAAACAAAAGAGATAGGTGTTAAGTGGGCCCAAAAGTTTTCTATTTATTGCAGAAAATATACTTTATTTGGGATACATTTCGACAAAAGCGACATCTACCGGGTTCAAGTGTCTTTTCAAACCAAATATACATACACGAAATTTCCTCCAAATCGCGGTTTGGAAGGAATAGGGTGAAAAAGGCTTGCACAGTCGATTTTTGTATATATATAAAGATGCATTATACAAATCCTTTTGAAGATGATTTGATAATATGATCGCTTTTCAGGTATATACTTATTTTGCATGAAATAAAAGTTTCTATCTACCAAATTTCTATGTTACAAGATGTGTTTTGTTTTCCTATGTATAGTCGACCAAGAAAGTGCTTTTCCATTTTGAATCACAGCTCCTAGTTAAAGAAAATTTTGCTAAGGGTTTTTGTTAGAAATTAACATAATGCTTAATAAGCGAAAATAAGCTAACTTATTGACGTGCAAACGATATTCGACCTTAACGTGGCAAACCAATTTCGTGGTCGACTGTACATAAAAGGGTGATTAAGACAGCCTACATCTAATCCCCGTGAAAACGAAATAATTACTATGAAAGATGCATTTTTAGTCACCATAAAGATTAAAAGAATTACTAAAGATTCAAATTAAATAACTCCGTATTTACTTACTACAACCGCAGTATTATTTATTTCACGTAGAAAATGCTATTTGCAAAGACGGCTTACTAGCTCGTAAAAGAATAGACAACTTGTCAATTTCAAATCCCGTATGCAGGAACATAAATCAATCTCAATGGATGCATTTTGTTAAAGGTAAAATACTAAAGTGTAAGTCACGTAATTTTTTTTTTATTTTTTTTAACTTTTTTTTATTTATTTTTTAATTTTTTATGTAACAAGGTTCAAGTGAGCAGGCGGTACTTTTAAGTGACTACCGACGTCCATGGACAACTGCAACACCAGGAGGATCGCAGATGCGTTGCCGGCCTTTGAGAAATGAGTATGCTCTTTTGTTAAAGGTCCCTAAGTCTATGTATTGCTTTACATTGTTTTGCCAGTCTAAACTGTGAAGTACTTATAGCGGAATTCTTTATTAAAATTGGCAAACAAGCGCAGAGTCTGTCAGATGATACGCAGCCAGCTCGAATGCAGCCTACAGACACTGGCAAGTAACTTACGCTACTCAATTCTACAATATCGATTTAACAAATCCCTTCCTAAAGCCGATGACAAACCTCAAATGAATTTATGAATGAATCATTTAATGTACAAATATATGTTTATTTTTTATTATTTTTAATAAACAAAAAACCTTATTATATTTAATATGCCTCTTATCGACTATCACTGACATAATTTTCTTTAATTAATTATCTTCTACAGCAGAATATCTTTAATGTGTTCTTTTTGGTTAAATGGCAGTGTTTTGTAATGAAAGAAATATAGACTTCGTCGGAGCTGGTAGTATATTCACTGGAGATAACTAGACAGCGGAATCGTGCTCTAAACGCAATCTATCTCAATAGTCCAACTTCGCTGATTCGTCATTCATGAATACCCTGCACAATTCCCAGATTTCCATTTTCCATTTGCTGAAGTAATTGACAGCTGTAACGTGAATTAAAGTCTTCCAACGACGTTTTTTTTTAATATTGTCTAATGCCGGAGCCAGACATAGCTCAAAGTGTTAGTGTATTTTTGTCCTTAAACACTACAAAGTACTACAAAAATTTGCGCAGCTACACAAAGTCCCCGGCTATACTACATGCTCATTGAAATGAAGCTATGTCTGGCTCCGGCATAAATGACTATTGACGCGCAAAGACAAAAAATTATTAATACAATTTAAGGTACCATTTTATATAAACGTATTCGCACACGGACCACAATTGTTGGAACTGTCACTTAAAGTATGCACTTTACTCTTGCAAAGATTGTTTGAATTTATTTAGCTTTTTTAGGTAGTAAAAAATACTTGTACACTCTGAGGGTATTAATGTGACTTAATAGAACGTTCCTATTGCAAAATCAAAAGGCTCAAATCCAAACTAATAAAGTAGTGTATCAGCAAAGTATTTGCTGATTTAACATAGCTACAAATTTAGGCATGATTGAGAGAAAGTTCCTCAAAGATAATCAAAATATGTTCTAGTATTTTCATTTTAATAAAAGAATTAAGGCAAGCTTTTCTAATATGTAGAGACAAAAAACGAGGCCAGGGCTTTCTCTCATCTCTTAATTTTTTTTAAAAAAAAGGGGCTCTCGCCCCTAGACTTACTTGGCTACAATTTTAGTAGGTCCCTTAATAGAAGTCATTAATGAATTATAATAGTTTCCTTGCTTAGAATGAACCGTAAATTAAAATAACCTATATTTAATTATGCGTTACAGGGTAACATTGGTAGATTTCAGCAAGTTGTAAATGATTAAACACTTGCAAATAATTAAATGTGGTATGTGTGGTGACAGCTTTATTAAACAGTCGCGTCAAGCTATGCAGCGTATACGCTCGTAAATTTAGTTTAATTACATATAGCTCGACTAAATTACGTTGTTCACACTTGTGGAGAGCGGGAACCGTATTTGTTATAAACCTGTCTGCTATTACTTCTTAATTGCCATTAAAGTAATTACTTATGATAAATTATAATTGATATCACTTTTAAGTCATCAAATATTTTAATAATAATAATAATAATATAATGTTGCGACTTTATGGACTCCCACCAATGGCCAGGTAGGCCGAGGAAGAGGTGGCGCGACGACTTGGACGCCTTTGCGGGAAAGGAGTGGATTGGTTTAGCTCTAGACTGCAAGAGTTTTCAAATTAAATATAGCAGCATTTAGGGATCGGCTTATGAATAAACATCATAACAGCATTTGTATCAATATATAACATAAAATTATATGACACAAAAAATACTTTTCTAATTTCTATGCCTAGATTTTCTCTCTATAAAAAAAATAGGTTTCCTGAACGAAAACTACTGGATATAAGAATCCTGCGAAAATGAATATGAAATGAGAGCCAAGGTCAATAATATGATATGCCTTTGTTGTTGTCAGCGTCAAACGAAGCGAGACCTAAATGGATGCTAAGTTCAATGGTCGGACTTGATACTTGCAATAATTGACTACATCAACGTTGAGTGTTTCTTGCTAAAGATCTTGAAGTCGAGGCTCTTGTCTATTGGTTTTTGTTGGGGCAATCCATACAGACATTGGACCTCGAAAGGTTTTCATTAATTATCACTCACCACTTCAAATATTTTCTTGTATTGTCTTTTCCTTATATTTTTGTAAATTATTTAAGGACTCATTGAAGTTATTGTAGAATACCTTTCGTAGATGTCGTTTCGTTTAACAAGGCTTTCGTAGTTGGAAAGGTTGATCTATTGAAATCTCAAATATGACTTTTAGGTGAGAAGGTTGGGACGGGAGCCGAGCATAACGGAGGTGCAGTCTTAATCTTCTTGGTTATTATTTTAATCCTCGAAACAAAAAGTTGATGTCGATGTCTGTGTTGTGTCTGTTCTGTGGTCATAGCTCTCCAACGGATGGGCTGATTTCATTGGGGTTTTTCTCATTTGAAAGCCAGTTGCCTTGCGGTGGTTACTGGCTATTCAATTCTATTATGTAAGGCATTTTTAGCATAAAATTGAATTATTATACTTTTATGTTTTAAAAATTTCTCAGTTGTGTTTTTAAGCCTATGTTTGACTTGTATATTATAATTTATTTGTGATTTATTTTTATTTATGATTTATTTTGTTATTTCTATTGTTTCAGGTGCAGTTACTTGTATTGAAACAAAACTTCATTCATTCAACGTTTCGTGTGATGTACTCAGTTTAAAAACTACATTTTAATAATTATTTGAATTATAAAAATAATCTTAGGTCAAAATTGGTAAAAAAATCAAGGTCTGCACTACACTACACTGTGTTATACAAACACATCGTTCTAAAACTTTTTGACGACAAAATTAAAATCCCGGTATGAAGGACGTCTGGAGAGCGTCCGTGGTGTCTTAAAAATAAACATATTATAGCCGTGAACAGTCGAATTAGACGAGGGCAACTCAAAAAGAAATAGATCAATTTCATTATTAATCCGAATTATCATGCAAGGGAAGTGAATGTGATTGGTAAATTAATTTGAAAGAAAAACACGTGCTCTTCAAATTTAGCCTAATGAGAAATAGAATTAGTCAGGAGTATATAATAATTAAAATATACTTCTCGTCAGAAAAATCCAAACACCTAGCAAGTAAACGTTTTGTAAGGATTATCAGAAAAATACCAAGAAGTTGCTAAATGGTAGAGATGAGGTATAAAAACTTAATTACTAGACACAAATCCACAAATTAATACAGATAACCTTGTGAATCTTGAAACTGTTTCAAGCTATTCATATATATACATATATATTACACGACAGTTATTATGGTATTCGTCTCTGTGGGCGTGATCTTGGATAAATGCAGACGCAAATAAAAGGTACAAATAGTTAATAATCACTTTAACTTATTGAACCCCGTATTTAAAAAGGTCGCATAACTTATTTACTATTACTTATTCATTTTTATGTATATTATTAAACAATATTGTCGTAAGAAATTTCTCAGTAAAAAAAATATTTGTGTATAACAGGCGGCTGTTACCTATAACACAGGCATTAAGTTGTCTACCTTAGGAAAAAACGTCCGTGTGTCATATAGTCCTGTATATATTTATTTATTTATTTATCTTAGATTGTTGAAATCTTGTAATAAGCATTGACATGTCGTCTCTGTCAAAAAGCATCTTTTGAAATTGGTATTTTTTAAATTCTAAAATGCTAATATTTGCTATTGACTGGCCCGTTGGCGCAGTTGGTAGTGGTCCTACCTTCCGTTCCGTGCGTTGTGGGTCCGATTCCCGCCTCGAGTCTATTTTTTGAAATATATAATTACATACATATGGATAATACACCCAGACTCGAGGTGGGAATCGAACCCACGACCCCCCCGAAGCAGAAGGCAGGGTCCCTGCCCACTGCGCCAACGGACCAGCCATTAACCTTGTAATAAAAAATAAAAATAAAAATTCTCATTCGCTCATCTTCCTCTATATAAAGCTCAATTGTGATTTTTTTTCACTTCACGTATTAACGTATAAAAAATTAAGTTACAATTTTATGTCAATATGAAACTAGAACAAACATTTAATTACTGCAAAATAGTAAAGCTTTTTATATGTTATTTTCCTTATAAGAATTGATAAGGAATCAATTTCGATATATGAGAGATATTTGGACATTTCATTTAGTTGGATAGTCATTATTTAGATCTCTGAATGATTGAAAGTGGTTTTCTGGTAACAGTACAGGTGTCGGATTCTTTTATTCTTTTTCATTAAAAGAGGTATATTTAAAATATTTTCTTCACCATTTCACACCGCCACAGTTAACGTTTTTTTAAAGTTTATGTTTGATTTATAAAATATTTATACCTTTTTTTTTATTGGCAGTTCCTCCAGAGCGATTGATCATCCTGAGATGCTAAGTATAAATGAATTTTAAAAATAGGTCCAGTAGATTCAGAGCCTATTCAATTCTAACATACAATCCAATCTTTTCTCTTTGTAATATTATTATAATCAAATAATTTTATTTAACTATTTTTTTTAATATGGATTAGATTGGTAAAAAGCGTTTAAATTTAAGAGAGTTTAGAATCGATTAAAACAAGATTAAAGTATTCCGTGACATCAAATCCGTGACACAAAATCTTAAATTTCAAACAATTATCGAAAACATTTCCCAAAAGTAGGGAAGATTGTAACATATTCAGTTTTTAACCCCAGACCGGCGAAAAGGGACTCTCGAGTGGGGCGGTGGGGGTTGGCAATTGAGGGGTTGCGGTGGGGGGTGGGGGGGGGGGGGGCGTCTTGCCAACTAAGCGAGTCATAATACGTCAACATAAAGAATGTGATCTTATTTTTCCTAAAACGTATGTATTACCTGTAAGAAATCTCTTATTGTTGTTATTACTACCGTAAATGCAAATAAATACAATAACAAAGGTATTAAAGCGACTTTTGTTACGCCGCTTTAAATGGGGTGAGGGAGGCAAAAATCTTCAAAATATGCGTTACGTAATACTTGAACACCCCCTAAATAAACATAATAACTGTTTAAAAATAAATCGCCATAAAATAAATGTAATTTTTCCAAAACTAAGTCTTTTGTAAGAGAGTAAAACTAAATCCTTTTGTAAGAAATCTCATCATATATTACGAGTTCGTGGCACTGAGCGCAAAGTGAGTTATTAATCCACGAATGTTATGTTGGTACTCGAGCGAATGCGAGGGCACTAAATTAACAGAGCAATATTAATTACTCACTTCCGCAGTGTGCGTTTCTACTTTTATTTCAACTACATCGCTGTCATTTTTTATTTGCTCTCAGGCGGTTAATATAAAATAGCAAAGTTTTACAATGGTTTAGAATGCGCGCAATTTTTCTTTTTTTTTTCGGTTTTATTCCATCAATTTTTATTTTCAGGCAGTATTTTTTGATACAATGCATACATTTTATATGAAACTTCATGGGTGAAATTATACTTGTGTGGTAAATTTGTATCAAAATAAAAAACAGTGCGTTAAGGAAAAATTGAGCAACAATGAAATTTCATACAAAATTTCCGCACTGTTTTGAGTAAATTTTTGACCGAACCTTTGTGAAAGGTTTTGTAGGGAAAAATGATAAGATCACTCCGTAGTTGAAAGAAAAATTACTTCGTTGTACGCGACACTTTGTAAAATTTCAAAATAACTATTTAGTTACTGTTTATTGAACTGTCACCGCCTTGTCGGACTATGACTCAATGATTCTTTTAACCTTTATAGGAGTCTCGTATCCAAAACGATTATAAACTTTGATTTAGGTAGATCAGCTTCAAAGCGGATTCATATATAAAGCTAGGATTTATAAGAGACTGGGTACTATTGAGCCTTATTATTATGGGGACCTATATAGAACCCCAATAAAAGCGTCGCTTCCGATTAATAATAGTGCATTACATTCAAGTTATACATACGTTCTTACAATTTTAAACTTTGTTGCACAGTTATAGAGTTTATATTTGTATATTATAAAATGACATAGGTGTTTTATAGTCTTGACAATAGGTCGTACATCTGCTATGGGTGTACCCTTGGCCTTACTAAACAACTTTGGCGCCTTTTATCCTGTTATTTAATCGCACGATGAATGAATTATATTATTTAATATCAACCACAGTTCTATTAATAATTAGAATACGTCGTGTTTAAGATTTTTAAGGCAAAAAATTATTCTTATTTTAATTATACTCTTTGAATATGTTTAAAACAGTTATATTGGAAAAAATCGATACATCTATAAATAAAAAAAAATTGCTGTCTCTGAATTTAGAGTCGAAATTTTTTTTATTATTAATTGCAATGACTTTATATGTACGATAAATAGGACAAAAACGCAACTATAAACATTTTTGTCTGTCCGTATGTTTGTCCCCGGTAATCTCTATAACGGCTCGACCGATTTGGACAGGACTTTCACTGGTAGATAGCTAATTTTACAAGGAATAATATAGGCCATTTTGCATTTAGCTAAATAATTAGGGTTCTGCACAAAAAATATAAACCCTCAAAACTTTACAGCTAGGTTTAAATATAAATTCTCAGCGATGCCTACAATTCTCTTACAGCCTGTCTACAATAAGGAATAAGTTATTTTAGTACTTTAGTTCAGTCTTCATAGTGATATCATTCCGGGTTGTTTAGCAATAATAGTTGTTCGTAGTATAGTTTTAATATCAACAGAATAAATTGCATCATAATTACTCATAAAGTTGCTTACGAAAGTATACACCACAAAGAGAAATTAGAATATTATAAAAATATTTCTTTATTATCTTTATCTTCTTCTTCTATCTTCTCTTCTTATTCTTTTTCTATATAAATAATCATTAATTTCCAAAATGTATGTGGGGAAGTAAATAATGCACCACGTTTCTTTCTGCCACATATTTATATACAATATATACACTATATATACAATTAAGTATATGAAATCACATTGTTAATTTTTATGTTATTCTTGTTGCTAAGGTAACGGCCGAATGTCTCTAACACGCATGCGCGTTCACACTTATTTCAAAATTCAAAAATATATGTTTTTAATAAGCGGCCTGATATATCTACATGTATGTACACTTATAACTCCCGAATGACTGCATCAAAATTTATAATTCTTTTTATATTGTGTTCGTTATTGTCAGGACAAAGTTTATATATAATAGTTATATTTACATAAGCTACTAGAGGAGGTTGTGGCATATCAGTGGTTGATATTTGTGTCGATCCCTAGGTTAAGTACCTCTTGCTGCGATAGGTGACCCATTCCAACACTGGTTTACATTTAATATTCGCCCTCCTCTGTGTTTCGGAAAGCACGTATAACAGCGGGATCCCGATTAATATTGCCGTGTGATATTAGTTGTGAGGTTGCAGAGATTGTGGGAGTTCTGAGGATGACGTCAGACGGCAGCCGGTCATGTTAACTCGCCCCACCGTCACATCCTCTGCAGTCCTTGTCCCGGTCAGTAACAGACCAAGATAAGTCTAGAAAGAAGAAGATCACAGGCTACTTTACTTTAACAAAGTAATTAGCTTTCGGCACAAGGAAATTGCAAAACCCACAAAATATAACAAAATAACTGAATTCACGAAGGCCAAGTAGCGAGATTCAGCTAGTTTAGAATAAATATTATTATATAACAATAAATAAAAGGTTGGCGACATAATCGTCAAAAAAACCTTAAGTATAGTTTTAATACCTTAAGTATGCATGAGAAACTAAACTACTTTGCTTTAATCCGCGAATGAATACGAGGGAAAATCGGTGTAATGCTGCAACCCGTCTTATTAATAAGGTCAGGGGCGTCACACCTTGACAAAATTATATGAATCCATTTTTTTGTATTTCTCACAGTGATGCGGTCAGTTTAATACGCCTTTTAATATTTTAAAAACATTTATATATTAATGAATGTTAGTGACCATGCTTAAGTCAATATAATAAAAAATCTGCAGAATTTATAAACAAGCTGCTGCTTCTCTTTACGGGTAGCTATATTACAAGTCTGAATGTGGAATTTAAACAAATATCAGTTAATTTTCAGCAGTAACAATCTGTCCATATAATACCTGTTGACATATAGGTATTACATAAGCTAGACTACACTGACCCCAATACTTAAATAAAGTATCAACTGGGAATGCGTGGTTCGTCGGCTAAGAACAATTACCTTTATAGCGATTAGGGTTCCGTAGCTGATACGCTATAAAGGTATTTGTTAAATAACTTTACAACTTGTGTGTACGATTCTGCTTATTTTTTTTTCCTAATAAGTTTTTAGCATGTTCTATCGACATGGAAAATTTCAAGGGCATCGCTTACAACGATTATGGGCGATCATGCCGGTATTGTGTCAGGCGATGGCATTAAAGACTGCAGTTTATTACAATTGGGTCACGTCTCACGTCCCCGATCCCCGAGTGTATGGTAACCCAAGCATATATTGCTATTAACTTATAATATCCGATATAAAAGAAATAGAACTAAAGCATATGACAATAGTTTGAGAAATCCAAAATGCACGCCTCACATTTTTCATTGGAATTAAGCGCCATCTCTTAGAAGAAGTTCAATTAACTATACGATGAGGGTTGAGGTTAATATTGTTCAATAGGCAAAAACAATTTGATCACAAATCTTTATTTCACTTGTTGCCACTTTGAGGTTTATCACAAGACTGACTCGACTAGTTTTTAGATATAAAACGTTTGTATGGGAAAAAGAAAAGGGCTATTTTTAGGGTTTTCCCGGCAATTATTCGATTTTTTCTCGCCGTAAAAACCATCCTTGGACTTCAACGAACACGTTAAAAAAAGAATTGGTTAAATTGGTCTAGGCGTTGTTAAGTTATGCGCTTACCAACACATTTTGCGATTCATTTTTATATTTACAGATTTATAGCATAGATTGAACTAAATTATTTATTTATTTATTTATGTACTACAAAAATTATAAAGTAAGTGGAACTAATAAAATATGTTTACAAAGGTAGACAGCTTTATGATGTCATGTGTCAAAATGAAAATCATCAATAAAATGTAATCTGCTGTTTTCTTTTCAATATTACGTAGTTGTGTAACATGAGGCAGGGGGGTCAAGTGACACCCTGTGTCAGGGACGGTGGGGGAGGCGTTGATGTAGTTACAAAAATCGTGTATCGTAATTTGTATGCTATAAAACATAGAGGTCGTTGACCTTAGTTGTTAAAAACTCATTTTGTTTTAAGAGTCATTCATCTTATTGTAACACTGTGAATGTTAAAAAACATTTATATATTGTGTCGCAAAAACCTATAACCTAGGACAAAAAGGTAAGTTTAGGGGCAGACAGACGGCAGACGGACGGCAGACAGACCTTACATTTCCAAACTATTAGACGTAGAGACTTGAAATTTTCCATCTTGACAGAACATGCTAAAAACTAATTAGGAAAATTATTTTGAACGAAATAGGACAACTATTTTTGAAGTTATTTAACAAATACGTTTATAGCGTATCAGATACGGAAACCTTCTCTATAAGTGTGCCTTGACACGCTCTTGGCCATTTTTTTTATAATAGTCCTTGCCTGCCAAAAGATTGCGGACCGCTGTCATCGAATAATTATTACCTTTTATTAATTAACATTTAATTCATAACTTAATGAAATTGACATTGTAATATCTTTTGATATTGTAAAACCTTTAGACATTGTAGTATCTTTTGATATTGTAATACCTTTAGACATTGTAATATCTTTTGACATTGTAATATCCTTTGACAATAGAGCACAATTTTATCAATTTGACATAGGTAAAATATCATGAGAATTGTAACTTTAATGGAAATTTTTATTGTATAATTTTGCACGCCATCTTATGGCAGATAATGCATCTTTTATAACAATAAAAACATTGTTACAGTCATAGAAGTGACAGCAGACGCTCATGTAAAATTGCATTACTAGAACAGAGGGCCTAGCACGAACACTTTAGATAGTTTAACTTACTTTTACGTTCGAAACCGAACGTCAAATGAAGGTTCATGCGTCCAATTTACACGACTTCATGGCTGTAACGTCGAGGATTCGATACGTGCGAGTTCTTATTTAATACGTGCTAACAATTTTTGGCAACTAAACTGTGTAAAATGGTAGCATTAGAGTTTTACAAATAAATGAGGAGACTTAACCAGTGGCCGAAATTTGAATCTATCACTAGGTTAAGCAATTACGAAACTATTAGACGTAGAGAATAAAGATTTTCCACGTTGATAGAACATGCTAAAAACTCATTAGGAAAATTAATCTGAACGAAATCGGACAAAAACTTTTGAAATGAGAGCTTTTTTTGTAAGATTTTTTTTCTATTATTTTTTTTAAATATGAGATTAAAGATCGTTCACCGTATAGATATTGAAATGACCTTTAATCCCATATTAAAAATATATGTATTTTTTTAAGTAAAAAAATAATAAAAATGTTCTACAAATCAACGTTCTAATGTCACCCGAGGAGTGTATATTTAAAAAAATATAAACGATAATTATGCCAATTTATTATTATCTCTTCCGTCCGCGCAATTTTCATAAAAAGGTGCCGAAAATTTTGCCAGCCTGACAACGTGGGCTTCAGCAAAACTTATATTCAAGTGATCTAGCTCATCATAATCAGGATATTTAAGCTGAGAATAAAACCACAGATTTCCCTATAGCGTACAGTTATATTTGACATGACTCAGTGTTGATTGTTAGCTGCAAGAAATCTCATCTTATCATATAAAAAAGTAAATATAAATGTGAAGACACTGGCTACGTTTGAATTGATTTAGATATTAAAAGGTGGCTTGTTTAGAAAAGTTCCTTATCGGCTATGCGATAAATAACTTCAAAATTTTTTGTATGATTTCAGTCTGTCAATAAAAGTGCCTAGGAGTAGGTTTAAGAGATCTCTTCAAAGTCAAAACCTTCACTGCCACTGTTCCTGCCCCTGCCTTGGCAAATCTGGTGTGATCTCACTAGTGCTGCTTTAGATGACCTTCCCAATAAAAAGTTTAGAAGAGAATGACAAATACAATGATAAAAAAAAAATAAGAAAGAAAATAACTAACCTCATGAATAGTTCTTTTGGAACATGTTCCGCTATTTCCGGTAAAAGAGGCGGTGATGGTGTTGGAGATAAATCCATACCAGGTGATGAATCAGAGTCCGATCTAGGCTCCAGCCAGTCATTATTGTCTTTAATCTTACTGGAACTGTAGATATAATAAATTTTGACTTAAAGAACTGTTGTTTTATTATAAAAAGAATCTACCACACTGACTGAAGTTTTTTATAATATTGTTTTGCTGAAACTGTTATGGCAAACTGAACATTTAAATATAAACAATGGAAAATTAACATTTAACTTTTATGAATATTAGCTATAGTGGTACACATAGAAGAATAAGTAGAGAATAGTAAAAATATAATAAACAATTAACAGAATTCAAAAAGAGGACGAAGTTTTAATTTAGTATGTATGTTATGCAATTACTCTGCCATTTATGAACCGATTTTGATGATTCTTTTTTTATTTGGTAGGTCAGACTTCAGAGGAAGTCCCATATAAATTTTATCAACATCGGTCAAGCGATTTCTTTAAATTCTATTCAACATCAAACACTTTTAATTCTTCTAATGAAATAAATACTTACATAAATGACTCCTTAACTTTATTAAGAGCATTGGCAAAGTTACTCCTACTATCCTGAACAATATTTGGCTGCTGTGAGAAATTTTTTTGATATTTATTATCTTTCTCGTCCGTTTCACTATTGTTGGGATTCTCCTTCTCAAATTTTATTTCTGTTTCAGAATCAGAAATATTAGTTTCGTTAACTATATTTTCTGATTTAATTTGTATTTCATTAAGCACCGAAGGCTTTAATAACGAATTGCTACGGCTTCTGTTACGATACTGAAGTTGATGATCTTTCAACTGCTGTGCGACATATTTATTATCATTTTCCACATTAATCTGTTTGTTCTTGGCTCTTAAACGTTGCTGATACAATTCTAATTCTCTACGAAGTCTGTCAACTACTAATTTCTAAAATTAAAAAAAATACCATATAAATTCCTATAACATTGAACTATGATTATTCTATTATCTTCTTATTTTTTATTACCTGCGCTTGGCCAATAGAAATTATCTCTTTTTCAGCATCATTAACTTTGCTCTTTAGGTGAACATTCTGAAAATTTAATTAAAGTTAACATACACCATTCTATGACTACTACCAATAGACTTTATTTAAGAAAATTAATGCTTACACTTTCGTCTTCCTGTAACCGCGCTACCCATAACTGAAAAAAAGACATCGTCATAATCGTAACAAATAAAATTTATTTTTAAAAAACAAGGTACAATCAATTATATAAAACAATAACAACATATACTATCAACTTAATAAAATAAAAACATACCTGATGAACTTTAATAGCATTTTTTAAATCTGATTGCGTTTTTCGAATATCCTCTTTTATTTCATTCGAAACTTCCATTGTAAATCATAAAAAGTTTTGTACTAATAACAAACATTTATCCACAATTTTCACTAATCACAACTATGAACAAAATACTAATATGAGTAGGTAGCGCATAAAAGAAAAGTGTACCAAATAAAATTCTTAACACTTTAACACAAATTTCTTGACAGTCAAATACAATAATTTTGCACACATACACACAAATTTTTATACCATATCAACGCACACACATAAAGTAATACTTAGTTACTAGTTAATAGCTGTTTTGATATTAATAATATCATTTCAATTATATTCGCACTGACGTGACCTAATAAAGATGATAATTTTATTAATATACAATATAGATGAAGAGGAAAAAATTAAACTTAAAAATATAACAACTATTAACTTCAGTTTTTTGCAAATTATTCTGTTTGCTGCCTTATATGGATCGAAACAAGCAAAGCCGAACAGTTTCGTTAGTTTGTTTACAATAAAAATTGTAATGTTTAATATTTTTCTTTCCACTCTTATAAAAAAGTGATATTACTCTTTGACTCTTTGTCTTTAATTTCCTCTTATTGTCGTTTGAATATTTTTAACAACAAAGTAACTGCAAAAACTTTTACTCATTTCTATATATAATACGTATGAATATTCTAAATGTAAAGTACTTTATTTATATTTGTGTAAAGAAATCTACAACAAAAACTATTTTTAATTCGTTATTTTAACAGTTCGTAACTGTTCTTTGTTGTATAACTAAAAAAAAATTACAATTAAAGTATTCAAATTGGTAGCAACAATATATATATTTTAATAAGATTCTTTTCAACTATTCATACTTTATCCCTGCCATCTTAAGAGAGTCGCCAATCTTTGGCCGCCGATAGGTACTTATCTTTGGTACATTTTATCCATTATGTCCTATGTTCAAAATAAACAAGAAACTTATTTTTTTTTTAATCATCGCTAATTTATAAAATTAGAAACCCAAAGTATTTTTAATGGATTTAATTTTACATATTCGGACTTAATTAACCAACTTATGAATACTTGAATATAAGATTATTAATATAAGGGTAATAAGATGCTATCCCTTTAAGGGGTGATAATAAAGATCCTTAGCTATGCTAAAGGCAAATTTTGGTTTAACCATTGGCGAAAGATAATTCTGTAACGTACAGAGGCCCTAGCATGATCATTTCGAACCGTTAGAGTCAAAGTTGGGCTAATTAAGAGTATTCCAAATAGAAAATGTTCGTACTAGTCTTTTTGACTGACATGTTAAATATTATTACATTAAACATTCGGCCAGTGTCACGTGTTATGGAGAAGATATAAAGAAAATTGTGCAGTGACTTCTAAAGGCAAAATATGACGCAGGACATGACAACAAAATCTTTGCCTCCTAATTTCAGCTAATATGGAACTTCAATGCATGAGAAGGTGTCTAGTAAGTAATCGTAAGAAAGTACAAATTATTATTGCTTTTTAGTTGTGTGGTTTATTTTGAAGGCGGTTTACGTTTTATTTAAAAATTCGTTATTAATATTACGAGTATATTCGTAAATTTTATTTAGCTTGGTTGTTGGCGAAAAATTTTAATTTACGGTGACCAGTAATACTCAATTTGATCTATATCGACCCAAAGACTTCGACTATCGACTCGCATGAAAAAAATATAAGGCAAGTCAAGACGTGATTTAAAGATTCTTAAATTTAAATAGAATGTTTTGACACCAGGACGTCTGGTTCTAAAGTAAATAACGCAATGCCCGTGTTATAGGCAACAACATATAACGCACAAATATTTTTTTGTCTCAATACGTAAAAACATACATATAACATATCGATAATTCACCCAGACTCGAGGCGGGAATCGAACCTACAACTCCCGAAGCGGAAAGCAGGGTCACAGCCAACTGTGCCAACGGGTCAGTCAAATATTTAAATAATAAAAAACTTTACGAACAAAACACCCTTTTCATAAACAAATTGTTCTCCTTTAATTAAAACATGTCAAAAGTTTGTACTAGGTTTGGAATTTTTAGTCCTTTTGGCGCCCTCACTCTTTTGAACGGTCGAGATAATTAAAGACAATTTTACACCGTAATCATTTACTCCCTATGTAATGTGGCTTTCGTAGTATTTTATAATTATATAATTTACACAGTTTGTTATTATAAACGTGAATATTTTGTTTGAATAATGTTTTAATGTACAGCGTTTTACTTCATTTGCAAATGACACATAGCCAGACTCACTCGCGTTTAGTATTTTACGAATATTTACCTCCAAATCCAATAGTAGCGCCGCACCTTAACTCGTGATAAAGTATTACACTATCATATCAATAAAAATGGTAACGCAACCAATTGTTACGCATTTTCTTTAATTACTTTTAGCAAAAAAGGAAGCTCGCACGACGCGTAAACAGAAAATAATTTGCTAATGCAGCATTGAGAAATATTATTTGATATTTATCATCGCCAGTATTTCAAGAGGTTTCACTCTTGTTTTATTGTTTTTAAGAGTGTCTGTTAAAAACAATTCTCAGTGTTGTTGCAGCAACTTTTTGATAAACATGACCTGGGAACATCTAATTTGTTTTTGAAAAGCTCGCACGACGCGTAAACAGACCATATTAAATAACTTCTAACGTTACCTTAGCGCCTTAGACAATTTAAACTTTTTTAATGTAACCTTATGGCGTTTGGCATAACATTGACAGAATGCGTCCTGCTAATATCGTCAAAGAGGTTCTGAAAAAACTGGTATTGTATAAAACAGATACTTCGATCGAAGTTATCTATATAAATGAATCTAAACGACTACACCAAAATTGATAATTATTTCATTGTTGTGTTCGTTATTGTTAGGACAAGGTTTGTATACTTAAAATATTTGTCTGTATGTTACGGGTAATTTTCCAAAAAGTATTGAAAAAGTTTTGAATCTTACAGAATAACTTTAATTACTGCTTAAGTAATTAGTCGTATTCACATATTAATAATTTGTCTGTCCGTATGTCCTCAAGGCGGTCTCTCCTTAGGATTTCAACATATAGAGACTTGATATTTATTATCCATGCTGATAGGATATGCTAAAAACTGATTAGAAAAATATTTTGAGCGCAATCGGACAAAAACTTTTGAAGTTATTTAACACAGATAGATGATTGTTTTGATTGTTTTATTGTTTTCTTTGTTTTTATGTTTCATTTTAAGCCTAGTGGTTATTAGAAAGTTCAAACCCCACCGCCGTTGGGGTATTGTTGCACCCACTCTTAATACAAGCTTTTAATTTAAGCTTAGTAGGAGGGGAATAGGGAATATTAGACATACCTAAAAAGTATTCCTAGTATTATTATTTAAAAAAAAACCTGATTATAGAAATCTTCTTTTTTAATTTGAAAGTTTGGCCTTTAGAAAGTAAATATATTGTAGTGGATTTATTATAAGATTTTGTTACAGTGGAAATGAATAATCAAGAAAATAATTCTAGAAACTTCAGTTTAAGTGATTATGAAAAAATCTACAGGCACACCGGAGTAATGACCTCTATCAAGGAGAATCCTGCATCCCACCAGCAAGTGTCTGGCTGTACCTATTGCCTCACTACAGATTACAATTACTCAAGTGCATTTCACGTAAAACGAACTTGAAAGAATGATGATGTTTCTGATTTTAATGAAAGTTTTAATTAAAAATACAAATAAAACAAAAACTTTGCAGGATAAATATGTCAAACTTGATCTTTACAAAATTGAGCTTCGCAGATGTGAAACAATGTAGATCATGCCGAAGCCAGATATAGCTTCATTCAAATGATCATTTCAATGATCATGTAGTCGTAGTTATTGGTCCTTCTAATTTGAAGATAACCCGTTCCGAATAAACTAATCTGTTACAAATTATAAAAAATGTCTCTTCCTTATAGGTACTCTACATACAGTCATATGCATATACCAGTTGTTACCCGCGGCTTCGTCCGCGCAGAATTAGTTGAAAATACTAGTAGCGTGATGATATATAGCCTATAACCTTCCTCGATAAATGGGCTATCTAACACTGAAAGACTTTCATGAGAAACTAAACTACTTTGCTTTAATCCGCGAATGAATACGAGGGAAAATCGGTGTAATGCTGCAACCCTGTGACATTGCTGACTTCCTTATTCCCAATTCCCTAGTACATTATTTTGATCTACTTCGTAAGATTTGGTCAGCGCAAGCACTATGTACGTGCACAGAAACAGATTTTTTGCGATATCACGCAACCAATTTCTGAATTTCTCGGACTTTTTCTAGTATACACATGTATTATAGACATCTTTCCATTTCCTTGAATCGATGTATTTATTGGTAGAAGTCACATCAACCGTCAATATTGAATTAATTTCATTCTTAATTTTCAATACTTTCATCATTCGATCAAAAAGAGGGATTGAATGGACAAACGGATATATATCTTTACTAATCCCAGATATGGAATTAACAATTGCATTTCTTTATATTGCCACTAACTATTGAATCTTAACTTTGTATGTTGACTAATTTTTGCTTCAATTTCATTCAATTGGACTTTTTAAATATAATTTTATACATATATCATATTATTGACTTTCATCAGCCCATATACCTTTGAATATTACATACCACTGATTCGGAAAGATTGATTCTCCGAGGATAACCAGCTAGAACCTATTGGGATACTTAATCTATTTGAAATTATTGGTTACAATAAATTGATAATACAATAAAATGGTCTTCATAATAGTGTCTTGTTCTTTGTAAGGTTAATCTGGTCTCGTACCAGTGTCTCCTTAAATTACAGGGGATATCCCTGTGAGGTGAGTTACGGCGGCCGACTGCCATCTGTTTTGATCCTCGGAACCTCCACAATCTCATGACTAATATATAATAAGGAATGATATATAACAGCAGAGGGTCCCGATTAATGTCACTGACACAGACAGACAATAGTCGGGACTCACTGTTTTACGTACTTTAGGAAACACGGAGGAAGTTCTTGAAAACCAGTGTTAGAATGGACTACCCATATATCACCGGGCGCCCTAGGTATTGCTGAAGCGGTGAACAGAAATGCCAGCTACTAATTTAACTACGATTTCTACGATGATAAATTTAATGTATTATGAAGAAGCGACTCCAAGCACTTCATCTTTAGAAAAGTCTTCAAATGTGTAATAGCATATTTAATTTTAGGAACACTTTATTGAGCACATCTTCTTGAACTTTATAATTTACTTTGCATAAATTTAAAAATTTATATTCATATAGAGAACTCGCTTCCTTGGAATTTCTTAACAAAAAAAAATAGTTTTTTGCTTTAATTTGTTTCCAATTACATCAAAAATTTAATGTTCGCCTTAGTTTGTTTTCAATTACATTAAAAATCTTGAAAAGTTTATGTTTGATAAAAAGTACTTGAACAATACCATGAGATGTTTATAAAATTTCTAGCGGAACAATTAATGTTTTTGAATTGATTTCTTTTCCCACTATTGTTGGTTTATTATCGATTCTTTGTACAGGTGACTAGTTTTTCTAACTTGCACTTGAGAAGTTTACGATTCTGTCTAGTTTTCTATTTTTATTTCTATAAACTTTGCAATTGCAATGCGGTAATCTTTCGAAATCGGTCGTGTGGTTTGTTTCAGGAATATTAATAAATTACAGGCGTTTAAATTTTAATTTTATTAAAAGTTGCTTTAGATATAAATCAGCTTTAGAAATAAATTTAGGTTAAAACTTGATTTAATAAGGTATATTTTGTTACGAACTAAAAAAACCCCTCTTTTTTGTAAAAAAAGAATTCATCTGCGTAGCGTCTAGATGGGTAGATAGATAATGAATACATTAGAGTTTAGTTTCGTTTCAAGTATCGTCCATATTTACCTCGCGCCATATGTTTTTGGAGGTGAGTTTCATTTATTTTAAACTGCTTCTTTACCATGATCTTGTTGTCTTCGTGCGTATCTATGGAATTAAATCTTTCAATATCATTATCATCATCATCATCATCGTCATCATCATCATCATCATCATCATCATCATCATCATCATCATCATCATCACCACCATCATCACCACCACCACCACCACCACCATCATCATCACCATCATCATCATCATCATCATTGTCAGCCCTTGATAAACCTTTGTCAATCTCATAATTATTTATTAAGGGAACTTAAGTGAAGTCCTATCATATCATATTTATACGAGATGCTTCGTTCTCTCTTAGTTCTCTAGATTAGTCACTCAGGTTTAAATCACATTAATTGGAAGTTTAGAGAACTACATAAATTAAGACGAGTTTAATAAAGATATTTACTGATCTTTTTGAACTCGTCTTAATTTAACATGAACTTTTCAAGATTTTTGATGTAATTGAAAAAAAAAACTAAGGCGAACATTAAATTTTTGACATAATTGGAAACAAATTAAAGCAAAAACCTTTTTGTTTGTTGAGAAAGATATTTACTGATCTTTTTGAACTCGTCTTAATTTATTTACAATATTTTATATTTCCGATTAATGTGAGTTAAACCTGAGTTACTAATCTAGAGGACTGAGCACGTAGTATAATCTTATCTCATCTTTTAATATAATTTTCTCCAACTTATAGAGGGCCGTTTGAATCGTTAACTTGCAGTCGTATCAAGGATGGATGACGTTGCAGTAATTTAATAACCTTATCCTTGTATCCTAATTATAATAATTGGACGGAATCTTTAATAGTAATATTGGCCCAGTTGTAGATTTGTTTAATAATATTAGGAATAATTTTAAGGTCTGTCTAATATTCTTGCTTCACATCCTACTGAGCCTGTATTAAAAGCTAGTTTCAGAATTGCGTGTAAAAATTTGAAATTCCACCCTCATCAACTCGATGTCCTAAAGTCCACAACCGTGCGATTCTTTAGAAGCTTCTTACCTCGAACAATTCCTCTGTGTAATCAGCTTCGGTATTTCAGAACGGATACGACTTCAAATAAAGAGCATACTTATTTTCAAAGGCTGCTAGCTCTTTTGTGTTGCAGTTGTCCATAAGTGTCGGTAGTCACTTAAGTTAATGCCGCCTGCTTTATTTACCCCCTTGTTAAAAAGAAGTTATTGAGGTTCTTAATTTAAATAATATTGCAGCATTTACAACTACAGGAGCAGATTTAGAATGTGAATTTCCGCCAAAAGAGGAAGTGGACTTCACAAATATCAGGAGGAAGAGGTTGACGACTGAGACAGGACTGGTCTGCTTAGAAGACTACCCTTATACAGTTTCCATAAGGTTCATTTTGTTTCATTTATATATTTAAGATCTTTTATTTTTTAAATGATTATATTTACATACCTATCTATATATTTAGTAAAGTTAGAGGTAGCGTCACGCTTGTAGTGCTTTTGGTCTCCAGCCGAATTGATTTGACGCATCCTGGTACCAGTACCTCTTTCTCACATAAGATCGGCGTGAAGTGGCGGCAATGCTGTCGCGTCAAGTGATGGTATTTTTGTCGCGTTTCATTACGTTTGTGAGACCCGCCGATTAATTATAACTAGCTTCGACCCGCGATTTCATCCGCGTAGTTGCCGTCGATTTTCACACAAACTTTAAAAGCCTATTTCAATACTTTCAAATATAATTTTCGCGACATACAGTAAGCCTCTCTGAGGTTCAATCTAACTCTAAACTGAAACTCATCAAAATTAGTTTAGCAGTTGAGGCGTGAAAACGTAACACACATTTATAATTGATTATGATAAATTGACAGATTCACACATTTATAATATTAGAAAAGATTATTGACTGACTTGAATGGCCCGTTGACACAGTGGTCAGTGACTTCAACACGACATTTACGATATACCTACTATCTATATAATATCTAATATTAATTTAGATTTTAAACTAAGTTTTCACCGTTTTTAATACTACGATACCAAATCATAAACTGGTAAAATAAATTATCGTAGAACGTTGAATAATTAAATATAATTTAATGTTAGGATATAAAGATTTTATTACTAGGTAATACATAAAATTCAAGCGTAACTTAGCGGAAATTGAAAACCAGCAGAAAAAACTACCTATCATTTCAGAAAACAATATAACATCACCTAAAATAATAATAAAAAATAACTTAATAGAAGTCATTTGCGATACTGGATTATTGCGAGCGATACGGCAACGAGCGTTTCAGTAAAAGTCTGTTTTTGGTGACGAAATTATCTATTCTAGGTTGCTTGAATCCATTAAAGTGAATTTCGTGGACTGAAGGGTTCATCTTTGTCGTTGCGATTTAAGTTTAAGCGTAAGATTTTGACTTCAATTATTATTTAATCTCATCTCTTACATATATAAAGAAAATTTAAGTAAACCTGTGGTTTTATGACTATTTCCCTTACTTAATCGTATAGTATTTTTATACGTTTACTCAAATCACTATAATCAAATAATACGACAAAACAGTTTTTAGGGGTTCCGTAGTACTACAAAGAACCCTTATAATGTCTCTGTCCGTCCGTCTGTCTGCCAGTAAGCCTTGAAATTTTCCATGCTGATAGAACATGCTAAAAACTCATTAGGAACATTATTCTGACCGAAATCGGACAACAACTTTTGAAGTTATTTAACAAATACTTTTATAGCGTATCAGATACGGAGCCCTACTATATAAGCGTGTCTTGACACGCTGTTGGCCATTTTATATTTTTATTTCTTTCCGTAAATCAGGAAGAAAACCAGAAAACATACATATTGTTGGGAAGCGACCTGGGGGCCAATTTTGTATACGTTTTTCACACATTATTAACAAAAAAACAATCTTATTTCATATATGAAACATCTATTATTATAGATTCTTGATTGTATTCAACCAAGAAAACGAAATCATAATAAGGGGATAGCGTATAGAATTTTATAAGTACGAACCTTGCGACATTGAATCTGTGCTACACGTGTTCAAAATTGGTGAGATTATCTTTTAATACAAATTAGGAAGACAGGAATATTACAAAAATCATCTCATCATCACATCATTTTTCCAAAAAGTTACCACAAAAAGAATTAAAAATAAATATAGCATGTATTATTAAATAAAACATAGAATCAAGTAGCCCAGGGTACGAAAGAGGGGAAGGCCTGTGCCAAGCATTTGGACAATATAGGCTAATCAAAAAACAAACTAAAAGTACCTTGTAGAAAGTTACCGCTTAGAAATGTATATTATCATGAGTGCTATAAACTACCTTTTATTTTGGTGAATACATATTTCAAATGCACCCGTGCCAAGCCGGGGCAAGGTTATTATATGAGAGGTAGAATATAATGAGATTGCGAAACTCGACTGGGAAAGTACGTATGCAATATAGCTTATTGCAAGGAGAGACATGAGGGATCGCCGAGACGAGTAGAGAGATAGAGTCGCAGAGTCATCCGCGTGTTATATATAATATATGGAATATCAAAATTAACTTGTCTTATATGTAATGTATTAGTGATAACCACAAATCGACAATTCTTGAAAAGAAAGTCCGGTATTCATCAGGCAAAATTTGTTAATAAACAGTGTTTCACAATGTTCCATCATCTCTGGAATTAATTAATACACAAAGATGATAAAACATTTTTTATGAAACATGTTTCAGTGCTGCCTACTTCAACACACTCAAAAAATGCATTTGAGTATTTCGGGTATGAAAGCGTAAAAAATAAACAATTAATATTCCTATAAAGTTAAAATAGATGTAACATATAAACCGTACTCTCTATAGTATCTCTCTGAAACCAACTGCCACCTTCGGTGTTTCAAAACCAATTGGAGATTTGCTACTGGACCAAAGGACATTCACAATGATAAAGGTATAGATAGAGAGATAGAGATAGGAATAGGGATAGAGATAGAGATAGAGATAGAGATAGAGATAGAGATAGAGATAGAGATAGAGATAGAGATAGAGATAGAAAAAAAAGAATTAGCGAAATTGGTCCAGCCGTAGATGCGCGTTGTCGTGACTAAGGAAAATTGGGATTTAGACCACTTTATTTTAGACCAGAAATCAATTAAAAGCTCTTATTACTTCAGCGACATAGATGTTGGTCATAGATTACTAATTAAATGGCCGTTTGTCTAACCGAATATATAATTGCGTTCACAAAAGCAGGAATACTTTGATGACCGTTTAAATTGCCTCTTTTTTCCAGTGAAACCTATAAAAGAATTACTAGATAATGCCGTGCGACACGCGAGAGACGCGTGGATTCATTCTCGTGACGCCGAATTGATGTAGCGGCTGAGTACAGCAGGAGCCGACGTTCGAAGTAAACGAATAAACGTTATAAAAAAAATTTAAGCCTTAAACTTTAAACTTCATAATAACGTTTACCTTTCTCGATTATTCTTTTTTATCCTCATCGCTTAAAGCATAATATTATAATAAAATATTTTTGCTGTCATCTATACTAACGAGGAGATGGAAGTATGCGATACAGGCCACTATAGTAACAAAATATTATATTAAAATAATAGTAGTTAATGGGATTGATGATATTAAAAATTAAATTTAATTAACACAGGCATTAAGTTGTCTACCTTAGGAACAGACGTCCGTGTGTCATATAGTCCTATATATTTATTTATATTTATTACATTTATTTAATAAACAAAAAACAAATAAAAAAAAACAAATAATGTCATTGGAAAAATTAAAGTGTCTATAATTACGAACCATGTGTTCACATCCTAAAATAGGCTACGGTTATGGGTAATCCATACCAATAGACTAATATATAAAGCAGAAGAGTTTGTTTGCTTGAACGCGCTAATCTCAGGAACTACTGGTCCGATTTGAAAAATTCTTTCAATGTTAGATAGACGTCTGTTACCTATAACACAGGCATTAAGTTGTCTACCTTAGGAACAGAGGTCTGTGTGTCATATGGTCCTGTATAAATATTTATATTTAAACTTACTGCTTGCTTGACGATAGACAGCCATATGAGGTACCTAGTCATAAAACTTTGTATATTATTTTATACTACGCATATACTAGACTATCTAATCAAAAGATTTGAATGCATGAGAAACTAAACTGCTTTGTTTTAATCCGCGAATGAATACGAGGGAAAATTGGTGTAATGCTGCAACCCGAAAGCTACACCACCGAATCCGCCACCAGGTCTTGACGGATAAACTAACAGATAGAAAAAAACACACTGATGCAACAACGGATTTTCAGTTTTTAGACTTTTTTTATATTTATGCTACAATTTTTAATATCTTATTGCTAAATTTCATGATTTTATGCCAACCAGAAGGACAGTTATCGAAGGAAACAAGATTGCATTCGTTAGTCTATATATACAATTTATAAAACACAACGATAGCTCGTACATTCATCGCCATCTATGATGAATAACGGAAAACTTGACATTTTTAATTACATATCGCTTTGGTAAGCGACCCATAGATGACGGTATATCGATGGCTCCCACGTATATTGTCGTAACCCCAAATTCACAGCTTTGCAGTAGAGCGTTACAAACAACGAAATTGTAGTAATATAATCGTTACTAATTTATATATTTTTGTATATAACAATGTTATCGTTATTATTGAATATATATTTGTATACAGAAATGTATTAAATAATGCCGATTTTATTTCAATTTAAATGTTTGTAACGCTCTTCTGTGTTATATATGACAATTTTTATCGAATTTGGAGTTACGACAATTTACGTGGGAGCCATCGATGTATTTACTGTAGATAAACAATTATATAGTCTGAAGACTCAATGCGTCTCGCCCGTAACGTAAGCTGCCGAAACATGGACCAATGAGGCTGTGCACAAAATAAGAGTTGTACAAAGAGACATGGAGAGGTCCATTCTCGATATTTAACTCCAAGACCGAGTACGCATAACTGAAATTCGACGAGGAACTTAAGTTCGCGATAACGGAGAAGCATTGTTGCATCTCAGATGGAGCTGGGCAGGACACTTGGCTCAGGGTAGAGGCAACAGTTGGAGTAAGACAGTGACTGAGTGGTGGCCGAGGCTACAAAAACGTAGCATGAGTCGTCCAGCAAGATCTAGATTATTATTTTTTAAACATGAGTTCAAACGCTAGAGAGGTATAGCTGTTGTGTAAAACTATGTACAAGCTTTTAATTTAAGCTTAGTAGGAGGGGAAAAAGGGAATATTAGACATATCACATACCTAAAAAGTATTTCTAATATTCTTTTATAAAAAAAAATATCAAATTTTAGACCTAAACATCACATTTTTAATTTTCGTATTCTAATTCATATATGCAAACAGGAATCAGTTGCCAGCTTCAGTATTTCCGAACGGATACGACTTAGGGACCTTCAAGAAAACAACACACCAAATTGGACTATTTCGTTCGCGCCTCACCAGCGACTTTTCACCACTTATACAGTCCACTAAAACAACTAAATTTCCCCTACACTAGCGTTATCCCGATTTAATACCAGGGTCCGCTTAGATTGTAGATGATGTGGCTGTATATGCTAATAATGCCACATAATATTCAGCTTAGTGAAGTAACAATAAAATGTGATGATTTCATAAGTTACGTTAAAAAACTTATGACTATTTTGCTTTATTCTTCTTCCGGAATCCATGAGTAATAACATAAAATAAATTAGCGTAAACCCAAGTTTTTATAAAAAGCATGATAATTCAATTTTATACCAAAAATGCCTTACATATTAGAAATGAACTGATAGTATTCAAACTGCTGGACCAATTTTCACCAAACATAGCTAGGAACCACCAAAATGCTACTGGCTTTCAAATGAGAAAAACCCCATCGAAATCGGTCCATCTGTTTGAGAGCTATGATACCACAGACAGACACGTCGACAGCAAATTTATAACACCTGTCTTTTTATCATTTTCGTAAATTGCGAGAAGCTCTCTATCATAGGGAGAGTATTTCTTCTGTGCGGGGCTCAATTTACGGGAAAAGGTACGCCGTTCATGTTTATTCTAAACATATCGCACGTTTCATCGTAATCTGACCCAACTCAAAAAGGCTGATTTTGCGAAATCACAAAAACCTCTTGGTCACTTACGACTTAATCCATTTTTATCGAATTATAATACGATAAAAGCACCATTCAGAAAAGATATCGCAGGCTTGAATCATAAACTGACCTTCTTTTTCCTAGCATTATACCGGTTAAGTACCAGAGTCCTCTTAGATTGTAGAGAATGGGGCTATGGGGCGATTTAAAATAACCGATTGCCATCGGACGTCATCCTCGGAACCTTTATACACTTAGTTGTTTTTAGCACCACCCTTTCCGATTCTTAAATCCTCTCTTGCCTAGGTTGTCTGTCAGAGATAGCTTTAAGCGATAAGACCGCCTTTGCGCACTTTGTACTAAAATTGCAATTTTTTTTTTACCATTGTATTTTTTCCTATGTGTGCAATTAAGTTTAAATAAAATAAAATAAATAAATATTCTTCATAAATATTTCTTCCTCGAGTCGAATCCATTGAAATTTCCGACCTTACTCGAAAGTACCAGCTAAAAGGCAACACGTTGTAGAAATGTCGACCATAAAATACTTTTTTTTAGAAATATATAAATACATACATATGGATAATACACCCAGACTCGAGGTGGGAATCGAACCCACTACCCCAGAGCAGAAGGCAGGGTCACTGCGCCAACGGGCCAGCCGTACAACGCGCCACGCGCCAACATAGAATATGGTTCTTTTAAAATTTGGCGACATATTGACGGCATATTGTTTGTTTACCTTTTGTCTCAAGACGAATTGAACAGAGTATACATACGATATGTAACAGGTATAACCATTTTATTTACAAAATTTATATATAACTGGAACTAAATCGCAATTTATTATTTATTAACGGAATTGTTAATGAGAATCTAAGACGATTATAAGAAATGTACCGAGGCCTTTGTACGGTTTACTTATAATTATTTAAAATGACACTAACTCTACAATTTTTGAATTTATTATTTTGTATACGAACAATTATTTCATTATTTATGCGGTAAGCGACTAATATTATTAAATTGCTTAATTTCTTTAATTGATCAATTTTTTGTATCATTATTGTGACCTGTTTTACTTCCAGAGAGAATATCTTTGTTTTAAAAAAAGATACGTGAAGAATATAAGGCCTGTAACGACGATCTTCCTCTCCTATTCCTTACTTGAATCTTTTTGAATATTTTTATTAATAAAGCAGAACAAGCGTGTTACATATATGATTACTGACAGTTTATATTTATAGAACCTTTCATAACTAGTAGACCTGGCAGTCGTTGTCCTGCTCGAACTTTGGGTTACTTACTATTTACTACATTCTATTATCTCATAATATTGTCCCCGTTCCCGTTTCATTTTCCTTTCTCGTTCCCTTTCCTAACGATTTAATATGTAAAGTATTCTTAAATTTTTGTAATTTTCGCCTAATTTCCTTAATTTTTCTCTTTTATAGTACACAAACATGGTGAATACCGTTTTTGACATTTGAAGAATAGATTAAAAAAGACGATTTTTAAAATACAATTACAAAATCCAAATTGCATTTTTATGAATAAAATGAAACCAATAAATTGTGACTACAATACTTATGAAGTTCCAAAATATGTTATATAATTAATTTTTCTATGAATCGTATTAAGTTTCAATACAAAACAAATATTCAATACGATTCTGAGTAATTTAAATAAAAGCTGGTGTTATATTTGTAAATTTAACCCCATTTAACCCGCCTTTTTCTCCAAATACTTCTTGACTTTTATAATTGGGTATTTTACACCATACAAGAAAAAATATACCAATGAACGCTTATGATAGACTTAAAAATGAAATATATAAACGTAGATATTTATTCATAAAAATGGATTTTATAATTGTATTTTAAAAATCGTCTTTTTAAATCTATTCTTCAAATGTCAAAAACGATATTCGTCATGTTAGATTCTCGTCTAACGTCATCTTGTTACTAACCCTGCAGTATTGTCCTATTTATCCTTTTACAGTCCATAAACGTAATTAAAACACTAATAATACAACAAAAGACCGTAAATACTCATTACAGGCAATCATAGTTTCACTATGGAAGGCGGTTTTGTCACATTTAGGCACCAGTCACAAATAGTAAACACTGTAACTCATTATTAAACAACATTCTTAAAATCCGAATATCGTAGATGTGTCATAAGCTAACTCAGTGACGCCACGAGCAGAAATAAAATGACAGCTAGCGTTTTCGCGCCAAACTTGAAAATGATAATTAAATATTAGATTTTACGCATTTATTGATCTTTGTATAATTGAAATAAAAATTCTACTGGTCTATTACGATCTCTGGATTGATTTAAAAAAGTTTTCAAAGAATGCTGTTATAGCCAATTCGCACTTTGTGAGCACTTTGTTTATTGTAAACATTTCCAATTAGCTACAATTGAGCTTCTATATTAGTTATATATGTATCTGTAAAATCTGGTATGTAAACTTAAGTAACTTAGAAGTGCTCTTTGTGTAAAATAAGTTAGGTATAGAAATATTTGAAACGGGGAAGCGTAATATAGTCTATCAATAAATATAGTCAGTAGCTTTGATATACATATAAACCCTTCATTAACGACCACAAACTTATTAAACTTTCGCAAACATTTGTCAATGGAAATTCCATTATATCCATCTGAATTTGAAATTTGGAGTACAAATCTTCATTACGCAAGGCCAACAGTGTATATAATTAATATAATAATTGATTAATGTGATGTTAATGTCGTCTTCTCAAGAGGGTACTATTGCTTTGCAGCTTTGAATTAGTAAAAAAATCGTACATACTTTTTATGGTCTCACGGAAATAAGAGTAGATATACAGTGTGACTGGTGGGACACTCAGAATACTTAAGGAGGGTACTCGGCTTTGCAACTTTGAATTAGTAAAAAAAATCATACATACTTTTACTGGTCTTACAGAGATAAAAATAGATATACATAATGACTGGTGAGACACTTAGAATACCTAAGAAGGTTACTCAGTACTCGATTCTCGTTATAATTATGTAATAAAAATAGGTACTTAATTTTTGACCAAATTTCCTTAAAAATCAACAGTAGCTTTTTAAAGTCAAACTTAAATAAAATATCATTTATATTTAAATTTTATCAATTCCTCGGAACACTGTATTGAGAAAGTGATTTTTTTTAATAAGTTAAATTGAAATAAATTAAGACCAGATTGTATGTTTGGATCCTCCTATATAAATAATTAAATGTGATTGAGCAAAATCAACAGATGCAAACAAACTTGCTTTTCATTTATCTAATTTCAAACTATTTATAATGTTTGCCAAACATTTGCTATATTATTTTAAATTTGATTCGCTAAACAATACGTTTACAAATTTCGATACGTTTTATATTGTGTTTACTTTGTTCTTGTGTAAATGGATTCAGTTTAATTTGAAATGTTTTGTCCAATATCAACATAGTTAAGATGTAAATTTATTAATTTGGTGTTATAGAGTTTAAATTTTTTTTTCTTATTTTCATTTTGAAAGGTTTGTTTCGCTTTTTTAATCCTACTAATATTACAAACGCGACAGTTTGTATACATGGATGTATGGATGCATGTTTGACGTCTTTCACGGAAAAACCACAGAGTAGATTTTACTAAAATATTTCCTAAAAAAATTCTCATGACATAATTTATAAACCAATAAAGTTTCCACATTTAAATATAACATATACTGTACAGAGTAGATTAAAGATAACAAAAAAAAAATCTATAATTAAATTAATGTTAATCATTTGATAATTTGGGTCTGATTTGCTTCCTAAATGACGAGAAATGAAACATACGCCTTAATAGTTCAACGGTAGAAGGGATGGGCTGAAATTAGAAAGGTACAGCTAGCACAAAGACCGACGCCGCTGTGGTATTGTCGCAACCACTCGTAACACAACCTTTTAATTTAGGCTAGATGTTTTGCTAAGAAAATTTTGAATGTATTGAGTGAATGCATGCGTCTTATATGTATAGGAAGTTTATTGTAAAACTGTGCTCCTTCAAAATTTACGTTTTTTTTTTGCCGAAATGAATTATTCTTGGTCTAGGAATAACCAATAAACTAACACATCTATTACTCCATTTGCGTTATACTCATGTTAATACATTTAAAATAATTTATATCTTGTTTCAGATAATAACCATTCTTTGTTTCGTTATTTCGTCTCTTCTCGTAAGGTATTGTGGTATACATATTAGTACAATATGATTGTTAGGTGCACACAGCTTGACGCATACATACCTGGCCTGCAATTATCTTAAATTTGTTTTAGCTTTATTTATGTGTCTAGGCTGTGTATATCATACGTGCATAAAGGATTTCTATTCTATTCTAAAAAACAAAAAAAAATAGATAACGCAGACAGCACAAAGGGTAAAAAATATATAGCAGATTCATCATCCACAGTCCTTTTTCTCTCACTGCTGGGCAAAGGCCTCTCCCCGCGTATATAGCAGATTGTAAGATACAAAATAAATTATTAACAAATAAAAACACTAAGGAACTAAATAACAAACCTGATCATCATTCGTGATAAATCGTCACTAGTCGTTGACGAGATAATTAGTTTGTGTTTGTGACATTTTTCTAACCGCCTACATGATCATTCAAATGAAGCTATGTCTGGCTCCGCTATATTACTAATAAGTGTTAATATGTACTCGAATGTTTTTCCTGTGACGCTCTATTGCTTAGTTATGGGCTTACTAATAATTGACCATGCTTTTTGCCATTTTTGAACATTGTCGTTTGAATCTGTAAATTTAAAATAAAATATAGTAACTACTATAACTGACCAAAATATGTACAAATTCCGAAATCCCTATTTCAATTAAAAAAAATAAATAACCGGCTACAAAATAACGTTAAATATAACGATCTCACAATAATTTAACCAATAAGAAATTAATTTAACAACGCGGTTAGGAAAATGTCACAAACACAAACGAATTATCTCGTCAACGACTAGTGACGATTTATCACAAAATGATCTCTAAGAATGATCTATCTATAATGCACTATGTAGAATGAACCCCTTAGATTGCGTTATTTAGAGTGATCGCGATTCTAAAGATGCACCGACTTTTATGCTATAACTTGCTCATGCGCAGTTGACATATCCGTTTAATCCAAAAATATATATGTAGAATTCAACACAGATATATATCACTTACACACATTTTAGGTCACTAATAGCCACTAAAGCGGTCTAAATACGACTATTTCACCAAAACTAATCTAAATAAATACAGGAACCAAACTAAAATAGAATAAAAAACAGTCCTGGGCACAATCACTAGCGAACTCGCACAATTCCTCTGAGGAATCAATTACCAGCGTCTGTATTTGCGAACGGATACGACTTAGGGACCTTCAAGAAGAGAGCATACTCATTTCTCAAAGGCCGGCAACGCATCTGCGATCCCCGTTCAAGTAAAAAAATAAACTCTTCTGCCATATATATAATTTTTTGTCTAATGTAAACTTGAAATTTAATTATTATTTTTGTTGATTATTGGTGAATTTATAAGTCGTTTGTTGATTATTGGGCCGTTTTAATGTAACAATAGATTGTTATAGATATGTAATTTTTTTCAATACAAACATTACAGTAGAAAGTACGTTTTCAGATTAATTCAATAAATAGATTGTCTCGACTACAGATGTAGCCAGTAATTTATAAATATGCGTGTCGTCTAATGTGAGGCTTGAAGTCTGTCACACCCATATAAAACCTTTAAATTGTTAAAGGCCTCAAGGTTACATTAGAATTAATTTAGTATGGTACTTCAGTATCTTTGAACATTCTAATTTACCGCGTAATTTTCTTAGTCTTTTTTTTAAGAATCTTCTCCTGACAATAACAATCATAACAAAAAAAGAATTAGCGAAATCGATCCAGCCGTATATGCGTGGTGCGGTGATGTCGTGAAGAGAAATAGTCATTAATTTTTAGGGTTTCGTAGTATTACAAGGATCCCTTATCGTTCCTCCGTTTGCTGCTCGCAAAATGCCCCCCACCCCCTAGGATTTATTTTCTTCATTCAGTATATAGGTGTAACTATTAACGGTTTTTGCTGCGCTCGCCAGAATAGCGTCCAGATGGCAAAATTTTCTCCAACTTATTTGACATTTATCATTATATTTTGTATAATTTACACAGTATCTTTATAATTTATAGCCTATCTATTATTCTGGCGTGTTAACTATATTATTGTACGGTTTTATTAAAATCCATTCAGTAGTTTTTCCGTGAAATAGCGTCAAACATATACTCCTGTGTACAAACTTTCGCGTTTATAGTATTAGTAGAATAGATAATACATCCACATTCGACACTAAATGCTTCAACATTACATAATAAAAGATTCTATGCGGTTATGAGATTATGAAATTATTTTGCTTTATTATGCATCTTCAACTGTCGTTGTAAGGAGTTTCATCGTTGTTTTGAATAAATCTGAATAGCGAGTAAAAGACCTTCACAAATAATGCATTATTTTAGAACAGATTTGATAAACATAAAATGTTTATACTGAGCAACCTTAAAAGATAGACAAACGCTGTCGCGGACTTTTATTTAGAACTTTTAAAGGGGAACAATTTTGTCATACATGACTTTTGCGAAACTTTAACCATTTATTTTAATAATTAATGTATTAATAAGGCATACTTTGTAAAAATATTTGCATTCGCACATCCTCTTTCTTCTATGTGAACTACTGTGCCAAATTTCATACTTCTCTGTAAGCGCAATTTTCTTAAGATGGTACCGAAAATTTTCGCTTCAAGTATTAATAAATAGATATAAATGATTTTTTTTGTCTAAAAAAATTACCGCTTCGAAAAAAGCGAAAGAAAAGTTCTGATACCGTTCGTTTCAAACTCAATATAGGAGACTGATGTTTTTTCCCGTACACAAGGATCCTTGTCATTTACCAGGACCACACGGAAAATAAAGGATGACGTTTGTCCATCGTTTGAATTGTCAGTTGTTCAATTTTCATTTTTATATTTAAAGAAAACTACTAGTATGCTTAGAATGGCAGAAGAACGGACTATTAGTACAATATAATTTAGTTTTAACTGTATTTATATAACTTAGTAAGGAATATGATGTTATTTAATCTTTGTCCTTAGATTTTAAGTCCACTGTGCACTTTGGTACAGATTAGACAGATGAATTGTTAACAAATAAATCCTAAAGTTAAAACTATCCTCGTGCTGTACCTTAAACTTTTTAGCGACAAGTTTTTTTTTTCAAAATTAAGCTTGACGACGAATACTGCGACGAGGATACTAGTTATACCAAAAAGTATACCTCTTATTAAATAAAAGAATAGTTCATGTGCCGTAAATACTCTCGTTACTTTGTTAACGATTTGTAATAATGTCATTGAAAAATCGTTTTATAAACCAAAATCTAACTTTTTAACTATAAACTAATATTTAATATTATAATAAATACTACTAGGATCTTATAAATACATATAAACATAATTTACATATGTCACCATTATATTTTTTATATTAATGACCGAGACAAGTTTAACGCTTGTATTTTGCTAAATATAGGATGTAATTATAAGCATTACACTGACTAATACTACATATAAGTATTTTGAAGATCTTATTCTTAAACTAATAATAATAAAATTTATAGCTAAGCTGAGTATTAAATCGCAGAGCCGATTTTTAAACAAAAAATAAACTTCATTTAAACGAAGCATTTGTATAATTGTTTCATTTCAGTATATTTATTTGGTTAAAAACAAACACTTAAATACGTAATATACACAATATGTACTTACACAAACAATAAAATACTTATTTAAAACTGTCGCCTCGCGTATTATATTAAAACATATTTCTTAAGTAACATATAAATAATTAGTAATTCATAAAATCTACTTACCATTTCATCATAAATAGGCATTAGGAAGTTTATTATCCGCTTGATGTAGTAATAACATAACGTCCAGTTCACGTTAGCACCATAGCAGGCGGTGTGGTTGGTGGTCCATACCCCATCATTGTCAAAATCTTCACTTAATCCACCTATTTTGACGGTACACTCTTGAAGTCATCGACAGAAAGTTCATAGAAAATTCCGCGAACGCGGACCAATTTAACTAAATAAATTGGAGATCGTAATTTTGAATTATAGTCGTTTAGTTATGAGTTGGAATTTCGTTCGAAGTTTCGTGAGTGCGCGGGTGCGAGAACGCGTCCTTACCCATCGCCGACTGAAACTCGACTGAACCAATTCCATTCCTTGTAATGCTGTGACTTCAGAATCGCTCCAATTCTGGCCTCACTCACCTATTTATCTTTGGGAATTGCGCGTTGCTTGGAATTTTATGCGCGACTGTTAAATGGTTTTAAGCTTTTGTAAAGCAATTATTATTCTTACTTTTTTATATTTTTCGCGTAGCAAGAACTTTTCTTTAAAGTAATTTTGGGGCTTTTTTCGATTTTTAGCAGTTTACTGATAAAATTCTTCCAAATAAGTAAGCTGGCTTATTTATTATACCTTTTATTTAATAAATGCAATATCATAAATTTATAAAAAAGACAAAATCGTATGTTTTTATACTTATAGGCTTTTCAAAACTTGTGTTTATTTTAAGCCTATCCTTACAAATTACCTTTTTAGAGTTACATTCCTGAAGATTTGAAAGGTGTTTTGAGGCACGAAATAACATTTTTACTCGCGAAATGCTAAGTAGTTTTTAATTCTTTCTTTATAAGATTAGATTTATAACTTATTAATTCCATGATTTAAAGAAATTATATATTTACAAAAATAAATTTATATATACAACCAGCTGTGTCCGCGGCTTCGTCTACATAAAATTAGTTAAAATATAAATTATATTTTTTATTATAGACTATAGCTTTGCTCGATAAATAGATTTTAAATTCGGACCTGTAGTTCCAGATATTAGCGCGTTCAAGAAAAGAAGCAAACTCTTCAGCTATATTTATTAGTATAGATGACAAACCGTAGTTTCGTGAAATGTTTTTTGTAACATATAAAATATAAGAGTTTATTGGCTACTCAACAGAGTGAGACACCTGTAAAATACTTTAATATCATCTGAATGGAAGCGGGGATAGAGGCCGTAAAAGATTATTCGGGATATTGTGGAAGTCGCCAGCTCAAGCATTTGACCACATAGTTTGTAATATATAATTAAATGATCGAAATAATAATAATAATGAGATGTATAATTATGAAATAATATTAGTTATTTATAAGTACATAAAGTTTTTTGAAATGGTACTATGTTGTATATTGAGGTCCGTTCAAAATTGAAAATAATGCTATTAGACTTTTAAAAGTTAGTTTGAAGGGTATTTTGAATTTAAGCTTTTCCTAAGCCCTTGCAACTTACAAATAACTACAAAATGTTTCGGCGCAAGTAGTTTAAGATACGAGCCAATAATACCAGCTTTGTTTGTACGCTACGCTACTTCGAACGACATTCTCATGAAGCCCAGACAAGCCATTGCAAATTAATATATTATTAGATTTCAATTTAAATGATAAGATGTCAATTCATTTAAAAATAGAAGAAATAATAATAATAGTCTAACAATGTAGATATTTCAATGAGATTAACTAACTTTAATTTATTTCAGAACGAATTATACAGGTAATAATTTTATGTGTAATACATTAATACTAAATTAAATTATAATGATGTCTAGAATATACTTTTTATATTAAAATTCACAAGATGATCGAGGGCTTCCCAAATATCAAACAATGATGTAAACTCTCTAGATACACCCTTATATATTTTTTTAAAATAATCTGATAAAATAGAAAAGAGAATAAAGACGACAATATAGCAATGAAATATTTAATGGTTATTATTAATTATTAGTTTATTATATTTCAATGTTTTAACAGAAATATTTTTCTAAATATCTGTTATAATCTTTTATAGATTGACATGATGATTGAGCACCAGATCAAACCCTGTCGCATGTTGTGAACGAGTGCCCACTCCGTCTTCTCCCTGGCGGCATATCTGAGTTGGATTAAAGCAAAGTAGTTTAGTTTCTCATGCATGTCATGGATTTCCGCAAAGTAACGCCTGATTCTATCAATTTCTTCCTTTTGTAGAAGTTTTTTCTTATGTCGTTTCTGTCGCATGCTTTTTCCTGTACTACTTTCACGAATAATTTCGTTTCAAAAATATCAGTGCCTTAAAAGCAATTCTTTATATTTCATACTTATTGTAGATGACAATAAGGAAAATTGACCAATCCAAGACGACTGTTGGGCTATTGGGAAAGAGAGAAGACGAACTTGTATCGGAAAGGTCAAAACACGTTGAAACATGAGTACGCTGTTCCACCCTAACATATGTTCAAGGCGGAGAGAGAAGACGCGCAAATTGTCGTCCTTTTCTGCCTCCAAATTTGCCCCGTCCAGTCCTCATTCGCACGAAAGCTTTTTTACCGCGCGTTAAAAAAGCTTTCAAATAGTACATATGAACTCCCAAGTCTGTGTTTAAAGTATCAAGCTGATCGGAAAGAGTCAGATCGCCGACATTATTATATAGTTTTTTTTTATTTAATTGCAAAAAATACAAAAAGTTTTTATATTTTATATATTAACAAGGAACCTCATTAGAGCATGTCACGCCCTCGCTATATTGAGATGATACTCTTTTGTTGCGTATTAACTTGAATATAAAGTAATCCATGTCTATCAAAAATAAAATAATTGAGAATATAGTTTATTTTTAACGTATTTAACTCTACGCAATAAAAGTGTATTCATTTAAAATGCACTGGCGAATTTTAATTTCCATTTTAATTGTCTAAAAATATATGTAATTACGTATAATCTCACTTATGTATTGTAATTGTCATATTATGCTTTTAATAGAAGAATTTCTTCGACGCCACAACGCAAAAACGCCAATTATATTCTCAATTTTTTGTTTATTTTATTATATAGCAACGGACTTAGATAGAATGAGTGACGACCAGCTAAATCACTTCTGCGTGGTTCGAATATATATAATAATGCATACGACTAGGCCTCGTAAAATCAACTCCGCTTTTATAATAAACTTCCATGTGATATTTGAGAGATGTCCTTTAATAAATTTAAATCCTTTATTAAAGGTAAGCTTATTCAAAAATCCTATTTAATGTAAAGAATTATTTGAATGATGAAAAAGCTTGGGAATAAATTGCTCTAACCGTGTCTGAATTATTGTGAAATGGTGATAACAAACGGATATCAAATATAAACCAGTGCTAGAATGGGTCACCCATCTATCACCCGGTTGCAGCCAGAGCAACTTAAATTAGTGATCGACTCAAATGCCGACCACTGATTAGGCCACGACCTCCTCGGGTGAATTGTGAACGAACACGATGCAATAATTGTATATTAAGTATATTCTTAAGTAAGTGACTGTATAGTCTTATTAAGAATAAATATCATTAAACCTAAAACATATCTTTACTTTTAGAGAAGTGTTTAGAGTTTCCCACAAGAAAATAAAAGACGAAGAATTATTTTTTATCGACAGTTCTTTTATAGATAATTTTCCGTACTTAAGCAATAATTATTCACGTGAAGCTTAAAATTGAATGTAAAAACAAATAAAGGATATAGCTTAAGTTCAGTTATTATAATGGGAAGGAGTTTTTAGAATGGTGATTCAGTTATTAGAATGGAGTTAATTTTATGTGGAGTGAGAAAGTTTTTGAGGCATTGCTTGTTTTTTTATCGGGCTGAAGGCAGAGCGTGTCACACGACATGAGTGGATTTAGAAGAGCTGGATTACGTCTGTTTGTTTATCATTTAGGAGGTATTATGCTATAGAGTGACAATTTTTAATCACCAAACGAAATTTTACATAAAGCGAAGCCATCTGGTGGCGAAACGGAGTTCGCCGGGTTTGCTAGTTTGCTAATAAATACTGTCACCGTCTTTGGTCTAAAATCGATTCCTTTGAGCTATTGATGTGTCTTCTTTTAGCAGATTTTTTAAGATCTTAGTAGAAACAATAATATGAATCCTACTAACACTATAAAAGCGAAAGTTTGCACACTTATACAGAAAAGCCCGCGACAGCGTATCTATCTATCTTTCACGTTTACGGCATTAACGCCAAAATAGTAAACCATTATGTAATAAAATGATTTATAGAACCATTACTGTTCTCACATTTTATAAAAGTACAAGGATTACTACTCTGTAGAAGATAATATAGATTAATGTTCATAAAATATAATAAACATGCTATTTTTGCCTTAACAATACCAGTAACTTCAAAGATTATCACTTTGAGCCCCGCGAAAAAAGGTTACTGGAAAAATGCGCTCACACCAAAAAATATGATTAAGCTAATTGAAGAAGTGAGAAACAATAAAAATACCTTAATGCCTCAATCCTTTTAATTTATTCTTAACTCATTCAATCGTTATTCCTAGCCCAAAAAAATGGGGGCGCTAAAAAAATATTTATTCTTAAAGTGGGCAGTAGACAAAATAAGTTTGGGAACCACTGGTCTAGAATCATGTACTGAGCCCATGGGATGCGTATCCGGCACGATATCTTTTAGACGCTGTATAGTCATTCACAAAAAAAATTTCCAAACACACGCTTTGATTTTAATTATCTGTATGTACAATTTATAATTAAGTTAGTTAAACCGAGGTCGTTCTAGTGGGAACTTTAGATTAAATGTGTGTTTGCACGTCATAATAATTAAGTTATCGATTTCTCGTTAACCTCCCAACGTCACCAGCTACGTAGCCATGGATATCTTCGGTTGCCAAATGAGTAGCCAGTAGTAATCGTGGCTACGCTTCTAAATTGGCGACGTCGTCATGGTTTCTCAGCGACGTTGAAGTCGCCATGGCGTCTCGCTGAGGCTAGAGCCTTAGTCTTGATACAATAATAAAAGCTCAGACACTTTGCTGAGCAAACGCCACACTAAATTTCTTCTGATCAGTTTGTCAGAATTAGTAAAAATATATCTATATCGGCAATGCATGTCCCGCAGTCCATATGCGGCCCGCGACCCTTCTCTTTGTGGCCCGCGTCTATTATGTATATATGAATAATAGTGAGTTACACACAAGTTAGTCAATTATACAGTACACGAATGCGAAATTATACTAAAATTTAAGGTTTTTAAATATCACTTACTATGTCTACGTACATATATAGATAAGTAGACACCTATTTCCAAATAATTATTTTATAAGGGTGGCCCGCCTGCATCTAATTTTCTTAGGGTATGACCCCTGCGCTTCAACAATCAGTTCGTGAACACATATGCGCCCAACGAACGACCAAACCTAACTGAACTATTTCTCGATTGCGAGGAGACTTTATACAACTGTCACATTGATTCACTTTAATAATGAGGGTACTTATCAAATGAAAGTATCGTCATTTCGTAAAAATTTCAGAGTCAGACGACACTATTAATATAATTTCCAAAAGTACTTATGTATGCAGAGGAGATCAGAGGTCGACATTTGAATTGATCGCTAGGTTAAGTAGATATTGCTGCGACCGAGTGATAGTTCGGTGACCCAATCTAAAACTTGTTTATATTTGATATCCGATCTCTTCTGTGTTTCAGAAAGCACGTAAAACAGTGGGTCACGATTAATGTCACTTTGTGAAATTAGTCGTAAGGTGGTAGAGATCGTGGGGGTTCCGAGGATGACTTCAGATGGCAATCGCTCATCTTAACTCGCACCACAGCCACATTCTCTGTAATCTAAGCGGACCCTGGTTCTAGGCCGGGATAACCTTAGGAAGAAGAAGATTTCATTATGTATACAACTATTGGCAGTCATGAATCATATTAATTCTGAAGGTCTGATATATGTTGATAATAACAGACTATTATTATGGTACTTCGAAGGGATTTTCCGACGCCATAATCTGCAACGATCTTGTTATATATACATGCGATCGTTAGGAGCGAAATCTCAATTCAGCGAATGCACGCTGCAACAGCAATCCGCATAAATTGGTATGCCATTCAGAAAGATTTAGTGGGGATCTAGAGTTTGTAAACGATTCAAAAGATTCTATAGAATGGCAGCTGACAGATATATATATATATATCTCTCTTTCTATGTTTAAGAAGAAAACCGACTTCAAATTATCTGAACTAGACCAAATAGGAATGGGAGCACACGAGAAGCACCACCTTTGAAATAAAAGAGGATCACCAAAATCGATTCACCTGAGGAGATCGTGGCCTAATCAGTGTTCGGCATTTAAGTCGATTGCTAGGTTAAATAGCTCTTGCTGCGACCGGATGATTGATCGGTGACCCATTCTAGCACTGGTTTATATTTGATATCCAATCTCCTCCGTGTTTCAGAAGGCAAGTAAAACAGTGGGGCCCGATTAATGTTACTAAATGATATTAATCGTAAGGATGTTGAGATCGTAGGGGTTCGGAGGATGACGTCAGCTCACAATCGGTCATCTTAACTCGCCCCACAGCCAAAAACACAAAATTTTGTGCTAAGTGTTATAGATTTCAAAACCCAGGATATTGACCAAAATGCGTAGTTTTGATATTACGATAAAAGATGGTCTGGTGCGAGAATGCGACGGAAAATCGTGTCTGTGAGTAAGAAAGAAGGAGAAGGACTTATACCAGGCCTTGGATAGATAGAACGGTATGCTTTTGTCTGTATCATTTGTAATGCCGGAGCCAGACATAGCTTCATTTGATTGATCATTTAAATGATCATGTAGTGTGGCCGGGGACTTTGTGTAACTTGACAAAGTTTCGTAGAACTCTGTACACTTCAAGGACAAAAATGTACAAACACTTTGAGCTATGTCTGGCTCCGGTATAAGTCATATCGATTCGAAACCACCGGTAGCAACCTGGTCTTACAGAAGATTTTGTGGGAGACAGAAAAAAAATTAAGTACATTGGGGGCAAAGCGTGAAAAATTAAAAACAAATCAAAAAGCTTCACCGTAAATATCCGCAACGGACACGGGTTCTAGAGTTTAATTACGAAGTTTTTTATTGGAGCCGAAAAGGTCCTCCGACGGCGTTCGTTGGTGTAAAAGTTGCGGAATTAGGTTTGCAAGCCTGCGTCAATTAGTGGTGTGTTACCATGTTTAATTCACTTTCGCGTGGAATTATTTTCTATCATTCACGAATCACACTTTTCTGACTTGGTCCGCGTAAAATTAAATTTGCAAAATAGTTTAGATTTCTCTGTGGTTCTATCAAGAAATCCGTTCTTAGCGGATGTCTGCTAACTAGAAACTACCTTCCTGCCAAACTTCATCGTTGTACGGTCCGCGGTTTTCAAAATTTCGTAATAGGTGACCTATCACTTTTATATATACAGATGTAGTGCCAAAAAGCTTCATTTTATATAAAGTAACTAGTTGGTACCCGCGACTTCATCCGCGTAAAATTAGGTAAAAAAATTAGATTCAATTTTAGCGTGATGATATATAGCCTTCCTCGATAAATGGGCTATCTAACAAAGAAAGAATTTTTCAAATTGGACCAGTAGTTCCTGAGATTAGCGCGTTCAAGTAAACAAACAGCTTTATCTCTTATTCAACTTTATATATTAGTACAGATATAAATTTATTTATCTATGTAACCAATATCACAATAAACTTTAATTAAAGACACGTCTTAATTTTGACTAAAAGAAAAATGATACTAGAAAAAATAAATAACTTCATAAATATTTTTCCAGAATCAATTAATATGGATATATTCACACTTAATCTTCACCACATATTCGAAGTTACAGCGGAAGGAAAGTTTTCAGCAAAGTTTTGGCGACAGTGAAACTTTGGCGTTCGCCTTGTTCCATCATTAAAAAAGTTTCGATATTGTCAGCAAAGGCGATCTTGAGTATATCTGACCATTTCGCAAATTTAGTCCTAAATTAACATACCTAAATGAAACTAACGCCATGGAAGCGTTCATGAAGAATTTTTAAATTTGACTACACTATATATTGTCATACTCTAAATCACTTCTCGTCAAGTTTTGTTAATTATATGTATTAACATATACAACTTATTATTAACAAAACAATTTAGGCAAATATTATATATAGGTGAGGCGTTTCAAATTGTGTTAATAAATAATAATGGGACCTTTCAAACTAATTTCAAGGAACTTCCAAGAAGGAAAACCCATCCAATTCAGTTGTCTTTAGACTCCATAGCGCAGAAGACACAGGGACGGACTCAAATCTGACTTGTTTTCAAGGTCAAAATTGTTTCTTTCATATAGACTTTACAGTACTTATGAACGTCATGTGTATAATAATTATTATTTTTTAATCATTATTATACATATAATCACGATATATATATATACATTTGGTGATAAATTTTACGAATTACAAGGTAAGTTTACAAGGGTTCCGACGCGCCCTGCACTGAGAAGAGGCCGCAACAAACTCAGTCGGGTAATTTCTTTGTTATTCATGTTGCAAATTATACCGTGCATTTTGCTAGAAATTTCCAGCCAGGCACAAGGTCTATAAATTAAAATGATTTTAATAAATACCTTCATAGCAACCTCCCCTCGACATTCTAACTGGAATGTGCCGAAAGTATCAAGCAACGACTTAGTGGTGGGAGAGACGTGAATCTTCAAAGCTTGACCGTTGGATTCCATCCTGGAGGCTGTGTTGACAGTATCGCCAAACAGACAGTACCTAGGCATCTTCAGACCAACGACTCCAGCCACACAAGGACCTGGTTATAAAAAAATGATCTTAAGAATTATTATATAAAAGTAAGTCTAGCTTTAAAATCGGACAATGAAAAGTTTTTTAGATCCGTGGTTTCTAAGTAGTCCTCGAAGAAATTCCTGACAAAAGAATCTCATTCTGTGCTTGTCTTAACAGACCATAAGCAAAAAAAATTAACCTTTTTTAAAAGGTTCATTAAACTGGTGATAACCACGAAAACTATATTTTACAACAAATAATGATTTTATATTGGACTGTCACTGAAAATGAATACAGCTTGCCTTATAACTTAAAAATAAATTTAAAACCTAATTCACTTTCTTTTATGACAATACGTCAGACGGCAGTCTGTTATCTTAACTCTCCTCACAGCTCATCTTCTGCAATCTAAGCGAATCCTGCTACTGGACCGAGATAACGCTAGGAAGAAAAAGAAAAATATTTTGAAGGAAAATTTCTTTACGCGCTATTCTTATTCTTCTTTCCGGGTCCGGTTAGATTGTAGAAGATGTGGCCATGGTGCGACCAACGTCACGACTTATATAACTCAATAACATTAAGCGGGTCCCACTGTTTTACGTGCCTTCCAAAACACGGAGGAGGTCGGATATAAAATATAACCAATAAGGCACCCATCGGCGCTAATCAATCTCCATACAAATTGAAGTAAACTTTACCAAGGCGTAAAAGTTAGAAAACTCGCACTAAGCTCTCTGTTAACGAATCAAGTTAATTTTCGAACAAGAACCCGTAGCAAAATTTTCTTTAACTAGGAGCTGTCATCCAAAACGGTAAAGCACTTTCTTGGTCGAAAATTCGTCTCCCCCAAAGATTTTATGACTGGTTTTAACAATACGACAGTAAAATTTAAGTTATTTCTTTCGTAAACTGTATTAAGTGTGTGCAATAAAAAAAATATCTATCTTCCAATGAAAAATTCAATGGAGACGGATTGTCCAACAAAGTGGATCTTGTGATCACGATCCTCAGTAATGAGGGAACGGATAAAGAAGAAAATTTAACTATAGAAGTATAAATAAATTCGAAAATGTCAATAAAACAAAAAAGAAGAAGAAGATAATAATGGCACGGGCCTTTAGTCTGTGGAGAATACAATGAAGATAAAAAAAGGATTGGCTGATAGAGGACACTGAAAGGATGCTGCGTGTATCATTAACTCACTTTAGACCTAAAACTTAATCGGTCAGTTTATGATTAAGCATGCGATATGAGAGTATACCTATTGCTATAATTGGGTGTTTGACTGCTGTGAAATTTGTTATTTTTCACATAAAATATAAAACATCGATATTTCCAAATCAAACAGTATGAGAAATCAAATTTGTAATTCTTTCAGATATGTCTATCTTATATCTGTATCTTATTACATTACATTGTAAGCTCTTTCTGCGATAATTTATGACGCACTGTTTTACGCCACAGCTTCGCAAACTATATTTGAATATATTACTTTTCCGCCTTGGTTGACTGTTTATATAACTTCGGATTTGTTCGATTTTGTATGATAAATAAGTTTTTATACACAACCCTGAGGCAATATATCCTTTTTCATAATCATAGATAACTAATGAATGATGTAAATCAGTCATTATAGGCGCTATAACCCAGGCCTTAATTTACCTATTATACAAACTCACGTGTATTTTAACACACGTGTAAAATAATTAACTAAAATGTCATCAAATCTATTAACCGACGATAACAATCGCATATTACAACAGACAATACATTTAAATTAAAATTTAAGACAAATATTATGGTTATGGTTAAAGAATTTATTTCTCAAAGAATTTGTTACAAAATTCACTTACAGAGAAAAACAAAATTATTATCCTCATGATTATGATATTTATTTAAATATTAGTGTTCCCTAGGATGTATTTGTTTGTGTGTCATATCCATGTATAATGGTAAGAGATATTTAATGCGAATCAGATTTGCTTAAAATATTAGCAACCAACTTTATTGTTTAGTAGTTGTTTACACAACTTTGTCTGCGTAAAATTAGGTGAAAACATGTAGCATCATGATATATAGCCTATAGCATTCCTTGATAAATGAGCAATATTACACTGAAAGAATTTTTCTATTTAGACCAGTAGTTCCTGAGATTAGCATGTTCAAGTAAACAGGTCCACTCATTCAAAAGTTCTTTTAAATAATTTTAATTAATAAAGTAGTAAACAAATATTGATTCGCGTCAAAAAAATTGTCAGTAGGCCAACAGGTGACACCCGTGGCGTGCAAAGTATGCCTTTCATATTTGTAATTAATCAAACTTTTTTAGATGCTCTTTTAAATGGAACCATTCATTCATCAAAATAATAATAAAGATGAAACCATTTTGTTATGTTTTCATATGTTGTTCAGGATATTTTTCTGGACACAACAATATTTTGTTAGAGTCAGAAATTATTTGGGAGTCCGACTATTTTTGTAAGTCTAAATTGATTAGTCTAGTATGAGAAATATTAGTTTGTAAATAAGCTTTTTAACATGTCATTCATATTTCTGATGTACATTCATGAAAACATGTGTTTTACTGAAAAGTTTTTATAATGAAGTCTGTTTATTACCTGTTGCTCGTAATCTGAATTAGCTTTACGTAATTGTCGTAGTTCAGACTCTCTAAGTTTATTGTGTTGAAGAAATTGGTCAGTAAATATTGGTATATCTGTGTCACCTGAAAACTCTTCGCCCTACAACAAACAAAATACTGTTACTTAAATTCAAATAAATTTAATATTGTCTTCTTAAAATTGGATGAATACCGGCTACACATGCAATAAGGTGTCACGTTCCGCCTGAGTCGAGGGCGCAAGCGAGAATGGACAAGCGAAAGAGAGACATGAACGACCTTAGCATTCTTATGTAAGGTTATCGTTCATAAACCTAGTTTACAGACACCCAATGCTTTTGAAGTAAAACAAACAAAAAAAAGCTATCTGTCTGGACACATAATATATATACACAGAGCTGGCAACAGGTAAGTTTTAGGATGGAGCGGGATCTAATTAAAGCGTCCCCCTTACTTGCCCTGTTTTAAATTTTTTAATATAAAATATATTTAAAGTTATCGCATATTAAGAGTCGTCCCTAGCTGAGGCGCCACCTAAGACTCGGCGCCTGGAGCGGCCACTCCGTTCGTCCTATGTTAGGGCCGGCTTGCATACATATAGTTGGAGGTAACAAAGTTTTATTTCAGTCGTGTGGTCCAAAGCACACTCGTTTTCAGATAAAATAGCTTGGGAAACTTACTGAGGCAGGTGTGATGCAGGGTCGAGGGCGAGGTGGAGTTTGTTGCCTCGACGCATTGTTCACGGCCGCTGAAGCAGCTGCATTGGCATTCATAACATTTTGCTCTGCTACCTGAGTAGCCGCTAAATAATATATATTTTTAATTAACTTCCAACTTATTGTCACGACATTATGGACCTCCACTAGTGGTCATTGACGACCGGGTAGGCCAAGTGGCGAGATGTCTTAGACGCACTTGCTGGCTAGGAATGAATGATTCAAGAGGGAGGCCTTTTCCCAACAGTCGGACACTAAAGGGTGAAAAATAAAAGATTAGAAAAAGACAATTAAGATTCAAATGAATTTTGTTGATTATGTTATTTAAACAAAAGTAGTAATTCATTGATTATATTGCGTCATAAAATAATTTAACTTGGGTCGCAAGTTCCAGGCACTGCTAGGGTTCTTTCCTCTACAATGCGATGGATTCGGAACCCGCACGGTGAATTCCTGAATTGCTAAAAAAATTATCTTTCTCTCTCTTTTAAACTGGCTCTACAAAAATTATCTATATGTATTTAAATACAATATAATAAAATAGTAGATAGTAGTATGATGAGGAGGTTTTTGCTTCATCAGTGGCCATCAATTGAGTCGACCGCTTAGTTAAGAAGCTCTTACTGCAGCCGGGTGATAGGTAGGTGATCAATTCTAACACTGGTTTTCAAATATCTAAACTCCTCCATGTTTTGGCAGGCACGTAAACTGTGTCCCAATTAACATCACTAAGTAATATTAGTCACAAGATTGTAAGGATACCAGGGATGACATCAGACAGCATATACAGGGATAATGCTAGGTAGTAAAGAAGATAGTAATATGTTTTAAATTAGATTTTGTTAATTGTTATTGTACCTGCAAGAATAAGTATAACATAAATACCTGCATCTATGTTAGTTTGGCTTGGATTTGCATTGAGTTTCATTTTTTTAGCTGAAGTACTTGAGTCTTTGTGCTGCATTTGCTGTTTCCTGAACTCTCTGTATGCATCAGTTTTTTTGTATTCAGCCCATTCTTTAATATACCTTTCAGATGGAAAAAAATACACAATTATCAGACCATTTTTTTGGTATTCCATGGGTGCTGGGTCCATTGCAATGCACAGGAAGGAACCATATTAGTGCCTGGGACTTATGACCCAGGTGTAGGTTAAAGACTGCTCTATCTAGTGGTGACTAACACTCACCTTAACTGCCAGTGTTCCCTCCCCTGCCTAGCTAAAAGTCCTATCTAATAAGAACTTATGATAATTCTTGACAATTCTAAAGGTCTTTACTAGCTTGTACAGGGATTTTGCTGGTATATCTCTCGCTCTTACCAGGTATAAGCTGGTCTTGTAACCATTTTTGGGAGCTCATATAAATATGTTTTACATTTGCATATTGATATAAACATTACTTACTCAAGTATTGATTTATCATAATTTAACTTCCATATAAACTTAGGGATTATTCAGATGCTGCATTATTTTAAACCAGGGCAAAACATATGAGGTCGAGATTATTTTTTAATATTACAAGGGGCAAATGGGCATGCGGTTCAGTTAAATGACTACAGATACTTTCGGGCAACTGCAACACCAAGGTGCTCATGGATGCGCTGCTCTCCTCAGAAGAATGAGTTTATATATCTTTACTTGATTTTTTTTAGCATTTTAACCTGCTGTTAGTCCCTTTTGGGAGTTTGGTAGAGCACTGCTCTATTTCCCCTTAATTCAAAAGTACATCAGCACTATCAGTCTTTCAACTGCGTTTGGTTGCAGGAGCATACTGGATTTGTGAAAAGCGACTTATATTTAGTAATTAATACCGTTCTTTATCCTGATCTGCTGCATCTAAATATTGCTGTTTCACTTCAGCTGGAAGTTTGCTCCATTCACTGGCCAGTTGTCGAGTCAATTCAGCAAAACCCAACTCTGGCTGTTCTGCTCTTAATTGGTCATCTTATACATCGATGAAAGCCGGTTGCACGCACGAAAAAGTATGACTCATCGTCACGTTCCGTTTGAGCCGAGCGTGCAAGCGAGGGTGCGCAACAAGCGATAGAGAGACACCATCGGCCTAAGTGTTCGGCGTTGTCACGTAAAATTATCGTCCGCAGACTTTAATGAAACAATTTTATTAATGAAATATTTTACTTACAAACACCAGCATTATGAAGAAGGCAGCGATGTAGGAGCTGCGCGCAGTCAGCATCGACACGAAACGGTAATGCTCGCCGGTAATCACGTTCCTGAAACAATATTCATCATCATCATCATCATCATCCATTTCATTGCTTTAAAGGTTCATCAATAAATTACGTCACACAAATTTTTAGCCCCCCCCCCCCCCACCCTTGTCCCAAGTTGTTACATTACTAGGCAGGCTATTGTTTCCTTCAGTGAAAGCATCATGTCACTGAAGGAGGCACACAAGAGACAGACAGAAAGAGAGAGAGAAAGAGAGAGAGAGAGGGAGAGAGAGAACTCGCTCGAGTGTTCTCCCCAAAGAAGAACGGGAGGAAGGAGACGCCAGTCCGCGCGTTAAGTGACGTCGCTATGGCGTGGCTTGATGAGGTGGGGCTCTTATAGCTTGAGAATGGCTGGACCGATTTTAATGATTTTTGATTTGTTGGATTCGTCTCCGACCACTAACATTATACCTATTTAAAAAATTGGAAACTTGACAGAAATAAAAAGAAAAAAAAATTCCATACATGTTTAGGAGTTTTCGTAACCATCAAACAGTTATTTTCATCTCGGGAACAGGAACAGAAGCAGGAAAAAGAAAGGGAACATGATCGGGGATAATATTAATATATAATAAACTAAAATATATAGTAAACCCAAAGTTCAGGCAGGACAACGTCTGTCGGGTCCGTTAGTTGACCATAAATATTATTAAAAAAAATTACGAAAATGTCTGCAAAAATCCCAACTATTCGGAATCAGCGGTAGCTTTTAAAATATTTGACGATTCGAAAGAGCTTGTAAAGGTGTACTTGAATAAAATATCATTTGACTTTGAATTATTTAAAGTGATACCAACTCACAACAAAATCCTCTACTTCAGTGATAACATTGTCTATTTAACCACATTTCGACAGCGCACTGATCCAGCAAATTTTGATATTACTTCTAACAATTGCATCGTAAGTTCAATGTTTTGGCAAATACCTGGCGCATGGCCAAAGCTATTTAAAAATCGCATTTTTCGTTTACCGGTTGAAATAAAATTATTGTTTTCTAATACTTTGATAGAGTTCTATAAACACTATAAGTTGTATAAATACGTTCATTAAATCTTATAAACTTCTTAAACTTGACCCCAATGTTTTCAATATTCCCTTTATTAACTCGCAACAAATATTATTTGCCCTAGGATTAGCGACTTCGTATAGTCGCCTCTAGGCTATAGTGACAGCCTGGCAATAGGGACCTTGTACTGATAATACACGAATAGGTTACTAATAACCATAATTATCATAATGGTTTATTGCCTCAAAATACAATCACAATTTTTAGCATGTTATTTATTTTATACATTTATTGTAATTTAAATATGTAACTTTTTTTAAATATAATTTTTAAGTGCATTCCAAATAGTGTTCAGATACTTACTGGTGAATGGCTAAGAAGAGTTTTGAATTAGATAATTCGTTTCCAAAGTTATAATAGATTTAATTGTTAAATTTGTTTTACGTAAGTTAACGTTATGCACAGCTCAATTGTTCATTAAGGTCTTGCATTGTTTCAAATATAGCAAAATGGCTTTAAGTATCTAGTCTTACATTGCATACACATAACATTGTTTATCAATGACATTTTCACAAATGAATAAAAAGACGTATCTAAATGAAACGAAATAACAGAACATGAGGACCAAAGATCTCTGAATAAAAGTAAGTACAAAAATGACAACACGCCACTATCACAGAATATAAATTTCCACGTTCAGTAATGGTATTATCTATGCCTCCACGTTCCGGCTACGAAACAATCCATCAAACCTCTGCATTGATTCAAACAATTGCATTGGAAACTGTCGTTATTTTAGGCACGTACTGGCGAATGGCCAAAGTTTTTCAGATATCTGATAGTCGTATACAGTAGCAGCAGTAGCAGTGTATCTCATATTGGTATATAGTATAATTTGATCTATTCTTATATTTATACTCTTTTCAAGTTAAGCCTTTACATCTTCCTTTAGCTGTATCAAATGATACATCTCTTTGTAGACTGTAGATTTCAAAACATTAAACCTTTTATGTTTTTACTAACTTTACATTCATATCCGTAAAACACATTTTTATAACATTCTTATCTCAATCCAATTTTGCATTTTACGGCCAAGTTTGTGTTATATCCACACGATTAACACTATGTTTGTATGGGCTGGCCCGTTGGCGCAGTGGGCAGTGATCCTGCCTTCTGCTACGGGGGTCGTGGGTTCGATTCCCACCAAGAGTCTACCTTAGGAACAGACGTCCGTGTGTCATATAGAGCTGTATATATTTATTTCTTTATTTATTTATGTGTTTTTATTTATGTTATCTACCATATTGTAATAATATTTAAATTGTATTCACTACTTCTTATAATTTTGCCTTCAAGGTTATTTTACTATCTTATTACCTTGTATTACATGTTGGCATTACTAATTGCAATGTTCTAGCAGTCAGAAATGAATTGATAATATAATGATAGCGATAGAAGCCGTGTCTTTTTGTTACTGATAATTTCTATTATCTTGCTCATTACGATCTAAGTAAAGCCTACATGCATTATTCGTCATATTTTACTTTACCTATTTGTTCATTTTGCTAAAGCTACTTTCCATCGGATACAAAAATAGGTCACTTCCGTTACCCAGACGGCTCACGGAAATTGTATATGCGCCATACATTTGCGTTGCTTATACAAAAACAATATTATATTTTGATGTTATTCATGGAATAACCTCTTTTTGAAATGGAAGGCTTTTTTCTTTCAAAGGCATATTATTGTTTAATGGGAATTCTAGCTCCACTTAAAATATGCCTTTTTAAATTCGTAATCTTAAAAATCTTTTGTATTTTCACAATTAGCTACTGTTTGAAAATAATTTTAAAAATTACGGACTTTTTAAAAATAAACAGAATGATATAATAAAACCCATAACACCAATTAAAACGTAAATTTATTTATGAATTACGATTGCTAAAATTGCTTCTCGTTAGTACGAGAAGCAATTTTAGCAGAACTTAGTGAAATTAATAATAAGTGGTCAAGAGCGTGTCAAGACTCGCATATACAGATGTGTTCCGTATCTCCGTATAAAAGTATTTGTTAAATAACTTCAAAAATTATGTCCGATTTCGCTCAAAATAATTTTTGTATTGAGTTTTTAGCATGTCCTTTCAACGTGAAATTTCGAGTCTCTCCATCTAATACTTTGGAAATATTAGGGGGGGGGGGGGAGCACCTTGTAGGTGTGTATTACAGATGGACAGACGAATAGACAGTGCGAAATTATAAGGTTTCCCAGCAGAACCACGGAACTCTTAAAAATGAAAGCGTACGTCATTAATGACGAAAAATTGGAATCTAACTTTTTCCAACTCAATAAGTCGTTTTGATTTCTTGAAAAATTGTTAATTGGCTAGTCTCTGCTCCTTGTCTTTTGTTATTCAAGTTATTAATTTTATCTTCTTACTTATGGGTATTTGTATCGTTGGCGGTTCATATAAGTGACTATAGACACTTATTTCTGCAATACCAGAAAGCTAGCAGGTGAGTTGCCGACTGTTAATGAATAAATAAAGTCACCGGGAACTCTCATGAATCGTATGAAATGCGATAACAATACCATCCCTTGACGTGACAGCATTGCTACTACTTCGCGCCAATCTTATATGAGAAAGAGGTACTGGTACCCGGACGCGCCAGCCCAATTTGGCTACTAGCTTGGCGCTACCTCTAATTAGAAAGACAGGAATAGGGGAAAGGGATGGAGAAAAAGGATATAAAAGTAGATGGGGAGGAGAGAAAGGATGCGGATACTACTATCACGGACGGTATAGGGGTGTGACAATAGCAGATAAGACACTCCGGGGTCGCGTATCCGTAGTGGATCGGACCAGTTATCGGATAGATAAAGAAAGATCCACCCCTTGAGAGTGAAGGTACTGTTGATTGACTCTATATCTATGTCTATTGTAGGTGTATATACAAAAGCGAAAGGTCATCTATCAAAAATCGAAAACCGCCCAATTTGCATTGATGAAATTACCCATGAAGGAAGTTTATAATTACTAGATATCCAATAAGAATTATTTTTCGTTAGGACCAGATTAAGGAGGCCTAGGGGCCCTCGCAATTTTGAGCGGAGTCGCGGGAAATAGCTAGTTAAAGTATAATGTTAAGACAGTTAAATAAAAACACTAAGACTAATAAGAATCCTGGAATTGTCCCAGTGATCTAATTAATTAGAGTAAGTTTGGATTCATGCCAAAAATTTCATCCCGTAATGTTTTTCTAGAGATGGTTTTAAATGTATTTACTTCGGATGTAGTTGTGATTTTTGGAAATTATTTCGTGGAATAAAAAATAGAAGACGCTAAAAGTATTCTTCTATTTTAAGTCATCAGCCGTTTAGCAAATGAGTTTTTAATGCAATTTCATATTTCGTCACCGTTAATTCTACTTTTGATAGTTTAATGTAAGACCATTCGGTCTTCCATTAAACTATTATTTATTTTGTGTTCAAGGCTTTGTCAAATCAGCTGAAGCTACAAACATCTAGGTGAGTAAATTCATTTAGCATTTAGCTAAGTTAGCAATAAAGAAAATCTTTATAATGTGGTACTGAGTCTCTTTCTGCCTAGCTTTATCCCGGTCTATTACCAGGACTCGCTTAATTGCAGAGAATGTAGCTGTGGGGCAAGTTAAGATGACCGAGCTCTGACGTTATCCTAGGAATTCCCACAATCTCTACAATCTCACGACTAATACCACCCAATAACATCAATCGGGACCCACTGTATTACGTGCCTTCTGAAACACGGTTGAGGTCGGATATTTGAGAAACCAGTGCTAGAATAGGTCATCCATTTATCATCCAGCCATGTTAAGAATTGCTTAATGCAGCGATCGACGCAAATACCAGCCACTGATAAAGCTACGACCTCCTCAGCAGCGACACGTCAAAGTACTTGATGACCATATAACCTTATAGGACCTGAGCATATCATAGGTCCAACGTAAATTTTGATCTTATCGTATTCGAATAAATTTTCAAATTATAGTCTACAGTCTATACTAATAGATGAAAAAAAAAAAAACATCGGCATAAGCATAATATAAAACAAAAAGACAACACACTTCAACCCAACAATATTTTAAAATAAACAAACAAAGAACGTCTCGTTTAAGTCTAAAAATCTCTTAATGGTGCTTGAGATTGTAAAATCCAAGATACAGCGGAATTCTTGCCAACACCCGAGTGACCCTTCTGTCCCACTAGACTAGTCTTTGTCCTCACTTGAATCGTAGACAATGGTGTTTAATTTATCGCTTAACCCAATTTCTAGGTTAAATTTCAGTTACGTCGACGAATTTAATACAAATAGAATGACAAGTAAAGTTTTATTTCCACGCTAATATCTACATCCAATTTCGGAATAGCAAGATTCTTATCTAAATAAAATAACATGAGTATACGGAATGGCGCCAGTATATGATAATATGAAGGAAGAATTACTAGGACTATAATATAAAAGTTAAAGTAGGTATTCAAAATAAATCCAACATTTTGAAATATTCTTGGAGAATAGATGAGATAACTTAGGTAGCTGTTCTCGAGCGAGACTAAGACAAGCGACCGAGACAGGAGACCGCGCGCTCACTGGTCGTGCAGCAATGTATGAACGACAGTTCGCGAGCGAGACCGAGACAGGAGACAGCGATCATACGTAATGAGTTCCGCGGTCTCCTGTCTCGGTCGCTTGCTTTGGTCTCGCTCGCGGAACTGCTACATTTAAAGAATATTAGATATATATATCCTTGCATTGTAAAAAAATTGTTCTCTTTTGATAATAATATTATTAAAAGCTAACTCGTATCGCTAGAAAACTGACACTTCGGCCGCGTTCAGTTTCATTTCCGCTACTTTTTATACTACTTTTTGTAGTCTATGTTTTTTTCCAAGGTCCACTCTAGTTCTATATTATAATTGATCAAAATTTGTTCAGCGGTTTAGGTGTGAAACGTAACAAATATTATGTTTTAACGAATAGTGATAACTTTATATATGTCATTTATAATTTCTTTTAAAATTACAATATTTACAAAATTATTGTCTCCACCTTCAATGAAGGGGTTTTTTTCTTTAAACTGTAGTGTTAAAAACTGTAGTAACAAAACGGTTTCGTCAACTCTATGTAATATCATGCTTTTGTTTCACGTTGTCCTTAATACGCAGAACAAAACCATTTAATCAAAAAATTCAAATGTATTTTGTAGGTCTGTACAAAATAAAGAGATTACCTACTAATGACAGGATAGAAAAAGTCAACACCCTAAACTGTCATCAAACAGAAACATAAAAGCGACTTTACCGCCTGAAAACAAGGGATAAAACTGCCCAGCCATTACTTAAATTAGACTCGTATTAAATAACTCGCCGATGTAAATTGATCTTTCAACTACCATACATTTGCAAGCTAATGGGCTAGTTTTGCTAGCGGGCGTAAAGGGATGGAGATCAAATTACAATGGTTGGTTGAAATGAAACAAATGGACGCGGGTCACGTGATCGGGTGATTTGTCGTAACGCCTAAACGATTATTGGAATCATTAGTCATATTAGCACCTTTGATAACGTCATTGCAGCATTCAGCGTGGAATTATGGCGGGCATTTGGAAATTTCATGGCATGTGATAAGTAATTTGGGTCGCTGCAGTTCGATAATGGTTTTCTAACATGCAATCATTGCATATTGTCATTTAAAATAATAAGATTAAAAGATAAGACACTATTCTAAGCCAAAAAGGTGAACCACTTTTTAGATCACGGCAAAGCGAAAAAAAAACAAAATTTTTTTTAATTTTAATAATTATGTAGTAATTTTTAACAGAGACTGCGAGATCGTCGAAATTCGGCCCCAAATACGGTCGTTATGAAGCTTTGACACAATCTTACTGTAAAATGTATACATGTGTGCATAAATCGATTGGCAATGGTGTGCGTGAGGTTTTATTTTAAAAATTAAATGTATGTATTATGCATATATTTTTTTAAATATTACCATTCGCAAACCACTATTTGAACAATGCTCTCTATGTAAACTATAATTGTGCTAAATTTTATACTCCCCCATCCGCGCAATTTTCGTAGAATGGTACCGAAAGATACCTACCAAATCTAATAGAGCACTGCAGGCCTAAAGAGCCTCTATCTAGGTTTCCGACTTTATATTAAACATTTCACTAGTGTCTTTAACTGGTCTCTTAATTTTTTCATCCAGTTTAAGACACTCCACCTCGAAGTGTCTAAAGTTCTTGATGAAAGAAAGAAAGAAAAATGTTTATTCATTTGAATTAATGCACTGCATGACATGTAAAATAAAGAAAACTAATATCTAAATTAATACTAGACTCTAAAAACTGAAACGAAATAATAAATAAATATATAGGACTATATGATACACGGACGTCTCTTCCTAAGGTAGACAACTTAATGCCTGTGTTATAGGTAACAGCCGCCTGTTATACACAAATATTAAAGTCTAGATGCTTTTGTGATATTTATTGTTAAATATTTACTTAATCTTTTTAATCATGTATAAATAAATATTAATAAAATTTCTTAATTGACCAAAGTTCTGTAACCTTTAAAAAGAAAGAACTATCAGAGACAGTGTAATAATATATATGTATTCCCTTTAAATAAGGAAAATTCCCTAATTCCAGGGCATGTGCAACACCAGAAGGCTAGCAGATGCGTTGCCGGCCTTTAAAAAAGGATTTAGATCATCGGGAACTCTCAAAAACCGAACGAAACGCGACAACAATACCATCACTTTATCAACATAACAAACCTCAGTTCAACGAATTACTTGATGTAACGAATATTTTCTTGTTCCCCTCCGATTTGTTAAATCTAGGTTGCCCTGTATTATTAATATCATGTGTTTTCCAAAGCTTGAATTCTTGTTTCTAAATATTGTTTCGAAATCCTCTCTTTAGGTGTCTTCTTATAATTTATTTTAAGCTTTTCAATTTGTGAACTTAGATCTTCCTGAATTTTTATAATTTCCATGTTTGTCCTTAACCTCACTCTCTCGATTGCTGATTAGTTCCTTATTAATCAGCAGCAATAGATAAGATGACATTAACATTTTGCGTTAAATGCTTTTTAACGCGAATTTAATTAGCAAATAGCCCTATTTGCGGTCACTTTAAAATAGGCAACCCTATATCATAGCGAAAACAGAAAAAGTAGCTTTAATTTGATGTCTAATTTAAGTTAACTTAAAAAACAGATGAACTAAGTCATATCACAATTGAATCTTAGGACTTATTGTCGTGTTCGATTAAAGTTTGGCTCAAGTTCATTTTTTTTTTTATGTTACAAGGGGGCAAACGAGCAGGCAGCAGGCACCGAAGTGCCTACCGGCGCCCATGGACATCTATTTTACTAACGCTACGTGAGTCAACGTTAAAAAGGGTGGAATGTAGTCTGTAAGGATTTGGTTCAGTTCACGATACTAAAACAAGTTTTTTTTTTAATACTGTGGAGCTTTTCTTATATCGGATCCAGACATAGCTCAAAGTGTTTGTACATTTTTATCCCTGAAGTCCACAAAGTACTACAAAACTTTATACAGTTACACAAATGAAGCTATATCTAACCCCAGCATTACGCCTACTGGCATTAGCACAAATTTTGAACTTACTTAGAGGTTTATATACAGAAAGCGGTACACGGTATAATAGTTACAATCCTCATATGTCATATCGGAGTCCTGGTGCCTATAATACAGGTTCAATCCTAGCTTAGGCACCAGTTTCTTGTTAATATTAGTAATTGTACTTATTTATATTTTTGTATACTAACATATCTCTAAGGCAAGTGTAACTAATACAAGGAACAAAGAAATAAATGAAATTATTATTATTACTGTCAAAAAATTATAAAGCTTCTCGTCGTACCTTCCCTGACTCGACACCTTAGTCAAATTATGTGTCTTGGCCAATTTTATATACTGTTCATTATTTTTCAGTTGTACAATAGTTCATCACGTTAAAAATTTTCTCCTTTATTACGCGGTTGAAGTCGCGGGTAACAAGTAATTAAATATATTCTTTAATGATAATTATAACTATGGAACATTCTTCGCAATTAAATTCAAAACCAGATTCAAAATATTTATATTTCTATAAAATTATTATATGAAGTAAATAATTACTTTATTAATTTCTGTACATAACAATCATTCGTGAAAAATAAAAATGGCGATGGACTTATACTTTATATAAACGAAGGTGTGCGCATGTTGATGTTAATATATATAAATGTGACATGTTGTTTGTCCGCGAGGTCTTATGCCGGAGCCAGACATAGCTTCATTTGAATGATCATTTCAATGATCATCTACTGTGGCTGGGGACTTTGTAATACACAAAACTTTGCGCAGCTTTGTAGTCTTCAAGGACAAAAATGTACAAACACTTTGAGCTGCCTGGCTCCAGCATTATGTTGGCGAATTTAACATTTCAAATTTATTCTTGCCTATGAACTTTTCTTAGTTTACTTTTTATTTCTTTATAACTTCTAGCAACTTATCAATATTATGAAGTGTCAAAATAAAATTTATTTCTATAATGCCGGAGCCAGACATTATAGAAGCTAATAATTTCATCACACTACTAGTAAATTTTCATATTATAATATTGCTATTTGGCAACTTATATTAACAGTGTCCACTTATTATTCCTTTTCCCGTGCAGCAATTTCGTCACAATGGCAGGATCTCGTTTTCCAATGGCCAGTTAAAGCATTTTAATCAAATATCGAGATTTCGAAGGAAATAAATAACCAGTGCATTTGCAAAAGTTTTATTGAACCGGTAACTTATCAAGAGTTTAATTTAAATTTCGAACTGACTTGTACATAGAAAGCCGTTTAGTGAAAATAAATACTTTCATTGAGCTGCCCTTTGAACTCAAAATAAAGCTTCCGCTAAGAGTGGAATGACAATAGACTAGTAGGATATTTCAACTAATGAGCTAATATTGTAAAACAGTTTTCCTCTACCCGTTTAGAAATTGCTTCATTACGTATCATAGAAGTCTATACTAATATATAATTTACTTAAACGCGATAATCTCAGGAACTACTGGTCCGATTTCAAAAATTCATACAGTTCATTCACGCTAAAATTCTTCAACTAATTTTACGCGGACGAACTCGCGGGTAACAACTAGTACTTTATAATCGGCATCCAAACACTATTACATTTAATTCCTTAAGCTTATTTTTGACAAAGAAATTAATTCCGTTTGCATCGACTTCTTATGTACATCTTAACCTAAAATTCATTTACTTATATGGTTAAAATTTTATAAACACTTCTTAATGTGTCGTTGGATTTAGAGCTGATATATTGTATACTATAAGGCCTTTTTCACACGACATAGGCAATTTGGTAGATACAATGGTTTGATATTTGATAAAGATATAATGTTCTTTTGTAACAACGCAAACTTCTACAAAAGTAATCAAAATATTTACTCACTCAGCGCCTCCTTAGGATTCTTGCCTTTTTTTTAAAAACACAAATTTAAAAAAAAAGTGCCAACACGTTATGATATGTCGATAAAAAAATATAATGAGAATTGTTTTTAAAGAATCATGCGATTAAAAAAAATGTGATTACAAATTGGTTAAACAATATATGAATCTAAAAGGAACAGTAATATAAGAACTTGTTGGAAACTAAAAATCTAATAGGAACTGTAATAATAGTTATAAAAGACATATTTGATATTATATTAACGGACAGACGTTGTCTTGCCCGAATTCAAACTCACTTCTTATTAGTCATTTTTACGGAAAAGATAATAAATAAAGATTAAAGAATGAAAGACGTGGTACTGGCGGAATCTTTTCAGAAATTATAACTTTAAATAGCACGTCAGTGAAAAGTGTTTTTGAGTTTTAGCGAGACTAACGAACAACGATTGATTTATATGTGTATAGATTTAGAACTTAAAACGCTTTTCTATTACTATAATATGTAATTTAGTCATTACCTCATACTTATATTGGGTGTATTTCGACCTTATTAACAGAATGTACAAAATCGTCATTCCCATTTCAAGATACTACCCTATTAGATTTGTTTTTTTTTTTATGTTACAAGGGGTAAACGAGTGAACACCTAAGTGACTACCGACGCCCATGGACATCTGCGGGACCAGGAGTCTAGCAGATGCATTGCCGGCCTTTAATGAAGAGTTTAGGCCATCGGGAAGTCTCACAAACCGAACGAATGGCGACAATACCATCACTTAACGTGACAGTATTGCGGCCACTTCACGCCGATCTTTTGTAAGAAAGAGTTACTGGTACCCGGACGCGCCGGCCCAATTTGGCTGCAGACCAAAAGGAGTGCAAGCCTGGCGCTACCTCTAATTAAAGCAATGTATGATATGTGCTGTGAATAAGATATTAAAAATGACTATACATGCCGCTGGTTTAATATAAATCTGAACTAAATGTTTCTTATTAAGGCACGTGAAAAAGTTGCAGATATAAGTGAATATTACATACTCGAGATAAAGCATAGGGAGTCCACCCGTTGGTTTTTTTTAATATTCTCTTATTTCTTGAAAGTTCTTGCTACAAATAAAAAAGGAAGTTCTTGCTTTGCACAATTACTCTCTCCAGAAATCCCTGTAGCGATGTATGTTTGATGGAAAGTAGGATAACTCGAATTTAGGCAGGGTACTGTAGGAGGAGATCGTGGCCTAATCTAATTGGAGTCGATCGCTAGGTCAAGTAACTCTTGCTGCGACCGGTCGATAGATGGGTGACTCATTATAGCCCTGGTTTGTATTTGATATCCGACCTCCGTGTTTCGGGAGGCACGTAAAATTCGTCGCACGTCATTTTGTGATGTTAGCCGTAAGGTTGTAAAAATCTTGGTAGTTCCGAGGATGGCGTCGGATGGCAATCGGTCATCTTAATTCGCTCCGCGAATAAGATGACCTTATTTACAATTTAACCGGACCCTGGTTTCTTAACCGGGACAACTAGGAAGAAGAAGGTAGGGGGATATAGGGTAAGCAAAAGACGCGGATCCACTGTGAATGGCACGTTGAGCATTCCTACCACCCTAATAGACTTGTGGCATCAAAATTTACGAAAGTCATATATTTTATAGACATATCCTTTGAAGGTATGCATTACATCGATCATAAGCGAGTTCATATTTCAACTAGCAACGAGTTAATTTTATTTGCCTATACCCTGCAATCTGTAACCTTCAGATAGGACGTATGTTTCTATGCTACCTTCTTGGTAAGATGACGGCATAAAAATTACAAAGTTATGTAATCGCTTCAGCACTGAAATTGCGCCAAACTTGCTCGTGACTGCACGAATCAGAGCAAGTAACTCGTTCAAGTTTGAACTAGTTTACGTCGTTTGTCCCTTTCTAAGGCTCTATTTCTGGTCGAATTCGTACCTTTAACTTTTCTGCTCGTTTCTGTTGTACCTTTTTGTATCCGCGGCTAGGGTACTGAGAAAACAATGTGTTTTTATTTGGCATAAGGTTCTTGTTTCATAATTTATCAGTTCTTTAAATGCAGTCCTTAAACTGGAATTACGTAAAAGATAAATCAGTTTTACCATTTATTATATATTTATGTATTTTAAAAATGTATTGGAATTAAAAATAACCTTAATAGTACATACAAGCATACAATCGTTCTTAATTTCTGCGTAAATATAGTCAAGTCTATCCTATTCTATTATTTCGAAGGCAGTCGGAATGATAGAATAGAGGAGAGAGAAGAGAGAAAATATGACTGAATAGTATTTATTTTTGGTTTTAATGGCTTAAAAAGTATTTTTAAGATATGTCTTTATAAGATAGAAGAAGTATGTTTCAATTTTGTTTATTGTTTTTTAAATTATAAATTTCTGGGTAATGAGCACTTTTAATAAGTTAAGCTCAAAGTTACTGAACGTAAAATATAACTTATTTTGGCCTAATATGTACCTTATTTTTTAATTACCCTTATTGTTTTATGTGTTATTAATTTCTGCGTAAATATGGCTTGAGTTTATCTCATTCTATTGTTTCAATGGGAGGAAATTTAGCTCAAAGTTACTGAACGTAAACAGTAATTTATTTTGGCCTAATATGTTATTTATTTTTAAACACCCTTATAGTTTTTTGTGTTATTAATCTCTGTGTAAATATGGCTAAGTTTATTACATTCTATTGTTTCAATGGGAGAAAATTTAGCTCAAATTTACTGAACGTAAAAAGTAACTTATCTTTTCCTAATATGTACCGTATTTTAAAAATTACCCTTATGTTATTAATTTCTGCGTAAATATGGCTTGAGTCTATCTCAATCTATTATTTCTGTGGGAGGAAATTCAGCTCAAAGTAACTGAACGTAAACAGTAACTTATCTTGGCCTAATATGTACCTTATTTTTTAATTACCCTTATAGTTTTTTATGTTATTAATTTCTACGTAAGTATGGCTTGAGTTTATCTCACTCTATTGTTTCAGTGGGAGGAAATTTAGCGATAAGTTACTGAACGTAAAAAGTAATTTATTTTGGCCTAATATGTACCTTATTTCTAAATTACGCTTATTATTTTTTGTTATTAATTTCATAATAGATTATAGTTATATACGAGTACCCCAAGAGCAAGAAACACTAAGAATTTATCAAAGAAAAAAATAAAAATTTAAAAAAACGTGACATTAGATGTAGTTTTTTTTTAATTTAGGTAATTCTTATGTGTCTGCTTTTAATTTATTCCTCCGTCTTTGTAAGGAGCCAACTAGTAAATGCACAAAAGAAAAAAAACGAATAAAACAACAAAACAACTATCACTTGTTGCCGTTTGTTTAATTGGGTAACATTAGCGAAATCATTATCTCATTAAGTACTGTCAATTATGATCATTATAGGACTAATAAAAGCGGCAAATTTTGTTAAAATATTATGCCTAAAAATCGCACTTATGGAGCTAGGTTATAATGAAAAACAAAATTGACCAAGAGCGTGTCAAGACACGCTTATATAGAAGGGTACCGTATCTGATGCGCTATAAACGTATTTGTTAAATAACTTCAATAGTCAAGCTTCTTACCTTAGAATTATGAGGGCTCCCTTATTACTGTACTCTTGAGATTGGACTAATAAAAGCGGCAAATTTTGTTAAAATATTATGCCTAAAAATCGCACTTATGGAGCTAGGTTATAATGAAAAACCGGGGACTTTATGTAACTGCACAAAGTTTTGTGGAACTTTGTAGGTTTCAAGGACAAATATGTACAAACACTTTGAATTATGTCTGGCTACGGTATAACCATCAAAAGAAGGAACTGACAGAGAAGGATGATGAATCGGATTATTTGCCTTAATTTTTTTCCCCGTTGTTTAAAAGCAATACAGTTTCTTTTAAAGTTTATACACAAACATGTCAAATTTTATTTATTATAAATAAATATATAGGACTATATGACACACGGACGTCTGTTCCTAAGGTAGACAACTTAATGCCTGTGTTATATGTCCTTAATAAAAACACTCTTCTTGAGCGCGCAATGTATCGTGAACGTTGGAAGGCAATCGTCAACAAAATGTTGATGCGCAAAACCGCGCCGTGCTACCCCTGTTACGTACTTTTAAGTTTTACTTACATTGCGGTTTGATGTAAAAATATTGAAGAAATTTGTTTAGGAATTAAAATCGCATTGGGACAGATAGCAATAATGATATTATACAGTAATCAGTTAAAAAAAATGGTACAAACAAATTGTACATTTCAAGAAAAAGCCGACGAAAAATTTCACCACTGGGAGTCTAGAATCACTAAATCCTCAGCTTGGAAAACTGTGTTATGTGTGGTTTGATGTGTTGATTGTTCAAACAGTGCTTAACTGACTGACTAGTGTCGTTTTATATTTTAATTACTTTAATTTTTTTTTAAAGGACCAGTGAATAGGTTAGTTGACAATTTTTCAGAAAATAGTTAACAGTATACCTTGCAGTCAACTAAACCTAAAATATAAATATTTCAGCGAGAAACAAACTTTCACCTGGTTATATTGCATTTTTATAAATCCACATAAATTTTAACGCCAAAACGCTCTGACTATCATGGCGTCTTGTATGACAGTCAAAGTTCCAAGCAATATCAGTACTAAATAAAATAATTCAGTTTATTTTTTGGCTATACTTATGAAACAAATAAGTAAACAAATGATGAGTGAAATAGGCATTTTTGCCTATCCTAAGCCAGGACTAAAGTATAAAGGGAAAACGGACCAGCAACTTGCGTCCACGCTAGTATGTCCATGCATTCGTTTCAAAAGTTAACTAAAACTTTCTCTTAATGGCACATAGATATTTACATTTCATGTTAATTTTTTTTGGCCTATATGCTCATCAAATATCAGGTCCTCGAGTATCGAAAGTACATGTGAGAAAGAGGTACTGGTACCCGGACGCGCCGGCCCAATTCGGCTACAAGCATGGCGCTACCTCTAATCAAATCGGTTCAGTACTTCCCGAGATTAGCGCGTGGAAGCAAATAAAAAAACAAACTCTTCTGCTTTGTATGTATTATAGCTAGTATAGATATAGATTCTGAATGTCAATGAAAATTTTATCATAACTTTAGTTGTTAGCACACAAATTCTTTTTTTTTTCTTCTTCTTCCTAGCGTTATCCCGGATAAGTACCTGGGTCAGCTTAGATTGCAGAGGATTTGGCTGTGGGGTTCCAAAACCAAATACAATACGCGCGTTGTAAAACACAGGCGTAGTGATGCGCCAATATCAAAGTTGGAGCTATCGATATTGGATTTTGTTATCGATAAGTACATATGCCACAAATTTACGCTATAATCATAGTTTAAATAATAATAATAAAATCTTTATTACAGATTTTTTTTTTCCATATTCCAAAAACAAATAAATGCCGAAACATGAATGAAAGTGATAAAATAATTAATTAATTATGCTACTCCCTGGAACTTAACATGTACGTGTGACCAGTGTTTTGATAAGTGACCAACATTTTTTTTTGTAAATTATTTCAGTTCACTCTGGCCGATTAGTATGATTGTTTCATTATATTATGTTGGCGGTATTAGTTTAATACTAATTTAGACTTTGTTGTATTGGGTACCAAATTAGATATTTGTGTACTGAAAATTTTTACTTAAGTAAATTGTTGGTTTTTTTACGATTTCAACGTAAATAATATATATAACACGGTGCTCATATAACGCATTCATATCTTATATGTAAAATTCTCGTGTCACAATGTTAGTTACCGTACTGCTCCGAAACGGCTTGACCGATTTTAATGAAATTTTGTAGGCATATTAATTTCAAAGTTACTTTGAAAAATGTCTGTAATTTACTCTATTAAATATTTTCCCATGAATAACTAACCAACGTAAAATATTAAAAACCCAAATATAGACAGAGCAGTCGATTGAATGTAATGTGTATATCACAATTTTAACAATTTTCAATTAATATTTTGTAATTAAAAATTCAATCTAAAACCGTTATTATTAAAAATAATTTAATACGGTGATAAAGTATTTTTAAATTTTCTAATTTTCCGCACAATTTTCTGAACTTTTTCTTTCATAAGAACCTTCTCCTGACGCTAACAAAATTGCAACCATAGCACAATACTGCACTTATTTTCGTTGAAGGCTTGATAGCTTAATAAAATAATAATAAGTAATGGTAGAAAGATGTAGTCGAATTTGTAAGTGGCTAGCTTAAAACTGCAGCTTCTTTTAGTTATTTTTTTAAATTGCAAGGGGTAAACGAGCAGGTGGTTCATCTAAGGAGTAACTTGGGCAAAGCGTCGCCCATGGATATCTGCACAACCAGAAAGAAGGCTTGCAGATGCTTTGCCGGCCGTTACACAAAATCTCTGGCCACACTACATGATCATTGAAATAATCATTCAAATTAATATCTGGCTTCGGCATAAGACAAGCGTAAAGTGGCGGCGACACCCTCCCCCCTTTTAACGGGTGACCTTATTTGTGCATGACCCCTATGCATCCTGGTAGTGTAGTTGAGGGTCATTCAGGTTGCCTCTTAGTCATGTTCATCATCTTTGCGAATGGTATCCTGCATGGATCACTATAACAAGTCCAGATACCTCAACCAAACCATTCCTCCTGGTGTAAAAGAGTGCAATTCAAATATGCCGCCAGAGAGAAGACAGGTGTGGGAACTTGGTAATGTAAAAAAATATATATCTAAAAAATAAAAAATAGAATTTTGTTACAAATTTCATCTCATTTTATTCACGGATTTTCATTATATCAGCCGTTTTCCATCGACTGCTGGATATAGCCTTCTTCTAAGGTGCGCTTTTAACGATCCTTGGCTGTTCGCATCCTGCTTGCCTGCCACTCTTCGCACATCGTCGCTCCATTTAGTAGTTGGGCGTCCTGCACTCCGTTTGCCAAGACATGGTCCCCACTCCAGATATTTCCTGCTCCATCTATTAATCTGTTCTATGGATTATTTTACTTTCTCACAATAAATGTTTCTTGGCGAATATCGTACGTGTGAAATATTAAACATAACATTTTTATTCGATTGTCGACATTAAGCGAAGCATTTTGTATGCCAATACGTCGTTGGATTCGATTAGGTTGTTTGGATTTCTAGTCGGTTGTGAAAGTTAGGTTTGTTCGTGCTTCCCCGGGCGCTTAAATTGGCCGTGAAGAGGAAAGCAGTGACATCTACCTTTACTCAATACCTGTTATGTTCCGCGTCTTCGTTTGTGTAGCTAAATGAACGTTTAATTTTAGGAAAGATCGCTGGCTGGTCAGAATTCTCCCACAAATCTTTAGATTTGCGAAATATATACTTATTTTAATGCTAAATACAAAATTTTAGTTCTGTACCATGACATTGTTATATTTGACAATTGACTTTTATGCATTACACATATGGTCATCATAACTCCACTTTGACACTATGTTATAGTCTTTATATATATAATTCTACTGTACGTGTGTATGTCACTGAACTCCTCCTAAACGGCTGGACCGATTTGAATGAATTTTTTTGTATTCGTTTGGCTGCCGCTCTGGATGGTTTAGATTAACAAATCAGCCTGGCTGATGGCGCTGCAGTAAGTATCTAGGTTGTCTTTTTATCGATTTTTACGTTTGGGTAGGACAACGTCTGCCGCGTCCGCTAGTACAGTGTAAATTCTTTGGCATTGGTGTGTGTGTGCGTGGTTTTATTTTAATAAGAGATCGCCAGCTAGTCGAAATTCGTCCACAAACCCTTTTGCGTCCAACGACATATATTGTTCTATGTATAGAAAAATAAAATTGGTCAATTAATATAACATACGGTTATCACGATTACGCTTTGACATCATTCAATACATGTGTGTATATCGTTTGCCATTGGTGTGCGTGTGGTTTTATTTTAATAATTTAATATACTATTATTGCATAGTATAAAACTAATATTAGCATTAGTACACCTTTCTCTATATGAACTACAATCGTGTCATATTTCATACTCCTTCGTAAACGCGATTTTTGTAAAATACTCTTCATTAATATAAAAATAATGTAAATTTTAAGGTATATGTAATGAATGTTTTTATAATAGTATCATTCGAACACCCTCCTCTATATAAACTATAATTTTGCCAAATTTCACACTACTCTGTCCGCTTAATTTTTGTAAAACGGTACCTAAGGTTTTTGTTTCACTTATTAATATTTAATATGTAGATATGCCGACGATGCAATAAATATAAAGACTAAGTAGCACTCCAACGATCTCTTGCGATGCCATCGTCTGCACCGTTACACCAGACGGTCAAAACATAGCAATTATTATAACCATTGTTATGGCGAAATTTTATCTACGCTCGTACGGCTCGGCGTATAAAATAAAATGAACGTTTTGTTATTAAAAACGAAACGACCTGAGTTCAATTGTAGTTTTATAACGGAACTATTCTTGAATAGGTTCTATAGGAATTACAGGCAACCGTCAGAATTGGGAGACTGTTAATGTGAAGGGTTTTATAAGAATTAATAGATAGAACACAGCCGCCTATTTTTTTTTTTTTTTTTAGAAAAGTCCTAGGAATAAGTATGCGATGTTTTTTCTTTCTGTTATATTGGAATGAGACGGAGCCGCCTGATATTAAATACGTTTTAATATGTACGCTGTAGGTTTCATTGGTATTAGACGCAGTCGTTTGAGGTTGAAAACGTTTTCATATGTATGCTATTCGGTTAGCTCCGGACGCCGGCGACTATTTTATTAATATTCCTGTGGTTAACGCTCCTCGCTCGGAAGCATCTCGTAGACGGTACAATATACATAAATGTTGAAGCTCACTGGAAATTAATTATACACACCCTGAAGCATAAATAAAGGCACTTCTCACAGTTGCTTTTGTATTAAAACGTTTTATAAATATCCCATATTTTATATCAACCAATTTTGTCATTTGCTATAAACTTTTTCTTTAAACATTGCTGATCTAATGTCACATAAGTGATGTGATACGAATTACGAAAAGGAACGAGGAAAGTAAAGAAGAAGAGAGTGGAGGAAGGCCTTCGCCCAAACGGGAAAAAATACAGACAATACAGTCGATATAAATAAAATAAATAATAAATAATAATAAATAAATATATAGGACTATATGACATACGGACGTCTGTTCCTAAGGTAGACAACTTAATGCCTGTGTTATAGGTAACAGACGCCTGTTCACCCGGGCGCAGCCAGAGCAACTTAACTTAGCGATCGACTCAAATGCCGACCACTGATTAGGCCACGACCTCCTCATCTGCTAGTAATAAATAATTGCTTTAAATTGCTCATAATAATGTTCTTATATGAACCTCCTATGATGAACTATATTTGCGAATTCCAAATTTTTTTCATTATTATATTAATTGTTAATATAGAACAATGTTAAATTTGTATTCTACATTTCTTACTCCCTCTTCTCATAATTTCGCAATTGTTTTGAAAATTTCTAATGAAAATTTATTTTCTAAACCGCACCTATTTATAGTGCAAAGGCGGTCTTATTGCTAAGAGCAATCTCTAACAGACAACCTCTTCGGAAAGAAATAGATGATACGACAGCGGGATGGTGCAAAATAATAAACTATTATATAATATAAATAACATATAAGTGAGTTAGTGATACAGACAGCTTCGATTCAACGTCCTCTATCAGCCAATCTAAGAATGATTTTGATATCTCGGTCCAACACTGAGATATAGCTATTTTTGGCTGGCCCATTGGCGCAGTGGGCAGTGACCCTGCCTTCTGCTCCGGGGGTCGTGGGTTCGATTCCCACCTCGATAATAAAATAATATAATACGGAGTTGTCCATTGCATAAAAAAACGTCAATGACGCTATACGTAATATGTATATCTTCCAATGATAAACCGTAGTATCTTGTACAATGTACCAAAGGTTATGCGAAGACATTTTTTTATTTATTTTTAAAGCCCTATTTATGTCGTTGAGGTGATATAAAACGCAATAAATTTTTTTTACTCACTGCCAGGCGAAGGCCTTATATCAGGATGTTGTCACGCAGAACTTTTCTGTGACGCTTGGCTCCACCTTTTCCCAATCCCTTTCCACCTTTACCGCGGCCGGGTTTCATAGTAAGGAAAGTCACGCGCAAAGGACGTTAACCTCGTTCATGTTTTTGGCCTTATCCTAGACGTCATCACATTTGATTTTGGTGCAGTTCGGATAATTCTTTAATTATTTAATTAAAAAGTCGTTTTTTTTTTTAAATTTTAATGATTATATCTCCTTATCCCATCCTTCCAAATATTTTTCATTCTTCTCATCTTTTTCTAGCGTTATCCAGTACCAGAGGTCCTGGATATATCTGTGTCCTGTGTCCTGGAGATATCCGATCTGGTACCGGGGTCCGCTTAAATAGTAGAGGACAAAGGGCTCGAGTTTTTTTGCGAGTTTTAGTTAAACGGTAAGTTTCATCATAAAGTTGTTGAGATAAGAATCGCAGATCACACATATCTATACTCTATACTAAAATATAAAACTGAAGAGTTTGTTTGTTTCCTTGAACGCGTTAATCTCAGGAACTACTGGGGGGATTTGAAAGTCTATTTCAGTGTTAGATAGCCCATTCCTCACGCGAAAATTGAATCTTTTTTTAACTAATTTTACGCAGACGAATATTATATATTAATATTTAATTTCCTAAAGGCCATCGTTTCTGATATATAAAGTCAATGCCTAAGCGCAATAACGTAGAAAATAAATCAAATGCAAATTGCTGAAATTTCGATTAGCTTTCTAATTTAGTTTAAATTAATCATTACCATCTTTGGCCATTTCATCTGCTGCAGATGACTGATGCAGCGTGTATTTTAGCGACACTTCGGTTTGTGGCTGTGCAACCCAATTCTGGATTAGCACGAACGGCCAAAACCCAGAGCAGATGTATACTCCGAGAGGACTAGTTAAATTAATACACACCATAATAAACACACGTAGTTTTTGTAACCTATAAAGTCAAAATCTTTTATTCATGTTAACTGTACATAAAAGGGGAAAAAAAATCCCGCGTAATTCACGCGCAATAGTAGCGCAACCTTTTTGTATATCCAGATCAACTAATCCTATAGGGATACATATTAGTCAATTTTTTCTATTGCTTTTATCAAATTTCCTGAGAAACTAAACTACTTTGCTTTAATCCGCGAATGAATACGAGGGAAAGTCGGTGCAATGCTGCAACCCGAAAGCTACACCACCGAATCCACCAAAGCACAGCACTACACTGACTTTCCGATGTGCCTCAACGCACGTTTCGCTTCGACACCGAAGCATCACCTTCATAAACTCAATTTGTTCAATCCTGTTACAGTGCGTTCAAGCGATGCTAACTCCATCCTTCGGTTTGTAGATCCAGATAAATTTACAAACAACCGCTTAGTTTCTAACGAGGCGGATACAGGCACTTCATTATAACATTGTTTAACGTTTATTAAGGCTTTTAATATATTATATTTGGTTAAATAACACAGAAATGCTCTTACAATAAGTAGATCTTTGGTCTATTAATATCCCATTCAAAGCTTACCTTCATAAACTCAATTTGTTCCCCGCAATCCTGTTACAGTGCGTTCAAGCGAAGAGTAACGGCCTATTTTACCGTTTGCTTATAAACTGCTTGATTGCTTCCTCTAGGTCCGTTTCACAACTTTCCTTGCAGATGAAACTAAAATCTCTTTTTTGCATTTATGGTAGGGTTGTAGAGCCAATAAATTTCTGTCACTTAAAGCCATCTTTTAACTATGGTTTGTGATATGCCTTATAAGTAGTTTATCAGCAAACCATAACAATTTTTAAATTTCTTTGAAAAATCTTAGAATACGTTACAATACTGGACAAATAAATTTAAACTATACAGCCCTAGTATCGCTAGGATCTAGTCTCTGAAGTTTAGCCGCTCGCGCTTTGTCAAGAATGTAGTAAATGAATTTATGAAACATGTTATGATTTAACAAATTACTAATAAATTATTTTTAAATAAAAGGATAACCGCCTTCAAAAACAACAAGGCGAGGAACTAAAAAGCAAAAAATTAATACTACTTTCATACGATTTAGTAGACACTTGCTGGTGTGCTGAAGTCGGTACCAAGCCAAGTAGGTTCTTCGGTAAATTAATGCAGGTGGTTAAACTTTGAAAAACAGGATATGTAACATCCTATGATCAATGATATTTCTATGCATACTAGGAGTGGATGCGACAATACCCCAACGGCGGTGGGGTTTGAACCGGGTACCTTGCGGATTTCAGTCCATACCTTATAATGTTGAACTATTGAGGCTCTTATTTAGATTTAATATAAGAAGTGAACTAAATAATATCACTACTTAAAATGGGCATTCACCCTACGCGTCCAGCAAACATTTGTGTATACCGAACCATAACTGCACTCATATGAATCAATATGGAAGCCTTCCACAACGCCAATTTCAGCGGCCCGCTTATTTTTCAGCGCAGCTCGCGGCTCGCGGCTGAATTACAGCAAATATACCCACCGGTGCCTACACCGTCAACGCAACGGTATCGATTTTATCAAAATGCAAGCCGACTAGCGGTCAACGGTTGATGTTTTTATGACGTACTGAAATTCATCATTATTTAAACCGTACTTTTTTTTTGGAAGTAAAATTGCTTTACGCCCGCTTAACATGGGAAGTAAGCTGTTGAATGACTGGAAAGAGCGTTACGAAAAGTGTGATCGGGCGAGGCGAAAATATATATGTCGCAGCCAACTGGCTTAATCATCCGTTCAATCAGATGGCTAGGTGCTTGCTCTCGACTTTAGGTTTGAGTATGCTCATTTCTTGAAGGTCCCTATGTCTTTGTTCGTATCCGTTCGGAAACACTTAAATTGTTATCTGATTCCACAGATAATTGTGCGAGGTAAGAAGTTTCTAAAAAGTGAAGACAAAATCCAGAAATGGTCCAAGGTTTTTACTATATAAATCCTATCTTATATATACATATGTATATAGAGAGATGACGTCAGAGGTAGCCGGCCATTTTAACTCGACGCAGAACCTCATCCTCTGCAATTTAAGTGAACCCTGGTTCTAGAATGGGATAACGATAGGAAGAAAAAGAAGTTATGTATGTAGATATTCTACACGATTGCCACTGCAGAACTTCAATATTAATGAAGACAGCTAGTTTTCTTGAGTTGAAAATTGTTCCCTTTCAATTTGACGTCACTTATCAAGAGTGTCAGTCTATAATATTCTATTAGATTGCTATTTTAGGGTGTAGGTCACGTAATGACTGACCTTGAATTCGCTTTCGTGCACTTTAACCTTTAAATTTAGTATCATATTTTTCTCTTACTCGTATTTAGATAGTTTTTTATAGAGGAAATACAGTTGAAATCGTATTGAAATAATGCACGAGTTATTTTTACAAAGGAGAAACGAGAAGGCGATTTATTACCTAAGTGACTATCGACACCCATTGACATCTTCACAACCAGAAGGCTCGCAAACGATTTGCCAGCCTTTAAAGAGGGATTTAGGCCACCAGGAACTCTCACAAACCTAACGAAACGCGACAACAATACCATCACTTGACGTGACAACATTGCCGCCACTTCACGCCAATCGTATGTGAGAAAGAGGTACTGGTACACGGACGGACCGACGCGATTCGGCTGCAGATCAAAAAAACTGCAACATAAATGATCAAAAAGGACGCCTTTTCTGCTTAGAACCAGTGCAGCAACAAAAAAGCACAGGAAGCAAGGACAGCGATGCAGTTGAAAGAATAGTATATTACACACCTTGTTTAAGTGAGTGATTAATGCACTCGTGTTAATTTAGTGTCAACATAGCACTCGTGCATTAATGACTCGCTTTACGCTCGGTGCAATAATCTACTATAATATACAGGTACATGCCAAAGGTACTGCGACAAATATTTGCTCTATATACTCTGACCTACAGAAGAAGCCGGCTTACTACAAGGTGAATGTAACTTTCCGTATATGTCAAGCTAACTTGCCGATGGGATTTCATATAAACGCATTTTACTAGTACAAAAACGTAAAGCCTATATATTAATGCGTGAAGCGACTTTCGGTAACATTTAACAAAAATTTGCTGAGCTGTCCTGCCCTTTCGTATGCTGTCGTAAATATTTAAATGTACTTTACAATAAACTTATATGCCCGTATTGTATTAACGCAGCTTCGAATAAAGTTCTATTCTATTCTACTCTTCTTAAAATTACGTGGACGAAAGTGTATAAACTTTGGCACAATCATTCTTTATAAAGGGGATGGTGTGCGAATGTATATGTATAACCAGTAGTAAAATTATGACTACGTCGTTACTTGCTGGTTTTTTCCTATACAACGCATATTATATTTTTTTACCTGTTATTAAATCAATTAAGTAAAAATATAACATTTAATATGTATCGATGTAATTATTGACTAATACCACAAGGAGATTATCATATTAGGTATTACCATAATGAGTTTAAAAGCAGATGCGAGTAAGTCTATTTTTCATTTTATATTACTTTATGTATTGCAAACCCTCCTATAACACGGTAGATTTATTCCGCGTTATAGGAGAACGCGCTGTAAAAGTATTTTCGTACAACGCGTTTGTATGAGCGCCGCGAATGCATAGAATATAATATATAAAGCTGTATTTCGCGACTTCTGGGCCACTCCCTATCTCTTAGGGGCTTAAAAATAGTTTGCGAAAAATTCTCAGACCTGCCATAAGTGCACAAAAACTTTCATAAGAATCGGTCAAGCCGTTTTGGAGGAGTTTAGCAACAAACAGCGTGACACAAGAATTTCATTTATAAGTTTGAATAATATTAATTCGTTATAAGAATTCCGTGTTATTGGGGGGTTACCAGTATTAACAAGATAATTTTTGTCAGTAAAGAAAATTAATTCATGAGTATAACAAAAATGCATAATCTATTTCAATCCTTTTAAGATATTCATCAAGTAAATAATATTTTCATATTATTAGCTAATGTCTACCTGCTAATTTTCATTGATCAGACATTTTTCAAGTTATTATTTAACGCACATTTTAATTAACTGCCTGTTCTCGCCAACATTTCTAACCTCCTTTTTCGCGAGAAATACCCTTCGAAGTTTCCGTACCGATACGACTCGAAGGCTTTCACGAAAACAACAGATTTATTCCTCAAAGGACAGCAACTCATCTGCAAACCCTCTGGTGTTTTAATTGTCGATAAGCGTTTGTAGTCACCTTAGGTGAACCGTCTGTCCTTTGTTTCCCTTGTTATGTACAAAAACCTCCTTTGCCGATCGAAATTGTTATTGAGATTCTCATTGTTTTAATAATCAATATATGTCTGCCTCTGTTTCCTAACTGCAATTTGTTTCTTAGAAATAATTCACTTTATTAATTTATAAACCAACTCATATAATCTTCAATATATCTTTCTTAATATTGTTTTTTCTGGGTCCTGTTATATATTGGACAACCAATATCACAAAAATTTGCATTTATTTTATGGTTCTACTTTTTTAGTTTCCATGATTTTAATATATGGGCTCTAACTACATCCAAACCAATTCCAGACAAACCACAAAAAATTTAACCATCACTTTCATAACTGAATTCAATTTTATTTATTATTGCTGACTGACAGCCATCATTAAATCTTTTATTTTTATAACTGACCAAGTTTTTTACCCTGGAAATTGCATTTACGAACTAACTCATTTGAATAGCAAACTAACCACAGAACGGAAAGTACCACACTTTAACTAATTTTAAGGAAATTTGGTCAAAAATTAAGTACAGATTTTTATTACATAATTATAACGAGAATCGGGGCGAGATTCCTGCTCACGCTACGAATGGACATCCAGAGGATCCGCATTCTTTAGCAAACCTGGCCAAACGAACTTCAACTCCCTTTGCTTCTGCCACTCTCCCCTCTCCCTTGCTAATCTTATCCAGCCACCTCCTGTCACTCCCCTACATCATCCGCCCATCGAACCAAGGGAAAACCAGAGCTATTTTATATTACTAATAGAGACAAATTCTAATAATTAATAATATGCAAATATTATTTTCCTTGTTATCGTTACTTGTGATCATAATTGCTAGGTTATTTCCGTGACTTTGTTCGCGTATCTGAATAGATTTCAAAATTCTAGATACATTATAGCTATATATATATAACTGGCTCGTTGGCGCAGTGGGCAGTGACCCTATAACACAGGCATTAAGTTGTCTACCTTAGGAACAGACGTCCGTGTGTCATATAGTCCTGTATATATATTTATATCCGAAAATATTTTTGCTCTATCTATACACTATACTAATAAATAAAACTGAAGAGTTTGTTTGTTTGCTTGGATGCGCTAATCTCCGAAACTACTGAACCAATTTGTTAAATTATTTCAGTGTAACATAGCCCATTTGTCGAGAAAGGTTATAAGTGTTGTCATGCTAAAATAGAATCAATTATTTTAATTAATTTTACGCCGAATAAATCGCGAGTACCAGCAAGTGATTCGGTGGTGTAGCTTTCGGGTTGCAGCATTGCACCGATTTTCCCTCGTATTCATTCGCGGATTTAAGCAAAGTATTTTAGTATTGCATGTACACTACTTCCCTGCCAAATTTCATCTTTGTACGTCACGGTTTTTGAGATGTCGTGTTAGGTGACGTTTTGCTTTTATATATAGATTATTTATTTATTTGTATATATTTATATAAATATAAGTTTAAACGGAGGTGGTTTGAGTCATCTGTAAGACATTATGCACAGTATTTTTATTATCACAGCATTTGAAAACATTTGCGTTTTTTATTGAGTTTGTTGCTGGCTCTTCTCAGTGCAGGGCGCGAGGAACCCTTGTAAACTTAGCTTTTAAGTCGTAAATTTTATTACCAAATTATTAAATGATTTTCAAAAATAATAATGCATATTACCTTCATAACTGCGTATAAACAAAGTCTATATGAATAAGCGATTTTAATAAATCATATTCTTGATAACGTTACAAAGATGCATATAAATATAATTCTAATACGTAAGTTGCTTTTATACTTACATTCGATATTTTTTGGGGTTTTCGTGAAAATCGATTCCATCCGATCAGAATTATATGAAAGTTTTGGAAAATTTAAAAATTAAGACTGCATTTCAAAAGCCATAAAAGTTAGGGGTTTCTTTAACAACGTGAGTTCATCTGTTTTTAGGGTTCCGTATCTCAAAAGTAAAAAAGGAACCCTTATAGGATCACTTCGGTGTTCGTCTGTCTGTTTGTCAAGACACTTTTTTATAATTTCTTTGTAAATTATAGAACATTTGTTATTTAACACATACTGGTAAAATGTTTTTTTTATCTGTAACAACTACAAATAAACAAAAGTAAAAGGTTAATAACGTTTCTTTTTTTCTTTAATTATTTATGGTTAGGTTGGTCTAAAATTCGTTATAAAGAGGTATAAGAATAGTTTTACGAACAAAAGCGTGTCGAAACATGTCGCGTCATGAATCACATACTATAAGATTAAGAGTTTAACTTTAAATAAAGGTTTTGGGTTGACAAAATTTGTTAATTAGAGGTATGAATACTTTTTCTTGATAGTTGAAAACTCGTTATAAAGAGGTTGTTCGCATAGTAAAGGTATATTTTGTATTGACTCTTATGGACAATTCAAGGGGATTACGAAGAATTTGTTAAATCAAGGAAGTCGTTATATTGAGGTACGTTCTCTACCACTTTATTCGCATAACCATTTTTTATTTCAGTAATACTTTTCAATACCTTCAATTCCTAGTTATCCTTCATCTAAGCATACAGCTTGAGCTAAGAGTATATTCGACGATTATCCAACAGTTTGCAAAAATTGACTAAAGCAATATATTTCTTAGCCCGCTATTGCTTACAACTTCTTCTGGAAAGACACACCAAGGTGGAAAGTATTCGGCGAGAATGGAATAGGTAGGAGCGTAGTTGACATGCTCAACCACAAAGGTAGATCTTTAATCGGGCTAGTTGGAGTTACTCGGGGCAGCGATTTGATACGAAGACCTGAGCCTACAAGGGAATATTAACTCAGGAGAGGGAGTTGTGCTCTCAACGCGGAAGAAAGTATAAGTGGGAGGATGATAATAGATATACAGATAAATAAATGCTGGAAACGACATATAATAATAAGACATATGTTTCAATATTACAAAATTACATAATGTATATAAATAAATAAATAAAATATATGGATATAACATAGTATATATGGTGTGTACTAACTTAGTAATATATAGAAAATAATTATACAATCAGTACCATGATCGTTCTTATGATACCGTTGTTATTGCGCGTACGCAGTCCCCACTACCAAAAATTACGCGTCCGAGTTATCCACATTAGGGATAATCACAGAGGTCAACCCTTCCGCGGTGCAATGGAAGGGCCTCGCTCTGGGGGAACCGCCTTGGTGATCACGGTGTCCCCTACGCCAGGTAAGTATACTTTCAACCACTATCTCAACTTAAGGTCACGGCCAACAAAACCCATTCGAAACCAGTTTAATCTTAGCTATGTTCCTAATCTTTTAAGTATATTAAAAGATTTTATATAATATATTCCCATTGTATATGCCCGAAGAGCATTTCTGTTACTGACATCCGCAGTATGAAAGCTGAGCACAAAACATTTGAGGCGCTTTACGAAGCTTTGATAAGCTCTACCTACCGCACCGCTACTTCCGGTTTATACGTCCACGTTATACCCCGTTTATTAGGCTCGCACTAGAGCTTTGAATAAGCTTTTTTATATTTTCTAAACATACTTTTACTTTGCTTATATTCACTGAATAAAATTGAAAAATTGTATAAGGGTTTATAATTAACTAACTTTTTTTTTTATCGACGGCTTTCAAAGTCATCAAGGCTTTACAAGATCTTTATTTTTTACAAGTAGGCTAAGAAATATGATATATGATCAACTAATAGTTAAGTTTTTCTCACTAGGGAATAGTAATTTAAAGTAAATTAGTATAATTAGGTAAAAAAAAATAGATTCAATTTTAGCGCGATGATATATAGCCTATGCGATTCGTCGATAAATGGGCTATCTAGCACTGAAAGAATTTTTCAAATCAGACAAGTAGTTCCTGAGATTAGCGCATTTAAGCAAACAAACTTTTTAGCTCTATATATTAGTATAGATATAAGGTATTTTCTAATATTTGTCGTACTCCTGCCAACGAGTACGCCAAAATGTTAAACCATACGAACAAAAGTACCATCTTATATATTTTATATTACTAATGCTTTTCAACTTTAAGTATGCTTAGTTATAAACTTAGTCAATAATTTAGGTTGCCTAATACTTATACTTCTTAGGTATGTCAAATATTTCCGTTTCCCCTCCTACTAAGCTTAAATTAAAAGCTTGTGTTAGGGAGTGGGTGCTACAGTGCACCAGCGGCTTCAGGGTTTGAACCGGGAACCTTGCGGATTTTAGTCCATCCCTTACACCGTTGAACTATTAAGTCTTTTTTATCCTTTTAACTAAGACTAAAGCTTGTGATAGTCTGACCTTAGGTTAAAGTATGTCACATTATTGTCGGCCAGCGGAGTCATTATAACGACCGATAGAATCAAGCACCTCACAGATCCGTCCGCCCTCTTTCGTTGAACTATCGAGGGTTTATATTTGATATTAAGGAGGTTATATACAATTACATAAGGTGTCTGAGAGGGTTCAAAAGGCCTCTGTCTTACGTCCATTAGGGGAACCTGAATAGCGTGAAATATAATACGTTTGTTCTGCGCCATTGATTCAAGGAAAATAGTGCCAAAATAGCACCGCCTCTTAAAAGGAAAGCGTATAAGCAATCTATATAGTGTTATTTCAATAGAAATAATTATCTTTTTAGAATGATGATGTTGATGATGGTGGTGGTGGTGATGGTTATGGTGATGATGATGACTCCTGTAGATATCGTAGAGGATGACTCCGTTGCGTTACTTAATGGATATAGATCTAAACGAAATTTTTTGTTATATGAAGATCAGAGAATAGAGGAGGTCGTAGCCTAATCGGTGGTCGGTATTTGAGTTGATCGCTAGGTTAAATTGCTCTTGCTGCGACCGGGTGACAGACGGGTGACCCATTCTGGCCCTGGTTCATATTTGATATCTGACTCCCACCTTGTTTCGGAATACACGTAAAACAGTGGGTTCCGATTAATGTCGCTTTGTGATATTCCACGATTTCTACAGCCTTACGACTAATATCACAAAGTGACATTAATCGCGTCCCACTATTTTACGTAACACGGCGGAGGTTGGATAACAAACATAAAGAATGGGTCATCCATCTACTACCCGGTCGCAGCAGGAGCAACTTAACCTAGCGATCGACTCAAATGCCGACCTCTGATTAGGCCACGACCTCCTATAATTATTAATTATTATACATAGCTTAATTATATTACGTCAGATTTATTTATCCTTTTTGGCATCACTATTAGATATAGCAGAACTAAGGAACCGAATAGAATGTCATGTCGCTCAACCAACGAAACAATATTTTTCTAAAATTATTTTTAAATAAAAAGAAAACCGACTTCAAAAACAAAAAGGCGAGGAACTAAAGAGCATAAAATAAATAGTACTTTCATACGATTTAGTAGACACTTAGTGATTCGGTTTTATGAAGTCGGTTAAAAGGTAAAGCACAGAAGACCCCGGATTTTTTTTTTTAATTAAAGCTGTTAATACTTTTGGTATGCATTATATTCTCGATTTTTCACATAAAGTTATATTATATAACAAAAACACTGAGGTTTTAAACTGCCGGCTATGTAAATAAACAAATTGGTCCATTTTTTGTATAACCAATTAATTAAAGCTGTTTCAACGCAGTTTGTTGAGTTATTTTTTTGGAAATAAACACCAACTTTTATAGAACACTGGCTTTTGCCCGTGGCTTAGCCCGCATTAATTTTCACATGTAGCGTTAGTTATGATAATACTTGAAATTATAAAAGGAGATGTATTGACTTACTTTCAGTAAAAGGTTCATTGTAATCTGTGTTAAATGTCTATCAATATTGCCAACGTGACAATCATGACGTAAAACGAACGTTATTGGTCGGTCGCATTGGCGGCATTAGTGATATCGTGTTTGCAGTGCTACCATCATTGATAACGGTATGATGAATTTCTATTAGCCATTGTTATGACGGCAATCATATTGAACTAGTGTTTTTTTTATTTCACAAGAGGCAAATGAGCAGGCAGCAGGCAGCTAAGTGCCTATTGACGCCCATGGACATCTGCACGACCAGGGGGCAAGCAGATGTGTTGCCAGACTTTAATGACGAGTATAGACCACCGGGAAGTCTCACAAACCAAATGAAACGCGACAACAAAACCAACACTTGACGTGACTGCAACACCGCACTTCACGCCGATTTTATTTAGGACATTAACTGTAGCCTTATCACAAGGTTTGTGTTACGATGTCTTTTACATTTTAATACAAGATGCCCCTTCTATATAAGCGTGTCTTGATGCGCTTTTCGCCATTTTTTTTATTGGTCGTATTTATATCCTTGTTGCTAGTTTGCTCGCTTAGTATCTCAAAAAAAATATGCAATTAATTTTTTCTCCATACTAATCTCCGAAACGACTGGATCGATTTTAATGGGACTTATACTGGCAGAAAGCTGATATTACAAGGAATAACTTAGGCTACTTTACAAATAATAAAAACGATAAATCGTTGCGAAAAAACTGCACAGTTTAACGGGCCCATTTTATCGATACGTGTGTATAAAACATCGTTGTCGATTTAACTGCACAGTTTTTCGCAACGTTTTAACTAAACAGTCTTTTCGCAACGATTTATCGATACGGTTAATATACTGCACTTTTTGTCTAATGTCTGGATCTACGAATATCTATGAAAATGTGTTCTAAAGAATAAATCTTAGAGGAAAACGAAAAGTACTATTACGTAGTTAGTACTGGGAAAAATATTATGATATTATTTTTAGGGTCGTTCTTTTTAGCCTTAAAACGAAGTTGTAGGCGTTGATATCAAAGGTAATACATAAATCTCAAGGGGGATATTAGTTTCGTAAAGGTGGCAACTGGTTTCTTAAGGACATTATGCTAGGCAGGAAATTCCTCTCAACCTCCTTATACTTCCACTAAAGCTGGACTCGAGGCGGAAGCAAAGTTGCAAGCTTTGCTAATATCAAAGGGTAATCCATTAATCGGATCGCTTAAAGTGGATTAGTCCCGTAGAGGTGGCAACAGCTTCCTTAAGGATATCATGCTAGGCAGGAAATTCCTCTCAACCTCTTTATACTTCTAAACCATAGGCAGGAGTGTTGTAGTTGTATGTGAGCCATAAACAGGTGCTTAACTATATTATGAGCAATAGTCTTTAACATATGACTTCAAATAAAGATGCAACAAGCTCTCAAAGAGACATCATAATACATAAATACATTTAAAAAGTTCCAAACTCTAAGTAAAACTAAAAAGATTCCATAAAATTAACTCCATAGTTCAGCATAGTTATACATAAGAAACTTTCAAATACTAGTGTTGTCTTTAAATAAATTTACACCTTTTTAAAAAGCCAAGCAATATCAAACATTTTGTAATGATTGTTATCATATTTCAATATAAAGTCAATATATAATTCAAACTCATAATTTTTTAATCCCAATGAGTTTTAGGCGCTTACAAATTTCAAAAAAAAGAATCATCAAAATCGGTTCACCCAGTCGAAAATTTTGAGGGCGGCAACCTTTTGAGTCAAAAGAGCAAAAAATTACGATTCACAAAATTTCAAAGAGAAAAATCTTTAGAAGAAAAATTTTTAAGAGTCACATAATTTCTGCTTACTAAAATTTAATATAACTCGCATAAATAAAGGTATTTTACAAAGAAAGCAACATATAACATAAATATGGCCAATGGCATTCATTAAAATTTGATACGTCGAAAATTAAAACCTGAGACGATGTGTCCATTTTGCAATGTTGCCAGAATAGTTATTCCCTTAATTATTTTAGTAAAAGAACTTCTGCTGTCAGTTATTACACTGAATTTTTACTTTGAAAAGCTACTTCACAATCTTGTTGAACATTCTTTCTTCTTCTTCTTCTTGTTGAACATTAATTCTATTAATAATAATAATAAATATATACAGGACTATATGACACACGGACGTCTGTTCCTAAGGTAGACATCTTAATGCCTGTGTTATAGGTAGCACAAGCTTTATGCTTAATTTGTCGAAAAATGAGTTAATAAGGCATACAAACTAAACAATTCCCAGTGGTTTATTCGACGCAAAAGTCTGTCAGTCTATAAGTATCTGTAAGTAAAGTCTCGATTAGATTAATCGTCGATTAAAGTCACGTGTAAAGGCGTTAATTATTATATTTAAAGCTGTGTCCGCAACTGCGTAAAATTAGGTAAAAAAAAAATAGATTCAATTTTAACGTGATGATATATAGCCTATATAGGCTTCCTTGATAAATGGGCTATCTAACATTGAGAGAATTTTTCAAAACGGCTTTATATTGTAGAATCTTAGTGCTTGTTGACTAAAAAAGAAACAAATATAAAAACGGATAAGTTCAAATTGATTCATTTTAGATATAAAACGTTTGTACGGCAAAAAGAAAAGGGCTGCTTTTAGGTTTTTTCCGGCAATTATTCGATGTTTTTCTCGCCGTAAAAAGCATCCTTAACCTGATTAAAACTGAAAGCATGATTGAAGAGTCTGCTATATAGATCGGCACTAGTAGATAAAAAAAATTCGAAGTTATCCAAGTCTTACATTCTTACCTTCATTTTACATTAATATGTTTGACCTAGTTTAGGGGCCAGGGTTATATTAAACTATGTAACATGATTTATATAATAAAAATTACTATTACTATTACTACTATATATATTGTCTTTTGTCTGCAATAAAGTATTTATCTATCTAAATCTAGATAGTGTTAACGGATCTGCGCTGCTGTATTCGAAAAAAATAGCAAAAAAATCTCAACCCATTCCATCCCATTCAATACAAAATACTTTTATCAGAATTGGTCCGCTCGTTTAGAATCTTCGATTTTAAGTGTCTTTAGACCTGATTATTTCATTTGATTCATTCAATTTATAATCACATAACAAATTTCGAAATGTGATAAATTTAGTATATATGAATTGAAAGAATCATGAAGTGCATCGTAGCCGCTGACATAAAATCGTGAAAAAAATTACGCCATAAAATTAGAGTTGTTTTTTTTTTATAAATAATTGAATATCATTTTCTATCGTCTAATGTTATAAAATAAAATTTTGATAAAGGTATTTTTTTTCCATTTACAGAAACAAAATTGTAAAAAATTATTTAACAGTATTGCAAAATTAAATATATATTTAACACATAAATTTGTAATTCTCTTGACAACAACTGTACTTGGAGATTTATACTTTTCATAAGATTTCTTTTATTTTGACAAAGTCATTGCAATTTATTAAACGCAACAAAGTTTTGGTTTCCTCTCTACGGAATCCTTGATAAAAATATCTTTTGACGTTTTAACCAACATTGTCGATGCTGGAACACCATTCGTCAATAACAGGTAGAGTAAACGGTCATAAAAATTAACACAATTATGTTCTTATGTCTTAATTCTTTTTAACCCTTGAAGCAAAAGTAGGGGAGTTATAAGTTAGACGTCGATATCTGTGTTTGTGTGTCTGTCTGTGGTATGGTAATGCTCAAACGGATTTACCGATTTCCATGCGGGTTTTTTTATTCGAAAGCCAGATTCATTGCGGTGGTTTCTTAGTTATGTCTGGTGAAAATCGGTTCAGCGGTTAGAGGAGAATCAGCTCATTTCCAATATGATGTGAGGCAAAAAGAAAGACGATATAAATTAACGATAAGCAGGGAAAATATACGAGTGGGGCATCAACTGAAAGGATTTAATTTGTGTATTACAAAAGGGGAGGGGGGTTATGGGGTAGTGTTTAAATTTATTAGATTCAACGATCATATCTGAATCCTTGTCGGGTGCTTATTTTTAATCTATACTAATATATAAAGCTGAATAGTTTGTTTGTTTGCTTGAACGCGCTTATCTCAGTAACTACCGGTCCGATTTGAAAAATTCCTTCAGTTTTAGATAGCCCATTTATCAATGAAAGGTTATAGGCTATATATCATCGCGCTAAAATTATTCATCGTTTTTACGTGCTGATCTTCGTTATTATATCTTTATATGTTTCAGTGAATGCATCCTGTGCTCCCAGTTCACTAGTTGGTTCAAGCAAATTAATCTGCAGCTTTACAAGAAACAGGAATATGACAACCTTTTATGTCACATCGATCATATGTCCTTAGAGGACATATATCACTCTTTGAAGAATGACTTCCATTGGGATATGATGATTAGTGAGGTTTGAAATATTGACCCTTTTTTAACTCCGTAAATGTAAATAAATCTAAATGTCTTAATTTATTTATTTTTATATTTACAGTTAATATCAACTCGCAACTACACAAAGTATGAACTCAATAAGTCAATGAATGAACTTCTGGAACAAATCAAGCTGCACCTTCTAGAAGATGTGAATGCAGGAACCACCAAATTATCGGAGTGCTTGACGAAGAACATTACCAGGAACGCCTTCGGGAATGCTACTCTGTAATTATTCTTTACTCTATCTAATAAAGTTTTCTTTTTAACTTGACATTTCTGGACGTGGAGTTGCCAAATAGTGCAGCGTTTTTAAATACTTAAATTACTTTCATTTTTGAAGTAGAACTTCTATAAGCACGCTGGACTATTTTCGACTAGTGTCGACTTCTCTCGACTTAATTTTTTTATTGTCACTTCACTCTTTCATTGCACTATTTTTCAGTAAGCTTTGAATAGGCTAGATAAGTAATAAAACGTTATCGATCCAAGTCATTTGCCTAGCTATTTGAGCAAATGGCAAAATATCATTCAGGAAGCTAGTTTAACAGCGCTGTTCAGGAAAGAGGTCATGATGTTAATCAAACAGCTAATTAACTATCCGTCTGCGGTATATATAGATATATATAGATGGAGCTGAAAAAGTTTTACTTTGGATGTGTGGCCACTAAAGCACTCGTCTTCTTTTCTTTAATTTTGGTTATGGAGTTAACCATAAATAATTTAATTTTTTTTTCTTATAAACTCGTACGTTTTTAAATGTCTTCCATCCCCACTATCATCTTACAATCTAGTCATGTGAAAGCATCGGCTTAGTGATATGCAATTTACGTTACATTTGTTTTTAAGATTCGTTAAAGTCTTGGGAAGAGCACTAAGATTTCTCAGAGCGGAATTGCCACATTTACAAGAAATTCCTGGAATAATGGAGCTATCATATTTGAAGCAACTAAAGACTGATGTCGCCCATAATCTACACGCTAGAGATACTTTGAATAAATATTTAATTAATGAAAAAGAGTTTACAGCGGAACTTAAAAAAATGACAGTAGATGAGAAATTGACGAGCAAAATTGCACTAGCTGAAATAAATTTGTTTAAGGTGCGTATATTCATTAGAATATTTTTTATCTAAATATACAAAAGCGAATTGCCATCTGTAACAAAATGTCAAAAACTGCAGGACGTCCAAAGATGAAAATTAGCACGATTTATAGTTAGTAGACATCCGCTAACGGATTTTTGAGAGGGTCAAATTAAGGAGACATAAGAGTCCTCGCAAGCTTTCGCGGACGTAGTCGCGGGAAACAGCTGGTATTTAATGAAAAACAAAGCCTGATTTGTTTTATATTACAAAAACGCGGACCTCAATTTTATGTATGGTCCTGTCTGTAGTCCTAAGACATAACTAAATTTGCAGCGCATGTCGTAAGACATAAATAAATTTGCAGCGTAATAATTTATATTAATTTCAAATTAATATCTCTTTTTTTAGATAAGTAAAGCAAAACCCGCGGAAGATTTCATTCACGTCGAGAATAGCATTTGGGATGAAATTTGCCACAATCACGACTGCAATAGTATTTTCTCAATCATCAATAAAAATGTTAACAAAACTCTAGTCGATGTGAACGTAAGTAACTCTAAACGTTATTAAGTAACATTACAGAATTATTATGTATGTTCCGATATACTTTCAAGCCGACGTAAGCTGTGACGTCAATTTTGTATACTGTAACGGTGTTCCTTTTTCGTTTGCTGTACTGGAAACAGTTTAAAACGGAACGCGATCCAGTATACTAACATCCCCATTCAATTTTTCCATTTTCAAGTTTACAAGAACACGTTTTTACCAATCTACTATTTGTCTTCGCCCACGATTTTTTAATAATATAATACTGTTAAATTCATAAATTTGACTGTTAATGTTTTAATAAGAGCCGCTCTGTTTTTGATTGATCACGTGATCAAAGTACCGAGAGCACTGAAGCTGGAAAGTGCTCACAAAAATGGCGATAATTTTTTATGGCAGCAGCGTGCACATTATAAGGACCATAAAATACATAGTTCAAGGGTCATTCATAAAACACATGTCTTGCATTTTACATATGTTCGATCTTTGAATCTGTCATAAGTTATGCGTTCTTTAGCACCACTGATCTCTTGTTGAAAATATTAGTCTCTTTTTAAAACATTTAGTAAATCAACCAAGTATTGAGATTTATCAACTCAAAGCCTGAATGCTAAGTATTTTCAAAAGCTATCCAATATTCTTTTAATTTTATTAAATTTGTAAGATATAATTCACATCTAATGCAAAGATCTCCAATTAACTTAATTATTCAATTTAGTTAGATAAATATGTAAAACTATAAAGTACGTTCTTCCATGGTAAATATACATCATATTAGTTGCACGGCAAACAATAACAATACAAGTTTTAAATTAATTTTGACAAAGGTTATTTGTTAAATGTACGTAACGTTAAATTTTATGAGTCATATGTTTATTATCTTATCGTATTAGTGTCGTCTATAATTGATAAAGCTATATCCATTACGATTTAAAATATTTTTTTTTTTGGTTTAATTGACACTGATGGCTGTCTTACACTTCTATATATAGGAATAGTTTATTATACCGGAGCCAGACATAGCTCAAAGTCTTTGTACATTTTTGACCTTGAAGTCCACAAAGTACTACAAAACTTTGATAGATTTGAGTAAAAGTCAGCGTTTTAACTATTTAATGTGCTAATTTCGGTAGAGGTTTGCTCAAATATTTGTTCATTTAATAATTTTCAACTAAAATAAAATTCAATGTCCTTGTCTTAAGTATAATATTTAAGTTGCCTCTAGCTCAACAAAAAGCTTTACTGGAGCATATATAATAAAAGCGAAATCTCGAAAACCACGAGACGTACAAAAATGATTAATTCGAGGTAGCGCCACGCTTGTAGCCGAATTGGGCCGGCGCGTCCGGGTACCAGTACCTCTTTCTCACATGAGATCGGCGACTCGCCCCACAGCCACATCCTCTACAATCTAAGCGGACCCTGGTACTACTACACCAGGATAACGCTAGGACGAAGAGAGAGAGGTATACCTAATAAATTAGTCTATGTTATTTCATATAACATGAGCTATCTGCTAGTGAAATACCTGTCTATGTCGGTCTAGCCGTTTCGGAGATAAGGAATTATTAATATTATAAACTATAAACTGATTCTTTAGTAGTAAAAATAGAGCCTCAATAGCTCAACGGTATAAGGTATGGACCGAAATCCGCAAGGTACCCGGTTCAAAGCCCACAGCGGTTGTTATTTTAAAACTGTGCATTATATAGAATGTTATGGTTTCATACTGATGATTCTTTCTTTGTTACTAAATTATACTTCTGAAGTGAACCCATATAAATTTATCGAAATCCGTTTAGCAATTTTTTCAGAATGACTAAAACATGTTTTTGGGATATTATATTAACATTCAAAGCGGCCGGGATGTACTTTAAAGACGACAAAATAATCTGGCTTGTTTGTAACTTGACTATAAATAAATAAATAAATATATAGGACTATATGACACACGGACGTCTGTTCCTAAGGTAGACAACTTAATGCCTTAGAGGACGTTGAAACGAAGCTGCTTTTATTATTAACTCACTTTAGACCTAAAACTTAATCGGTCAGTCTTGGACTAGGCGTGTGATATATACATAGATTGGATGGGGAAATCGTTTTTAAGCGAATGCTCTAGATAATTGAAATTAATAGTGCTTTTATGTAGCCTGGACGAATTGTTTGTTGTGTTTACAAACCAATATAACTTTGGGATCTTCTAGAAAGAACGAAAGAAAAGCTTTATTTGTAACTGCATATTAAAAGTAAAATATATAAAAGTACAATTCATAAACATTAAAATTATATCTTGTATTCACATATCACATCGAAATGCAAATAATGAATAGATACAAAACTTGTCAAATTAAAAGAGTCTGAAGACAAAGAATTAGAAGAAGAGAAAAAGGATTTGATTGAGTCAAAAAATGACTGTAAAATATATAGTATCCCATATGTGCTATAGCAAATTACTTAATACCAAAGTACAGCTAGTGTCTATATTCATTTTTTTTTTTTAATATTTGTTTAGGCACTTTTATACAAATCCTGTATGACAGTCCTATAGTAACTTAATACAATTCTACACATTACCTTATCTAATACATACTATTTGTATATAGTATAGAACAGTGAAAGTTTTTCAGCGTTCCGTTAAATTGTGTAATTGTTGTACAAATAAATATTTATGACTAGCTGTGCCCGAGACTTCGCCCGCGTAAAATTAATCAAAAAAAACTAAATTCAATTTTAGCCTGACGATATATTGCCTCGATAAATGAGCTATCTAACACTGAAAGAATTCTTACAAATCGGACCAGTAATTCCCGAGATTAGCGCGTACAAGCAAACAGACAAAGAAGTGGAACTAAATTATAAACGTGCATAGGTACTTTGGTTACATTTATCTTCACACATGAATCGTAAACCCAAGTAGTTATGTTTGATAGCTACTTAAAAAAACGTAAAATGAGATAAGGAACTGGACTTCATAAAATTATAGAGAAGACAAAATAAGACATCTCAAGACAAAGATTAGACTTTGGGAATATATCAATGTTTTCTATTTTACAAGAAGTTAAGTTACAGAAGAGTTTGTTTGTTTCTTTGCTTGAACGCGCTAATCACAGGATGAAAATTATTTCAATGTCAGATAGACCAATTATGAAAGAAGGCTATAACTGAAAGAATTTTTCAAATCAGACCAGTAGTTCCTGGTCTCAACTTTGTATCCATTTTAATCTAAACTAATATTATAAATATGAAAGTAATAGCCGAGACAAACGTATCGATAAAACGCAGCTTAAACTGCACAGTTTTTTCGCAACGATTTATCGAAACGCGTGTAGCGGATATAATTCTGACTGCTACGTTTTCACGCCTAAACCGCTGAACTAATTTTAATTAATTTCTGTATTGACGTAGATTGGAACTCGAAAAAGTACATAGGTTACTTTTTGCTGCGAGAATAAAATGAACACGGACGAAGTCGCGGGTCGCAGCTAGTAGTTCATAAATCCACACATACTTTTGAAACATATTTAAGCAAGTTTTATATTAGTTAATAGTTTAAGTATTGAGATATGATTGTTATTTTAATTTATTATTCTTATCTTATGAATCATGTTTTCGTAGAAGTATAATGTTTAAGGGACTGTGTCATGCAATTTCTGATATAGTAGAACACTGAACGGACTCTCTCGAAAAGTATTTTATAGAGATGCAACTTTATTCGACGGAAAATTTTACACAAATTCCTTTTAATGGCGATAAGTTGATAATGCCGGAGCCAGACATACATAACTTTATGTGAATGGTCATTTCAATGATCATGTAATGTGGTCGGGGACTTTGTGTCGCTGCGCATAATTTTGTAGTACTTTGTAGTGTTCAAGGTCAAAAATGTACAAACTCTCTGAGCTATGTCTGGCTCCGGCATAAATCTAAATATATAGTAGAAGACATTTAAAAGCCAGGAAAATAAATAGATAAAATAGTATTCTTGAGTGGCCTTCATGCGTGTCGAGAACTGTCATCAAGGATAAAATTCGGGTTCTCCCTCTTGCTATTATGAGCGTTATATATTGACATGATCAACATTCGTTACTTAATGGGTCCTATACAAATATCTATTGGAAATCGATGGTTAACACAGGTCTCAAGGATTGTTAATATCTCCTTTTTTCTGAATAGTTGCTGAAAAAGAAGTATGTCTTAAGCTTCTAAGCAGAAAGTATTATTTATTTCCGTAGAATTTCTATGAATGGTTTAACAAAGAATAACATCACATACTAGAGATCGCCGGCTGGTCAATATTCGCCGACATATACATAGATTTGCGCACTATATGTTCATTTATAGCTATACACAAAATTTCTATTCTTTATACAAAATGTATAGGTACAAGTGTGTGCATGTTTAAATCGTTTGGCATTTGTGTGCGTGAGGTTTTATTTTAATAAATTAATGTGTTATAAATGCATATTTTATAGGAATATTAGCATTCGCACACCATCATCTATATGTATACTAATATATAATGCTAAAGAGTTTGTTTGTTTATTTGAACGCGCTAATCTCAGGAACTATACCGATTTGATAAATTCAGTGTTAGATACCCTATTTATAGAGGAAGCCTATAGGTTATATATCATCACGCTAAATGTTTTCACCTAATTTTACGCGGGCGAAGTCGCGGGCTCAGCTATTATACTATAATTATGCCAAATGCTGCTCTAAAAGCTTAGGCAATCATGATTACATTTTTAATTTGTAAATTTCTTACTCAAGAAGTCAATTTTCTTTACGTTTTCTATTTAATAACATTGGAGAACACTTATAAATAAACGTAAATTTTAGTCGCTTACAAGTTGATCCTTGTTTAAAGTCAAAACATAAACTGGCTTAACAAACGATATTTTCATAGAATTACAGATTAATACATTTCGATGTTACCGAGAACGCGTTATACGGCTTCAGATTCGTTTATTTACGAGACGTGAAGTGAGTGCTCTTCCTGGGGATTTATTAGTGTTGTCGAACTATCGATAATTTGACCATCGATATTTTTCATCTTAATAACTATAGCTTGGGATATAATACTATCGATCGAGGACAACATTGTCAATTTTATTTATACTAATAAATCGTCGCCCATTTGAGAAAACTTACATTAATATCGATTTTGTCGAGTCTATTAGTATTCAGTTATTATTCGTTCGATAGTGTTCGGTAATTTATCAAAGCAATATAATTAAACTATAATAAGTAGAATTTCAAAAAAATATTATGAAAAACTGAGCCACTACAGATAGTTCAAAATTATTGATAGTATTGGTCTTATCGATAGCACCAATATTATTTTAATATGAACTTTTATATTTTCTATCAATAGTATTGTCAAGTTACTAAGTATCGATAGTACCGATGGAACTACCGGCATTCTGTCTAATGGTTACTATCGATGAATTGTCGTAAGGATATCGATATTAACTGAATATCTAGGATTTATAACTAGCTCTCTTGGTACAACTGACGTGCATTCCCCGAGAATGATTCTCACAAATGACAATATTTGTTCGTAGAAAGATTGAATCATCGTATATTGTAAAAGTATTTATGCACGCTCGTGAGGGTCAAAGATATTTGCCAATTTTAAAACGATGAACTCAACATTCAGGGTTGTTGTACAAATGTATATACTAGCTTTCACTTGAGAGTTTTCATTGAAATGAGGCAATCTTTAAATATACCTAATTTTATATATGTTTTTTGTCACTGAGCTGCTCCTGTACGTCTGGTTGGATTTTGATGAATGTGTAGTTGCCGCTACATAACGATATGGCGGTGATGTCTAGTGGAAAGATACACCAAAACAAACTAGATGGCGCTGTACGGACAGGTCGACTGACGCGGTATGCAACGCTATCGCGCACCATACAAAATCAAACTCGCGCTAGCGAAGTTTCTACATACGATCACTATATTTACATCTTCCGACGAACAACTGTCTGCCCCGGGCAACTCTACCTAGCAATAACTAAAGACCTTCCTTTGCGGTGGTTGAGCATATCGACCTTCGCTCCCGCCTCATTATCCCTCGCCAAGAACCCTTGTGCATGTAAACGAGCAATTGTTTTATATATATACAAGAATTACACGTTCAAATATATTATATACCGATAGATTCCTTGGACACATTAGTTACCAGTGAAGCACAAACAATAGCGGATGAACAATCGTAAAACTCAGAGATGTGTAGGTTGTGTCTACTCGTGCTTACAATAATGGCTTAAATTATCTAGATTTCCTCCGATTTGTTCTACTGAATGTAATTGTTAAACGTGGGCCGTTTTCATGCGTGGTTTTAAAATGGCGTAGGCAAGTTTGACTTTGAATTAAAAAAGAAGGTTAAATTAATACAGTTGTAAAATTTGTGTATAGATGGCGTTTTTTAGTCGGATAACTATCAAATATTTTTGACTACCAGCCCGCCTCCGCTTCGCACGGGTATTTAAATAAGCGAAGTTTTCATACAGATCCCAATATTTTTTAAATATTCTATTGCCTATGTTCATAAGGGATGCGGGATTCTAATATTGAAAGTATTTTTCACTTCGGTCCAGTCACGTGAAGTGAAAGCTTTCGAAGTACAAGTTTTACCAAAATTGCGCCGACGGAGGAGTATGAAATTTTGCACAATTATAGTTTATGTAGAGGAGGATGTGCGGATAACAATATTTTAAAAAAATATAAATAATATTATAAATATAATAAATTATTAAAATAAAACTTCACGCACACCAATGCCAAACGATTTACACACTTTAGTATAAAATAGTATCAAAGCGTGGTCAAGACAACGATCATAAAATATCAATGTATTTTGTTAATTACAACTTTTTAATAATCACGTGGTATGCAAGTCTAAAAATCCTGAATTATAAACAATAAAATAAACAGTATCACGTTGGAACAACAAAGACTGAACTTCGTTGTTCCGATATTTAAAAATAAATAGACTTCCATTTTTAAACAAACATATTCATCATAATAGAAAATGAAATAAATAGAACATCACATAAATAATTAAGAAACGTTCAGAAAAGATCATACTGATTGCTCAAATGACCACAATTTTTCACCCAGCCCTCTCGCAATCTAGTTTTCCATGATCACTCATGTGCACTGAATCGTCTGTCAATTTGCCTCAATAACAAAACAAAACACAAAGTAATGAAACCTTAATTACACTTCTGATTTTAAGTTTTCGAGTTCAAAACACGTTTACTCACATTGTTTAAGATACTTGTACCTTGTAGGTTTACTTTTAACATAATTAAATTGTTATTTTTAGTTTAATTTTATGTTAGGAATATGTACTTTGTTTTAACTCATATTTATATCAAGCCCAATTTTCGTGTAGAAGAAAATTTAACGCTTTGTTTTCCTTGCGATTTTAATATATTGTTAGAGTAGCTTCCGGTCGCGCCTGCGCAGTGCCGGATATGTCAACTGCGCATGAGCAAGTTATAGCCAACCCAAAGAGCAATGGAGAGAAGCATCTTGAATCTAAAACTGCGACACAGAAGAAGAAACACAGACATAAGAAAAACCACAAAGTTAATAGACGCTCTAGACCATAGCAAAAGACAGAAATGGAAATGGGCTGGACGTATCGCACGTATGGAAGAAGATAGATGGACCAATAAGGTAACGTTATGGAAGGGCCCTGTAGGCAGAAGAGAGAGAGGCAGGCCAGCGGAAAGGTGGCTTGACGAAATTATTAAAGTAGCTGGAGAAGACTGGTTTCTGAAAGCGAACAACAGATCTACATGGAACCTTTCCATTAATAGGAGCTTCATGTATGGTTCTTCACATTAACATCACTGATGTTAAACGCATCCATACACGTCAGTTCTTATACTAAATGGAAGGCATAAAGGCAACTATTATTTACTCAAATTCGAATTACGGGCTTAATGTGATAATTTGACGTGATTTTAATTATTTTTGAATTAGAAAATAATTAAAGAAAATATTTCTCTTATAATAATTAAAGAAAATATTTCTCTTTTTCGATTTTAGGTAACCAAAGGCAAGCTCTGGCCTCTGATCACATTACTCTGCGCAATTACAGCTCTCGACGGTCCCTACGTACAAAGCGATATATCAAACACATTGGTTTACAGGAGAGCGAAATAAAGATTTCAATTAATTAAAAAAAATAACTGCGAATTATCGCTTTATACATTAGTATAAAAATTTTTATACATTAGTAAAAAAAATGCACTACAATTTTATTATAAATTCAGAGAGTATACTTTACTATACAGTAATTTAAATATTTTATATATAAAACTTAGGAACCTAATACGACTGTTTTTACGTTCATATATAAATAATTCCATAGCCATTGTATCTAAGACCCCTGTTTATACGCAGTTACTAGAACGAATTTATATCAATAATAAGGTTGTACATTTATAGAAGACTTTGTTTCACAAGAACTTCAATCTTCTTAAAGCCAACTTACATCAAACAAGCGATTGCGCATTGTATTTCTACTCTGTCAAATTCCTTTAGTTTAAACAGACGTAGAGCATACTTTCGTTGTTCTGTCTATTTTCATGAAGATTGTAATTCTTATTCCAGATTTGTGTTCGTTGATATTTGGTGTAAAAGTGGTGTAAACACTAAAAAGAACTTACACTTTCACTAAAAGATCGAAGAATACTCTTATTCTGTTGCTACCACTGATTCGTAAAAGTCGAGCCACGAGAAAAATCAGCAAGAAACTCGTTAGCCACTCTTTAAAAATAGTTCTCACAGAAATGAGCTTTTCACATTTTTGCATATTAACTATCAAGTACAAAGCTGGAGCGACTCAACTCCAAGCAGTTTTATCTTTAATACAGCATTCGACAGTATAATACGCTTTACGAATAAGCGTGTTTTTAACTTGTAGTTTAAATTTAATAGTAATAGTAATTTTTATTATATAAATCATGTTACATAGTTTAATATAACCCTGGCCCCTAAACTAGGTAAGTTCATGTTTATTATATAATTTTAAATGTCAAAGGTTTTATATATTTCTATAAGTCAATTTATATTTAAAATAATTTCAAATTTACAATGTTACTTATACTATATCAAATAAAATGTCAGTTAAAAAGATCGGTTGTATTCATTATTTCCACTATTTATATAAATTTCTGCTCTGCCGAATTAATTAGTACATGTGTACTTTTCTTTACAACAAAATATAAAATAAGCTCAAAAGATAATCTCCGACAGTACAATCGAGTTGAGAGAATATAATGAAACCTTTTTTTTCTTGCTTTTAATAATAGGATATGAAGACAAATGACACATGTAATTTGTGTGTGAAGCCTGCAATTATCTAATACATTAATTAAAGTGACGAATTAGTACTCGGTATTAATAAGACGTTGGAAGTTAATAATGACGCGATCGAAGTTTAGAAAGGTTATTGATCGTTTTTCCTTTGTTAATAATTTATTTTATTGTACTTTATTCTTCTGGCAAGAGCCGTCTCTTGCCAGAAGAATAAAGTACGCAGGACCGAAACAAGTGGCGCAAATTCCTGTCGGAGGCCAAAACTCACTTTGGGTTTCTGAGCCGCTCCAGTAAGGTTTCAGTTCAAACCTTGTACCGTTGAGCTATTGAGGCTCCATTCTGATAATCGAAACAAAACATAAAGTTGCAAAGGGGGCAGACCACCGTGAATCGATCGATCACGTTTCGGGTGTTCCATGGTGTTTTTTGTTGCATATACGACCAAATAAAGAGTACTTTACGTTTACATAATGCATTATCGTCAACGTATTTATTTTAAGTGTGATACATAAAGATTAATTTTTACTCCTAATTTCCGTTAGCTAAACAGAAAGAACTTCGCACAATGACCTCTCACTAATTGTCTCTTTCGCTCGCGCTCAAAAAGAATGCGCTCTCGTTTACACAGGGGCGGATACCATCGAGCATATGGCTAGTCGTGGTAATGGCAGGTGGTCTTCGACTGAGTTACCTAGATGGGTTACTTAGATTAGGTTGGAGAAACCCTGGTCGTCCAAGAGCTCAATAGGCGGATGATATAAAGAGAGTAGCGGGAGGTGGCTACACGAGATTGACAAGGAGTAGAAAGGAGGAGTACAGTGGCAGAAGCAAAGGGCCTTTGCCCAGCAGTGGGATATTTATGACAATGATGATAACGATGAAGGTTTAAGATTAAATTTCATAAAAATATTCACACATCGCTATTTTTGACTGGATACGAAATGGAAATCTGACATGAAAAGTCCCTTACTCTTCAATTTAATATGTATATGTAGTCGGACATAGATATACATATAGATGAACTTAAAGGTGAAAAGCATTTGAAGTCATTAATCACCTTTATCGCTATCATATGACATGAAAATTGAATGGTCTGTTTGTAAAGTTGAAATCATTATTATTTTATGAATATACGATACCTATATCAAAAGCAACATTTTTGTCGGCCTGTCTATCTGTCTGTCTGTCTGTTTCGAGTAATGTACGAAAAGGCTGGACCGATTTATACGGGACTTTCACTTGTAGATAGCTTGCAAGGAATAACATAGGTTACTACTTTGCTTTTATTTATACGTTGACGATAATAAATAATATAGTTCCACACAAAAAATCTAAAACCCTCAAAATTTAACAAAATCAATGACTTGACGTGGGCGATGTCACGGTTTCCTGGAATGATTTAAAAAAAAAATTAAAGTAATTTTTATCAAAACTAATCCATTATGTCCGCGGCTTTAGCTTGTGGATCCGCAGCGTGAAATCAAATATGGAAGGCCGCCAGCCGCTTCCTTGGCCCCTAGACCCGCGCCATGTTTTCGCTTTTTTACCCGCGCCCCATAAGGAGTGACTCATTTGGCCCCATTTGGCCCCAACTGCGCCCATTAGCGCACTACGGATACAGTTTCATGGCGGCTCAAAGCGTCTTATACGCGTTGCTTACAAATGAATAGCCAAATATGTGGCGCGGCTTTGGAAACGATCTTTTATGTTGGTACGTTGTGCCAGAATGGTTTGGCCTGCCTTGGAAATGCCGTTTGATTGCTTAAATATAAGTCAGTTGTTTGTGTTCAAAACACAAACATTATATCTATTTTATTTTATTTAATAAGGCCTTCAACGATATATACATCATATATTTTGATATGATATTCATTCCGTATACCATAAATATTAAATATTATATTTATTTTTATACATCTATGTCTTTATATATATTTAAAAGCGAAAGGTCAAACCACTATATCTCGAAAACCGATTAATAATTGAAAGGTAGATACTTCATAGGTGTAGAGGCAAGTGTAGAGGGCACACGCAAGTTTACGCGAACGAAGTCGAGGCAAACAGCTAGTAATATATAGAAACCTGTGCAGTGACATGATGGCAGTGTTGTATTTTATATGATAAAAATTTTCCTTTCTTTTGTACGCGGAATTTAATTTTTACCCATAGTAATAATATATGCAAAGATTGACTTAAATCTGACTTAATTCCTTATCATCTAAAAAGATGATGAGGAATCCAATATTCTGCGAGCTTTTTACAAAATCGTTAGCATTCCGAGCCACAAAAATGCAGCTTCTAAAGAGAGCTTTTATAGCTTGCTACAAAATGCTGGAATACTATTTCTCGGTTCAAGATAGGAATCAAAAACTAAAATGTTAAACATTCTTTAGGTAGACATTTTCAAGAGATGAAATATTTTAAAGTATAAAATAAGTTAAAGCCCCCATAGCTCAGCGATAGAAGGAATGGACTGAAATCCGCAATGTATACATCCACAACCATGCGTCGCCATTCATTTTCTGCTAAGCTATATTCAAATTCACACAGCCACATCCTCTGTGGGACCCTGGTAAAAGATCGGGATAACGTTAGGTAGAAGAAGATTCACTAGATATTTTCATAAAGTAGCTCACCACTTTCATAAAGTAGCTCACCACGTTTATAAAGTAGCTCACTACTTTCATAAAGTACCTCACCACTTTCATAAAGTAGCTCACTACTTTTATAACGTACCTCACCACTTTCATAAAGTAGCTCACTACTTTCATAATGTACCTACTTTATGAAAGCATCTAGTGGGTAATTCAAAGCCATACCCGACAAAGAGACCCTGTCCTCCGGCCATCAGGTGTCTGATTCCACAGCTGTTCTTCCGTGTTCATTGAACCGACGCCCCTCGTATCTATTACCCAGCCTTTGTTCCTCTTTGCTTACTGTCGCCATGAGTTTAGTTTATCACAGATTTTTTTTTGATATACATTTTAGTTAGTTAGTTTAAAAAAAAAACGGAATATTCAAAATAACTCGCCAAAGTTTAATATTACTTGTAGATCGCGACTACGCTCGCGTAAAGGTTTTTCTAACAAGTGATAACAGCACCTTCTTGAGGATAAAAGGTACCCTTCCATTTTCTATATCCATGAAAATATACAATCAATTTCATGATAATCGGTCAATGTTAAGGCGTGAAAACGAAACGAACTTTCTGAATGTTAAAAATACGAAAGTGTGAGTCAGAAATTCTAACAGTTAATCAACATACTAGTCAACAATCATAAGGGTCACCCATGAATGACGTCACACGACTCACGACGACGATTTTTTAACTACCCCCCCCCCCCCCCCCCCCCCCCCCCCCCACCCACCCACACACACCCACCCCCAAGCAATCGAGTACGACATCTATTTGGACAGCATAAAGTAATGAAAAGCCGAAATTTTACTTTGGCCAAATTTGATTTTTCTTGTGGAAAAAATTTTTTCAGTCTGAAATTTTCCAATTATTCTGACTTCTTTAGGTCAGATAAAGAGTTTTTCTGACTTTGTAAGACGTTTTCTGAATTTTTTATTTAATTTTTTTAAATCATTATCTGTTTTATAATTATAAAATCTGAAAGAGTCTTACAATTTCGGAATTAGGACTGAGAAACTTCTCCCAAAAGGTATACTTTGTAATAAATTAAGGGATTCTCAACAATTTATTAATTACGTTGTCTAATTATGTTATGAATGATAGTGTCTGATCAGTTATAAAAAAGATGTAATGACGGCTGTCAAACTGTCGGAACTAATCCCGATATCGAGCACTATTAAGGTAGTTTTATTGATTAGAGATTTCTTATTCCGCGCGTCGTGATAACACGCAAGTAATCAGTTTCTGTTGTGACTGCGTGTGATTGGGATCATGTCGTATCAACACACAAACGAAGAGTATTTGGATATGATTCGTAATTTTTGTTACTGACGTGCGTCCGCGCTAGTATGTCCATGCGTTCCGTACATAATATCTCACAACAGTTCCATATCGAAACAAAGGGCATTTATACACTAATACGTGAAGCGAAAATGGTACCTATTTTACGAAAATTAAAGCCGTTAAAAGTACCAACTTTAAATGAAAAAGTATTACTATGTAATCTATATTTGTTGAATGCGTTCGCCTTTATGAAAAATAGTTATTTGTTATTGAAAATTTGTCCCTTTAATGTGAACCGAAAACTTTAGCTGCCATTTTACCAAATTTGCGTGGATGAAGGAGTATGAAATAGTACCTATAGAGGTGTATGAATGCTAATATTTCTTTATAATGTAGGTAGCGTGGTTGTCCCTTAAACAAAAGCCTTAGTAAGTTCAGTATTTCTTCACATTCCACCTAATATTTTCTGCCCATGTGAAATAATGTTCTATAGCTGCAACTCATAATTCCTAAATATTTTCTATGAAAATTCATTCACGATGTATTTTATTTATCCTTTTTATACCCTATGTAATTTCTTTTATTTTTTATTTTATATAAAATAGTCTTTTCTACAAGTATATAAAAACGCTATAACAATTTTCTTTTTTTACAAATTTTGCTTTAAACAATTTCTGCTATAAATACTAAATGTGTTATTAGCGGATTCTGAACACTTATTTAGATATTATGGGGATGCCATTTGGGAGATACTGGTTCTAAGAAATATTATCTAAAGATATAAAAAAAAACAAATTAAATTACAATTGCTTAGCTTTTGAGCTTAATAGCTTAGTCATTAATCAAATAATTCAAAACTGAGCTATAATATAGATTATATTATAGCTTATTTTTATATTTTTACTCTATAGACAGGCTTATTTCTTATATATACCTACACATTTGCACACTCTTTAACTTTTCTTCTTATCTGTACGTCCTATTATAAGCTGGCAAAATCTAAGATTACGGTTTCCTTTTGTGTATTTGTATAGTTGTGATGTCACAAATAAATATCTTTCATTTCATTTCATTTAATACTGTAATGCCGGAGCCAGACATAGCTTCATTTGGGTGATCATTTCAATGATCATATTGTGTGGCCGGCGTCTTTATGTAGCTGCGCAAAAATTTATAGAACTTTGTAGACTTTAAGGAAATAATTTACAAACTCTTTGAGCTATATCTGGCTCCGGCATAACATTTTAACCGGTATACAAGGTTCATGTTAACCGCTCACCGTCTACACGGTATGTTTTCCACTGACTTAAATATCATTTATAATAATACAGCAATTGAAAAAGTTGACAATAGTCATTATTTCAAAACTGTAGATGAAGTAAAGTTGAAAAGCAGTAGATATGGTTACAAAATAGTAGGGCCTAAAGTAAGATTACACTTAGTAAAGAATAATGTCTATTGTATGGCAATAAAATTTACAATCGCTTGCCAAAAGATATTATAAATTTGCCCTAACATATTTTGAATATAAATTGACAGAATGGCTAATGATACAACAATTTTATAGTTTGAATGAATATTTTAATCATCCTTTTTAATTATTGACGATTCTTATTCTTTTTCATACATCTTGGACATCTAGCACTCGCTTTTTTTAATTAAAAGTTAACCATAACAAAAAAGGTCATATTATGATGCTGATAATAATACGGTTTTTGAAGAGATTGCGTTACTAATCGTGATTATCAGTGATGAAGTGTTTTTTTTTTTTAATTAAATAAGTAAAGATTAAGATTAGGTGTCCTTTGTACCTGATATATATAGTTTTCCGAAAAAAAAAAGACTTTTAATTACATCTATATTAATATATAAATCTATACTAATATATAAGCTGAAGAGTTTGTTTGTTTAATTTGGGAAATTGCGCTTTCAGTCGTCACGTTCTCGCCTTCAGTTCGGGGATAAGATTTAATGTATTGAGATGAAATATGAAGGTAATTATAACGCATCTTTAAAGATAATCAACTCAGTGTAATAGTGTTTGGTTTTTTAATGAGTACTTTCTAGTTTATTCCATTAAATGTAATGGAAACAATAAGTTTGGCGATATTGTACAATTTTTCTCTTTGTATAAGCGAATTTATATTATGCCAAGTCACATTCTTTTCTTAGCTTGGCTTAAATTATCGCAAACTATTTCCAGTAACTTTAATCTAAATAAAAAATGTACTTGTGTCCCAGCCTTTACAGTGTTTAATAATTTATATGCAACCATTGAATCATCTACATTATGTTTGTGTATTGCATTTTTTGTGTACAATATATTTCTATTATTTTTGTGTATTTCTCTTCACAAGCGCAGTTAACGGCGATGCCAACACGAAACGGGTATATGAATGTATTACGTATATTGTTGCACTTTAAATATTGTGTGCAGTTAGTAAATTTATCACTAAAAAGTGGTTTTATTTATTTTAATCTTTAACATTACCTCCTTCCTTATCCCTAATATATAGACCTGTCGTTCAGAACATTAGCAGCTTAACACGAATGGTAAAGACATTTGGGGTTCGAATCTGCATAAAATATCCCCTACTATTGTACATTCGCTAAAAGATTTTTTGGTAGGGCCATATTAAGGACTCTGGCAGGTCTAAGGGCTCTCGCAACTCGCAATTGCGGGAAACTTCTAGTACTAAATAATTAAGAGGAAGCAAGTAACGATAATTTGTATCGTGCCACAGCGATTCCATTCTGCGATTTCGTGAAAATACTACAACGAATTTTTTTTCTTTTTTAGTATAAGAAAGGGGAGTGGTAAAGGTCCAACCTTTATATTTTTTATGACACTAGAAATCCTTTAGATTTTGCCCAATATACTCGTTTTGCCTCCAAAAAAACGTTAAATAAATAAAGCCCTGCTCATCTCTCTAGTATTATAAAGAATCAAATTTTTGACATCTTCGACAAGTCCTCGTTACAGAAGCAGCTCACTCAGTCTTCTTTATATTGAACAAATAAAATATCTTACCGTGTATAGGACACTTATCCAAAGTGACGCATTTACGGTTGACCTCATCTCGGTAGAAGCCCTCTTTACAGAAGCATCCCATGCTGCACGCGAGACCACATATCTCAGGTTCTGGCACAGAGCAGGTCGAAGGGCACGCGGTTCCACAGGGGAGGAACTCCTCATTCACGCCACAAGATGGTTTTGTAGCTGCAGGATATAAAGTATGAGACAAATTTTGTAAATAAAAGAAGAAAGAAGAAATTTATTTATTTATATTTTTTAAGAGGCAACCGAGCAAGCGGTTATATTATATATATCGGCTAGCAGATCCGTTGCCGGCCTTTCGGGAAGTCTCACAAACCGAACGAAACGCGACAAAACCATCACTTGACGTGACAACATTGCTACCACTTCACGCCGATCTTACGTGAGAATGAAGTACTGGTACCCGGAAGCGCTGCTAAGCAAACCATTAAATTTTTTACAGATTAATCTTAGAATTTACGAAATAAAAACCGATCTTTTACAACACTACAAACAACGTGGTCTGTTTGTAGTTAATTCTTTGAGTACAATTTTATTTCTTTGCTTATTAGTTAAAAATTACAAAAGGACTTAAAACTCACGAACGTTCATATTAGGAGAAACTGTATTACGGTAAGGTTGATCTTCCTTGTACTAAATTAATCAATCAATTAATTAAGATCATGTTATAAAAGCTTATAACATAATCTAAATCAATCCACTGTCCATAATAACAGAAATAATTAAATTAGTTCGTACGAATCCGTGAATAAAAACATAAATGTTTGCGGCGTAATTGTTCAAAAACTTCTTTTACTTCATTACTCATTTATTAGATGTTGTAAAAAGCGACTACGGATAAACCGTATATTCGGTTTTCAAATAATATATGTATGTATAGCAAACGGGCAGGTGATTCATCTGTGTGACTACCGACACCCCTGATCAACTACATTACCAGAGATGCATTGCCGGCCTTTGAGGAATGAGTATGCTCTTTTCGTGAAGGATTTTTTCTCTTTTCAATCGACTTCAAAAAAGAAGCAGGTTCCTCAATTCGACTGTATTTTTTTATTTTTATGTTTGTTACCTCAGATCTTTCGGCTGTGTGAACCGATTATGGCGATTCTGTTTTTATTTGAAAGCTGGTACTTTCCATGTGATCCTATTTCAATTTTATCCAGTTCTGACAACTTTAGATCGTATATTAAAAAGATAAATTATGATACTTACAGCATTCACTTGCGTTGACGCATGTCCCGTTTTCATTCCTCATATACCCTGGCATGCAGAAGCAGCCTTCGACACACTCGTCTGAGCAATCCCCTGGATTGGGGTTGGTACAGTTCTGAGTGCAGTCAGAGCCGCAAAGAACATACTCTTCGTTCGTCGGACAACTACCTAAATATCGAAAATAACTTTTAGATCGATTCCTTACTCTTAGTTACAAGCTTAGAATAACTTTAATCTATCAATGGTCGGCTGGTCGAAATTCGCCCAGAAATTTTTGTTGTAAGAATAAAAATTGCTGTACCATTCTTTTTTACAACAAGTTTGGACAATTTAATCATATAAAGGTCATTATTAATCAAATGTGGGTTGTAATAGTTTAGCGTTGGTGCGGTTTTATTTTAATAATTTAATATACTTATAATGCAAATTTTATAAGAATATTAGCAAGCACACCCTTCTATATTTAAACTATAACTGTGCAAAATTCTATATTCCTGCGTCCGAGCAATTTTCTTAAATTGGTACCGAAAAATTTCACTTCACGTGTTAACATATACATATAAATGTGAAGTCGCAGGCAACAGCTAGTACCTTAATGTAAATTATATTATAGCAGCCTCTATAACAATGGTAATTTGTGCCCAAACCAATTTCACGCCTAAATTTTAATTATGTTTGAAATTACTTCCTATTTATCGGTGCAATCAATGTTTGCTTAATCGATTCCGTTGGTGATAGACTTGTCATGAAAAGTGGCGTGTATTTGTTGTGTTTCTTTGTAGCCGAGTGCCGTTCCTTGTTGATAAGTGAGCATTATTGTACTTTTTATGCAAGCATTATTGTATAGTCGACCAAAAAAGTGCTCTGCCATTTTAGATGACAGCTTCTAGTAAAAGAAAATTTTGCTAAGGGTTATTGCTAGAAATTAACGCGATGTATAACAAGCAAAAATGAGCCTTTTAACTAATCGAGGTGCAAACTACATTCGACTTTAGCGTGGCAAACCAATTTCATGGTCGACTATACTTTTTATTGTACTTTTTATACTTTTAATGCAGATAGCCTGTCTGATAGTAGATCCATGAGTCTAGACCTATTTCCTAATTTTTTGTTTCAAGATTCGGTTATTTTTTATACCTTATCTTCATGAATTCCTGTTTATTTTTAGGGTTCCCTAGCTCCAAAGGAAAAAAACGAACCCTTATTGTATCACTCCGTTGTCCGTCTGTATATCTGTCTGTCCGTATGTCTGTCTTTTTTTATTTTTTTTTTATTTTTATGTTACAAGGGGGCAGACGAGCAAGCAGCAGGCACCGAAGTGCCTACCGGCGCCCATGGACATCTGCACGAGAATAATAAATGGTAAGTAGTGTAACAGACAAGAAGCAATTATGTATAGAAAATACGCAGAGAATACTGTTAAACTAAACCAGTACGGTGATTGACTACTTTCAAGTAACTAAAACCGGAGAAAACGCAAATAGGGAATTACGATTTTAAGCCGGAACAATTTCTCTTTAAGAAATAAGGTGGTAACAAATTATACGCACTACACAAATGTTGTTCTTTAAACCAAAGAAACCGATAATCGAAATGCGATCTTCAACTCTTACTCAGGGTTACCACATTTTATTAGCATCTATAAAAGAAAAATTAGGGGTAATATAAAACACTGGAAACTTTCTATTGGAATTCCCGTAGTTGCTTGTTTTATATGAATCTAGCTGGTAACCGCGACTTTGTTCGCGTGAATACAGTTATATTTTTTTATATTTTGAAAGTTTTATATATATTATTATAATAATCTTATTAGCCAATGTTATTCCATTTAAAACATAACAAACAGACAGACATATAAAGATGTATTTCTAATGCAAACCTTGTCCTGACAATAACGAAGACAACAAAATAATGACTATCCAATTTGGTGTCGTTCGGAGGTTATAAGCGTACATATAAGAAAAAAAAGGAAAAATCTTACAATAAAATAGATGGCACATTCTCACAGGATATTTCAATTTTACTACTATATGTTTATATAAATTTGGTAAATAAAATTATACAAAAAGAAACAATTATTTTTACTTATATATTTCTGTGTTTGCTCAATAATACTTAAGGTTTAATGAATTTGGTAAAAGACTTTCTAAATAACAGAAAATTACCCCTAATCCAATGAGCAGTGGCTAGATAGGACCTAATTTTGTTCCCCAGATTTATAGCGTGTCCTCTCCGCCCACCGTCGGACGTTGGAATAGATTCAACTAACTTATTAAAAATCATCAAAATTAGAATAGGATATAACATATTTTAAATAGAAGGAGACACTATAGTTGATATAGGTATATTTCTAGATATCGTCTAGATGTTAGACACAAGTTCGTTCCGTAAAATAATTTTCAACGCTTCATATAACCAAGAGTTAGTTAATAAAAATCGTAACTGTGGAAGCAATGCTGATATAATTCAATTTTCCTTGGTTGAGTTAATCGGTTACCTGGATACAAATTATGCAACAACAGGGCGTGACTTATTAAAATAGCTTTCGATCATTACCGTGTTAGGGTACTTGGTACTCGATTCTTGATATAATTATGTAATTAAAACAGGTACATAAATTTTGACCAAATTTTCTTAAAGTTGACTAAAGTGTGGCCTTACATTCTGTGGTTAATTTTCTGTTTGAAAAAGGTAGTTCATAATGCATTTCCCAGCATAAGTAAATTGGTCAGTCATAAAAATCATTTAAGGACGCCTGTCAGTCAGCAATCATATATATAATAAAAAATTCAGTTCATTTTTTGGCTATACTTATTAAAGAAATAAGTTGTGACTGAAATAGGTATTTTTGCTGTCGTCAAAAAAACGACGGTGGGGTTCGAAGCGGGTACCTTGCGGATTTCAGTTCATACCTTATACCGCTGAGCTATTGAGGCTCTAAAGGGGTTTGTTTTCTTGGACGCGCTAATCTCAGGAACTACTACTTCGATTTAAATCATTCTTTCATTGTTAGATAGCCCATTTTTCGAAGAAGGTTAAAGGCTATATATCATCACGTTAAAATTGAATCTATTTTTTTTATCTAATTTTACACGGACGACGACACGCGTACAGCTAGTCTAGATATATAAATAAATTAAACTAAAGCGTCTGTTTGTAAAGTCAACTTCTATCCCCCTCAACACGAGGGCTGTCGAACTTCTATATTTCATTATTTTTATTTTCAAGGACAAAATTTTAAAAGTATAAAAACTAATTCTATTGTATCATATATTAATTCATAGAAACATACAAAAAAAGAATTGTTAAGTATGAGTTAAAATAATTACTTAGTCAGTGTAAAAAAAAAATACGAGCTGTTAGATTCTTGTATGACATATGTCAATTACCCTATATACATATATATCGTCGCAGGACTTTACAAAAAACCAGTCCCAGCGCTTTTGTTAAGCATCAAGTACCTCGTTACTATTTTGTTATCTATTCGCACACAATTTGAAGAGAAAGTTAACTACAATCTAGTAGTAGGAACAAGGTTTCTATAATACAAATAATGTAAAAAATAGCCGTTGTTTGTTTTGGATCAACATTCTTTTGCAATAAATATTCAGAATATGGAATAAACAAAATTTGTATATGCTACCAATAATGAAAAAGTAACGCTGTGCGACTCTTCAACGATTTCATGCTTTATTTATTAATGACGGGCGATTTTACAAAATGTCAACGGCGACACATTTTTGAAAACAACAACGAAAATATTGTGTAACGTTACCGCATCTACACTTTATCAAGTGTGACTGCGGTCAAGCGCTTGCCTATCTCCAATAAAAAAAAAAAAAAAAAAAAATTGTAACAAAATTACAATAATAAGTTCTTGTATGCAAGAGAAAAAAGTGTCGAATTTCGGCTATGAATTTTATATTTTAAATGCAACACCAGATTGACAAAAATAAATATGCTAATGTAATTTATTTTGATACAATATATTACAATAAACTATCTTTATTATGACACAAACACAATCACTTAAAACTAACTTAAAAATATTTAATTTGATAGAATAGTTTTTAAAGATAATAGCCATAAAACATGCCGAGTGTTCGTAATGAAAGGAAAGGGGTCTTTAGTTTTAACCTAACAGCCAGAAAGCAAGCTCCGTATTCCTAAAGAAAATAAAGCGGTTTTTAGTTTTAACCTAATAGCTATAAAGCATGCCCATTATTTATAAAAAAATGAAAACGGTTTTTAGTTTTATTATAATAGCCATAAAACATGCATGTTCCTAACGAAAGAAAAACTTTTTTTTGTTTTAATCTAATTAACCATAAAGCACGCCGAGTGTGCTTAAAAAAAGAAAAATTGTTTTTAGTTTAAGAAAACACAAGCTTTTGGGAGGGAAAACAGGAATATTACATATGTTATGTCAAAATATTTCATCTTTACGTTTAGAAAGCATTGGATTAGCTTTAAGAGATATTTAACATTTTAAATCTTACCCTATTTTATTCTTAATAAAAGTTGGCAGTGATAAGTTATATAAATTTATAATTTAATATCTACAGAAAACATAATTTTCAATGCCTAAATACCTAATTTGTAGGTGCCATCAATTTCCTATAATTTATTAACAAAAACAAAAAAAAAATGAAAGTAAACATTAATTATTCATTTATAGGACTTACAAAGATTCAGAAAGGCACAGTTTTTTTAAAGTTATTCCTGTGTTTTTAAATCTGTGCGTCTCGACCCTCAGGGGGTTGCAAATCCTACTCCAGTGGACGCAGATAAAAGAGGAAATATATAGATTCTATACTATATTAAAAATATTGAGTCAATGAGACGACTGAGCCTGTTATTTGTAAAAATTTAGTTTTATCTTTAAAATCTTATAATCGCCATAAAAAATAAATGAACATTTAAACAAAATCGTTGAATTCGCGCGATCAAAGGTGTGTGATACAGCTAACGATTGAACAAGGTACTGTAAAGTAACTAAAAATTGCTTTATGAAAATTTGATAGACCCACGCGATCTGTGCCAGCAATAAGACACAATTAAACTACTTAGCAAAGATCCAGTAAGTACCAAAATTCCCGCCCATAGAGCTGCGGTAGACGAAATGCAGATACCAGACTCTACCGGTAGATCTTCAGCGAACACTACCCTTAGTCCTTTCTCAATGGTCGTAACAGGCTCATAGGTCCTGTTGCCAATATGTATGACGTCCCTCCTTTTACGTTTCGGTTCTGTACTACCAGGGTTAGGACATACATCGCAATCAGTTTTACACAATTCCACATCGCACTGGATCACCAAATCCATTTCATCGGGAAATTTGAATGCATTGAAGTACGCGTACGCGATAATTGAAGCACCGGTGTTGCCAGTTTCTTTAGTTTTCTGGAATGCCCCAAACAATTTGGGCTTTAATACGCATCCATTGGAATCGGTCAAAGGTACGACGTGATTGTTGCTAGAATCGCGTGCTACGCATTCTCTTACTAAAATGTCGAATCCTGCATCGCCCGTGACTGATACTACTAGTGTCATTATTTCCCCAATTTTGACCAAACCATTCGCTTCAGGAGCGAAAGGTCCTTTTCCTGTTTGTATGTCTAATCGAGCCATAGCCGTGTCTCCGCTAAAGTTGCTCGTGATTTGGTTCAGCATTCCGACGCTAAGTGACGAAACTAGTTGCTTGGTTAGATTTCCTTCCCATAGACATCTTACTCTTCTTATATGATCCCATACTTCCTGAATTCCCGGTTCATTCTGAAGAACTAGCACATTTTCCAAATAAGCCTGACCTTCATTTTCGAAATCGCTGAAAAATCTCGTTCCGCACTTGTTAAGGTTGACGGTGAACGAGTATTTTATCTGATTGGAGTTTTCTTTCACGTATATACATTCGGAATCCTTGAAGTGGTCCTGAGAGTATATAATACCGTTGTAAACTTTATTAAACTCTATGTTAATGGTCATCATTTGTTTACCGCAGTCAACAGTGATATCGTGAATGTGTGGGGGATGACGGTCTTCATCATCAGGCTCGGGAAGAACACCACCGTTATCTCCATTGTCAGGTTGCTGTGGTTGATCGGGTTGATCAGACTCTGATATAGGCTGACTAGGCTGGTATGATGGCGGACTAGTTTCGTAATCAGGTTGTGACGGTTGACTAGGTTGGTAACCAGGTTGACTGGGTTGATAACCTGGCTGTGAAGGTGAAGGTTCATAAGAAGGTTGAGTCGGCTGGCTAGGTTGGTAGGATGGTTGAGATGGCTGGCTAGGTTGGTAAGAAGGTTGAGATGGTTGACTGGGTTCATATGTTGGCTGGCTAGGTTGATAAGTTGGTTGGCTAGGTTGATAAGTTGGTTGGTTAGGTTGATATGACGGTTGAGTTGGTTGACTTGGTTGATATCCAGGTCTGCTCGGCTGGTATTGAGGTTCGCTAGGTCGATAAGGGGGTTGTTCAGTCTGTGAAGGTAAGAATGGTGAACTAGGTTTATAGGTTGGACTTGACGGAGATGGACCTTCGCTGTAAGAAGGCGTTGGGCGATTTCCAGCCGGAGGATATCCGAGTGGTGGCAAATATGCTGGTGGTTCAAACGGCCTTGGTTTCTCTGGCTTCCCTCCAAAATATTGGCGAGCTGGAATATGATAAATTGTTTTTAAATAAAGTGAAAACAGTCTTCAAAAACACATAAAAACTAAAAAGCAAAAAGTAATAGGAGCTAACACATAATGTGCTAGACACCTACTGATCTGTTGAAGTCAGTACTATGCCAAACAGGTACCCTGCTACATCGATAGCCGACTTCAACACAACAGTAGGGTGTCTACCAAATCGTATGAAAGTACCAATAATTTTTTCCTTTTTAGTCATACATGATGTCGTTTAAAAAGACAATTTATCACTCATAATATTTATAAAAAAGAAACAAATTATGTGCAATTTGGTGATGTAGTGTCATTTTGGTCAGCGTGAAAGCGAGTTTAGTGAATTGACGCGGAACATAATTTATTTTTTATACTTAATATTACAGAATTCAATAAAAAGTAAGTTCTTTGTTGGAAAGTATTGTACTCTAACGCTTAGTGAGGTTATTGAAAAAATTTAATTGAAATAAAGATTTTGGTCTATCTATCGATATAAATTTATTCCTCAAGAGTCCTAAGTCTATAGAACGGACCTTTCCTATTCTTCTGTTGATAAAGCCCTTGGATCCAGTGTAGGAGATTGGCGACCATTTCATCAGTGTCCGCTTGTTGCCCTGACTGAAGATCCGCTGGAAATGACTTGACAATCAACGACATTATCTTTACCCAATGATTTCCAACACCAAGATTAATTCTCGTTAACGAGAGAAGACCAAGTTATTATCTATCAAGTAAATGACAAAGAAATGAATCGTTTTAGTCCATGGAACCAATTTACTTATTGAAGTCGAAGGATTGGGAACGAGTTCCATTGAAACATTAGTTGCTTAAGGAACAGTGTTTCAATAACTTGACTTAAAAAAAAATCTTCTGCTATTTCAGTTACGAATGTGTGTTAGTAGTACTCACTTATCATATTTTACAAAAACAAAGTAATTTGGCTTTATTAAAAGAAACCTGTTATTATTTCGCTCATAGCTTTTTGTTCCAAACAGTACCAAATAAAAAACAAAAAATTTAAGCTATGAGTGGGTCCAAGCTTTTACCAAACAAAGATAAAGACGTTCGGCACAAATAAGTATTCCTAGGTGACCTTGTTTTACACTTAAACTATTAAAACTTCGTTTAAAATGCCTCTATTTTAGGTGGTAATATTGTATTTACTCACTATTTTAATTTTAACAAATTATTTGTTTCGCACAAATAAAATCCACACAAACATTGAACTAAAACTTGGAAACCAATGCGGACGAACGGGTAACAACTAATGGAAAAAGTAGTCCAAGAAAGACACGACACTTCCGCCACTATCAAAAATTGGAACAATAAAGGACTGGGGCGATAACAAAGGCAGTCCGTAACAAGGAAAGACAATATCAAACAGAATCTTTGAGTACAACCGAGCTGTGTAGTGACAAAGATCACGTCTCTAAGAGAAAGTTAATTAATTAAAAAAACGGAACGCATGGACGTTCTAACGTGGACGTACGATGATGGTCCGTTTTCTCTTCACACTTCAGTGCTGGCTTAGGACAAGCAGAAATACCTATTCACTTATCACTTATTCACTTATTTGCTTAATAAGTATAGCAAAAAAATGAAGCGATCAATTTTATTTATCCCAGATATCGCGTTTAATTCCGACTTTAAATCTTTTTTATACCTGTCCAGATATTTTACGCTGGGAAATGCATTTACGGGGTAACTTTTTCGAACAGCAAACACAGAACGTAAATACAATCATTAATCATCTCTTTAGAATCTAAAAAAGTCCAACAATACGTTTTTAAATCATTCATGAAATTTTTAACACACTGGCTGAAAAACCAATTTGACTTTGATCGATACGTGTTTGTATTGTCCCTTGTTGGGCGCCAAAATCCACAACGGATAAAACTACCCTTCACGGCCTATTGAGTAGAACTTGTTTATTGTAATAAATACCTTTCATTACCTTTATGAACACCTACAAACATTTTAATACACATCTTAATTCTTTATTTAATTTTATATAATATCATTAGTATAGTAGACCGTTACTTTGAATGCCATTTAATTATAGAATTCCAGACGTATTGAATGTTATTCGAATATATGCCACAGGTTCAATAAATAACTTAGATTTTCTATTAATAATAATTAATTTATACGCTTAAATTATATTGAAATGTCTTTGATTACTAATAGAGACGTAATTAATTTACTAGTACTCAAAAAGAGACTTTGTATATAAAGTATTTGGTGTTATGTATATTTAGAGCGTCAATAGCTCAACGGTATAAGGTATGGACTGAAATCCGCAAGGTACCCGGTTCAAGCCCCACCGCCGTTGGGGTATTATAATTCATCGCCTTGAGATAGACAAGGGTTTGATTCCTCATTTCAACATGTGATTCACGTTCTTTGTACGTTAGTATTAATGAGGAAATGTTTTATAGAAACTGTTATTCAAAATAATAAAACTCCACTCCTCTTATAATTGGAGATTTATTTTCTATATAAGAGAAATTTCCAATATTTCATAGAATATAAGGAGCTTATGATATTTGCTATTTTGTTCTGCATATCTGTGGATACATGCACATCTTTAAAATACAAGCAGTTTCGTGGAATTTTAGAGAAATAGGTGAGATTTATTCTGCATGTTTACATCTTGGATTCAAATAAAGTTCTTATGTCGTAGAATTTTGACTTCTTACTCATAATGTAAGTTAAGTTAAGAGGTTTACTTCTTGGATTCAAATAAAGTTCTTATGTTGTAGAATTTTGACCTGTTACTCGCAATGTAAATTAGATTAAGAGATAGACCTCTCGAGTCACACGAAGTTCTTATGTATAAATGTATTTTCTTAACATTGTAAGATCGCTAAGGTTGTCAGTTGGATGGAAAGATTTTGGATAACCTATCGTAAACTGATGTCTAGAAGAGAAAATTATTTATATATACAAATTTACTTAGGGTCTGTCAGTTAAGACAGACACTAAGTAAATTTGGCTTAAAAATTACAATTTTTATCTATTTGTTTAAAGGTATAGACATTGTCATAAATAATACCTTTCTTTTAAGAACTATTTATAAAAGAGTGACGTGTTTCTCGCTGGATCTTCTCGTACCTCAACTTTTCCGAATCAGCTTTTAATATATTTAACAATGCGAAAGAGATTATTTACATATTGCTTGTCTCTGATAAGTATTGAGGAAACTGAAATAGCATGGGGATTTAGAATAATGCGATTTTCAGGACAATGCGACTTGGTCCGCGTGAATTCAGTGGTTTTGTTAAGGATTTGGACTTTTTGTGCGGAACCCTAATTTATAATTTATCGTTGACTATTTATAGGTATGTTATTTGATTTGTTTGTGTTATATTATTTTAAGTTTGACATTTTCTTAATATTTTTTTTTAATTCTTTAATTATTTTTCCAAATGTTTATTGTCCATTACATTTAATAATTTTATTTTAATTTTGTATACTGAATTATTGCATGCTTTTCAGCGGTATGTGGAGGACATTTTTGTTTTTCTTTAACAGCCCTGTACTCATATTCAGGTCCGTAGGGCTAGCAATACCGAAAGGAGAGCCGCTAATCGGAGCCGCGTATAGCGTGCAGTTGCTCTCATCTATATAACTTTACAAACATGTTTTAAACTATTTCTATTACATATTTATTTACTATTTTGGACTGTATTTAAGCTATGTTATCTATATACAAACTTTCAAATCGATATTTAAAGAAATAAAATACTTATGACGAAATTACTGTTCACGTACTAAGAAGTTTACAATTACGATACCTAATTTTATCTATTTATGCTGTTTTTCTATGTATATCTATTTTCCTATGTATTTATTTTTCTTGAAGGTCCCTAAGTCGTATCCGTTCGGAAATACCGAAGCTGGCAACTGATTCCACAGATAAATTGTGCGGAGATATTTGTAAACCATCGCTAAAATTGGTCACCCATGTATCGCCCCGCCGCGGTAAGAGCAACTGAACATATAACGATCGAATCAAATGCCGGTCACTGATTAAGCTACAATCTCCTCTTTGATCATGACATCTACCGGGCTGAAATATAAATCACTCCAACGCATGATAAAAAAAAATAGACAGGAGTACATGGTATAATCGACCAAGAAATTGGTTTGTCACGCTAAGGTCGAATGACGTTTGCACGTCAATTAATTAAAAGGTTTATTTTTGCTTCATATGCAATAGTTCTACAATACAATAACCTTTAGAAAAATTTTCTTTTACTAGGAGCTATCATGCAAAATGGTAAAGCTCTTTCTTGGTCGACTGTACAAAATAATGTCATCGTATATAAGAGGATAAAAAAATTAAGTACCTGAATAAAATTTATATTAATCAATAAATATTCATTAATAAAAAAGGACTTTCACGACCCTAGTCATAATAACTTAATGCTAAAAGTTAAAGTAATTACTTAGGATAAAGTGACATAAACCATAACTTAAGTAAAAATCGAGATCATAATTTTTAAGTTTTTGGAATAAAGCTTCTTCAATTTCTACGCATGCTTGAGCTCAAAGTGTTTGTACCTTTTTGACCTTGAAGTCTACAAAGTTCTACAAAACTTTGTGAAGTTACACAAAGTCGCCGGCTACACTACATGATCATTGAAATGAAGCTATGTCTGGCTGCGACATAGGACACAGTGCAGGCCTTTTGTCTGTAAATAAAATGCAATAGTGATTAAAATAAATAAAATTGTATATTCTTTGAAAGCTCAATTTTATATATTCAAATATATATATATAGCAATACATATAGTCATGTGGTCTATAGCAAGCCCGTTTTTTTTTATTATTGTAAACAATGCAGGTAAATATGAACGCTTCTATAAAAAGTCTACATAACAAATCAGTAGAAAGAAAAAAACAAAACTTTGCTGAAGCTAAAACTTTCAAATGACGAATCTTTTCTATTTTTTATCATTCCTAAATTTCTAATTATTGCATGTTATTACTTTGTCTTCTTATCTTTTTTAAATAAAGTTAGTAATACTGTACTTTTAGAATTAAGACTTGTGATACTAGATAATTTTCCGTGCGTTTTTTTAAATATAGTTTACAAAATAAAATATTTTCTTTACATATTCATACCTACCTACCACCTACATACCTTTCCTCCTATTACCTTTATATTTTAAACGCTTTATTTTAAGGCGAACGTCTATTTCACATTGAGGTATTAAAAATTCTGTCGTATCAAAACTCATTGAATAACACAAATATTATAAGTTTATAATATTTGAATCTTATACTCAAGCCTATTTTTTAACTTTATAATCATCCTATTTTTGTTATGTATATATTTTTTGGATACATATTTCCTTTTCCTATGAAGGAATACACTTCAAATATAATACAATATAATGCCGGAGCCAGATAAAGATTCATTTGTATGATCGTTTCAATGATCATGTAGTGTGGCCGGGGACTTTCTTTAACTTTAAAAAGTTTTGTTGTATTTCAAAGACAAAAATGTACGAACACTTTGAGCTGTCTGGCTCCGCTAAATAAGAATATTTTTTAATAAAAGTCAATCTAAAATCGATACTTATGCATCACTATCTAAATTTATGGATGTAATAATATGACTTATATATTCTGTGGCACGTAAAAAATAAAGAGATTGTGCTATAAATTAGTCCTATCTATGGTCAGTCGACATTTTGCGAGTGGCAAGGATTTTAGAACGACCCTATAAAAAAAGGAAAAATTGTTCTTTCAAGCAGTTGCGTCATCCACATGGTCTTGTTTAAAGTGAAATAATTCGAAAAAATTTAATTCAGTTAGTGATATTTATAAAAGAACAATGTTAACAGCCACGCGGGTGATAAGCCGAAAGGCTTTGGAGTGCTCAGGAATTACCTCCGACATATACACACACAGGAATTTCTCCACAATTCTTAAAAGCGTAAGTAACCATTTTATTAAAAAAAAAAAGAAAATCGTATGTCATATTCTCTGTAATTTTAATATTAATTGTTGAGTAAACATTAATTTGGCGTCATAAATATTTTTTAAATTTTCATATTGCGTAGCGGTAGGGCACATGCTCTACTGGAATTATTTATGTAACTTTGTTTTTTTAACGACTTTTCCAGACCGCAGCCCCCACAGTTCCAATCTATCAACGCCATGGAGTACAATATAGACACAAGTAAGTTCAAAAACATTATTAACTGCACTAATATTTCACTTAACCTAACTTAAGTGACCTTTGTATTTCATAATAATTTTGCTTATGGGTAAATTAACTTAATGTTATCTTTAACAATATATCAAAACGCTTCAATTAGCGCTTTCTTACGGTTATAAAAATTACATACTTTCTTAAGTTGAGGTTAGGTTAATTCAGGAGTGGTATTTTCCTCCATATTCTCTCTAAAATTGTATAAGAACTTCTAAACATTATTGCTTAAGCTAAAATTTAAATATATTTACAAATTAAATTGATATATTTAATTACAACATTTATCAAGCATTATACTACTTAAGTAGAAGTTGATCCTGATATACAATTTTTTTGCAAAATAATGTTATACCATATATTTTCTTAAATACTAAAAAGATTAAATACATATTACATATACATTTCATCATTATTGTGTCATAAAGTATATCTCATTATTTCTAGTGCTTATAGATTAAACATACTACAGACCTACCTTAATATAACAAGCTGCAGTGTAACGAATTTATCTATATAACAACTTTTTCTAAATCCCCTGGAACTACCCATAAGAGATAGCAAAATATACCTTTACATTTCAAATATATTTATCGAATCCTTTTTATAACGAATGCAGATATATATAAACTATAATAGTGCCATATTTAATAACACCACCACCTCCCCCCCCCCCCCCCTTGTACCTCCTCCTCTGCAACATCCCCCCAATCTCTCCTCTCTTCTTTTTTTTATATTCGACATCAGAGCAGTGAAGCACGAGCGCGCAATGAAAAGGTCGCGGTTAGACTGGCGTACCCGGGCGCCCGGGACTGTAAGCGGCGGCCGACACAAGTGTGGGCACCGGAGCGCGGCGGACCCCGACGGGCAGGCTTTGTTGTTATCACGAGTTTAAGAGTTATAAACCTTTTAACTTCATTAAAGAGGCAATAAACATGGCTTCGAGGAAACTCACAGCGTTAACTATTATTTATAATTAAGTTGGACTTAGGACACATTGTATTAGAACATTCGCGACGAACAACTCGATGGCTCCTACATCAAGTATCGTAAGCCAAACTTACTATTTTCACTTTTTTGTGTTTTTTAATGAACTTGATGAGTTCTATTCACTGTATTAATTTGAAAATAAAGTATTTTTAAGTATTACCGTAATAGAACTCATTAAGTTTATTTAGAAAACGTAAAAAAATTAAAATAGCAAAATAGTGGCTTACGTTACTTTACGTAGGAGCTTTCATACTGTCGGAGAGGTGCGCCTGGCCCCCGGCGACATTAATTAGCCCGAACCGAGATCTTCCTTTCAGGCGGTCGGTCGGTATCTAACACTCTTGCGTACACATCTCTTACTAAATATCGTCCACAGCTACACTAAATATCTTAATAAGCTTCACGCTTATGTCATTCCGTAACCAAATTCATATTTTAAGACTCTACTCATACGATGTCAGGACTAGAGTCCCGGACTCTACCCCCACTAGACTACTTTCTACTGCACCCACCAGAGTCCAAGAGTCTAGTTTTGACATCGTATCTGAAACCTGAACAAATAATTTTAATGTTTTTTATTATGAGAAAAATAATACAAACATTGATAAATGTTAAATAAGAATTCTCTTAGACTATAATCTGACCCCGCGGTGAAGCTGCGAGGGCGCGGACGTGCGCGTGCGACGGTTGTTTTTGTCGCGCTCGCAACCTCCGCTTCACGGAATTTCAAATACTTTTTTGCATTACAAACTTGCTAGAAGAATTGACTTTTAGTGATGATTGCGAATTTCGAAATTTTTATCTAGGATGGGCCGAGAATTCGTTAACATTTGAAAACATTAAAAAACTAATTGACATATTTTAAAAATTGTTTATTTATAACAAAGTTAATTAAGTAAAATTTTTTTTTTTTTTTAAATATATCATCTAAATAGCCGCCGTTTCGACTTTTGCACTCTTCTTAGCGAGTACCCAAACTTTTGGACACTCGCCGACATTTCTTTATAGATTTTTTCTTTTAATTGTCATAGTGTTTTTGGTTTATGGATGTAAACTCGACTCTTTGAATAACCCCATAAGAAGTAACCTGCTGGGGATAGATCTGGATTCCTGGGTGGTCGTGGGATGTCGCCTCTGAAAATCACCTTTTCCGGGGACATTATTATGACCACCGACAGGGACTCGTTGGATGTGTGGTATAAGTGGCGTTTATCTCACTGCCATGTGTTACGATTGTAGCCAGGAAGTGGCAGTAGCATTGGTGCCAAAAACTTCCGTAACATTTTCACATTATCAACAGAATAATCGCCTTTTTTTAAAAATTGAGGAAAAAAAGTAAAGCAAAGGAAATATAGGAAACTGAACCTAGTATTGATTAAAATTCAAATTTCTAGAGCGCGATACAGTTACTTCAATAATTATAAGATACTTAAACATTTGTATAATGAACTAATGCATAAATTTACAATTTGTTTAGCTATTAGCTAACGAATTCAATGCAACATAACAATAATTTCAAAAGATAAAGTGTTGACATTTGTTAGCTGCCAAGATAAACTGTTATACATGTATTATAAATGTCGACCGGCGACTATATTTGTAAATATACGACGACCGCTTGTATAAAAACTTTTATACTAATATTAGTAACACGATCTAAATATTTCTTTTAAACATATTCAGTCTGTGATAGAACTATTATGGGAATTTCACAAACTGTTATTAATGGAATTTGTTTATATTTACAATGCTTGGTACCTACCAAGCTGCCAGAGGGCTTAGCACGAACATTCTCGATAGTTTTACTTACATTTACGTTCGAAACCGAATGTCAAATAAAATATTAATGCTACCGCTTTACACAACTTTTTGCTAAATATTGCTAGCACGAATGAAATCGTATCGAGTCCTCGATGTTACGGCCATGTAAGTGGAAAATAGAAGCACGAACCTTCGTTAAACGTTCACGTCGCTTTTGCTAGGCCTATAGCGGACCCATCTTAGCGTCGACGCGGGTTGCATTAGCAATGATTAAAAGTGTGAAACGATTAAGACTTGCTTCCCGAAAAAAGTCGACTAGTCGACTTACTTCGATTCGAAAAGTTCGTGTTAAACCCTGTGGTCGTCGTTTTATGTAAGATCGGTAATCGGAGAACCAACTTTATTTTACTACACTTAAAGTATGCTTGATGTCTATTCATTAAGAGAATCTAAAACGTTTTGTATGAAATCCACAAAATAGTTACATTTATAAGGCGTACGCAACACAGAAAAAGGAAATTCTATCTATCTATATTAATTCGCGTGAAACGAAAACTTTCGGTACCATTTTACAAAAATTGCGCGGACAGAGAAGTATGAAATTTGGCACGATTATAGTTTTTGTAGAGGAGGGTGTGGGAATGTTAATATTTTTTTATAATATGCAATATTAATACTCGTATATTTTATTAAAATTAAACCACACGCACACCAATAAGAAACGATTTACACACACATGTATATTTTTTACTTGATTGGCGCGGCAGTAAAAATATTATCAAAATAAGTTAGTCTTAATAAAAAGTAACATTTTGGGAAAAGTTTGTCTATTTGTATAATCGTTTTGAATTAATACAGCAAGAACTATTAACAAATAAACGCCAATTTGTGTTTCTTATGGTCCACAGAAAAACAAACTTTTGCGAATCTAATAGCGAAAGGAAAAAACATCATAAAAACTTAAGTTAGATTGACAGCATGATCCGTGAAATTAACATCACAAGCTAATCGATAAAAAATTAAACTATATTTACGGCGCAACGGATTTGATAGACCTTTCACAGGTCCGTAAAGGGATTTTGAGTATACAAAATACATGGAGTATCTTTGATACTATACGAGTATAAGGAAATGGAATAATATGAGGTTTATGAACTTTCAGAACTCAATTTCAGATAAAAATAATTGAAACAGAAATTCATTGAGCCCTTTGATTGAAGTCGTTGGCGTCAGCTACTATACGATATTTTAATTAGAGGTAGCGCCACGCTGGCAGTCTTTTTGGTCTGCAGCCAAATTGGACTGGCGCATCCGAGTACCAGTACCTCTTTCTCACATAAGAACGATGTGAAGTGGCGGCAATAATGTCACGTCAAGTGAAGGTATTGTTGACGCGTTTCGTACGGTTGTGAGATTTCCCGGTGACGTAATTTCATCATTAAATGCCGGCAACGCATCTGCTAGCTTTCTGGTGTTGCAGATGTCCATGGCCCTCGGGAGTCCCTTGAACCGCCTGTTTGTCTGCCCCTTATAAAGTAAAAAAACACAATAAGAATAATTTGGTGTAAAATTTTATATAATACAAAATTATACATTATATTAGATGTTTCCGAACAGATACGGCTTAGGGACCTTCAATAAAAGAGCATACTTATAGCGCAGAGGCCGGCAACGCATCTGCGAGCCCTCTGGTGTAGCAATTGTTCATGGGCATAGATAGTCAGTTAGGTGAAAATCCTGTCCGTTTGCCCCTTGTTTTATTTTATTTTTTTAATCTCTTTTTTTTTAATTTATATTAAAAAACTTATATTAAAAAAATTATATTAAAAAACGTATTATATCATTACAATAAGGTCAAATATCGTTAATTTTAGTGTCACTTTCCAATATCCGGTTATCTATGAAAGAAATAGTCCGGCGCCACGCTCGTCACAGTCTCATTGCGTCTGCGTACTAGTGATGTTGTTTGATATCGATATATTATATCAGATTTTTTTAATGTACCAAAGTAAAAAATATGAAAAGTTCTAAGATTATGACTTTTATACATTTTTTTTACACAGTTATACATAAAACATCTAATACTATTTGTATAATATTGAGTAATAATATAATATTATTTTATTAGACGACAGAACACTCATGGACAGAACAAAATCTGTAGTATTTTCTTTCTGTCTGTATCGTTTCTTCTTCTTCTCTGTACTTTTTTTTCTTATTATGAAATAGCAAATCGTTTCGATAACTTGTATTTATAGATAACTAATAAGAGTTTACACTATCAAGCCTCAATTTAATATAAATATAATAAACATTAAAACTCAAAATAACAGCATAATTTTACATATGCAGATATCGAATATCGATACATATAAGGGACCATAACTGCGCATCGACGCTCTAGCTCATTCCGACAAGCCACCAGCCATAGCCCGAACGAATCCAGATAATGTATGTAAAAGGAACACCTACGCAAGTGTTAAGTCGTTGTAAATTAAATTACATCAAATTACGAGTATATTATAGTCACGCGTATAAACCTATTAATGACTATTAGGGTACATTACTATGTTAGATAGATAAATGTTAAACCTGCAATGTTTAATTAAAAACAACGTCCCTGATGCAACTCTGGCTAAGAAAATTTTCATTGAAGATATTTTGACTAGATTACTGATGTACACGCGATAAGGCGGAGACCTTTTCTTATTTAGCAAAATCTAAGCCGTCAGATCGAAATTCGCCTACAAATATTTCGATTTGCGTACTATATGTTTAAATAACATTGTATACAATTTTTTTCTAAACGACTTTTAATATTCGACAGTTAATATTTTTACGTCTACGTTTTATTAATGTTTTGACCTCGCTTTGACACAATCACATAATATTTTTTTTTTTTTTTTGAAATGTATACAATGCATGGGTGTGTAAATCGTTTGGAATTGTTGTGCGTGAGGTTTTATTTGAATAATTTTATGTTTAAGTAAATTTAATGTATAAACTGCATATTTTATAAAAAATATTATCATTCGCTAACCCTACCCTTCTCTATTAAAAACAAATTTCATATTCCTCTGTCCGCGCAGTTGTCGTCAAATGGCATCGAAAATTTTCGCTTCACGTATTAATATATAGATAAACATTATACTGTACAGTTAAAAAATATAAAACTGAGTTTGTTATATTATAAATGCAACCAGAAATTGTTATAAGAAATTACTATAAAGAAGTAAATTAAAACCAAGTTTATATTGATGAATGAAACGGTATTTAATTGCTACCCAAGAATCGTGCGGATTTCTATAAGATGTAAATGGTGACGTATTGTATTATTTTATCTTCCTTTCATATTATAGAACAAAGTCATCCGCCTCGTCTGCCTGTCTGTTTGCAAAAAACTCAAAAACCACTGGAAGGATCATTATGCAATTTCACCAAAAGATATTCTATTAAATGTATATTTATTGGTGAAATATATATTATAGTAAAGCCGAGAATTTCAATGATTTGTAATGTGATGTCGTAAAAACGCATTTCCATGCGTTTATATTGCATGCATTGGCTAAACCTTATGAGATAGATCAAAGTACAGAATTGTATATTTGAAAAGACAAAAAATCAGCGATGGCATATGTATATCCTAAGGATAGCCCACAGTAACACAAAAAAAACATTTGATATATTTATGAAGCTATTTTAAAGAATACCGTATTAATCCTTGTCCAATTAAGTACGTTAGATATGTCGTACATTTTATGCAGATCAAAATTGTCCTTTACAGTATATATATATCTTAAAAGATATAAGAGCTTTAAAATGCTGGGGCAGAGCGTTCGGCGGACAGTGAGGAATGCGACCAATACAAGGCGCTGTTTTGATATTCAATAATAAGCCGCTGCTCAAGAATTATTATAAAAGGAAGAAAATAAAAATAAGGTATTTTCAATTTATATATATTCCGATTTTTCCTTCATGTTAGGTAAGCGAAATAAGTTGTCTATGAAACATTTTCTCTTTTTTTCTTATTAAAGATATTATTCGTGTTCTTTTTTAATTTTCTTCTCTATGAATGAATGATACACTCTTTCTTTCTTGTGTTGTTTTTCGTCATCATAATAACGCTTTCTTTCACTATTGTGATATCTGTTTTTATCTCTTGAACTAGGGGTATGCCTATCCTTTTCTTCATGATGATAATTGGAATCTCTACTTCTATCTGACTTCATATCTCTCTTACCGTACTTTCCATATTTACTGGTACCTACTTCTTCCCTTTCATAATATGATTCTTTACTTTTTGTTCGCCTCCTGTCGTCTTTATCTTTGTAATATTTCTTGTCATCTATTTCTCTGTGTCTATCATGAAAATTATCCTCATAACTCTCTCGTTTCCCACTGTCGAGTTTTCGTGAATATCTACCATCAGCACAGTCATAGTTTTTTCTTTTATTTTCATTCCTCTTTTTGTCATCAAATATATTTTTGTCATATCTGATTTTATCTAAACTATTTTCTGACCTGTAACTCGAATGCTTTTTTAGATTTTGTCCTCCATCTTTAGGATTTTTGACTTCTCCTTGTTTTCCAACTATTTTGCTTGTAGAAACATCCTGAACTTCTTTATACATTTCCATCTGTCGAAAAAAAAATTAAATAACATTATTATTCTTTCTTTCAAGTACATATAATATCATTAATCACTAAAAAACCGATCACTAAGGACGTTTTTTCTGCTTAGAACCAAAACAGTGCAGAAATGGTTTATGAAATCTCATTTTTGCACAATATTTCACTAATGCACAATTTTTAACTTAATATAAATTTATTACATGTTTTCTATTAAGTTTCATATAAAATGTTTGCATTGGGTTAAAAAGATAGTAGCTGAAAAAAGCCACTGAATATAAAAGACTTAGGGAATAACAAATAGCGCGCATTCCATACCATAGCAAAACTTTGATACTACATATTTATGAAGAAAAGTTTAAAAAAAAATGGAGAACGACAGCGAATTAGTTGTAAGAAAGGTAGATTAAAAGCACCTTACAGTGAGTAATTCATAACTCACTTAGAGCTCAGTGCAAAAATCTTTTACAAATAAACTATTACACTGGAAAATAAATTGCTAGATTTAGTAAATGCAACAGTTTTTAAAGATATGACAAACATATATATGAAAAAGCGCTCTATTTCTCTATAAAGCGTTGAGGTAAATGGTGAATATCTACATGTCTTGTCTTCAAAAATCCACAAAGTAATTTATACATATACCTGGGTTGTGATTAGCTCCCGCAGTACATGCGAATAGTTGCGAGTAGGTGCGGCCACACGGTATTTGGTACGACGACGTTTCATATCACGCAGCTCAGCCAATATTTCCAGCTTTGATTTGCGTTTGCTCCCAGCGGGTCCCGAAGTGTCACTAAGACAATTTAAATATGCTAATACAACACATTAATATGTCAATCCATTCCAATAAATGCTTTAAGAGAAACAAAGAGAATATTTACTCATATATACATATGAACAACAAACAGAAAGGTATGCAAGTATGGTGTAACACAATTTTTTAAATTTTTGATTCTCCCTCCTCCCCATGTAACACACCACAACATTTTTCATAGCCTGTGGACAGTGACCCTTCCTTCCGCCCCGGGGGTCGTGGGTTGAGTCTGGGTGTATTATTAACATATAAATGTTTATATAATTCTACAAAAAAATATTTTGTATATCAGGCGTCTCTTACCTATAACACAGGCAGGCAAGTTGTCTGCCTTAGGAATAGATTTTCTATCACAAACATCTATATACCACGACAACAGTATTGCTTATGAGTATACACATTCATAATACATAATCACTTATAATGAGGCCAAACGCAAGTATAATTAAGTGTGAGAATTAAATTAGGCGTAATAAAAAAACCCAATAAACCAAGTTGCACGAAACCTTTTTTTTTCGACGCTTCAACAGAAATACAATTATAAAAGAAAAACACTTTATTTGACCTGATTAATCGTTTTATTTCTAACCTGTTCGAAATTCAAAGAAGGGTCAGTTGCTTAGTTGTGGGTATGATAACCGGGGTTGCTTCCATATGCACCCCATTCTAAAGGGAGTAATTTGATTAAATAAAGTCAATACAATTGGATAAACTTTTTCCTTTCTTCAAAATTGGTCAAATATGCTCCTAAACCCTCGCTTCTTTTTATCCTAGTTTATTTGTGTAGTATATAGTTCAGGTTTATATATTTTACGGAAGCGAAGCGGCAGCATTATACTTACATGTCGACAGATGGTTTTTTCAAGACTGTTTACAATCCGTTGATTTATAGTAATTGTTCCACTTATATATGAGCATAATATTAACAAAGTGATTGTTTAGCTTTATTATAGCCTGGGAAACGTTTCGGGACCGAGTTTTGAATAAAAATCCGAGATGCAACTTATATACGAAGGTACGGCTAAATTCTTTATTCCTAAAATAAGCAAGGAAGCTTTGTTTAGAAACGTGATGATTAGGCATACCTCTAGAATTAATTTAGAATACGGATAGATGTATTGATGTTACTAAGATATATTGTTGAGTAATAAAATATGCTAATGCGAAGAAATCAATGGAGTAAATAGTGTTTAAATCCCCAGTTGCGTATCACGTCACAAGGATGTGCTAGATTCTTGTGCGGCTTACACGACGCTGTGAACACATTAGTTACAAACAACATATTGATGTTCTGCATCCGAGTGGAATTCTACGATCGTTTTGTCTAGTACTGGATGTAAGGAGTCCTTATGTTCTTGAGGTGTCAGTCATTATAAAAGGAATACTGCGAATACTTAGAAGTATGCCTAATATTTTCCATGTGTAGTCGTCCAAGAAAGTGTTTTACCATTTTAGATGACAGCTCCTAGTTAAAGAAATTTTTTCTAAGGGTCATTGTTTTGTATTAATTAACATAATTCATAACAAGTAAAAATAAGCCCTTTAACTGATTGACGTGCATACGACATTCGACCTTATCGTGGCAAGCCAATTTCTTGGTCGACTATACATAGTTGTATATAAAAACCTATGAAAAAACTTAAACTCTTGAAAAATTAAAGAGTTACACGGACGGAAATATTTCATTGAAGTCTTCTAACGTTTACAGATGAATTGATACACAAAATAGAACAGATATGGTTATTTATAGTATACGATTTCATCAAAATCACGGATGATCTTTAGTAAACAATAACAATAACGGTACTTCGTGAGTCATATAAGAATCTAGCACATCGTTGTAATGCGTGTGTAATATACACGAGAGGTTTAAATGCAATTTGCATCATTGATTTAGGTCTCTTAATGTACTTTGTTCCCTGGTTTCTTTTCTCGGCATTCAAGTAATTAGCGTAACTTATATTCTTGAGCAATTGTTGTTGTTAAGAATATTCAAACCACAAAATGAGCATCCTTCTTTAAAGGTCCTTATATAGTATGGGTTTGGAAACACCGGAGGTGGTTATTAGTTTTGTGTAGAGTTATGCAAAGTATGAAATGAATTGCAAATTGCATGGTTTTGAATTTTCGGACTTGAAGTTGGCGTGGGTTTGTTACGCTCATGTTTGAGCAACCGTCAGATAATACCGCACACTTAATTTATTTATTAATATCTTTATATATTTAAAAAAAAAACAACAAAAACTTGAGAATAAGTCAATTTTCCGCAGTTTCCTTTAGTTATGATTATGTTTAATCTGCAAAATCATACATATTGTTAAGGCAATTATTCACCCACTGAATTTTTTAAAACTCATTTCTAAACGGCAAGGTAAGTAATTAAATAAAATTTTAACTAGGTCGCCAAATTCTGCTATTGACCTATTAAATAGTTACTTGATCAGCGAGATTCATCTGAGAGGCATGCATATTAAAAAAATAGTAGGTCAGGTTGAAGCAAAGTTGCTCGGCTACTATCCATTATGACTGACTGCATACATTTTAATGGCCTAAAAAAATAACCGTTTACGAAATAGCTTTTCTCAACAAGTACCTCAATGTTATAAGAAGCATATACATATACAAGAAGCTCTCAAAAATTTTCACCTTTCTAGGTCTTATAGTATTGGATTTAGAACCATAAGCCCTTATTCGCACGAGAGTTTAATAAGCGCTGTGTTAAATCTCGGCGCTGGCGCTTTTTCAGTGTTTTCGATACGAAAATATACCATATATTTATATATATAGCGTTGCAAATAGAACATTACTCGAAAAAAAAGCGCCGCGTTATAAAAGCGCTGTCGTGTGAACATAAATTTGAGAATCCATATGTTCTATTTTAACGCTTTTTTAACGCGCGTAAAAAAAAGCTCTCGTGCGAATGAGGGCTAATAGTAAAAAATCACAATTTACCACAATCTAGTACAACGGCGCTATTACTAGTCCTTCGTGACGTCCATTCGTCAACAAAACACAGTTTAAAAGTAAAAGAAGTATACGTATGATTACAGGCAGTAATTTGCTGTTTTCGCGAATAATACCTCCCGTGCGGCGATCTACACTGCGATACACATTTCTGAGTATTACCGACTAACGCTTCGGCCACAACCGCGCTATACACTTGCTGATGTAAAAAAAACTATCGTGTTAACTCGAGTTTTCGTGTGGACTGGACGACAAGCAGTATAAATGAAATTACCGGCTTCGTCCCATACCTGAGAAAAGGCCTCCATCTCAATCTCTTTCATCCTGTAAATATACTAGCTGTATCCCGCGACCTCTACCGCGTGGGATATCATGTTTATAAAAACACCTTTATTAATAATGAATTATTTTAGAACAAATTTGTTTAGCGTAAAAAAGATTACAGTGAGCCAACCTTAAAATATATACATGCTGTCAAGGACCTTTATTATTCCTTTAAAGGGGAACTATTCTGTCATATGTGCTTTATGCGACACTTTAACCGTTTACGCAGCGCACGCCGCAGAAGATCTCATAAGGAAAAAAAGAATCCCGATTGTGAAACAACCTTCATTGGTGCTCCGCTCCTATTACTCTTAGCTTGATAACATATAGTCTTCCACGATGAATAGGCTATCAAACATTGAAAAAATTTTTCAAATAGGACCAGTATATCCTGGAGATTATCGCGTTCAAACAAACAAACTCTTCAGCCTTATATATTGGTATAGTAGACAAGTACATATTTATTTCTCGGAACGAATATAGCCCCGGCATAAGCTCAAATTACCATAGAAATAATAATTCAAGTATTGGTCTATCGATGCAAGATATGTACTATTGAATGCTTTCAGCTTTTGTTGACACGCCATGTACTATTGATTTTCGTTTAAGATAACAAAAAGGCGTTTGTTGCACGTTGTTACAGGATCCGTGTGTTTTGTAACCAGAATATGAATAATGTAGCGTTCGGTCAGACTATCTGTCCTATCTCTATTAAGGCTTGGATTGTTAATATTGGAGTTCGAAACACCGGTAATGATTAGATTCCATTATATCGTGGCAAATGTGTCACTAAGCATTATTTCTAATATATTTTAGCAATATTGCTATTATTATTTTATGATTTACTATGAAGATTATTAGGTAAACGTTTTTTTAACGTTTGCGTTGAATAAGGGTTCCAGCTCTTATCGACTCATCATCTCATCTAACGACTCATCTTCAAATTACATAGAAGCATTAAATTTTCTTAGATATTATATACATAATTATACTGTACGTGTGTATGTCACTGAACTCCTCCTAAACGGTTGGACCGATTTTAATTAATTTTTGTATGCGTTTGGGTGGAGCCCAGGATGGTTGAGGTTCACAAACCAGCCCGGCAGATGGCGCTGGAGCCAGTATCTAGATTATCTTTTTATCGATTATTAGGTTCGGGCAGGACAACGTCTGTCGTGACCGCTAGTGTCATATATTTAAATACCTACGATAGTTATCTTTATTTTTATTCAATTTTATCTTTAAATAATTTTTAACTAAAATGAATTCCAGAAACTCGAGGAGGATTTTTTATTAGCTGACCGGCAAACTTCATTTCGAAGAAGGCACAAAATAATTACAATGATTTCTTTATTATGAAAACGCGTTACAACTCACCGCTCCAGTAGCATCCGTATAGTTCGACCCTCATGCAGACCGTCCGTCGGTGTGAGCTGTACGGGATGAATCGTATTTTCGAGGCCCATATGGGTGGCTCCAGGTGGATCTTCTTCTCCAAATACGTGTTTGTGTTGCCTGATATGATCTGTTGGAAAAAGTATTGAAAAATAATCTAATACCTACTAGATCCAACAGTATTAGTATTATTATTTTCCTAATCCTCGTGAAGAGTGCATTTTGTTTTTAGGACAAGGAAACGGTTTACTTTAAGTGGCTTCCGACGAACTGGGATGATCCAACTACTAGAAAACTAAACAGATAGTTGTTGGCCTCGGAGAAATTAGTACGATTATATTTTCTTTTAATATAACAAGAGCAAAACGGGCA
>JANCMC010033613.1:37895063-37907879 GCA_024363005.1 Charaxes varanes | reverse complement strand
ATGTGGGTAAAACGTTCCTAAAAGTTTCCTAAGATTTAATATGACAAAGGATAACCATGTTAACTTTTAAGATACGTTTACAACCTAAAATATACATTATATAGTTCATCTAATTTTGATAATTGTTATTGAAAAAATAACGAATAAATGCCACGAAGAACCGCCGCTAATCTATACGATGCGATAGTTTTTTTTTTAAAGGATAGCATGTGTAAAATTCAATAAACATCCGTCAAATTTTAGTCTGAACGAATTTGTTTTTTTAAGGTAGTTTAATAAATGATGGGAAAAAACCATGTTACGTTTTTAATTCTGATTGTTGTTTGATTATAAGTTCCTGATTCGAGTATTCGATTTACTTACAATCAAAAGCTTATCTTGTAGTTGATTACTAAATCAATAGATATTAAGGTCAGCTTTGACAGCGATAGTTATTATGGAAAAAAGCAATAATAGCCTTGCGTATGTTCGTTTCCCATTCGCCCATTGTTAAAATATTCAATACGACCAGCAAATTTAGAGCGCAGAACTTGTCAAGTATATTTCGTAGCAAGTTTCTTTTGAACTTGCACATTTCTTTTTAATAAGTTTCAGAAATGGGTGATTCTATGTTCAGCGGCAAAGTGACGCGTGATGTCTTAAATTATTTTATTAAAATACATATACTTATTTTGTTTCTCTTTTGTGAAAATAAATTTATAATTTTACATTAAATTTCATCTAAACATCATCACACAGGTGACCTCAATATATTTAATCCAAAAAGTAGACTTCACTGATTATTCCGTCCCTGGCCGCTGTCGAATCTACTCTGTGCTTTATTGAGCTGATTAGCCGTTATGCTTTTTGTCATATATTAAAAAAAAAACTGCTTTAAAATAACCCCTCACCTCTTGTCCATCAGCAGCCCGATATCGCACCCATTTGCCAAGCTTCGATCTCCAGTATTCGAGGACATAGGCTTCAGCGTACTCCGCACCCTCGCCGTTGCCGAATCTACCCTGCGTGCCGGCGCCGGTGATGACGTGAACAGTGTGAAGGTCGATCTCGAGCCACTCCGTCGATTCCGTGGTGATTTGTGATTTTGGACACCAGGCCCCACCTTTTATTTCTTGGTTCAATCTGTGTATTAATTATAAATAGAATGAAATTAAAAATATAAGTCATTACTAATAAAACTGATAGCAGTATCTATGTCGTCTTTTGTAAGTCATTAATGAGAAGTAAGTTCACGATATAATGTGTACCTATACGTAATTTGTATAAAGATAATAAATACTTTTTAGGGTTTTATAAGTCGAGGAACTGACTCGGGATGGTTTTTAGGGTTCCGTACTTACATGGTACACTTATAATTTCGCTCTGTACGTCAGTCCGTCTGTCTGCCCCTAAGGTGATCCCCCCCCTAGCATTTCAAAACTATTAGACGTAGAAACTTGAAATTTTCCAGGTTGATAGAACATGCTAAAAACTAATTAGAATTATTATTCTGAATTTTTTTTATAGCTTATCATATACGGAACCCTTCTATATAAGCGTGTCTTGACACGCTTTTGGCCATTTTTTTTATAAGTTGCAACAACCGTAACTGCAGAATATTTTTTCAATTTCGTCTAGCTGTCCTATAAATTTTGACTGTCTAGATTTTTCTTCGGAAGGGTTTATCAGCTGATACGGATAAAATTTTCACATTAGTAATAAAAAAACATAAACTTTACTTTTTCTAGGCTTTTTAGGCCTCTTAATTTTCTTGCACTGTCTTTTTTTTTACTAGGCCACACTACCTTTGGTACACTTTGCCCTCATTATTCCACGCTGCCCATACTATTTTCACAAAACTTTTACTAGATCTAAAAGCCATAGTCCGTCACTAGGCCGAACTGTTCTGAAGCTGTAACATAAACTTTTCAGAAAAAAAAATACAATCTCTTATTAAAAGAAAACTTCGCACGGTGTAGGAAAGCCGTCGTTAACTTGGCTTCATGTACATTTCATATTTTTGAATATAATAGGTTTTTCGTGTAAAGGCAAGCGCGCGTGTCTAAAACACACCTAGCGCCTTGTTAATGATGTCGCACGTTCTAACAACTCGGCTTTTAGTGGTATCCTTAACCCAAATGCGTCCGACACATATTACATTGCAGCGTATCCTAATATGCAAGTTTTATTAAAAACTAACGATCCGCCCTGGCTCTGCTCGAATTGCACTAGTAACAAATCTTGTAGTAATTTGGAAAAAAAAACTCTTTCGGCAGGTAATTAAACTTTGCTGCAATAACCGCTGTACTAATCTGAAGTTTATCTGCAAATTATTGATTTCATTTAAATTGAAATCTATCAAGAACATACTCATATATACATACATCCACTTTTATATATTAGTCTAGTCGAATTCTGTAACCTTGTCTATGCGGTTAAAACTTGTGTTTTGAATATTTTAGTCAATTTAAATTTGCCGAAACTTTCGTATGAGCACATTAAAAATTCTTCAATCAAGCATATATTTGGATAGATATGGTAGAGAGGTCTTATTGAGTTAGGTAAAAATTACAATCATATCTTGTCGTTTCCGACGTCTAAAAGTCAATATTAATTTATTTAAAAATTCCTTAATAGAATAAAAACAATTATAAATTAAATATATAAATAATTCCCTTTTTAATTGCTTAAAATTATTGTATATATGTACGTTTAAGGGATGACGAAAAAACAATAATATAACTAAGTAAAGTGATCTATTTCCTTTCGTCATTTAATCTAATAAAATGAAAGACATCGAAATCATAGCCAAATGTGTGTCAGTGCATAACGTAAAGGAAAAAAGCAATGAATCTGTAAGAAACGCGACTACATCGAGCCCGGAATACATTCGTAGTGAGTTAATCCGGCTTAGCGCTTATCGGCGGGAGTTCTAATCGGTCATTGTAGAGGCGAGCTTTCTTTAAGCCTTCCTTAATTCTGTTCAGTGAACACGACAGTTTTAGTACGTCTAGTGCGTCTGCGTGGACCTAGTATGGGTTCCATATCCACTTTATTTGCATTTTGGCACTTGAAAACGAGTTCTAAATTAAATATTTTTTTAAATGAGTCGCAATTTTAATTAAAATTATTATGAAGCATACTCCTCATACAAGATTTATTACTCAATTGAAAGGAAAACCTGAATTCTATATGCACTTGAAAAGTACTTCGAGTAATCTATACGTAAAGCAAAAACTTACGGTACCATTTTGTGAAATTTGCGCGGACGGAGGAGTATGAAATTTTGGCACAATTATAGTTTATATCGTGGAGGGTACATTAATGCTAATATTTTTATAAAACCACACGCACACAACGATTTATAGACACATGTATACATTTTACTATAACACAGTGTCAATGCAAAGTCTGACGACCATCAAAAAATAACAATGTATTTTTCCCATTCAGAGGCATCAGGGAAAAAAAGTTCTTAGAGTAAAACGGCCATTACTTTCGTTTAACTAAAAATATCCTTTTAATTTAAAAACAGGTTATATTTCTTTCTACATAACACGAAACGTTAATTACCTCAAGTTAGAGAAGATACGAGAGTGTACATACATATCCCTAACTACGTACAAAATAATAAATACTAGTAATTATTAACGTGACGTAACCTAAACATCTGCGCCCGACACATCCACGATCCGCTCAACAATTTAATATAAACAAAGCGCATATATTCTCAGCACAAACAAGGTTTTTGTAAGCACGTGTTGTAGACGCATGGAAATGTTCGGCCACACACGAGCTGCCCAACTCTTCGCTGATAACCGCACTGACGTTTTAACTACCTTTCTTGACAGTTCCCGCTTACGGGTTATAGAATCAAGAGTTTTTCGTAACGTACTCGTTGAAATGTAATAGTCTAAATGTCTACTTGCGCTTCTAATAATTAATAATACAAAACAGCTTGTATCTAATCGCATCTGTTTGATATAGAAATTGATATGTTGGCTTATTTCAATCATCGATTAACTAGCTATGGGACATGCAGTGGTATCTCGCATTGGAATTAAATTTGTGCTTCTAGTATTGGTGTTATAGTAAAGTTCAAAAGATGGTTTCTGGCTGTTACAAGTTCTTTTAAATACGATTATTATTCTGTCCATCGATGTTGTAAAATCTTTATACAAAATGGTCGTCATGACGTTACGCGCAATCCTTTAGATTTTAGCAGTCATTGGCAAAGGTTTTATTTCAAAAATATGCAAAAAGCTCCACAGGCAGGTAACTGATTCGCATCTGACAGTTACCCAATAATTTAATTATCAACACGGTGCTAGTTTCGGTCCAATTGAATTACTGACCCATTTTTATTTGAAAGTAAATATTTTTGTAAGCAGTGTTTTCCACAATAACTGCTCAAATCTATAACATAAGACTGAATTGCCTTGGTTCTTGCAACCAAGTTGCTGTAGCAAAATTATAAATACTCATTTTCCCACTTCGCATATCGTCTACAAAAAGGGTATGTGGAAAATTAGCTAACACCTGTTTTATTTCCAAATTGGTAAGACACGCCTTAAGAAAGGGAAGTACTCATTTTTCAAACTGGCAACACTTTTTACGGACCTTCTGGTTTTCATCATTATTATCATCCACAGCCCTTTCTATCCCACTGCTGGGTATATGACTATCCCCGCTTGTACCATTATTTAAGGTCTTGAGCCAGTCTAGTCCAGCTTATTATATATTAATTATGGTTTTAAAATTGAGCCTTGGGCTCATAACCAGCTCATATATAAAAAAATAGATTAAAAACAAGGGTTTCAAGATAGATAACATCATTAATTTTAATATTACGATGTTTAGTACACAACGTAATTAAAACTTGTAAAAGATGCTTAACTTTTGTGCGTGTCATAACGTATTAAAAAATTTAAGTCTAGGGCTCTTTGTAACGTATAAGGATTGTAGACTAAATCAATATTAGGTAGGGTAAAATTTGTACATTATAACATGTTGATGATGTCAACGATAGAATAGATGGACTGAAGACCGGTTTAAACTGGACTAATTTCATATCAACTTTAACTAAATTTAAAAATTTAACCATAGGTTGAGTGACGAAGGGAAACGGGAATGGTAGGCGTCCCTAAAAGTATGTGAATTATCAATTTGAAAGAAAATATCTAGAAGTGATTTTTAGTAGGTAACAAAATTGAAAATACATTATTCGTTGTAGATAGTCGTTCTTTTCGCAATTCCCGCTTTGTATTAGAAGCTGATGTTTCCTTACTTGAAGATAGAAACGAAGAACTGCCTGAGGAAAAAATGTTACGAATAATATGTACATATGTGTATAAATATTAACTCTGAAATAACATAGAACGATTTCTATTTGACATAAGGATAGAAACGACTTTTTAAGCTTGATATTTACCGCATTATCGTTCAACGTTCCAGTTAACGGTAAGTGTGGATATTTTGGTTTTATGTTTTTTATTTTATAAAAAGGAACAAGATTTACTTATGCTTCAGATCCTCTATTGCTTTACAGGAGTACAATATTTCAGAGAGGTCCCGGATCAAACTAGTTTACAGATTTGAGTAAACCCCTTCTATTTTTAAGCTATTGCGTCTGGATGTAGGTCTAAGGTATTTCGCGTATTAAGTAACTATATCTTTTTTATGTGCTACTTGAGGCCCCCCTTTTACCAATTCTTTCCAATACTTAGATTGGATGTTAAACGTAGCAAAGTAAGGCAGCCCTTAAGGACGTCCTTTTAGCAAAGGAACGGGCCCCGAAGTAAAATTTAAACATAGTTTACGAACTCACACTTAATCTAAATACTTTTAGTTTCTACAACGGATCGTCTTAGCTGGCACGGTCTGGGTTTTTAAGGGGGCTTTAAAAGGGGTTAGCATACTAGCTTCGATGTAATATCATACTCGATAAGTCTTCCTTTTAGGGTTGTTTGTTGGCATGAGAGTAAATACACATATACTATTTGAGTGCTGTTTTTATACTTTAAATAAATTTTCTTTTCAATATTATCATTTCATTTGCAAATCTAGGGCTAGAGTTCGTATAGTGTTGCCGTAAGTACATTTGAATAAAAACATGCATTGGAAGCACTTAACCGCCGAACAAAAAGCTACCACTAGGAAAAACTACGTTGAAGTCAGTTAATCGTAATAAAAGGATTTTTTTTAACGAATTGAAACTTTCCACCGTAAATTGATATCAACATTACAATATACTGAATGCATTAAACTAAAACTGAACTAACAATATACTAAACGGAATATCAAAAAGATCCTTTTAAAATAGGAAATTCTGACAAAAAGACATCCATAACGATCATTAATCCCTCAAGGGCCCTTCATTTTTTCAGACATGAAAGTCAACTTCGGTTTGTTTCTTATGCGTATTTGTGTTTCAAATATACCTATATTTATTATTATAAAAAAAAAACATGGTGGCACTCCGGGAGTGCCGACATAAATAAAAACTTGAACATGCGCCGCCAGAGGTGTTGGTAACGGTGACGGTGTCGCGAATACAATTATTTTTTCCCATCTCAAAAAATGGCTATCCGCCTAAATAAGGTTTCAGTGCAAAATTAGATACACGGCATTAATTGTCAGCTGACGCACCGTAATAGTCAATGTTAACTTGTTTTTATTAATTAACTAGCTATTTATTCAATTCCAATTATCCACGACACAGGAGTACCAAGTGTGGATTCCCCTGGAGGTATTTTTGTATGAACTGGACTTTTTGGTTGAATACAGATTTTGAATTATTTTATATTATTTAATAACTAGAGATCGCTGGCTGGTCAGAATGCGCCCACAAACCTTTTTGTATACAACGACATATTATATTGTTATATTCACAGAAAAATAAAGTTTGACAGTTAATATAACATACGGTTGTCACGATTACGCTTTGAATCAGCCAATACATGTGTGTGTAAATAGTTTTGCTTTGGTGTGTGTGTGAGTTTATTATAATACATATGAAAATTGCATATAATAAAAAAAATAATAGCATTCACACACCTTCCTTTATATGAACCACAATTGTGTCAAATTTCATACTCCCCCATCAGTGCAATTTTCGTTAAACGGTACCTAAAGTTTTCGTTTCACGTATTAATTTATAAATTATGTTACTATTCTACTAGCGCTATCTTAAAAAAAATAGTTATAAAAGTATTCGGAGACGACGCGGACAACGCGAAATCAATGGTTTTTCTCCATCTCAAAAAGTGCGGAACGCGCCTAACGAAAAATGCTAGTGAGTTCGTAATAACAGTCGCTTTTTAAAATTAACATAAGGTTGACTTTTATTGATCAAAGATAGGCCCAGGCATGTTGTTGGATAACTCGTATCAATCATATACAGATACAGTGCTATATGAGACTATGGGGACCCGTATCAATCATAGATACAGACACCGATGTACGGTGACAATCAAAGTAAAGAACAGTTGTATCCGCGCAGTTATTAGTGCATTCACTTATGTGCATTTAATTAAGCCGACGCGCGACGTCGCTCATTGCTGCTCATTGACGCGTATTGGACTTACCAGGGCGACATGCTTTCAACAAAACATCGGAATTTCTGCCCGAATAGTATATTCTTCAAAGATTAGCCAAGTCAGCCAAGCTGTCCATGCACGTGATGTAGCGAGTCATAATAAGGTAAACACCTACCCGTCTATCTTCCTGTAATCTATTTATACATATAAAAATCAATCGTTGTTGGTTAGTTTCGTCTAAAGTCGAAAACCGATGGATTGTTTTAAATTCTTTTTGCTGAGTTTGTTTCCCATTATTTCAGGAAAGCTCTAAAAGAAGTAAAGTTAAAGTGGTAGGTTATCTGAAAATACAGAAAAAATTGGTCGTTCGTAGATGACGTCGTATCAGACCTCTTGACTGACGTGCCATGTAAAACTACTGTTTCATAAAATATTCGGCCAGTGTCACGTTTTATGGAAAAGACACAAAGGAGATTAATTAACTGCCTGAGCCCAAATTCGGGCAAGACTGTAGATTTTGATGTACTGTATTATAAGCTAGTTGGGCTACATAATGTGAAGTAAATGTGGCAATGTCTAAAAACTGTTGTTAATGTTGGCAACACAGATGAAAAAGGCTTCGGAGATGTTTGCCAACACGGCGTACTCATCGAGTGAAGAATGTCACCCTCTTAAGAATGACTCGATTAATCTAATTTAGACCGAGAAAAATGTTCACCATTTGAATGTGGATTTGACCCTAAATCTATTCCTCGAATTCCTTTTTCTCCATTTTTTTCTTATTACAATCATTTTTTTAATTTTTGATGTTGAAATTGCTTTAATTTTCCCAATAATTCCAAGATTTATTATGAACTAGATGTGCCCCTGACTTCGTCCGCGTAAAGTTAGGTAAAAATAGATAAAATTTTAGCGTCATAAGGTAAAGCCTATATAGCCTTCCTCGATAATATATAAAGAATTTTTCAAATCGTACTAGTATTTCCTGAGATTAGAGCGTTCAAACAAACAAACTCTTCAGCTTCATTATAAAAAGCATAGATATAAGTAAAGGATATAATTCTTTATGAGTCTAAAGAACTTTTCAGACGACCTCTTATATAAGTATTTACCTTTTATATTGGTAAAAAACATTCTTTGTACCGCGGCCGATAAACAATTGTTCCCAAACGAGGACGGTGACGATCCGCCCTGCGACGACGTCGGCTCGTGAAAAGTAACGATCGCTCATAATCCGAGATCAAGAAATAAGAGCACTTTTGTTTAGCAAACGGACCGAAATAATGGCGGGCTCAGGCGCTCCGAGCAAATGATCTCATAGGCTCCTCGAGACCGAGAGCTCTTAGATGGAATCTGCGCTTTGATTGGCAAACTTCTGCAGCCGCCGCGCTATGGGGTATTTAGGAATTTATTTGGTTTTATTAATGCACTCCTCAAAAACTTAGTTTTAAAACAAATTAACTGACTTCACGCGAGAGAAATCGCGGGTGTCTGCTGGTAAATGCTATATAAAGGCTTCGCTTTTACAACAATATTTCTCAAAAGTTTCAAAAAAATTTCCCAACATAGTGAAACTATAATAAAAACTACAATTCTGCAAAAAATAGCGAATGACTTGGTTGCTAATTTGTACGACACCAAGCGATCTAATAGTTTGTTGATTAGTGTCTCCAAGAAAATATTGTTTCCTCGGATTGTCCCGTTCTTTTAATATAAAAGTGGGGCAAGAGTAATATTAAAATCTTTCTTTTTATTGTTAGAAGTAAATGTAATGCATAACAAGGAAAAATAAGCCATTTAACTAATTGACGTGCAATCGAAATTCCATCTTAGTGTGGCAAACCAATTTCTTGGTCAACTATACATTCGTGTAAATCTGGTGAAAGTCAGTTTGTAAAAAAAAATTGTTCGTATAATTTTAACACATACAAATAGCTGAAGAAATGACTACGTTTTTTTGCAACTATTTATTTATTGATTTGTTAAGCTATGCTCAAATTTTTATCTTTATGTTAGACTTAATTTAAAAAATATTGTAAATAGCAAATGTATCGAAAGTTTCGCAAAAGTCATGTATGACAAAATTGTTCCCCTTTAAAAGTTCTAAATAAAAGTCCGCGACAGCATATGTTTGTCTTTTGAGGTTGGCACTGTATAACCTTTTTTATGATAATCAAATTTGTTCTAAAATAATGCATTATTTGTGAAGGTCTTTTTATAAACATAATATTAATCCTTAACCAAAAACTATTTTAAAAACCCTAAGTGATAAGAGTGGTACTCGCGGACGAAGTCGTGGGGTACAGCTAGTGTTATATATTGTTGGAAACATAAATTGTATAGTAATTATAGTTAAATAACTCGCCCCACAGCCACATCCTCTACAATCTAGGCGGACCCTGGTATTTAACCGGGATAACGCTAGGAAGAAGAATAACAGGTAAGTATTAAGGATTTCTTTTAATTGATAAAAATATTTTAATTGATTAACGTTTAATTTTAATTGATTAAAGTTAAAAAAAGAACAACTTACGTAATACATAAATTTGTGTTATAACAACATTTGCAATGTGAAAAAGTTTGCAGAGTTGAGATTAAACAAGAATAATTATGAATAATAGCAATTATTACGACCCGCTTCGAAAGCTCTCAGACTGCTTTTGCTTTAATTTAAACTTCCCTAATTTATTTATTTAAGTGCAGTTTATGTTAAAACCAAGTGAGTCACATTTAACTCATAGGCGCACGCGTAAATATCTCTAGAGTAATTCTAAACGATAACTATTACATTTATCTATGTATATATTATACGTCAAGTTATATATTCTTGCAGATTCAATCCTATTTCAATTAAAAAATAAATAAATAACCAGCTACAAAATAATTTTAAATATAACGTTCTCGCAATAATTTAACCAAAAAGAAATTAATTAAACAACGCGGTTAGAAAAATGTCACAAACAATTTCGATATTTCCATGCGACACCGAGATACAGCTATTTATTGACATTTAACTCAAATAAGTTTTTAGTTAAAAAGAAAAACAAATCATAGAATATCATTAAAATAACGTTTTAATATTATTAATCATTTCATTAACTATTATGAAAATATATAATTTATTACTATAATGCCGTTTTTATCGAATTATAATCGGAATAAGTAGTAAATGACATATTATGAAACGTTTTTTTTTTTGTTTCCCAAAAATCAGCTTTTTTGAGTTAGATCAGTTTATGACAAAGCGTGTGATTGTTCGATAAGAGCGTTACCGTTTTACAATTTTTCGATTAATAAAAATAGGTACTTAATTTTTGACCAAATTTCCTTAAAATTAGTTCCTTAAAGTGTTTGTTGCCTTACGTTTAGTACTTAATTTGCTGTTCGAAAAAATTGATTCGTAGATGCATTTCCCAGCGTAAGCAAACTGGTCACTGATAAAAAAAGATTTAATGACGGCTGTCAGTCGGAATTAAACGCGATATCAATAATAATGCAGCTTATGTTTTGGCTACACTTATTAAACAAATAAGTTATTAGAATGAGTGAAATAGGTATTTTGGTTGTCCGACTACGATAACACTTACTACAAGAACAAGGAAGATCTGCTGTGACGAAATTAAAATTAGAAATGGTATTTTTCAGGAAGACTCTCTGAGTCTTCTGTGGTTCTGCATGGCTCTGAATCCCTTATCGCGGTTACTTAAAAGGTCTAACTTTGGATATCGTTTGACACAAAATTTAGCACTTTCCCATCTAATGTATATGGATGACATAAAATTATTTAGTAAATCAGAAAAGGAAATGGAGAATATATTGAAAGTTACAGCTACATTTAGTAAAGATATTAACATGAAATTTGGTTTAGAAAAGGTAAAGGCCATCCTAGTTGTCATCATCCATCAGAGTCCTATATATCCTCTTCTCTTCTCAGTGCAGGATGCGAGGAACCCTTGTAACCCTAGCTTTTAAGTCGTGAATTTTATCAACAAATTGTTAAATGATTAAAAAAAAATATATATAAACATTATACATATAACGTTCATAAGTGTTTATAAAAGAGTCTATATGATTAAACGATTTTGTCTTTGACTTTGTCGTATATGCTATTTGGTGCTACAATATGTCTTAGTAACATTGTATTATCTTGTATTAAACAAATAAATATTGGAAAAAAATCTTCTATCTAACGTTATCCCGGTGTCCATTACAATTTCGCGTTCACGACTAATATGATTCAGTGATATTAATCGGGACCCACTTTTTTTCGTGCCTCGTAACAATTTGGCAAGGACCTTCATAAATATTCTATTCTGTTTCTTAAATTCAAAATTTCTTATGTAAATAACCAGTTAAATAAGCGAATTGAAGCTGCTATGAAGATTTAAATAATTTAAGTAAAAACCATCTTTAAAAAAAGGTTTTATTTAAACGTAGTAAAAGTAATAAAATAAACTTTTCTTTTCCAACTTTTATTATCAACTTATAACGTCATTACTCAATTTATATGATATAAAAGCTTGTAGCGAGATTTAAGTACTCCTATTTAATAAGTTTAATTTTTTTTAATGAAAATCGGTACGTACATAACGTCAACGCAGCACATCTTCCTATATAGTAACTTATGTCACGTTCAGGCAATGGAGGCAAGGCAACTACTGCTGCGCTTGTTGTTTGTGGTGTGGTAATAAAAAATAACCACGAGTTGCCAAGCGACCGCCATATGATCATTTTGATCTAACCTATCCGTGACATATTTACACTATCTGTAGCTGCGTTGGCGTTAAAACTTTAGTACCTTAAAATCAATTTAAATGAATAATATTAAGGTACTTACGTTTTAATTTACGTGTTTGTCGAAGTAGATATATCCCGCGGAAATAGGAATTTATTTATAAATACATACATAATTAGCGGATCCGCCAGACGTTGTCTTACCCGATTTACGGTCAGGTCTAAGGACTACTACTGACGCCATGTATTGGACGTATTCCGAAGATGCGACCAACTCATTTTTTTAGTATTTTTGCAATATACTTTTGTTTTCCCTTCTTCCTTTTTTCTTAAACCTTTTAAAAAATAATGGGAATAAAATAAAATGGACAGGAGTCAAATAGACCCAGCAGTTTTTAACTTATAGTGCGAAATATTCAACCAACCTAATTGTTACATACTGACAGCAGCGCCACCTACCGGGTCTAATTTATATGCAAACCATCTATGAACCTTTTGGAATACACACATAAAACTTTTATTCAAATTGGTCCAGCGGTGAAGGAGAAATATAGTGACAAAAGCT
>JANCMC010033613.1:37882404-37894963 GCA_024363005.1 Charaxes varanes | reverse complement strand
TCTAGCAAATGGTATGTAAGTACAAATTATTTTTTGCTTTTTAGTTCCTTGGTGTTTCTTGACCGCGGCTTTTTTAAATTTAATTTCACATATTAATATATAAATAATGAAAATAATATCAGTTTCTTTTTGCGAGGCCATAATTTGGATTTCGACGATGGTAGATAAAAACTAGAATTAGCCGCGGTAATAGCTAAGTTTATGGAATTATTTTATGCTTTGCAATTTACATCTTAAGTCCTATAATAAACTATGTATATTGGCAATTTGGCTTCCGGCTTAGAATAGTGCCACTCCTATTAAATTCTACTGCAGATTTTATTTATTGGGCAACAAGTGACAAAACGATTACCTGATTTATCAATAACTATTGATTCAAATAGCTGTTCTACCTGAAGACTCACAGATGCGTTGCCGGCATTAGAGATTAGTACGATTCCCTTTATCGATCTAAAACCTTTGAACGAACAATTTTAATGCATATATTTTTATAAAATCTGAATTTAAGAAACGGCACTAACGATTTTCGTGAAATTTAGAACCTATGTAGGGGGTTTGTATGGCGATCAATCGATTTAGATGTTTCATTCTTAAAAACGTGGTTTTATCAGAGCAAAGCTCAGTCATCCAAGTAGTTTTGTTTAAACAACAAGAACAGCTGATTACCAACACAACAACAAGGTTCACAGATGCTATGCTGGCCTTTGACAATATGCTTTATTTTCTATGAGGCTGCGGTTCGGAAAAGCCAAAATATAACATTTAGTACAACTAGGACACTTTTACTAGGTGGGCAGCAGCGTAAAAATTTGGGTCATCTCCTTAACAGACCTTTTGTCGGATGTCATTATGTACGCAACTCCTATACCAAGAGATTTATGCAAAAAAACTAGCTGTTAGCCACGGCTTTTGGCACGATGATTTTGTTAACTTTTGAGGGTTTTATATCTCTATACGAAAACCCTAAGTGTTTAGTCTGTTATTTACGTCTATGTTATTCCTTATAACATCATCTATCTTTCAGTGAATGTCCCATAAAAATCGGTCCAGTCGTTTCGGTTATCTTAACTCGACCATAACGCAACCTCCGCAATTTAAGCGGGATTTAGTATTACACCTACATAACATAGAAGAAGGGAATTTTTCGGTGTACATAGAAACGTTTGAGCTAGTTCTCCTGTTATAAAAATTATCCATGCTTTTGGCATAATCACATCAAGCAATATATTCTTATACGTAAAACTTCCATACATCTATACTAATATATAAAGCTGAAGAGTTTCGTTTGTTTGTTTACTTGAACGCGCTAATCTCAGCAACTGAGATTAGCGCCCGGTGGCCTAAACTCGTCATTAAGGGCCGGCAACGCATCTACTGGCCTTCTGGTCGTGTAGATGTCCATGGGCGCCGGTAGGCACTTTGGTGCCGGCTGCCTGCTTTACCCCCTTGTAATATAAAAAAAAATATACAACGCTTACAAGCGCTTGTAGGAAAGTCTATATGAATAAAAAATTTTTTGGTTCAATTCGAATACAATCCATAAAAAGTACAATCCATAAAAAATACAAATAACATCACAGGTTGCTTGTAAGACTCGCTAAAACGCAAAATCAGCTGGACCGATATAAATTCTATTTGTTTTGTTTCATTCCCCTTATTTCAAGGAAGTTTTAAAAGAAACGAAAGAAAGGAAATTTTGAATGATTATTTAAAATACTTAATAAACTAAATAAATAAATAAATAAATAAATACTTAATACAACTTAATAAAACATAGAGATTTATTCGACACTTCAGAATATTTAATTTTATTTAAATAATAAAGACGTTCATTTCATACTAGACTTTCTGGCTGATGTTTTTTATGTTGCAAGAGGTAAACGATCATTTATTTTTTATGCATTTCATATTAAAGACAAACAGTACATTACAATTCATCGCGCCCACAAGCCCAATCAACTTGTCTGGGCACGGTTCATTCTTCTGAAATACCAAAGAAATCTATCATTTATTATCTTTATTTTACTACTAACTGTACCCTGCGACTTCGTTCGCGTCATCACTTAGTACTTTAAAAAATGGTTTTTCGATAAGGATTTATATTATGTTTATAAAAACACATATACTAATAATGTATATATATTTTAGAAGAAATTTAATTAGCAGAAAAAAGGTTATAGTGAGTCGAATTTGATAGAGTAAGGGTCGAACGAGTATTCGCTCATCTGATGTAAATCGCGTAATTTTTTTAATTTTATCAATTAGTAATTGCTCGTAATTAATTAGATTTTATTTTAATTTTTAGTTTTTTAAAACTTAAAATCGTGTACTTTTTTTTAATTTTATCAATTTGTAATTGCTCGTAATTAATTACTTTTTAAACTTTTTAATTAAATAAAAAATCAAAAAAAATTTTCGAATTTCATATTATGATGAAGGTACTGTTAACTTAAAAAGCTGAAATCACAGACATTTACATGCAGTTATAACTTTATAAAATATTCTGAAATATTATTTTTTAGGCACTATAAATTAATTATATTATTAACAGATAGCAATATTAACTTGATTGTAAACTGCTTTAATATAAGCTATGCTAAAGTCTATAAATTAACCAACCTAATTATTAATTAATGATCATAAAATACGAAGATTAATGTCTAAAGTTTACATATCCATGCTCTTTTTTTCTCTAATATTTACTCTAATATATTAGTTAATATTTATTTTCCTTTGTTTAGTGTTATCAATTTTTTTTTTCCAACCTGTTTCTTCTTTTTTTTTTTGTCGATGTCAAAATTATTTCACACTATTTTATGATAGAGCTTGAATGTTTATTTAAATAAACATTGCATTTGTGCTATCATACAAAGATTGTTGTAATATTATCGTTATGAAAATAATAGAAGCAATTTCGTATTATACATTTAAAATTCGACGTTTTAATATAAGTTTTTGCATGACTTATAATTTTTAAATTATGTACATAATGATAGAAATTCGAAATATTTAATTTACGATGTATTTTTCTATTTATTATATCAATTATAACAGCTAATTTTATTGCTTATTATAATAGCAGTAATTGTTGATTAGCCTCGAATAACTGATAGAACCAGGCGTTACTTTGCGGAAATCCTTGACATGCATGATATACTAAGCTACTTTTCTTAAATCGGATTTAAGCAAAGGGGTTTAGTATTTAATGCATAATTCGCCTCATATTTTCTCTGTTTCTGTCTTATTTTTTTTCTCTCCTACTTTAGTATTTGTCTTCGCAACAATTCAATAATTTTTATCTTCTAAATTTATTAATAAATAAATGTTATAATAAATAACCAGGAACGCATAACATAGAGCTAATTAGACTTAGTAAATTATAAATAAATCAACTACAAACGTGTAGAGTGACAATTAAAAATGCAACGCCGTGTGAAAATTCGTGGAAAATTCACGTTCTCTAACATTCTCGCTCGGGGATTAGAAACATTTTTCAATTCACTTCAAATGGAAAACTGCTAGATTTTCAATATGGGTTAAAGCTCTGCACTGCTTTAAGAGGATATAGGCCAGTTAATGTAGGCATTCGAGCTTGAGTTAATACTAGACTTATTTCGTGTTCTCGGATCGGTGAGGACTTTTTAGGATTCATTTATTATGATGTCTTCAACAACCTTACCAATTTTGACCTATATGCGAATAACACTTTTCAAAATTACAACTGACCGTTACAGATAAGCAACTTTGTTCGTCCATATTTCATATTACTCTTTGGTTGCTAGTTTTTAAATTTATGGCCATAGATACTTATCCTTTCAAAAAAAAAATTACTTAAAAAGTTATAATGTTGTCATCAAAGTTGAGGAATATATTACAATGTAAAATAAAAAGAATATAGTATAAAAGACGTTATCCAGAGTTTATTGTGACAAAAAATAAATATCTGTATTCATCACTTAAGAATCGAAACATCAATTATTTTATCGCTATTAATAGTGATATAGCAAAATATGATACACTTTATTTAAAATACCACTAATCATTGAGTCATAACAATTTTATTTCAAAAGCATCACAAAACCAAACCTCTCCCCTTCACATTCACTATAAGACTGATTGACCGAATGAAGTAGATTAGCAGCGTATTGAGTGAATGAAAGTTTGAGTGATTGAATGTGACATGACATTTTCGTAACAACGCCATCTACAAAAATAACTAGATTAATAAACAAGGAGTAAGTACTAAGGATTTCTCCTTTAAATTTAAATTAGTGGATATCAATTTTATGGGAATATTCTACATCAATGACACAAAACGGCAGCTACTCAGTTTACGTCAAAGTGACAAGCGTTCACTCTGACACTGATTTTCAGTAGCCCCGGTGTATTATCCGAGCGGCAGTAACAGTGTTAAAATAATTAAAGATAATAACAACAAAATTAAATTGAGAAAAAAACGTTTAGAATTAGAGGAACTACTCAGCTATGTATGTGAATTGAATTAATTGATAATATATACATATATATATAGATAGAGAGAAAATTAGGTTAGATGGCACCTAAGAAAAAAACGGAATGAAACGGTGAGTAAAATTTATAATAGATTTCCATTAAATTTTGAAAAAGTACAAAATAAATTAATATACCCATTGCTTGCTCATTTCATGCAACTTCGTATTGAAATACGGCCAGTTGGCAGATCAAATATTTATCCGGAATCACAGGAGGAGTCCCGTGGGACAATAATAAAGGATACCTTCGCGTTGACGACCCTTGACGAATATCGAAGCAGTATGAGAGCCCATCTAACAATATTTTCTCTAAGTACACTTCATAAAACAAAGTCGCTTCCCTTTCGTGAACGCTTCGATTTTTTAAACTACGTAACGGGCTTTAGTGTATCAATAAACAGAGTGATTGGGGAAGAAGGTATACGTCTAATACGCTGCGTCCATACGGGCCGGAGAGGGTCAGTTATTAAAGAAATATTTTATATGTATAAATGAATTATGTAAAAATGTCTATTGTAGTGACGATATGTTAGCATAATTATTGTTCTACATTTATCGAAATACATTTAATCGACGTCTTTAAAAACTCTGTGTCATTTATATTTACTAGCATATAAATTCTACGTGAAAAAAATATGTAGATGAATAATAATAAAATATATTAATACATATAACACGTCGTCGACGACGTCTGTTTGTAAGGACAACTTAATGCCTCAATTCTATTAATACATACCTGAAGATAATAAACCCAGACTAGTGGTGGGAATCGAACCTACAAAAAACGGAGCACGATGGCCGGCTTACTGCCAACTGCACGAACGGGCCAGCCACTACACACATATTATATATAGAGCTATCTAAAACCAGCTATATATGTCTTTAACGATGCCGATCTATACGTAAAGAAAACGAAATTTTTTGATATCATAGGGGTTTCTAGGGGTATAAGTTTTCACCGAGAGCTCTTAGACTATAAAGGGGCAGACGCTGATGCGTCCACATTTATACGAGAGTATAAAAGAAAGGCACGTACCGTCCCATGATGGCACATGAAAATTTGATGTTTCTAGCTGTAATAACGTCTTAGGTATTAAAAGCCTCTAGCAATCGTACATGTCCTCAGTCTGACTAATGTATACACGTATTCTCTGTGAAAAATAAATGTCCTTTTTAGTACAGAATTTTAAGGTCTTACCTATTATTTAATGTTTAGCCTGACGTTATTTTCTTGCCTTATTTTAAACAAAAAAATTCCACTATTTAATATTTCTTTTATTTAATTTAAAATTAAAAATAAATTCCATTAATTTGTTTTTTTTTCGTGTTCTGCGTCACGTATTTTCTACGTATGGTTTTATAATTATATAATAAACTTTTAAAATAATTACAAAGCGAGTTGAATTTGAACTGGTCAATATGTATGGACTTGGTTGGAACTTGATCACTGTGACTGGTGGACTTTGTGCTCAAAATTTGTGTGCCCAAAGATCGGCACTACACACTGTGATCAAACAAGTGTTCAAATATTTAAAGTTCGCTCGCTCGTAGCTTGTAAAACAATTTATATAATTGTTTTACAAGCTACGCCCAATCGTAGCAGTGATCGATGTAGTACCTCTACGAATCGGCGTAGCTAGAAGCGCTAGCATACGCCGTAGCACTCCTTAGTGCTACGGCAATTGTATAGGGTTAGATATACAGATTATATAAAGCTATATAAATCAATTCACTACTCCGTTTACATGCTAATTAATAAATTACTGCTGTACATACATTATGAGCTTGAATACATATAGTTAGAGTGACATAGTATATCAAAAGATTCTGCTATTAACTACATTTAATATTACAATCTCATGTAAATTTTAAGCACTTAATCGTTGATTACCTTTGATATTGTCACGATGGAAAATCCATTAGCTAATTGAAACTTCGCCAGTTTAATATACTTAATAGAAACAGGTGTCTCTTAGTGAATATTCATATCAAATATAAAAATAAATTATTTTAAGAAACAAAATTGAATTAGTGAGATTACTATGTACATACATTTCGCACGTTTAGTCATAAACTGGCCTAACTCAAAAAAGCTGCTTTTTGGGAAATGACATAACAGGTTTTGCCATTTACGACTTATTCTGTTCATAATTCTATAAAAACGGCATTATTGCATCAAATTATGTATGTTAATAATAGATAAGGAAGGGATTAATGATATTTAAGGATTATTTTAATGATAATTATTTATTTCTCCTTATATATTTTTTGTGTCCTTTTGTCTTTTAAACTAAAAACTTTAAAAAAATGGCTGTATCTCAGTGTTGGATGGAGATATTGTAATAATTCTTCGACTGGCTGATAGAGGACGTTGAAACGAAGCTGTCTGTGTTATTACCTTACCTTAGGCCTAAAACTTAATCTGTCTATAACTAAGCATGCGTTTTATCGAATAAATATAAAGGCACAAAGACGATATCGTGGTATTAATAATGATTAATTTAGTTTAGCTTGAAAAAATACTTAATACGTGAAAACCCTCATTTGCAGTCTCATACCGCGCGTTAATTGAGCGTTCAAATAAAACATATCAACTCCCAAGATTGCGTTCACACGACATCGGTTTTATAACCCGACGCTACTTTATCGAGCAATGTTCTATTTTCAACGCGATATATATATTCATAAAAGCTTTTTTTTTTGTCGACGACGCTAAAAAGTAGTATTCAGTAGTAAAAAAATAAAATAAAAAAAAATAAGTTTATTGATACATTTCAACATACAGATATACAATTCGATAGTAACCGCATTAGTTAAAAACTGTGGCTCAGTTACTAATGCCAACCCTTAGCGCTAAAACCATGTAATGACAATTAAACTTTATAAGATTAAACATAAAAAGGAAAAAGGAAAATAAGTGTGTACGTGATTGGCATATATAGTATAATTCTTACGTTTTTGGCAGCGCACTCCCGAAAACCTCGCAAAGGGCAGAATTTTGTCCACTTCATTGACAAACGATAAACGTTTTAATTTGGACGATTCACATAAATACTTTGTAATTTATAGACATCTATACATTCATGTGTGCAAACTTTCGCGTCTATAATATTAGTAGGATAGGAAGTAGGATGATTATTCGAGTCGCATCTCTATTCAAAGCTTTGGATTGCCGTTAAAAAAACAATAATATGATTTGAATAATTATTATAAAGTCGGAGACTATATTAAAGATAAAACTGCTTGGAATTGAGATGCTCCAGTTTTGTACTTCATAGTTAACATGCAAAAATGTAATTTAAACTCAGCTTAGTAAGAACTATTTTTAAAAGAGTGGCCAACGAGTTTCTTGCTGATTCTTCTCGTGACTCTTCCGAATCAGTGGTAGCTTTTAAAGTATTTGAAGATTCAAAAGAGCTTGTAAAAGGCTACTTGAATAAAATATCATTTGAATTTGAATTTATAGCGCGTTCAAGTAAACAAACAAACTTCTCAGCTTTATATGTTAAATGGCAGCGTTCTTTTAAATCAAATTTAAAAAACAATACAAGACTATGGGTTGAGTGGCGGACATTTTTTCGTTCACGAACAGTGTAAATATAGCTGAAATATTTTTTACTTCTTACACTTTGAGTCCGAGCCTATGGCAGCGTTCTTAATAAATCAAATTTAAAAAACAATACAAGACTATGGGTTCAATGGCGGACATTTTTTTCGTTCACGAACAGTGTAAATATATCTGAAATATTTTTTACTTCTTACACTTTGAATCCGAGCCTATGGCAGCGTTCTTTTAAATCAAATTTAAAAAAATTAGGTTTACTTGGCCGGTTTTAATGAAAACCATACACTTGGAGTATGAGTGTACATTGAAACAAAAATGTCAACAATTGCTGCGCGTCGCCCGGAGACTGTTCACTCAGGTAAGAATTATTTACTTATTTAATAGACTTACCAACAAAAAAATATATAATTCGTAACATTAATTAGACATGATAATTATACTGTTTACTTAAAGGTTTACACCATTCGTAACATCGACACTTTAGATTAAATAACAAAACAAAAACAAATTGGAAAAAGAAATATTAAAATAAAAAAAGACTAAAATATTATCTTTTACAAAAACATTTGAGTATCTTGCCCCTGATTCATAAAGTAAATCGATTTATTAACGTTTCTTGGATAAACATTCTCATCTCAAAGATACTTCAAAGGATCAAAGCTAATCCGTGTTATAGTCTTGTATTTAACACAGATTAAATGAACCTATAAATATAAATAAAATAAAAGTGTCTGTTTGTGACGACTGAATAAAATTCCCTTCGTTTGCTCAATGCTTTTCATTATGAGGCACCTATAACAAAAAAATAGCTAATGGCTAAAACGGTTTTGGTGAGATTTCTACTTGCTGATTGTTGGTATCCCAAAACTATACACTCACTACTTCCATGAGTTAAACCTAATAGCCTATAACATGCCAACTAAGATCTAGAGAGAACGGTGTCATACGACGCAACTGTCATGTTATTATTGACAGTTATTGTCAGAGTTGTGTTGTAGCAGTCAGCGTCAAATGACCGTTGACAGTTCATTGTTACTCAAAACTTTGTAGCAATATCAAGCGAATAAACTCGCTTATCAATTTAACCGGTTCTTTATTTGGATTGTCTTAGAGTAATAAACTTATAAACAGGTAACTTTGTTAAAAATAACACATTATCGAAACTCAGTTTCGCTTTTTAATAAATGTATTTCATTTCTTACTTGTTGTTATTGGTACGAACAAGTTGAACCACGAGAAGAACCAGCAAGAAACTCGTAGTTACTCTTTTTAAAATAATTCATACAAAAAGAGGTAAGCGTTATGACTTCACAAAGGGTGTATACCGTTTGCTAGATGAATTATATATTTATACCTTTATACGCCATTTATGGCCATATTTATACCTTTTATGAAGTTAACAATGTTTCAAAAATGAGTCGCTGAAATGTATGCACGTGCAAAACTTCCGAACGACTGCATAGCAAATTTGATCCAAATATTGCAACAAACTTGTTACAATGTGAACGAATTTGTATATTTCTTATGACGGCAATGTAATTTAAACATCGATAAAGCTCTTATTTCGAATCGAAAATATGTTTGGCGACTTTGAACACATTGCTGCAAGAAACTTGCAAGCATATTTACGATTTTATTGCACCATTATCGAATTGTGTATTTTCGAATTTTTCCATTTCTTCAAATGGAAACGGAGAAACCAACTTAGGTATTGCGAAAATGAAAGTTTGAATGTTCTAAGTAAAATGGAATACATTATTGCCCACGCCAAAAGCCGAAGGCGATGTTATTAATTTTGTAGAAGTTTCTAAACTTGATACGGATATCAAATTAGACGAAGTAGATAATTTTCCAAAACGTTTATCCACTTTTAAAGGAGATTATGATGGTTTTAGCGAAAGCGATCACATAATGAATTCGAAATTTGTTGAAGCTGCCGACATTACTAGTATATCTCCTAGAATAGAGTCTAATACTGATAAAACTACGACCGATCACTTAATAATTGAAAATAATCCTGTCAAGTCTAACATTGAAGAAGACAATTTCGAAACTGAACAATTTCGTGTCAAAAATTATACTTTAAATATAATGTACCCGCTAGTGGTCAGCCGCGACTTCGTCCGCTTAAAATTAGGTCAAGAAATTGATTCTATTTTAGCGTGATGATATATAGAAATAAAGAAAGCAAGAAAGAAAGAGAGAGAGAAAAAAAGAAAGAAAGAGAGAGAAACAAACAAAGAAAGAGAGAGAGAGAGAGAAAGAAAGAAAGAGAGAAAGGCAGAGAGAGAGAGAGAAACAAAGAAAGAAACAACTTTTATTCAAACATTATGAGTATAGCCTTCCTCGATAAACGGGCTGTCTAACACTCCTTCAACATGAAGCTGCTAACATACATATATATGTAATTTCGCTCGCTTTTATAATTCGAAATTTCTCGCTTTAATACTTTTACATTTGTTATACTTTACTTTTCTTTAACATTTACTTAGCATTGGCTAAACATACATATAACGACAGCTATCTGCTAGTGATATTCTCACATAATCAAGTTTCTAAGATAGCTTCTTATTTGTAATAAGTACCTACGCATATATTCGGTCCGATTAAATGCATTCAATAATAATATATTTCATAAAATGAATTTATTTCGACATAACTAACAGAAAATAGTCCTGAGCGTAATTTTGATTTGAAAGTTTTTATTTGATTAGTAAAAAAATGTAAACCGTTGCATGATGCCTGGCAGATATAAAACGTAAATTTATTTTGTAAAATCCGTATTTTAATAAGATAGCTTACATAATGAAACAAATATATTGTTATACAATACTTTATATATTGTATAGCTCAGTATGACGAGATAGGCGTAGAGTCACTTATCTGTGGCGACGCATACCGAGGCGACGCGCGACGGACTCGTCGCTACGCCAAACGCCAACGATCTGATACACTGCAGCACAATACTAATTAATAGTACAAAATATTATTATCTCTATATTAATACGTGAAACAAAAAATTCCGTTACCATTTTCCGAAAATTACGCGAATGGAGGAGTATGAAGAATGAGCACAATTATATGTAGTTTATATAGAGGATGGTGTATGAAGGCTAATATTTTTATAAAATATTGATTATAGGTGTATCAAATTATTAAAGTAAAACCTTACGCACACTACTGCCAAGCGATTTACACACACATGTATACATTATACTACAAGATTGTGTCAAAGCGTGATGACGACGACCGTATGTTATAAATTGTCAAACAGATATGACTTTGCAATTAGCATGTGATACGCAAATAGAGGTTTCCGGCCGGCTGGATTTACTCTCTCTTTCTCTCTCCATATTAATATCAATAACTTGGTGTTTACGGCAGATAAACTTATGTATTATACCATTTTGTAAACTGTATTAAATTCACATCTTTTTTAAATAACTGGCCAATTTGACTTTAATATATTTTTATATCACGAAGGTCTCTCAAATATCATTAAAATTATGTGTTTATCAGATGTCAGGCTAAAAATTTTAGCGGTTTTTTTTAACCAAAAAAAGTAGAATGGTAAGTCATGCTGTTTATCGAATATTTTTTATTATAGTCTTTAACAAATAAAATAAACACCAAAAAAGCAACCAATTCCATCAATTTGTAGCCGTGATGTATATGAATGTAGAGTAAGATCAAACAAGCTCTCTTTTTTCAAAGATACTTTATGTTTCAGGCACCACCGGGAATATAGCCGTAATGTTGCGTGTTCGCGGATTAACCATTCATTGTGAGACACCCTGTATGTTAAAAAAAAATCTGTACAAAATCTTTTGAAAGTTGAAGCAGGTAATCATAAAATTTTCAACTCGTAATCAAACTAATAAGCACTAAAGATGAAAACCCTATAAAACTATCCCAACAACTCTGAAATGCTTTAATATTTTATGCGAGGTTCAAGACAGAGCGAGATTTTCTCGGAAAAGCTTTAAGTTTGTTTCCATTACCTCACGTTAATTCATGATTTTTTTTTTCAATCATTACAATATAAGAGCCTCAATAGCTCAACGGTATAAGGTATGGACTGAAACCCCACGGCCGTTGGGATATTGTCGCACCCACTCCTAATACAAGTTTCTAATTTAAGCTTAGTAGGAGGGGCAAAGGGTATATTAGACATACCTAAAAAGTATTCCTAATATTCGTTTAAAAAATATATATATAAAAAAGCAACTCAAAAGCAAATTCTCAACTCGTTAGAGAAGAAGATTTCATGCATAAAAACATAGTAAAAATTATTAATTAAATATTAGGTTTAATAACAATTAATACACTAAAAACTTAAAGACGAATACAAATGAACTAATGTAATGATCACTTAATAGTAAACTCAACATGGGTAACCTATTACAATACATATAGAAATCATAATTGTATTATTTAAATAGAAAATCTTACGTTAAATAAAAATAAACTTTATTAAAATTGA
>JANCMC010033613.1:37836702-37882304 GCA_024363005.1 Charaxes varanes | reverse complement strand
ATACATATAGAAATCATAATTGTATTATTTAAATAGAAAATCTTACGTTAAATAAAAATAAACTTTATTAAAATTGACTTCGCAAATTTTCCTTCGCAACATACGTAATGAGTCGGACTATATATCAACAAAAGTGTCATTATTGTTAACAAATTTAATTTGTTCACTGATTTAAATATTCCTTTCTATTATACAATTAGTTAAGACGTACATATGTATATTGGACGCTTAGTTATAAACTGACCTAACTCAAAGAAAGTGGATTTTGTGAAATCGCAAATAACGTTTTGTCATTTACGACTTATTCCACTTTTAATTCGACAAATTATAGAAACAGCATTATAGAAACAAATTATTTCGTTTGGTTAAGTAATTAATGATATTTAAATGTTATTTTAATGATATTTTATTATTTGCTTGTCTTTTTAACAAAAAACTTATTTTGTTTAAATAGCTGTATCTCAGTATTGAATGGAGATAATTAAATAATTCTACTAGATAGATAGATAACGTTGAGGCGAAGCTACCTGTATCATTAACTTACTGTAGACCTAAAACTTAATCAGTCAGTTTATGACCGTGGGTGCGATATACACATATTTTTCAGGTAATGCAATGAAAACAAACATTTTTACGTCGTCAAGGCGTCGCTACGCGGTGACCGCTATTAATCTAGATTGAGATGCATTCTAGTGCCTATAGAAATGCTGCTTGATAAGAAATCTGCCAGTAATTAAAGTAATTCATTAGCACACCCACAACTTGTTAGAGAAAAAGATAGCTCGTATAAAAAAAGGAGCAAAAATGATTAAGAAGCAACGTAAAACTTTAGTTTCATTAGAATATCTCTTTCAAACTTGAACGATTAATACGCTATTTCAATTAAATGTTTTTAAATTAATTTTGTTATCAAATGAAAGTAATGAAAAACCTCTACTAATATAATCTAAATTACATTGAACATTTACTCTGCCAAGTCCCAAAGTTGAATCGATACCTCAATTAACTAGGCAATGTTTCGTGTTTATGTTACGTAAGTGAGAAACTTCTCATTTAAACCATAACGACTTATCGACTCGTCTGTAATTCATAGATTGAAATATGTATAAGGTAATCATTCTTTGATATAAAAAAAAATGGTAAAGTCGGGTTAGTGACGATTATTTTAAGTGATAACGCTGAACGCTTAGGTCAATTTTTTTTTATTTAAAATTAATTTATATAGCAAGTTGTATACAATTTCATATCCAAAAACCTCTCATAAGTTTGTGATTAAGTGTAATTAAGATTACTGACGTTTAATCTAAACAATTTTCATTCTCCTTAAGATCTTTATAATTCTTGCCTTTTAAAATTATTGAAAAACTCTATGCCAATTTGATTTTTTTTTCCGCGAACATTTGTGATGATAAAATGGATCTAGATTCAATATTCAACTTTATTTCAGTTTATTCTTCATTTATTTATAATATAATTATCATTGTTACTATTTAAATCTCAAAGTGACAGTAGGTACACACAAATACAATCAGTCTTTGAACAGAGATCTGATATATCTCTTCTTCCGAGAATCTTTATATATTGAGAAACATTGCGAAAACCTTTTGTTGCTTTTTTCTTCTTGTGTCTCTGTTATGAAAAAGTTATATTAACATTATATTTGTTCGCTTCACTTAGATTATTATTTAATAGTAAACTGTCTTTAACATATAAACAATACTTCAACAGTTTAAGGATTGAAAGTGGCTCAAATCTATAAGAAACCTGTTCAATCTCAAACCTGATTGGACTATTGTTTCGCGACGGCCCGCGCTGGGCGCTGAAGCGCCTCGACAAGGAGCTCCTCCTGGAGGCTGCCCTTGTGAAGGCGTGGTGCGCACCGCCCGACGACCCGATCGTCGACGACGAGGCCGAGTGGCTTCGATCGGCCATGGCACAAGTGTGCGACGCGGCAATGCCGCGTGTCCGCCACTTGCCCCCTCGCCGAGCGTTGTACTGGTGGTCTGCGGAGCTCACGCACCTGCGTGCAGAGTGCGTGGCGCGCAGACGCCGGTATCACCGCCACCGTCGACGGCGGACGAGGGACGAGGAGGAGGAGGCGCGTTGCCTTAGGAGTTCCCTAGGCCTACAATAATATTGAATGGCAGGTTGTATCTAAACGATCAATTATATTGCACATTAATTGTTACTCGCGGCTTTGTCCGCTTAAAGTTAGGAGAAAAGTTTTAGCGTGATGGTATTTAGCCTATAGCCTTCCTCGATAAATGGGCTATCTAACAGTGAAAGATTTTTTCATATCGGAAGAATAGTTCCTGCGATTAGCGCATTCAAGCAAACAAAATCTTCAGCTTTATATATTAGTATAGATTAATACGGACAGCGCAATGTTTATATTATGATAAACTAAAGCTTCAAGTGTGTTATTTATTGTCTATATTACTGAATGTCATTACCGTTTCTTTACGGATTTTGATGTTTATTTTCGTTAAATAATTTAAAACGTATGTGTCAAAAAGATGGTGAATTAAGGGTTTATTATAAAGTTACTACGTTTTATCAACAGGATTATTAGTAATTTTATCTTTTGTCAAATAAATATAACATTCCGATTTTAAAGGTTGTACATTGTATCGAAAATTATTACAAACAAAAACTGTTGTGAAATTACTATGATCTCTTGATGTTGATCTATCTTGATGTTGTTAAATTACTCTTTCGTTCCTTGTTCCGTATCCAAATCGTTTTGTCACTAAATATTCCTCTTTCTTTGAAAATCCGACCTTCGCGTTGAAATCTCCCATTAATATAATGTTTTTATGTGCAGAATCTAGAGCTGTGTCTATAGATCTATAAAATTCGTCTATTTCAACTTCGCTTGCTGCTTCCGTTGGTGCATATACTTGAATGATAGAGATAAGGTAACCTTGAATGTTCATATTTAGTACTGCAATTCGTTCCGACAATCCGATAAAGCTCTCTATATTATTTTTGTGTACTTTATTTATTATAAAGCTCATTGATTACCGTAAAGCTTTTGATACTGTAACTCATATTAATATATGGAAAAGCTTGAGAGAGCAAGGTGTTAATGAGACGTATATAAAAACCATTAAAAGTATATATGAAAACAATACAGGAAGAATAAAGTTGGAATCTTTTGGCCGTAGCTTCCCCATAGAAAGAGGAGTAAGGCAGGGTGATCCTATGTCGCCAAACCTATTTATATCTGTTCTTGAGTCTATCTTTAGAAAACTAGACTGGAAAAATTTAGGACTCCATATACAAGGAAAATACTTAAGCCATTTGAGATTTGCTGCGGGTTCAAAAAACCCCGACCCGAAATAGCCAGTACTCTAAAGCAATGCATAATTATTTGTCTCACCGCCTAACAGAGGATGTCTTACTAACAAAAAATACTGTATTGCTTAATTAAACAGCGACCACCGATAACAACACACATTCCCAACAAAACACTCATCCAAACAAAAAACACACCCACACCAAATCTTATCACACACATAGAAACTTTATTAAGAACCCAAAATGAATTCTTCATGTTTTTTAGTCTACTTATCAATTTTTTATTCAAGTTATTTTATTTAATTATAATCAAATTATTCAATTACTCACTCAACTAAGACTAAAAGAAAGAATGACGACTAACGGTCAGGGAAACCTTAGACCGGCTGCGTGTAACCCCCCTCAGGAAGCAGTTAACGTCCCAGTAGAAATTCCTACTATTCCAGGGATACCCCCGCTGCCACGTGATACTTTGGCTGAGGCTCGCGCTAACGTAATCGCGTGGATGAAAGTGAAAGTGGCAACGGTTCAAGACCTGAAAAGAGACATAGGGGATCTGGAGAGATTCGGCGGGGAAGTAGGCGAACTCAATCATTTTCTAAAAGGGGGAGATCGCATTGTGGCGTCTGTGATCAAGAAGAAGGAGCTAGGCGACTGGAGTTTGTACGAGCACTTTTAAAAGTACAACTCAACCATTATCTAGATCGGCCTGGTTCCCTACCCCGAGATCGAGACTTTGTACAATGTGCTCATGATTTAGTAGATGCACGCGATAGGAACGAGGCGCGGTTGGAGAAATGCGAGGGCGAATGGACGAAGGTGAAGGCCCCTAGGAGAAGGTATCGAAGCCCGCCGAGGCGCAACGTTAATAACCAGCATGGGGGAACCCGAGCCAGCAGGGGCGCTGAAGACCGGAAGAAACGGCCGGAATATCTGACCTCCTCTGTATTTTAGAAGGCATGTCAAACAGTGGGTCCTGATTAATGTCACTGAGTGATATAAGTCGTGACAGGGATTGTGGGGTTTCTGGGATGACGTCAGACGGTAGTTGGTCATCTTAACTCGCCCTACAGCCACATCTCTGATTTAAGCGGACCTTGATACTAGACCGGGATAACACTAGGTACAATATAGATAAAGAAGTAAAGGGAAACTATTATTGGAATAAGTTTTTGTTCGTTAAAGTTGTTTTCTTGTACAACATGCTGTGCGCTTCTGTCTTACAAATAAAAAATAAATAAAAAGAAGTAGATCAAAGAAGCAGTCGATATTTTATCGTATACTACTTCCTCCTCACAAGTTACTGAACTGGGCTATGTATTTTCAGCCCTGTTGCTGTTATTATGGCTGTAATTGAATTAATTCACAGCACCATCTGCCGTTCCTTGCTGAGCCACTACTATTGTTTTCTAAGCGAGAACTACTCATCAGTGATGAGTCATTACATTGATGTCCAATAAATAATCCTCAACCGAGCGATTTTCTAAGAACTGTCTGCCAGTTCCGGTGTTGCCGAACCGATACGGCTAAGGGCTATTCAAGAAAATCTTAGTCATTACTCAAAGGCCGACGACGCATCTGCGACCCTTCTAGTATTACAGTTGTCCATGGACGTCGGTCACCCAATTGAACCGCCTTCACGTTTGCCCCTTGTGACATATAAATAATAACTAGGCGAATGCGAGTCAGACTCGCGCACTAAGGGTTCCGTACCATCAAGTAATACTTTACCAGGCTATTGTAAGCTTTACACTTGATATAAGATTGTTTTTAATTTGATAGAGTCAGCATTTTTTTTTGCGATATAACTAAAAATTTACTGTTGTCAGAATTTTTCTGTACTGGTACTTCAAGATAATAGCTTCTTACCAAATTGCATGTTTCTAGGTCAACGGGAAGTACTCTATAGGTTTTGATTCTCTATTCGAATGTACTAGTATGGGAAATGTTAGATAAACGGCTATATCTTTAGGTTACGTACACTTAGAGATTTGAATTTTTGCAGCTTTAAGAGGCCGTAGATCCTCAGTATTTGGTATTCATTTCAACTTTATAGATCCATGCGTTCCTGAGAAAATAGATCTTGATAAACAACGATGTAATCCTATAAGGGTTCCTTTTAGGTACGGGCCCTAAAAATGAGCATTCTGGTGTTGCAGTTGTCCATGGGCGTTGGTAGTCACTCAGATGAACCGCCTGCACGTTTGCCATTTGTATATATATTTATTTTTCCATTAACAATAATTAGAAGAATTGGGAAAATTATAAAACAATTATTAAAACGACTATAGATTATAAAACGAAGATAAAATACATAAAACTCATAGTAGGGGAATGTTCTGATTGAACGTTTGCTCATCTGAGCAACTTATACACATATACTATATAACTGCATCTCAACATAATGTAATACATGCATGTAGCACGGCAGCACTGTAAGGGCGTTAACACACCTAACGCTTCGTTAGTGATACTCGTACCACACGTTCTAAGCACCACTACAGATCGCCAGCTGGTCGAAATTCACCCCCCAATGTTTAGGTTTGCGTACTATTATGCCTATTTACAAAATTATAATTATTTGTACAACGGCATTGTTATATTTGACAATTAATATACATACGGTCGTCATGACTACGCTTCGACTTATACTAAAATTTATACATGTGTGCGTAATTCGTTTGGCATTGGTGTGCGTGAGGTTATATTTTAATAATTTAGTGTATTAATAGTAGATATTTTATTGAAATTTTGGCACTCGCACACCTTCCTATATAAATTGAAATTGTGCCAAATTTCATACTCTTCCGTCCGCGCAGTTTTTGTAAAACGGTGCCGAAATATTTCGTTGTATAATATTTAAGTGGACTTTAATTAAAAATATTCGAGACACATGAAAACCTACACTACCAGGATAGTTATGATAGTGAAGGAAATTTGTCACAATTATAGTTTATACAAAGAACGGTGTGCGAATGCATGAATTTTTATAAAATGTTCATTTCATATACATTAAAATAAAACCTGACACACACGAATGCCAACCGATTTACTCACACCTGTATACACTTTATTATAGGATGATGTGAACGCGTAGTCGTGACAACCATCACAAAGTAACAATGTATATTGTTAATTATGACATTAATTTCGTTGTTTTTTCTTTTATATAACAAGGGGCAAACGAGCAGCTGGTACTCACTTAAGTGACTACGGACACCCATGGAGAACTGCAACACCGGAGGGCTCGCAGATGCGTTGCCCGCCTTTGAGAAATTGTACTAATGATAAAAAATTGTCCTATATAAAATAAGCATATGGTGTGGAAATCTAAACATTTCTGGTCGAATTTGGATCAGCTGACGATCTCAAGTATTCACATTTGTTTACACTATGGTACAAAGAAATAACTCCTAATGCCCTTACAGGTATGGATCTTTGGGGACGTCTGGTGTGCTGTCTGGTTGGCGCTGGATGTATGGATGTGCACTGCATCCATACTGAACCTGTGTGCGATATCCCTGGACCGTTACGTGGCAGTGACTAGACCGGTCAGCTACCCTAGCATCATGAGCAGGAGGAGAGCTAAATTCCTCATTGCTGGTCTATGGGTGCTTTCCTTTGTCATCTGCTTCCCACCACTGGTAGGATGGAAGGACAAACGGGTAAGTTTTAACATTTAGTAACCAAAGAGTGATGGGACTTGTACAAAATACTCCTTCGTGATATGGAGCTGCTTTATTGAAGAAGACACCGCTATAGAATAACTTAATCCAACGACATTCACGTTGTTTGGTGTCCGGGCTAGCGAGTAGATTTGCCATTAATTTGTGAGGGGCTGTCTACTTCAGATAGCTTCTTTAAAGATTTCCATAAATCTCTTCATCAATGAAACCGCCATAGAATTATATGCGAGAGAAAATGTTGCTGTACTCCATAGATATACGAGTTCTTTCATAATTTATTTATTGATTTATTGGTAATCCAACAGCGTTACAAGTAGATTACATAAAATTATACAGAGTAAAAACATAAACACAAGCCCGAGCCTCAGAAGGATGCAGGAGATCACACAGCACATCCCAGCAAGGCAGAGGAGGGAGATCTGGACTCAGACAAAGAGCAACTGGTGCTGAGAGAGCCGGCTTAAACCACGACAATTACAAATGGGTAGCAAAATGACTTAAAATGCTTATCAAAGTCAGTCAGGGCTTGGGAGGTAATAAACTAAAGTATACTAAGCTATATGCTATTGTCTATTGTAAAGCAACATGTTAACAGAGAAGGGAGTGGGAAAAGTCAGTTTGCATAACATCTTAAGGGAGGACAATTTCAGCAAGGATCGATCCTGACACAATAACATAAACAGTAAACATCCTAGTAACCCTCCCCATCGTAGTAAACCTCCCATATAAAGAACCATAAGCCAATGGGTATTAAATGGTCCCAGTTGTCTCACAGTAACAGAACCTTCTTTACTGGGCCAATCACCCGTATAGAAGTTCAAATGATTCAAAGAACTATATTTGGCCTCTATGAAAGAAGGTCCCTCCATGCTAGATATGGCACAAGGAAGAAGACAAAGAAGAAGAAGAGAAGAAAAAATTTCCGTCCACGGCTAACCACCCCTACCGAAACCCGAAAAAAAGTCATCGTCCACATAACTATTTAAATAAAGTGTAATTGTATTTGATAAAAAAGTACTACTTGAGTACTGAGTAACTGACTTTAAAATGTATGTCCATGTGTCCCAGACTCGTCTTTGTGAAGGATTGCAAAATGCATGTAGACTTGCTGGACAAGCCAATGGGACGAGCTGGGAACATCTTCAGAGCCTCCTCAGCTGCTTCTCTCGAAGTGAGTGAACAGCGGCTCTACTCCGAGCTCCACCTGAATGCCTGAGCTCCTCCCCCTGTCTCCCTGAGAAGGAATCTCCTGTCCACTGCCCATATTTGTCTGTATTGCTGCAAACTGGTCCATACTATCCATGGGCTGGGAAAAGAAACAGCACAGGCAGGAATTTTTAGCTATTGTTGTTCTTCCTAGGAAAACCTGTTGGGCTTTAGCATCTTGTTCCATAGTTTCAACGGTATTTCGAATGTATTTTTGTTATTAAAGGCAAAATTTCTTTCCTTCCTCCCCTGTGTTTGAGGAGAAACAGCAACAAGGGTCCCCCTCAATCATCTCTCGTCTCTGCCTGCAACCAGAGCAGTGCTGAATTCCAGTTATAAACTGAGGGAAAAGTTTGGTTGATTTCAGAACTATGTTGGGCTGTATGTAGTAGTAATTCCTAGTGCTGTAGTATTCTTATTGTAATGTTTTTGAACGGTCACTTTTCAGGGATTTTCAGATAATTCAGATAATCCAGTGGTGGATGCTGTGCTTTAAGGTTGAGATTATCTAATGTACTTCTTTTCTTTCTAGTTTTGACAACATACTTTTCCAAAAGCAAGCATATATAAGAAAAAATTTTGATAGAAAAGTATTTACTATAAATTCAACCTGGCTCCACTCTTGTAGACAACTTTTTTTTTTCATCGAATTACATTAATTTTTATTGATTGATTGGTCAGTATAATTTTATCAAACGGAAGTGTTTTTTTAAACACATTATTACTTTTACAATGTTATAGTTTTGTGGCACTTCCACGTTTATCCCTGAGTCCAATATTTTAGCTAGAGAGAGAGTCAAACGGGCCGTAGCCCTTGGCCGGCTGTTTCACTCAGTTTGACCCTTTCGAAATGAAAAGTCGGATGGCTCCCTTTTCGGGGCGGGTACGCCCTATTCCTTTGAATGAAAGCGTATAAATTAATACGGCCGAAATGGACGCCAGGAGCGATGCGAAAATCGCAGGAAATGATGTCATTTTATTGGCAAAAAAAGTAAAAAACAAACAAACAAAAAAAACCTTAATATTAGTACTTATTTGACCTTTTTAGTGACCTTTTTAGGCGCTATGGGTGGTTAATATGGCACCTTTACTTTCCATCACATTGGTCTGTACGATTTGTTTTTAAGGTTTCTGGTTAATTTTCTCATCGTAACCGTGGAGACAGTCCATCAGCAGAAAAAAACGATTGATTCTGGAGTGTCATAGAGGCCACTGTGATGGAAAATAAAGACCCCATGATAACCATCCATAGCCGCTGGGTCAAAAGGTCTTGTAATTTACCTGAATAGAAATGCCACATAATTCAGTCAGATCGCGAGCTTAAACACCAGTAAGATCTTGGCCCAAATAGATGTTTCTTCGGGTAGCAAAAGCACCGCAGAAGTAATGCCCTATCTCGTACCACAAAAGTAAGAATAGACAAAACCCTGATACGGCCAGTGCTAACATACGCTTAAGAATGTTGGACTCTCACAGGATTCATTCGATCGAAGAGTATTGCGGAGAATATTTGGAGCAGTACTTCACAATGACTTGTGGAGGAAACGGTCATTTATATAAATTATGAAGCCACACATAAGAGAGTTCACTCTGTAAGCAAGAGATTGAAATCAGTTAAAGATATTGTTAATATGTACCCTCTAGTCTTTAAAGGTTTAGGAGAATTTCCAAATTCTCATAAAGTTGTACCGAAGGAGAATGGCGTGCCACACATACAGCCAATAAGGGGCATATCACATTCACTGCACTCCAGAGTTAAACAAAAGCTAGATTCACTAGAAAAGCAAGGTATCATTAGCAAAGTAGATAACCCAACGGAATGGTTAAATCCATTGGTTATATTTGAAAAAAAAAAGATCTAAGATTATGTTTAGATCCGACCAGCTTAATCATTATTCTTGTAATGGTCTTTATGGTATTTGTCTAGAGACCATATTTATGCCAAAAATTAAGGTGGGTAATGTTGGACAAATGTCCAGATAACATTACCCGCTATTAAAAACAATCAAATATGAAATAAAATGTTAATAAATAATAAATTTAGCTATACTGACACATGCGTATGATATCACATGATCTTTTGATAAGATAAAATACTGATGTCCCCATAGAAAAATCTTAATAAAACTGTAAAATTTCAAAAAATTTGGGCAATGTTGGCATGTTTCACGGTACTTTATTATTCGTATTCCGAATATGCGTCGAATTCTGCATTTTTAGGTATTTTTTTTAAATACTGTTTTTAAATTTCCTTTCTTTCATTTTTCATAAGAGCCCTTCCACACCGAAACGCCATGGCGATGTCTCCGGTTACTTATCCAAACAATTGATATTAAAATTTAGGACAGGTAACTCACTTGGCGACGGTTTGGCGACGTCGCCAAATTAGAAGCGTAGTCACGATTACTATTGGCTACTCGTTTGGCAACCTCAGATATCCATAGCTACGTAGCTGGCGACGTCGCCATGGCGTGTCGGTGAGGTAGAAGCCTAAACTTTCCCAAAAAAAATGCGAATAAAACAAAACAGTCAGGACTCAAATAGAGGCATAGCCGTTTTTTAGTTATAACGAGGAATATACCTAATTTAGATTACATACCGACAGCAGCGCCAACTACCGGATCCGATTTCTCTGCAAACCCATGAACCCCTTGTAATATACACACAAATAAAACCTCTGAAGGAGAGTAGGTGAAAAATGCTTGTACACTCTATCTATACTAATATATAAACCTGAAGAGTTTCTTTGTGTGTTTGTTTACTTGATCGCGCTAATCTCAGGAATTACTGGACCGATTTGAAAAATTCTTTCAGTGTTAGTTAGCCCATTTATCGAGGAAGGCTATATATCATCACGCTAAATGTTTTCACTTAATTTTACGCGGACAAAGTCGCGGGCACAGCTAGTTTTTATATATAAAGATATTTTATTAAAAACTCAAGGTGTGCGATTTAAAACTTTAAGAAGAAAAAGTTTGAATTGAAAACAATTCTTAGTTCGACGACGCCCTTTTTAAATTTTATTGCATCTTGACACGGACCCTTTAACGGCATAATGCAGGCAGATGTTGTAGGACATGCACAGTTTAAACTTACTTATAAAAAGTAGTTCTAAATTTGGCTGCTCTTTTGCGAATCCCTACTAATATTATCAATTAGCTGTGCCCGCGTCTTCGTCCGCGTAAAATTAGGTAAAAACTTTAAGCGTATTGATATATATAGCCTATAGCCTTCCTCAATAAATAGGCTATCTAACACTGAAAGAATTTTTCAAATCGAACCAATAGTTCCTGGGATTAGCGCGCTCAGGCTTATATACAAACAAACTCTTCAGCTTTAGTATAGAGGTGAAAGTAAATCCACTCTCACCTATCCCTTGCCAATCTCATCCAGCCACCTCCTGCCACTATCCTTACACCATCCGCCTATTGGGCCAGGATGTATGGGGCGTATACGTATAGCTCTCGGAAAGCGACAACGACTGGAATTCAATCGATTTTTCCCAACGTGCCTAAAGGAATTTTCACTCCAAAAACTAGCTAAAATCTACGACCAAGCAGATCAAACAATGCAGTCACAACAACATTTTTGACGTTATCTTTTTAATTAAATTGCCCGCCCTCTATAAAGTATGATATCAGCCTGATCGTTCGCCCTTTACAATATTGAAAAAACAAAGTGAATTCCATAGACTATAATCAGATATTAATATTGATAACCGGAAGCGATAACATCTTGCGCTCTCTGAGCACGGAAAGGAAGGAATAATCTATTTCCGTACCAAACATCTGCTCCCCCATTCACTTGGGTCACTTTAGATACTCGATTCCTATCACTTACTGACACACCGAATTAACATAAATTATCGGTACAAATTAATAAATTAGTGTTGGTTTTTAACTTAAAAATAAAATTATTTATCTTAAGGTATCCGCACAGGGGCCACACGCCACACTAACTAAACGCCGCCACTGGTATATTTCCTGTAACTTTCATACATTATATATGGACTCCCCTCACACAGTTGACACCGGTGGCCGCCACACGCTGCACACTAAAATGTATGGAAATATGTCAGTGGCGGCGTTTTGTGGCTGTCGCGTGTGGCTACCATTAAGGATCAATCATTTTGGTCTGCACCTGAATTGGGCCGACGCGTCTCTTTCTCACATCGGGGTGAAGTGGCAGCGATGCTGTCACGTCAAGTGAAGTATTGTTATCGCGTTTCACCCCGAAGACAAACCCGGATTTATTTAATGGAACTAGTAGTGCAATAAGAAAGGAAGAGTGAAAGAAAAAGAATATAACATGATATAATACTTTAAAAATGGTACGGGCATTTAGCCTGTGGTGAAGAAAAAATACACGGACCTCAAAGGGCCAGCAACACATCTGCGAGCCTTTTGGTGGTTCAAATATCCATGGGAGTCGGAACTCACTTAGGTTAACCAACCGCCCGTTTGTCGCTTGTAATATAAATAAAAACAATAAAAAAAGATAAAAATACAAAAGACTATTACGGGACTCTACATGGCTTACTCCCAGCGCAAAGTATAAATTTAAATGATACACAGAGTATAAAAAAAGGTGTGACAACAAAGAGGTAACATTTTTTAATCAGGAATAATTAACAAATACGTTTGTGCCCGCATAATCCATGTCAGGCTTAAATTTTAACCGAATTTTATCCGACCGTAATTTTGTACACCGCTACCTAACGCTACACCGAAGCCCCGTAAAGCGGTGCCTTCGCATAAATCACGCATAATTGTAATAATTACACCAAAAGAAACCTTATATTTTACTCCTCGTTAACACGACTTCTCAACCAACTTCCAAAAAGGTTATCAAGTGTATTTTTCTTTTGTCTGGGTTCCCCGATTTTGCTGATACTTTTTTATTTGTCAGCTGGTGCTTTTCGCGTGGACGCATTGCAATTTGGTCCAGTACTGACAATTTGAAGCCGGGTTTAAAAAAAAATAATTGTAAAGTTTTAACATGATCTTTTACTTTTATATAATAATTTAATAATATGAATATACTGGGACACTTGTAACATAAGACGTTCTATCTATACACCTCAATAAAATAAGGCTGAAGAGTTTGTTTGTTTGCTTGAACGCCTTAATCGTATGAACGACTGATACGATTTGAGAAATTCTTTGAGTATTAGATAGCCTATTCATCGAGGAAGTCAATAGGAGGCAAATATATATATTTTTTAAACTAATTTTTAATATGTCGATTAATGTCTCTGAGTAATAGTAATCGTGAGATTGTAGAGATTGTTGGTGGTTTAGGAGGTGTTCCCACAATCCTATGACATGCGGATTTTTAAGGGGTGGATTAATAAATTCCTCAGAAGCCAGCAACGCAATACCAGTTCATCTGGTGCTGCAGGTATTCATGGGCGAGGCTGATCACCTGATCTCAGCTAGTTACCCGCTTAACTTACTCTGTTTAAATTGCGGTGAACCTATTTGGCTCAGATTGCACTGTGATTTTATATCTAACAGAAGAGTAAGCCAACGTTCGGGCAAGACAACGTCTATTGGGTCCCCTAGTCGTTTCTAAAATACTTTATATTAATTTTAAACATTAGTTCGGTTGATGTGCATCCGTACCATTCCCCCAGGTTACGCAACCACGAGATTCGTCTCCTTCCTACACTTCTCTTGCCCTGGATTTTCCCTTGTATAACCAACTGAAGTATGTTGTATTTCTCATTACGCATAACATGCCCCAGGTACTGCAGCTTTAGTGTCTTGATGGTTTTCACTATTTCCAGTCCTTTGTTGACTCTTCTCATGACTTCGTTGTTTGTTATATGCTCGGTCCATGATATCTTCAGGATTCTTCTATACACGCACAGTTCAAATGCTTCCAGCTTTTTAGTGGTCCGAAAGTATAGGTACTTTTACACTCAGAGAGAGGCCGCCCAAGAAAAACTTGGCTGCAAGGAGTTGAAGCAGTGATGGCAGCAAGAGGCTTGGCGGAGGGAGAATGGGAAAAAAAAAGCTTCACAAAGAAATATGAACCTAGAATTATGGTGGGTTTTTGATTTATTTATTTATTTATTAATTCATTTCCGGTGACGGGGCTCACCGTGTCTTTTTGTTTCCTTTTTATTTTATTTTATTTTCTCAGTCGAGGCTGAGATTTTTCATTAAACTTTGCCAGTGTTGTGGCCGTCCTGCTGGAGTCAAATTATAGAATCAGTAGCTCAGTTGGCACAGAGACACATTTAAGTTCACGCAACAAAGCTTACCGAGAAGTTCCTCAGCAGGATAATCCTCCACTGAGGAACTCCTGACCGTAACTGACTTCTACAAGTAGAGTTAAGGTTGTTCCATAACCAGTATCAGTATCAGTATCAGTATCGGATCGGATGAGATATTAAGGTATCAAGCCTCCATCCTCCAGTCGTATGATTCTGACCATTAGCCTGGCTTCACATCTGAAGATGGGTTCGCGATTCCCCAGTGGCATGAAAGGATGGGTCAAATGGGTTACCATCTAACATGTGTTCATCATAGTTAATTAATCAGTGTGAAAAACGTTGTCAACCCTTATAGTGAGTGTTAAAATAAACTCATTTTAAACTGTAGCAACTGAATTATAAATTAACTGAGTAATCATATCAACAATTAAACAAAGTCTATGAAGCAGGGTGAAACCACTATTGGCATCTTCGTTGACATAGAGGGTGCCTTTGACAGAACGCCGTATAGCATTATTGCCAATGCCCTCAGGCGTAAAAATGCGGAACCTACTGTGTCGCGCTGGATTAATTCAATGCTGGAACAGAGGTCGATGCGGCTCGGATAGCCCGCTTCCAGCATGGCTTCTCGGGCGACGTTGGAGGTGGCGACATCCTGGACCACCATGCCCATCGTCACCAACTCGATGTCCTGCTCCGAAACACCGCTTTGATCCAGCACACCGCGCAGCGGCAGGGCGGCCAGCTCATGGTTGCGGATATCCGCGTAGGCGCCGCCGGAATCCAGAAACGGTGTGCGCACGCCGCCCACGACGACCGGCAGGCGTTTCTTGGCAATCCTGGCGTAGGCGTTTTGTGCGGTGGCGGTCATGCTGAAATCCGATCACTGAAGTGGCTGGATTCTCCAAGCTGACATAGAAATAATATGGAGATAAACCATGATAAAAAATAAGAATCAATAAGATGCCTCTTCATGAGATAAGAGCTCTAAGAATCACTAAAAGCCCATTTGAAATCATTAAATGCTTTGTATAAATAGGAACTAATTTCAATAGTTTATAGTGAGATAAATAAAAGTTTTGTATAAATAGGAACTAATTTTAATAGTTTATAGTGAGATAAAAGACCATTTTATTAGTTTACCTATTTTTTAACTTATTCCCCAATTTCCAATTCGTTTTTTTTTTTATTTGTTTTTTTGTTCTCTTATATAAAATATTAAATGTTTGAAAGGAATAAAAGCAAAATAAAGTATAATATTCGATTTGTTGGGCGTTCTCTCCCTTTTTAGGGCGTTGTCTTTATTCCAGGCAATTTTTTGCCAATTTCATTGTCCTATATAAATTAATAAGTGTTTTAAAGAATGAAAATTAAAATAAAATATAATATTCGACTTGTTGGGCGTTCTCTTCCTTTTAGGGCGTTCTCTTCCTTTTAGGGCGTTCTCCTATATAAATTATTAAATGTTTGAAAGGAATAAAAGCAAAATAAAGTATAATATTCGCAGGCGGGTTCAAAAGTGCTTGGAGCAAGAGGGTGATGTTTTTGAGCATCTGCTCTGAATTTAAAATTTCTTGTTTTTTTTTTTATTTTCGAAACTAATAAAATAACTTAAAATAAACAATACTGTTTTTAGTTTCTGTAAAAACAATCATCAATAACTCTGTTATTATTGACTTTAGGATAAAAGTTCATAGGAAAGTTTTTGTTCAGAATTAAATTTTCTGTCGACCGCGAGAACTGTATACTGGGTGTCCCATTTAAAAAAATTACGTTTTTCACAATATCACGTGACCCAGTACGTCAATTTTAATTTTGTCTTAGGAGGTTTCAACTTAATCAGTGGCCGCGTTGGAGTCAATTGTGTTAAAGTAAGTAGTGCCTCCTGTGGTCTGGTGGTAGATGGATGACCCATTTCAAGCATTGGTTTTTCAAATATCCGACCTTCACAGTGTATTGGAAGGCACGTAAAGCAGTGGGTCCCAATTAATACCAGTACCAGTGTCTACTTAGATTACAGAGGACCTATCTAGAAGAGGGGGTCCCCATGATTAGCGAAAGGGTTACATAAAGTTAACTAATCACTCAGTGAAAACCTCGAACAGTAAAGATATTAAAACATTTTAACGTCTGGATAGAGAAACTCACTTATATGCCAGAAAGAAAACACGTCTACTGGACTTTTGCATACTTTTGCACTGCAATCTTGTATATATGAAAAATTTAATTTTTAATTTGTCTGGATAGACAAACTTACTTAGACAGAAAAAAAGCTTACTAGACTTCATATGGTCTAATAAATAAATAAATATATAAAGGAATATATGACACACGGACGTCTGTTCCTAAGATAGACAACTTAATGCCTGTGTTATAGGTAACAGACAACTGTTATACACAATTTTTTTTTATAATAAGATATACATATAGATAATACATCCAGACTCGAGGCAGGAAGCGAACCCACGACCCCTATAGCGGAAAGCAGTGCCAATGCTCACTGGGCCAGCGGGCCAGTCTAATCCAGTCAGATAGCATAGGCATGTCCAATTGCTCTATCAAAGCATGCAATATGACTTATGTCACATTGCAGGTAGACGTCGTATTCTTATCTCCATAGACATAGTAATACTAGACTGCACATTTCATATATATTCATATCCTTTTCTGTATTGAAACGTTGTTCCAACTATAGAAAGAGACAGCTTCTGATCTAAAGCAGAGTTACCTTTGTTCCACTGTGCGGTGATTGGTGAAACAACTATACCGTAATTTTCTTTATATCTCTTTCTATTATCGGAACATGAATTCCATCGAATACCCTGTCTAGTATTGCTATGTCTGCGCTTACCTCAGTGTGTATGTGCCGGTCGCTGGCCCCGAAGTTACGCAGCAAACAAGTACGGAGGATGGCGTGAGGAGACGGTTCGCAAGTCGCCGCACAGAACTCTGCGATGCGCGGATCTTCTATACCCACGTAGTCAAAGAACTGACACAAAACATAGATTATATTAGATTTTCACCGAATTTTATCCCCCATTTTGCAACATTTAAGAATAACGTTGATACGACTCTTATCGGCTTTTTAAAATGTGTATTATATGCCTATCCTCAAATCAACATCTTAATGGGAAGCCTTAGGGCATTACAAAGTTGTATACCCCGCTGTAATGCGGATGAACTCGGTATTCGTACGAAATCCGTGGAATACTAAGAAATCCATATTGCCTTGCCTAATAAATTGAAACGAGCCTCGAGGTTTCTACTTTCCTTGTCCGGGTTGTTCTCCAGTATCCCGGTACTCTACCCCGGTTTGCGCAACTGTGAATTTCATCTCTGTCAGTTAGACAATATCAGTTTAAGACTACTTGACGCCCCCAAGCAGTTCACGCTTGTTCCCCTTTCACCCTATCCATATTTAAAGTTACGATGCGAGATTAGGGCAGTGAATAAAGGATTAGAGTTGGCATATACACACATATACTAATCCCACACACTCCGGTCTACCTGCACAGGTGTGCCTGAACAGGTTAGCTTCTCCGGTAACCATGGTGTGGACGCAGCCCTCAGTATCAATTCCTATCATCATCACCATCATTTCAGCCTGGGTGCGTCCACTGCTGAACGTAGGCCCCATCTATTTCCACGAATGGCGGTGTTGCGTCGCTTGTATCCAACGGCTTCCAGCGACCCGCACCAAATCAGCCTCGTTAGAACCCACGTCGTACACCTCCCACAGGCTCTCTGCCGGCAACTTCTCCAGCCCCACCTCGATCCGGTCTATGAGAAGCATAGCTTCGTCGCCCATTCTAGTATAGTACACGGTGTGACGGGCTCCTGTAAGGTTATGGAGTTATGAGAAGCAGCGCTTCGTCTCCTACTCTTTTATAGTAAGCCGTGTGACGAGTTTCTGTATTGGTTTTAATATGAGCTATGAGAAGAATTACTTCATCGCCCACTCTAGTGTAATATACCATGTGACTAAGTCTTGTAAGGGTTTTGATGTGAGCAATGAGAAGCATTGCTTCGGCTCAATACTCTTATGTATATATGGCCAGCCGCAATCTTCAAAGGATTTTAATGTAAGCCATGAGAAGCATCGCTTCGTCCCCTACTCTATTATAGTATACCATATAACGGGCTCCGGTAAAGGTTGTTTTATGTGCAGCATATAAGGAAACAGTTCAGATTACCTGTTGATATGGCGATGCGTTGCCACGCTATGTTATCTAATAAACTGCGGTGATTTTACTACTCTTACACTATTGGGATCGCAATTCTATATCTCCTACTTATTATGTTACACCTTAACGACTAAAACGCGCAAAGAAAACTGCACAGGTATATGTGATACCCGGTCACAAAAACTTTACTTACAGGCTTTAATTGACGAAAAGCCCTATTGGAAGCCATTTTAAAACAAGCAACCCTATATCATTGTAAAGAGAAAATAATTGCCTTCAATTTGATATCAAATTAGTTAAAAAAACAGAACGAACGAAACTATATTACCATGGGTTTAGTCTATTCGGAAATTCTATCGTGTTATGAGATATAAGGAGTATTTTCACATAACTATTTATTTATAAAATTTGATAGCAATTTGGAAATTGTGACACAAAATTAACACACCATTTAGGAAGTTTCTGTTTTTCACTTCAGCGCCGTAAGCAGATTCTTCTCTGTCTTCCTCAAACTTTAAATACCCATCTTGAGTTATTGCCACAAGTAAGTAGTAACTACGCCTGAAACCGGGGAAAAACAAAGGAAAAATAAATTAAATGTAAGCAAAATCGAGTTTATAAACAACTATCGAAGCAGGTTAATCGATTTTATCACTTACTTGTTCTCTGTTTGAACCAATAGCAGAACGGTATTCTTCTGCCTAAGGTCGTTGCTGGAAAATGCCAGCTTTATTTTTACCTGTTAAGAGTTAATCAGCCATTACTTACATATATAACAGATTTGACGTGAACATTTTAACATGAAACACATAATGCAGTGTCAGAAGGTCCGCGTTTGTTGGCATTTGTCGCCACGCTACGTAATAACAGTGCAGACATACGTCGCCACGCGCGTGGGACTTCCTACTCGGTTCGGCAATCCCCTATTTCACTTATAGCATTGAGCTGATTTGTATAAGAGAAATTCGATTTTTTACATCTATCAGGTGTTCCGCTCTCATTTCTTGGGGTTCTGAAGTCCTACAAGGAACCCTTCATGCAATTTATAAATACACTGTGTATACTTAAGAGTGGGATTTTGTTTTGGGGAATAAAATTAATTTTGCACTTTTGTTTTACATTTCAGCCATTTATAATTGATTGAGATAATAAAAAAGGGAGATGATGAATGCTCTAAAGATCTAGTATTAATCATTTTAACGGTTTATCCTCACGAAATAAATGTGAAAGGCCTTCAGAAAACAAGATGGAGCCCAAACTGTTTGGCCTATTGAATTCAATGTCTGTTTCAGGTTTTATATTAGGGAGATATCTTCCCAATCTTCAAAACAATAAATTACAATTGGCTTGTTAGAGGGCACAAAGTGCTACATGGCACAATATCATCAGAGTTACTTTTAACATCGAGGGTACCGCAGAGGTCGGTTCTTGGTCTATTATTATATACAATATAATATATGCCTTCAATTTTATTAACTATGTAATTTAGTGGCAGTGTCACTTCTATGTTAGCGGCACGCAACTTTACTATTCTCTTGCTCTTAAAGAAATCAAACATCTCACTATCATTTGTAAAAAAATTCTTATCTTTAAATGCTGTAAAGACAGATTTAATTTTATTTGCCCCTGAAAAAAACTAATAAAATCGCGAATGGCGCCATGAAGTCTACACTATTATAGGACCTGACACTGACTAACGTCAGACGAAACACCTAAACTACCCAATATGGTGTGAGTTAGTCCATCATTATTTCTAATTAATTTTCATTAATTAGCATAGTAACATTTATATTCAACTATAATTTAATTCTTCGATACTTTTATTGGTCGGAATAAATGTTATTATTAACATAATATCAAATGATATCACATGTTATTGAGAAGTATTATTAGTTATACGGGAGCGGAGTGGTTGAGGATGAAAAGATACAGACCGGCAGTGGTAGATCCCCAGCTGCAGTTACACGTCATGCAGGGTCTTTGCCACTCGTATAGGTGATTACTATGTCGTTCTCTATATATCTGACTTTCATTTGGTAGGTTACTTGGAGAGCATAGTGAATAAGATTGGGCATACTCCGACATTCGAAGATTTGATGATTGTCCATTGTTAAAAAACAGGGTCCAAGCAAACAATGTTGGGGTAAATACTGAAAAGGAAAGCAAATCTACATTCAAAATTAGAGATTCTACAGTTGAAGGGAAATAATTCAAATGTCGAATAAAAAAAAAAAAAATAATAATAATAAAAAGTCAACTACTAAAATTTTTCCACAAATTATCTCTCTTTTCAATTCTATTGGTGGTTAAATAACTTGGATGGACCCTGCCTGCCGCTATGCGAATGTGGGCTTGATTCCCTCTATACTGGGTGTATGATCTATATGTTTGTATTTCTATATCTAAAAAAGTATTTGGGATTGACATATACGTATGTTAGTATCTATACAAAAATCGCTGTGTGTATTCGGCCAAAGGATTTAAGATAGGTATGTAGTACAACCAGGGCTTCTTTGTGGGGGCACGCGGAGGCACATAGTGCCCCCAAAAGGAAATTATAACTTAATATGACAACAGTTAAGTAAGATGGCCATTAAATAAGAATGTACCAAAGTAATATTCTTATTAGGCCTCGTTACTTATTATATTCGGAGTGTTGCAGAGGCTGGTCAAAACCAGTAAAAAATATTTTCTGTAGTCTAAAGAAAGAATAAAAATGATTTATTGAAAGTAATCATAATACCCCTTATTGTAAAGTGAACAGGTAGTCTGGATGGGTCACCCAACGTTGCTGCGAACGATGGTTTCCATGATAGACCGGCAGAGTGCCCATAGCTCTATAATTAGGGTTTGTCGGTTTTATTATAAACATTGTGGCAAGCAATTATCTTTTTTAATGATTATTAGTATAACAATAACAACTATTACGTGATGAATTTTTTTGTCTAACTTACTAGGAGGACTTAGAAGGTTTAATTTTGGATAAGTCTTCATACGAACGGATAGCAATAACTCGGGATGTTTCACACTCGCGCACAAGAATGTTACCATGCTTAATCCAAGTAAAGCGAAAATTACACTTTTTAGCAGTTTCACGAGCACTTCTAAAAAGTTGTTTGTTTCGTAATGTAAGATGTTCGTTTATGTAAACTCTGCGTTTTTCAGAACGCGCCGGTAGATTCGGATGCAGAGGGCCTAGCACGAACATTTCGAACCGAGTTCTGTATGTCCGTCTGCAAAGTGGTCCTAACTGAAAAGCATAGGGGAAACCATCAACAATGCCATTTGCACACAACATTGCCATTTTCGCGCAAACAGTGCCATTTTCACACATACCATGTGATTTTCGCATGTACAATGCCATTTTTGCGCATACAGTGCCACTTACACGCATACGTGCCATTTACATTGATACCATGCTATTTTGCCACATACAATACCAACATTTATTATTTATATATAAGGACACTGAGATCAAGTTATGGGTGAGAAAAAAAACCAAGATGATGGTAATTGCGAAAAGGAAATCATCCTAGCTGGCCATCACAAAGTTAGCTGGGGGTTAACATTTTGTGGTCTAGCTTACAACACATGGGAGGAGTCATCATAGGAATTTATGCACAAAATATAGGAATCTAGACGTGGAGGAATATAAATATCAGGACAGAGACCACATCAATAAACTTTATTTTGTTTATTATCTCCAAGCTCTATAAAGAAGTAAGTTTAGTCTTGGCTGGAATTATAATCCCTCCCATCACACCATTGGTCAGGAATACCGGGCTGAATTGAAAAATTCCTTTCGCCGTTGATTGGCCCTTTTATTGAGGAAGACTTCTTCCTAGCGTTATCCCGGTTAAATACCAGGGTCCGCTTAGATTGTAGAGGATTTGGCTGTGGGTGAGTTAAGATGACCGATTACCATCTGACGTCATCCTCAGAACCCCCACGATTTCTACAACCTTACGAATACTATCACAAAGTAACATAACCCGGTTCCACTGTTTTACGTGCCTTCCGAAACACGGAGGGCTACCGGCACCTTTACATCTCACCTAGCGTCGCACGACCGGCGCGCGCCCATGGACATCTACACGACCAGAAGGCCAGCAGATGCGCTGCCGGCCCTTAATGAAGAGTTTAGGCCACCGGGCCACAAATATTTCAAATATATGTAAAGAAAACTATTTCTTTATTATATTGATGTTGGCCACTTGAGACATTTGACAAGTAAGGGACAGAAACTTGAAGTAAAAAAGAATGTTGCGATTTTTCGGTGGTTGTCTCTTAAATGTTTTAATAATTAGTATAATAAAATAAATTACTCGCCTAGCCATAGAAAGTGCTATAATAATAGGCTTTGAATGTTGTTTCTGTTGGTTACAGGTGAGTTATGTGTTAAATAACTTTTTCATATTATTTGTGTTTTTCATGTTATTGTGTGTTTGTCATACAATAAATCTGTTGGTTACAGAAACGCAGTCTAGTTAATTTTCATTTAAAACTAACAAGAATATATCTTACATATATATTATATGTACCATCTTAAGAACATTGCGAGGACGGAGGAGTATGAAATTTGGCACAATTATAGCTTATATAGAGGAAGGTGTGCAATGCTAATATTTTTTTATAATTTGCAATATTTATTAAAATAAAACCACACGCACACCAATGCCAAACGATTTATACACACATGTATGCATTTTATTATAGGATGATGTCAAAGCGAACTTATTACAACCAATACATAATACCGATGTATTTTTGTCAATAATGACATTTAATGTGATTAAAGTGTCGAATGTTTTTGTTCGAAGAAATATAAAATAGCTTGAAATAAGCATATGATCTGTAAATCTAAAGATCCCTAGCTTATTAGATATCTCCTGAATGTTATATGGTAATTTATTAGAAAAGTATTTATTAATAACGGATAGAATTACACGTAAATGTAGAATTTATATTAAAACAAGCCGCGTGAGACGATGCGTACTTTAACAAGCATGTAATAATCTAGAGAACTAAAAGGCATGATAAACACGAGCAATTATAACATTACTATTATGAATTATGATACGTAAATCATGTCTAGATAAAGTTCTCGTTGCAAATCGGAGTCATAATTTTTAACCTTTAACACTGAAGACTATATTATCAAGTCTGCGCATATAAACAATTATGTTATGATTGATTGAACCGGGCGTTGTTTTGGGAGTATAAAAGGATTTTTTGGAGTTAACTTCTTCAGAATCCAATTTTCATATTTAAGCCCGAGATATGAACATTTTTGGGAGGTAAAATAATCTTTACGTGGGATGAAAGGAGTAAACTGCAGTTGTGCAGCTGACATACACCCTATAAACTGTTAAAATGTTGATTTACATTTTTACGTGGTAGATGGTGAAGTTTCTTAATTGAAGGAAATAAAGAACAGACGGATACTGTAGGTACATAATTACAATATCTATCTTACCTATACTAATATTATCGAAGCGAAAACATTCGGTACCGTAACCGAACCGTACCGTAATTCTGAAGTTATTAAAAAAACATTAACATTACAAGTTGACTGTTTTGAACGTGATCGTGCCAGAGCCACACACACATACATCTGGACGTCTTAGGAAATATTTGTTTAATCAGTTTTTTGTCCTTACACAAAATTAAATAAATAACCATCCAAAGTATCAAGAGTGTTAAAATACCACTTTCAACTTCATCTGTGCGTATTTATATTTATCAATATGTGACATACCAAAGGAAAAGAAAGAAAAGGTAATGATTTTTAGTTCACGAAATCGCTCGCTTTTGAATTAGTGATTAAATACAGCACTTCCCAAAAAGCTTTGCGTCATGAAGCGTGCAAATCGGCACAATTATATTTTAAATAGAAAATGGTGTGTAAATACTAATATTTTTATAAAATATGCTTTGTAAAACATGTATTAAATTATTACAATAAAACCACACACACACCAGTGCCAAACGATTTATACACACATCAAAGTGTAATTGTGACAACTGTATGTTATATGAATTGTAAAATATAATAATATATGTCGTTACTTGTTGTACTAAGCATCGGATACGCAAAAATATTTATGGCCGAATTTAAACTAGTTCGAATGTCTCTAATATTAAAAATATCTCTGTAGGTAACACCATAACAAAGAGAGGGTATGCGCAGTTCAGCATAATTGTGTCGTGTGTTATAATAACGTTGATAATTGAATTTGTATAGATTGCTATGGAATATTCCCAAATAATATTTTCATAGATCGAGCGAGTCACATTTTGCATAATTGCGTTGTATGAAATATAACTGTTTGCATAACGTGCTCTTACATAAATTGTAAAATTACCTCGTCCGTTGTGCGTAACGAAGTGATTAAAATTGTTTTACATTTTTTTAACGCTTTTGTGTTGCCGTGAATGGTACCTACTTAGTGGGTTTCGTGTACCTATCGAGTAAAATTAGATCTTTACAGCGGTTTATTACCCTTTTATAAGCGTTAATTAATTATTTGATTACGCTGACTAACTAGGTACCGACAAAATTGCTTTGGTTACCTAACTTTCGATTCACTACCAGATGTATCTCTATCTTAGTACCGTAATTTGGGATCACGGTAGTGATCCCACCACAATGAGACCAGCGATGCGCAGAAGCATCAACTACCTATTTTCCAAACTCTGCAAGCCACCCCACCCATCGTATCTTCACTAATCCCTTACCTTTGTCGGAATATATTTGTGACTGTATAACTGAAAACTAATAAACAATGAATAAAATTCTCTAACCCACAGGTATAGAGTAAAGGCGTGTAGAGCTAGAGGCGTGTCTCTAAAAGAGACCTGATAAAAGATCTACCATAAAACTAAAGAGTAATGAACAGTAAATAAAATTCTCTAAACTACAGGTGTAGAGTAAAGGCGTGTAGAACTAAAGACTTTTTGACAGTGCGAGCCATTTGGCCTCATCCTGGCAACATTGTACATCAAAATGTTTTGGTTGAATTCGTATCTTGTTTGCCATAACCCTTTTTATAATACTAGGAAGTTTTAGCGACGTCTTATGTTCCCCTTTCCCCTACTCATAAGTATGACTCACCCGTTGGCGCAGTGGGCAGTGACCCTGTCTTTCGCCCCGGGGGTCGTGGGGTGCATTATTAATATATAAAAAATAGTCCCTTTAAAAGAATCTTACCGTTGAGATCCTTCATAGCTCCCGCCTTCCCCCCGTACTCGTATGGTAGACTCTCAGTGGGAAAGTCTGCACCCATGGTGGCGTTAATCTGTTCAGCGTCACCGTGTAAGTGTACCATCTTACGACGCCAGGGGTACAATCCGATGTGGAGAAGCAGGAGTGACATCGTCTTCAGGCGCTGGGTGTTGATGATGCCAAATTCTTTTGTGTAAAAAGAGATACTAGTACCCGTACGCGGCGACACAATTCGCCTCCAGGCGAAAAAGACTGCAAGCGTGCCGCTTAGATTGTAAATGTGTAGGAGAGGTGAGTTAAGATAACCTGCTGACGTCATCCCCGGAAGCCCCACAATGTCTGACTAGTATCAGTGACAATAACCGGGACTCAGATTTACGTGTCTTTTGAAACACGGAATAGATCAGATATTTGAAGAGTTAGAACCAGCTAACACTCATAGTCATTCTCTGGTGTTATTATACTATACTATATTAATACATTACGCGGTTGTTGAAGCTATGGGCTAGGCTTTAGTACCTGAGGCAAGGAGCTCGGATATTTGAACACCAATTTTAAGATCTAATCTAAAAACTCCCTCCAAGGCTCCAATTGGCCTCCCCTAGCCTCAGTAGAGAATTCTGCGTCAGAGACGGTGGAAACCGACGCCGAAGGAACGAAAGAGAGGAGGAAGACGAAGAGGCCAAGGGAGGAGAGTAATTCCCCACCGAATGGAGAAGTAACGCCCACCCAGCGGGCAGAAAAGTTGCAGGACAAGATGGCTGCCTACCTGAAGAGAAAGCAGCTATCCCTGGAGACCCAGAAGTATATTAATAACCAGACGAGGGAGGTTATTAACATAATCGTGGGGCTTGAGGCCCAGTGGCAAATGGTTCCTTATAGTACTACGGAACCCTAAAAAGTATATTGTCATCATTGGCTTATATTACACTGATGAATCTGAAGTCATCCTCGGAACCCCCACAAACTTAACCATTTCACGACTATTATTAATTACTTACTTACTTACTTACTTACTTACTTACTTACTGGAGTGGCTCAGCAACTCAAAATGAGTTTTGGCCTCCGACAAGATTTCGCGCCACTTGTGTCGGTCTTGCACTGTCTCTTGCCAGCAACATTAATCGGGACCCGTTCTTATAAAAAATTGCTTCATTTCATTTTTATACAAACTACAACACAAAGATCTACCACTTTGTCCTGAACATTTAGTGCTCCCAATTTCAAACTATGACAAACCGAAATTGATAACAAGTTTATATGATAAAAAAAATATATAATACATTATAGGAATTTGAAACAAAGTGTAAGTTTAGGACTGCAAATTATTGAAATTCATAGAGTATTATGCTTTAGGAAATCATGTTGGTTAAAGAGCTATATAGATCTAAATACGAATCTACGGAAAGAAAGCAAAAATGAGTTTGAGAAAAATCACTATAAAGGTATGAACAATGCCGTTTTCGGAAAAACCATTCCAACCCACAACCCTCGAAGCGAAAGGCAGAACCACTGCCCACTGCGCCAACGGGCCAAATTCTATGATGATGTCTAAATTTACCTCAGCATCGTGTGATTTAATACAAATTTCTAGCCTCGCACATCATCCCTATTGCTCTGGAACCAATTTACACAACTTTGGAATCTTTAAGAGAAGAACGCACTAATTGTCTTTTTTTTAAAATTACAAGGGTCAAACAGGCAGGCGTTTCACTTAAGTGTCTACCAAGGACTATGGACATCTGCACCAGCAGGTGGCTCGCATATTCTTGATATGGGCCACATAAAAAAATTGGTTTTACCTTGATAAATACCTTGTATCTTTATAGAAGTGTAAGCGTATTGTAAACTTTCAATTACCCACTAAGTATTAATAATATATAATATAAACTAGAGATGAAATAGAGATACCAACTTGGAATATGCGTAAGAAATAATATTAATGGTGAATAAGACAAATCTTAGTCTACAAAAAAACTGATAACCCCAAAGTCTCTAATAGAAGTCGGATAATTGATAAGTAATAAATTTGTAGGTAGCGGATTCCATCGGCTATATGGGTAAATTCAAAGTAATTTATCAATTATATAAAAATAAAAACAAATTTATGTTTGTTTTGAAGGAATATTGCACCTTATTCTATGTTTTATTAATTTTTGATTCATTATTATTAGTTTTTATAGCAATTTTTTGTTTCAAACTTGATGTAAAGTAGCGAAAATGAATATTATGAAATTTCATTGCAAACTATTGAATTTTCACTAAATTTTCATATTCGACGCTTTACCTCCAATTCAGTGATTTTCCACCAAAAATGTCCATTTTGGTAACGTTGCGAATATTTTTAAACAATTATTATTAATAATTAGGCAAATAATTAAAATTGAAATGGGAAGTGCTCTTCTTTTCCTCTTTGCAAATACCCAAATCTCCTCTTAAAAAGTCTTTGTTCCTAAAATGTCTACAAAATAAACATAGAAGAAAAGCTGTTGGTTAGCCATGCTCTAATGCAAAGCTGTGTAGCTGTAGCCTGGAGTTGTCCCACCTTCCTGGTTTGAAGCTGCTGGATGCTAATGCTAATGCTGTTTCCCTGTTTGCAGGATGACAGTTCAGTGAGCAGCGAGGAGGAGGAGCCCGAGATGACCGAGCCCACATGGCTGGCCTGTGACCTGGGTGCGGCTTCCGACCTGAGCCCCATTAAAAGTATTGTATAATATTCTTTTTAAACAACGAATATACACTTGGCGGGTAAATAGTGTCCGAACTAAAGGCAATGCTTCTTTCCAAAATTTACTATCTTAGATTCTTTTATTTATACATATACAGCACTAGCGGACCCGGCAGACGTAGTCTTGCCCTAATTTTGTCTCACCTGCTATTAACCAATCTCGTTGTCTATTAATTGCCTTAATACTATGAGATGTAGCATTGTTTTTAATCACAGATTATAGCCAAGCACGATCATTTCGAACCGTTGCAGTCGACGATTCGACTTTCAAAGCCTACCGTAATACAGTGTTCACTAGTACGGAGGCTGGTGGTTCTCTTGTCCTTTTGTTATTTTGTAACAAATAAACAAATAAATATAACTGCACTAAACACTTTAAATATTAATGTATTTTAAATATTACTTATGTTGCTATAGTTAGTAATTGCCTATTTCTTGTTATCCTAATATATTTATGTTAAGGGCTAGTTGTGTTTTTATAAGTAAATAAATAAAAAAAAAAATTATTTTTAAAATAAACCTTTTGAATTTTAATTTACATACGCAGGAAGCTCTCCTTATATCATGAACAGTTCGACTGTAAATGGATGGACTGAAATCGATAAGGTTCAAACTCTGGTCTCGCTGGACCAACTAAGGCCTACTCACCCTTAGCACAAACTCTTTAAAGTTTCAGACCTAAATTAACTCTGCCTACATTTTCTACAACATTCAAATCAAGTTATGTCATATACAAATAGACTTCTACAATCTTCAAATATATTAAAAGCTACCACAGATTCGGAAAAGCCGAAGAGAAGAATCAGCAAAAACTAATTATCCACTGTTTTGAAAATACAGTTCTTACAAAAAATTAGTTTAATATATTTTCATGTTATATATAATGTAAAAAGCCGGAGAGTCTCAATTCCAAGCAGTGTTATCTTTAATATATATATTTCTTAAGACAACGGTACATATTAACTTACTTATCAGATGGAATAGGTGTGAAGTACAGGGGCATTAAGTCCCCGCTGGCCAAAGATGCTGACGTGAACTTCTTACCACCTGTCAGCGCCTGTAATAAAAAGAATGTGGGTAGATTAATACAATAAAATTTAAGCGAAAAGATTTTTTTAACAAAGCCTTTTATTTTGAGAATGTTAAGTTTTATTACGGAGATGCCATGATCACCGTCCAGTCCCGTCGTTGGACTCAGATTAACATATAAAGACAAAGTACTCGTCAGGACAAATCATACGAGCCAAAATTGGATGGAATTATAACGTTTTACTGCTATCGTTACGGTCGTGGGGAAAACTTCGAAGTAACACTTAGCGGAACGCACTGTTAATATAAAGTGACGTCATGACAACTTCGAGTGTTTTGGAGGGAATTTGAATTCTTACACACACACGCACATGCGCACACACACGCACGCGCGCACACACACGCACACACACACACACACACGCGCGCGCGCGCGCGCGAGCGCACGTACACCATTCCATCTGTAACCTATGGCGGGTCTTAAATAATAGTTAACATTGTTAGTTATAGATAAAGAAAATCTGTTTATAGCTTAAGTTAAGCTAGCCTTTATTAGTCTAAGTTTACTTTTATAAAATGAGCTGTAGAATATTGTTGAATAAATAAAATGAAATAAGAAATAAAATAAATTTATGATTTTTTTTTTTACTATAAACACGATAATTTCCACAGAATTTTTTTTTATCTGGCAATATTTTATTTCAAAATTGCATGCCTATTAAATGCCCTTACCTGTGGCTGGGAGCAGTAGGCGTCAAGCGTGATCGGTTGAGCCAGTCGTTGCTGTATGACCACAGGTAACTCGTTCAACCTCTCCAACAATTGTCTGTTCTCGTGCCTCACGCTCAGCCGTAGCGTGTAATCTCCTTTTTCAACCTTTGCGGAGTACTGTCAAAGTTAAAAACAAAACATTAATTAGATTAGAAATTATAGAGTCTCAATAGCTGAACGGTATAAGGTATGGCTGAAATCCGCAAGGCACCCGGTTCAAGCTCCAACGCCGTTGGGGTATTGTCGCACCCACTCCTAATACAATGTTAGTAGGAGGGGAAAAAGGGAATATTAGACATACTTAAAAATATTCCTAATATTATTAAAAAAAAAAACAATATAGATTGATAATTAATACTAAGCCAGACATACATTTGTAATATTTGTATGTAATGTATCGATACTTCAGTATACATATATATATATATATATATATAAGCGAAAGGTCACCTATTACGAAATTTTAAAAACCGCGGGACGTACAAAGATAAAATTTGGCAGTTGGTAGACATGCGCTAAGAACGAATTTATCAATAGCGCCAGATTAAAGAGATCTAAGGGCTTTCATAAGTTTAATTAAACTCCGACGAAATTGCGGGAAATAGCTACTCTTTGTATATGTACCTTTGAGGGGTAAGCATCTCCGACGGCCATAAGTTGCTTGCAGCTGTTGTAGAGCATCCACATTTGGGACTCGAACTCCGACTCGTACAGCATGTCGCACAGCATTGGAACTATCGGTGACACCTGGACGGACAAATTTTATTTCAATAAACAACATTCGATATCCAATCTAGTATATACCAGACATTTTCAAATTATATCACGATCTTTGTTAAAAATTCGGTTAGTGATAAAAAATAGCAGCACTCAAGTTGAATTTCACGTAACTGAAGAACTCAATCTAAGATGTAGCATATTCATGTACGAAATTCCTATTCACTTCTATCTTGTTGGTACTCAGGTTTAATAATATATACTATAAATAAATATATACAGGACTATATGACACACGGACGTCTGTTCCTAAGGTAGACAACTTAATGCTTGTGTTATAGGGTGACAGACGCCTGTTATACACAAATATTTCTTTTTTAGAAATATTTAAATACATACATATGGATAATACACCCAGACTCGATGTGGGAATCGAACACACGACCCTCGAAGCAGAAGGCAGGGTCACTGCCCCAACGGGCCAGCCGTTTATTGTTTATTACTTAATACGAGTTTGCAAAAAAACTTTGTACATACTTTGTAAATCACTTGAAATTTAAAATAATCACTGGAAAAATTTCATATATATATATTACAAGGGACTGCAGCAGGCACCTACGTGCCTACCGACGCCCATGGACATCTTCACGACCAGAAGGCTAGCATCTGCTAGTATTCTGGTCGTCTTGTTTTTTATTTTACCAGGAGCAAACGAGTAGGCAGCAGGCAGCTAAGTGCCTACTAAAGCCCGTTGACATCTGTAAGATAAGGAGGCTAGCAGATGAGTTGCCGGCCTTTAATGACGAGTTTAGGCCACCGGAAAGTCTCACAAACCGAACGAAACGCGACAACAATACCATCACTCTCCGGGGGCGAGTCGGACCGCGGGTCGACGAGCCGCGCCACCGGCGCCACCCGCCGCACGTGCCCGGCCCCGCGGTGGGCGCGCGCGTACTCCTCGAGCTCCGTCGCACCGAACCCGCCGAGCCTGCCGAGGGCGTCGACGGCCGCGACGACGTCGGGCAACGGCTCCGGCCCCTCGTCCCCGACCCGTCGGGCGAGGTCGAAGGCCGTACGCAGTGGCGTCGTGGCCCGCCGCCCGTCCGCGACGACCGTGTCGGCCTCGGGGATCCGGCAGTAGCGGACCACCAGCCCCGGCCGTGACCTTTGGTTTAACCCCGGTTTTAAAACAAACAAAAATAAAAGTAGTAAAAATATTTTTTCAGATTTACGCAGTGTTTTTTTTTTTTTTTTTTTTTTTTTTAAATGTTACAAGGGGGCAGACGAGCAGGCAGCAGGCACCGAAATACTTACCGGCGCCCATGGACATCTACACGACCAGAAGGCCAGCAGATGCGCTGCCGGCCCTCAATGAAGAGTTTAGGCCACCGGGAAGGCTCACAAACCGAACGAAACGTGACATGAATTTCTCGTAAATAAATTTACAATTTATCGCTTATAACTCAGCCAGCGGGGTCCGGCGCGTGGGGGTATCAGCTCCTTTTCCTCGGGAGGGGGGGGGGGGGGGGGGGGGGGGGGGGGGGGGTGTCAAGAGCTTTGTGACGTCACAAATCAAAATTTATATTATAATTTAAAAAATGCATGTAATAAAAAAGTTATTTGCCGTTTTCTTTAAATTATTTTTTATTTTATTTTAAAAGTATGTAACTTCACACAAAGGGGGAGGGGGTTTCGATAGTGTGACAAGGACGGGAGGGGGGGGGGGGGGGGGAAAATAGGGGGGGAGGGGGGGGGGGGGGGGGGGGGGGGGGGCGTGCCCTGAAAATTGGAGGGGAGGTAGCTTATAATCAGGAGACACACATATCATAAAAAAAGAAATTATCCGTCAAAACATCGGGAACGGGAAAGGGAACAGAAATAATATTATAGGATGTATTAGTTGTAAATAGTAAGTAACCCAACGTTCGGACAGCACAACGTCTGCCGGGTAGGCTAGTATTGAATAAAAACATAATTTAGTCTAACCTGTAGGTTTTGGACGAACAATTTCCGTAGGTTGTGCAGAGTCTGCAGCTCCTTAGCCACAGTGTCTTCCAGTCCTTTGAGGTCGGCGCGGGCGCTATTTACCTCTCGTGCGAATGTAGGCTTAGGAATACAGCATCTTATGTCAGGTCTTCTTCTTGTCTCTCATCTTTGACTTGATTTCGACGTGAATTTAACTCAAGCCACGTAAAATTATGTAATGGAAGACTATCTCATCTGCTGTCACTCTTCTTCTTCCTAGCGTTTCCAGGATCCGCTTAGACTGTAGAGGATGTGGCTGTGGAGCGAGTTAAGATCACGGATCAGGGACCGAAACGGGAATGGGAACGTGGAGTAATGATATAGGATTATAGAATGTAGTAAATAGTAGGTAACCCAGTGACGTCAGACGGCAGTCCGTCATCTTTACCCTGGCACTAGACGCTAGTTAGAATAAGACACATTAACTATTGGCTGGATTTTGATAACTCGTTTAAACTAAACTAGTCATTAAAGGCCGGTAACGCATCTGCTCGCATGCGTGGTCGTGCAGATGTCCATGGGCGTCAGGTCACTTAGATGCCTGCTCGTTTGCCTCTTGTAAAATTTAAAAAAATGAAATAAGATGTATATGACGCCACCTGTGCCTCGGACCATACTACAAAGGTGTTATTATGAAAGACATTTGTATACTTGTTAAAATCTGCAATTTCCTAACCAGATTAAGTCACTTGCTTTTATACAAGCTTTTCAGTTTGTTGGAAGAAAAGCGGGTTTATTAGGCACCCCTAAAGTAGATCCTAAACTTAGTTAATTCTTTTTACAGTTGTCATATTAAGCGATTAATATACATACGGTAGTCATGATTTCGCTTTGACACTATCTTGTAGTAAAATGTATACGTGTGTGTGTAAATCGTTTAGCATTAGTGTGAGTGTGGTTTTAATTTAATTATTTAATATACTTATAATGAATATTTAATAAAAATATATAGCATTCACACACCCTAATGAAGTAGCCAGACAATATTTTTCGTTGGAATTTCAGTCAATATTCGTACAGTCAGACCCCAGGGAATGAACTCATCAATATAGTACCATAAAGAGCAGCCACAATAGAGACCAGCAGCAGTATAGTGCCAACGTCAAATTCGGTACATTGTCGATACTTCGTAAAGGTTGTGTTCCACCCACAGCACTTTGATGCGCAAAAATCCAGAACCGTGCTATATGTAAGAAATAATATATCTTGTTCAACATCTACGTGGAATCAATTAATGTAATTTCTTCCGCAAAACTTTTTCTCTTTAAGAGGTGATATATGGCTGGCAACATCTTTATGCAAAGCTTTAGTGATAGCTTTTCTATTGGATTTGTGTCTTGTAACAAAATATTATGTATCGTGTCAACGTATTAATATATTTAAAGGTTAAGGCCGCCTTCACACTGGTTTGGTAAAGTATAAATAATACGGAAAAATGACAGAAAAACCTCATTGTTGTTTGGACGTCCTTTGATAATTTATCAAAAGTGGAATTCCACTACACTTTGGGTGGTTCCCTGAAATGAATGGAATTTCTCACCTGAAGTCTTCCTACTCAATTCATACTGGATCATCGCGTTTCGGAGCCAGGAGTATGTTCACATCAGGGTTGTTCCCAATATAGGTATTTATAACTTTAATTGTCATTGATGCTGATTTTGATGAATTGACATGCACCATTGCCTATAAATTAGCACATTGAAAATACAATTTAAAATCCATCATCAATTCTACGTACGTGCCATTTAATCCAGTCCTCAAGGTTTGTTTCGCAACAAAATATCAGTCCTAAATATCATCAGCAACAACAATTGAAAGTGGCGGTTGATATTTTTAGGTGTAGACTATAGGTTTCCCAAGAATTTGGTAAATTATTGCATTCTGGACGTTTTTTGGATTCACGGTATCTTTCGATATTAGATGATATAATTTGAGGTATTCTATCTCAACTAGGCGCATCAAAACAAAAGTTGAAAATAAAAATAAGAGCACGTCTGTCTGAAAATAGCCTATCTCTATATTAACTCAGATAACGTAACAATATACAGATTGAGAAAGCAAGCTACTAATATGTTATTAATGGCCCGCTGTATGGAAAATTTCTCCTCTCTCTCCGATAATATTGAAATATATTCTTTAATTAAAGAAACTTTTCACAATGCAATGGTAGAATTGATGTAAATCACGTTGGGATATCCAAATCATCCCAAGAGAAGGCAGCGGCTGAGCTGTCGAGAGCTGCAACAGCGGTCGCACCCACTTCTGGCACATGCTGTGAGCTGGAGCTGGGGGTGACGGGAATGTTAGAGATACTTTAAAAGGATTCCTAATATTCTGTCGTAAAAAGATATGTATTCAGTATAAGTTGAAGTGAAAAAAATAACATGTATTTCGTTTCATTAGAGTTCCGTACTTGAAGGAAAGGAAAACCTTATAGGATCGCTTCATTGTCCGTTAGTCTGTCTACCAAAACTCTTTTTCTCAGGAACGCTTTGAGATATAAAGTTGAAATCAATACCAAATAATGAAGTGTATGAACTGTTGAGGCTGAGAAAAAAATCTATAGGGTACTTCCCGTTGACTTAGAATCATGAACTTTGACAAAAAGCTATATCTTGAACTAAGTACAAGTATGTCCTTTGATTTATAGTTATCTACATCAAAAAAAAAATTGATAAATTGAAAGAAATCTTCTGAAAAGCATAAATCTTAAAATAACCTGGTAAAGTGTTACGTGATAGTACGGAACCCTTAGTGCGCCAGTCTGACTCGCAAGTGCCCGTTTTTATTTTTATAGTAAGATGAAAGTCGATAGTTAACATCGTATTGTGCTGTGCCTGATCTAGATAAAACCCGAGTGTTTTGTAAATTCTACTAGTAATTGTTTTGTAAATCGTTCTACGAGTATTTTGTGACTGCTGTAGTACGTGTGTAGTTACGATCTGTATCGCATATTACAAGGCGCCTGACTTAGTTGGAAAATAACCCATAAATTGCAAATTAATCTCACTACTTTGTCGCCATTCTTTGTATATGTTTAAGTTCATCGAAATTGGCTTATTATGAATATGGCATATCCAAGCTTAGAAAAGTGTAACCTGTGTAAGCCAAGAGCAACGTTTATCGTTGGTTTTTCCAAAAAATTCTTGAGTGTAATTTGCGTGTTATTGAGTAAATCCATCATGTTACTTTACTCATATAAGCGGAAAAAGTTAATAGTTAATATTGTTATGAGACAACTCAGGCTTTTGGGTTCGTAGGAGAGTTCCTCCTCTAATGTGTATGTATGATTATACTTTCAGTGTATAATTATACTTCAAGACGCTCGAAAATAAATTAAAATATTAGTCATTTTTCGGATGATGTCATCTGAATGAAAAATTAGAAATTTAATAGGGTTAAAACATCAAAGTCGATCTTATTTCGCGGTTACACCACGCTTTTTTCCATCGCAGCGACAAAGATCCGTTCGTCGGTTATTAGATAGGTTCGTGGGTTCGAATCAGAGCGTAGAAATAATAGCGAAAAGGCACTTTTTCATGACAAATGTTTTGAATTGACAGTGACACAGATTACATGTTATTATCAACCTATGAATTACTGTTACGCTTTTTTATTTCGCTTCAAAATATAGTGTAAGAGACGACTCTTAGTATTCAATAGGCAAAAGCCTAATGAAATTCTGTTGTGTGAAGTAACGTTCAGTTATAGTGGCATAGACACACAGCAACTATGAGAAAAACAAATTGGATGAAACAGCGGTATTCTGATCTGATTAGATGAAAGTTACGCTCCAAATTTAAAAGCTAGTTAAGTAAAAGTCAAGCTAATCTACGAATACAATCTTGTTTCTCGAACTTATTTATGAAATTACCAATCTCTGATTAGCGGGTTATATCGTTATACACATAAGATTGCGAGAGCCATAAGTCCTTCTTAATGTTACCCTGTCGAAAAATCCGTCCACTAACGATAAAACCTACCTCTATGCCAAATTTCATCATCGTACGTCCCGCGGTTTTGAAGATTTTCAGTTAGGTGACCTTTCGCTTTTATGTATAAACGTATCTGACCTATTTTCCACATTTACGAATACTTACCGATTTTTATTATTGGATTACTGTATTAAAAGATAGGAGTACTGTGCTGGCCAGCCTTATAGACTCGATGTCACCAGCGAGACAGGTGCACGCGGTTGTTGGCTTCAGTGAAAGCATATAACTGAAGGACGCACATGGGAGTGAGAGGACGTTTGCATTACTTGCAAATTTAGTCAGATATTCTTGCAGTGGCAGCGAAGCCACATTTCTGGTCGCAGGTGACGTGCGTAAAGGTATTAGCTAGCGAAAAAAGGACCCTCACTAATGTCAGTTACAATTTTTTAATGTCCCATCCTCTTATTTGCTTGATCATGTTATTTCAATTAATTTACCGAGATCACAGGTATTAAAAACCATTCATTCGAAGATTAAAAGCAATTAGACGGTTCTTGAATTCTCGGTAATCTTCTTGAATCCTGGAAAATAGCCTTTCAATGACAACATTGGGTGCCTATAGGAGCTTAAACTCTAGTTTTCGGGATCCTCGACCCCTGGAAGGAACCACCATGTTGAAAAGGGGGTGAATTTCCACGATGAAACAAAGCAAAGCAAGGGGGCACTAAAAAACTACCTTTTTTGGAAACGCTTCCTTGCCAACTTTGATTGGATTATACCAGATAATTAAGATTCACGGAATGTGGTGCTAATGGTAAACGTATTATAAATATAAAGTTTGAGTTGCATAGATCCTATAATTTAGATTTTATTGATTTCTAAAAAACCCAAATTTCGACAGTGACTTACTGATCATCATAATAATTTATAGGGTACTTTCGGAAGTCCTAGAAATCTGAAATTTGGTATGTAAGCTGGTATTAATACACACCTAACAAAAATATATAAAGTTGGGAATTTTTACTCCTAAACCCTTCTTACTAACATTTTAGCAATAACTTCTAAGGAAAAATGTTACGGTAGAGATGTCTATGTTCGCTATGTTAATTTTGTTCGCTGTTTGTAAAAAAGTATTATGAGGGTCCGTAGGCTTTTTTAAGAAAATTACCTTCTAGAATGACGTTTATGGTGTTGCTTTTTTTTTGGTATATATTACGTGTACAAGCAATAAGTGGGACCTGCATTGTGGGAAGAAGCGTTCTTATTAAAATATCAGGTCATAAAGTCATAACACAAAATCTTGAGTAAAAAGGTTTACTTCTTATATAAAGCGTAAAGTAACTGTAGTATTCACACATGACAACAATACCATCACTTAACACGACAGCATTGCCGCCACTTCACGCCAATCTTATGCGAGGAAGACGTACTGCTACCCGGACGCGCTGGCCCAATTCCGCAGAACAAAAGGACTGCAAGCGTAACAGTACTTCTAATTAGAAAAATATATAGGAGTAAAGTAAAGAATGGAGTAATCGGATATAAAGATAGATAGAAAGGAGAAAAAGTATGCGGATACTGCTGTCACGGACTGTTTAGTGGGAATGACAATAGCAGCTAGGGTAGTTCGAGGTGGCGTACTCGTAGTGACCAGTTATACCTCTCAGCTTATATGTTGGAAGTGGAATAGTTCCAACTTCCAACGCTGGTTTTCGGAGGCCACCGAGTCGCCTCCTATCCCTTACTCCTGTCTTTCTAATCAGAGGTAGCGCCATGCTTGTAGCCGAATTGGGCCGGCACGTCCAGGTACTAGTACCTCTTTCTCACATAAGAACGACGTGAAGTGGCGGCAGTTCTTTCACTTCAGGTATTGTTGTCGCGTTTCGTTCAGTTTGTGAGACTCGTCCAATGCAATACGATGGACTCGATACGGTCAATCCATGGCGCATTGCTAAGAAATCCGATGTCCATGGGCGCTGGTAGGCGCTTCGGTGCCTGCTGCCTGCTCGTCTGCCCCCTTGTAACATAAAAAAAAACGTAGCAGGGGTAGTGCGGCGCGGGTCGTTAACTTGTATTGCGCGTCAACATTTTGTTGACGATTGCTTCCCAATGTACACGATACATTGCGCGCTCAAGATTGGGATGAGGATGGCAATATCTGCAACCTCTCATATCCGAGATGAATGATTTTTGTGATTTTATTTAAGACATTAAATGTAGCCTTAACAAGTAATTAATAAATATTATTTAATATATATTAAACTCTGGAATCAAGAACGGGGTTAATATAATGTAGTAAATATGTAAGTAGCCCAAGGTTTGGGTAGGACAACGTCTGCCGAGTTCACTAGTTTCATTATAATTTTATATGTAATAATAAATTACTTCCTGTTAAGTTTAGATTCCTCGTATGTAAAGATACAGAAGTATGTTCTAAATCTCTTCTTCTTCCTAGCGTTATCCCGGTTAAGTACCAGGGTCCGCTTCGATTGCAGAGGATTTGGCTATGGGACGAGTTAAGATGACCGTTTGCATCTGTCATCATCCTCGGAACCCCCACGATCTCTACAATTGGCATATCATGATATGCTTAAACTGTACTTCCGTCTAGAGTCCATATTATTAGCAATAAATGTTCTTCTTTCAAGGCTTATCCCGGTCTAGTACCAGAGTCAGCTTAAATTTCAGAGGCTGTGGGACGAGTTACAGACTGACCGACAGCCATATGACGTCATGCCATCTTTACAATCTTGCGACTGATATCACTCAGTGACATTAGTCTTGACCCACTGTTTGAAATACGGACAAGGCCGCACATTTGTAAACCAGTGTTAGAATGGGTCACCCACCCATCCCTCGACAGCAGTAAGAAGTATCCCGTGAACAGTCTCGAGCATTGGTGATCTTCTCTACATGGCGACGAGAGGTACGGGGCCACTGTAATTTGTTACCACCAACTCATAAAAGTATTGCCCTACATTAGGACACTTTATTCTTATAAAATGACTTTCCAGCATAAAATTAATAATTTTCTTAACTTTCCGGTTACATTCTTCGTCTTTGACAAGTTTGTATCGTGTTAATAAATCTAGCTAATGACGCAACCTTTTTACGAGTGCGCACTTAAAATGACGTAACTAACTGTCATGATTAGTTTAACAGCTTTGTTCAGTAGACGCGCTGACATTTCTTTTGGTCTGCAGCCGCGTTGGTCCGGCGCGTCCTCCAGTACCTCTGTCTCACGTAAGATCGACGTGAAGTGGCGATAATGCTGTCACGTCAAGTGATGGTACTGTTGTCGCATTTCGGTCGGCTTGTGAGAGTTCTCAGTGGACTAAGCCCCTTTCTTAAAAGCCAGCAACGCATCTGCGAGCCTTCTGGTCATGCAGATGTCCATGGACGTCGGTAGTCCCTTAGGTGAACCCCCTGCTCGTTTGCCCCTTGTGATGTTAAAAAAAGTCAGTGTTGTCACAAATCGCTACCGATAACGGGTTAAATCCACTAAGGTTACATTATCTCAGACTATCCTAGGTGCTATTGTATTCTTCTTCCTAATCGTTCCCTCACTGCTGAGTATTGTGACTCCAGAGTTTCTGGGTAAGCTGCTTCCATCGGTCACGATTCGTTGCTTGATGGAGTGCAGCGCTGACAGGTTTTTCTAGGTAGGTATTCTGAAATTTGATCCGGCCACTTTTTGGGTCTTCTAATTAAATAATAAGTCCTATCTAATTGGAGGTAACGCCCCTGCTTCGACGCTATTTTTATTACGACTTGAAATTCTAAAAAAAGACGCGACGCCTGCGAGTGTCGTATACTGAGTATGGCCGATAAAGATCAAACGAATATCGTTTTAAGACCGTACCAGCTTTACCCCACACGGATACGACACAATATCGTACGATGACGTGACAATAAGTGTTCCATATCAAAGACACGGCGCCCGCGGGTGTCGTCAACTGAGTATAGCCGATAATTATATTACGAATATCGTTTTAAGACCGTACCAGCATTACACCACACGGATACTAAACGATATCGTATGCTGACATGACATTAAAGCGGTTCACTTATAAATAATTCAAAACATTACCCGGTAGGCCGAGGAAGAGATGGCGGATGGATTTGGATAACTTTGCGTGGAAGTTATGGATGAGATTGGCCCAGGAAGGAAGGTGGACAAAGAATGAGGAGGCCCTTGTCCAGCAGTGAACATAACAGGCTAATTTAAAAATTATAAAAAAAAAATAACCTTGAAATTTGCAGATTTCTAAACTAGCTGTAAAATGGGTCATGTCTATCCGTCACTCGATTGCTGCATGAATAACAAACCAACATAACACCTATTCTTGTTTAGACACAAACACACTTGCATTAATACTATTAATTAAGTATATATTATAACTTTAAGCATTAAAATAGATTACGATATATTTACAGAAACTAATTCACATACTGCCTAAGACACTAAAGTCTAAAAATCGATGGCTTAACCCATTATTTAAGTAGGAGAACCTGTCTCCTTTATGAAATGCATAATCATATTAACAATCTAAGAAGTCAAATACTTTTATTATACTTATAGCTAATTTAAAATACTTCAATCCAGCATCGCATTGTTCTTAATATAAGGGCTAATTCAAACTGTAACATTAAATATTTATTACATACACAAGGCCACACAAAGTGAACCAGCAACGCTTCAGGATTTTTCCCAATAACCGACTGATACTTGTCAAGTTATAAAGAAAATCAGATATACAACAATCACGTTTTCTGTCTTTATCATCTCGATTATCCATATACATATTTCTTTAATCCTTTGAATAACATATTTGAATATATGAATTTATATCGTTCTAATCTTTACAATGTTGATAGCAAAAAATGTCATTTATTAGTCTCGATATATATGGCAGAATGTAAAAAGTCTAAACTATCGCCGAAAAAAAAAATTGATTTAACCATTCTTAGCTATGTAAATTAGGAGAACAATATTACCATGTTCAATTATCAAACTACCCGCATTACATGTAGAAGCAAAAATTTGGCATGCCATTTACTCGTCTTTATCCTCGCTGTAGCTTTTCACCGAAGTTATCACCGGCAACGCTGGATTGAAGGTCGTATATCAGTCGTTAAAATTATATTTTGTGTAGTTGTCCTCGTGATTGTGGAAGCCCTTATGTTTGATGTAGCGGCCCTCGACAGTCGTCTGGATACAGCTGTTGCATCCGAGACGCTTGCGGTCCCTACAGGTCCAGTTTATTGTGTTCTGGTAACGATTGTTGATCCAGTATTTGTTATCCTTATATATAAGTACCATGCTTCCTGTCCTGTGCGACGGTAGATAATAGATACCTGAAACATAACCTCGTTCTTATTATGAGTACAAAACAGATAGACAAGTTGTAGCAAATACGAAGTACGTTCACGCAGACAGCTAGAGCGAAAAATGAGGACAAAACACGTAATAAAAGTACACACTTGTATCAGAATACTGTATTCTAAAATATCATCAAAATTTAATCCATCTATATAGCAGGTCCCTACTCAGAAACATGCTTCCAAAGTCACTTGAATATAATCCCTAATAAGTACAATTTAATAACATCACATGATTTTAAATTAAAAAAAAAATAAAAGAGTTACAAAATAAAGAATTATTTTAGCATTGAAGTCATCATTTGAGTGACAGCCGAAAGACATCCTTTTCCCTAATGAATCTTCCATCGTGACATTGTCGGAGACGAGGCGGCTCGTGTATGTGTTTACCGCGAAAGATGGAAATGTAATCGCGTCCATCGAAGCCTTTGTATGTAATAACATCCGCCCTGCATCCGTGAACATCCCTCGATGAGCAGTACCACTGCTTTTTGCCGTGAGCCTGATGATTCTTCATATAGAACGTAAACCCGTTTAGTATGAGCAGGCCGGCGCCCGTGCGTCCAGGAATAAACTGTGCTGGCACTGATGAGCAAAACCATAATGTTAACCTTCTGTTTGGAAATAAAATAAAACAACTATTCAGTTCGTATTATTTATTTAACAATTATCATGTGGCAATGTAGCTGATTAATTTTTACCTGGACATGTGTCATTGCTAATTGCAACATATATGGCACATACCCTCAAACATTATCAGCTACATTTCCACTTTTTTTTTTTCAAATAAAATTAAGGGAACAGGAATTGAATTATAAATTGTAGGAATGTCAAGGATCAGGATAGGTAAATAATTACACCAGCAGCGATCCCATTTATTTTTATTCTTTACCTTCTTTTTTTTGTTTCTTTATTTTTATTTCAAAATAAAAAAGTACAAAAGTAATGCAATATGCATTCGTCATCGTTGGTCTATAAACATAAAAGAAAATTAAAGATACATATATAGTTTTTTTTTTTTTAAATTTCAATAATAGTATTTATTTAATTAATACCTACTAAGGTAATGGCACCATGATTGTTGATAAAAAAAATAGACGAAAGACATCCAAGCTATGAAAGGCAAATATTTCAATACCTCAATAAGTGTTGTATACATAAAATGTTAGCTAAATTAGCAAATTCAGTCAGCTAATGCAAACAAATTTTTCCTAGCATAATCTATACTAATATATAAAGCTGAAAAGTTTGTTTGTTTGTTTGCTTGAACTGGCTAATCTCAAGAACTACTGGTCTAATTTGAAAAATTATTTCCGTGTTAGATAGCTTATTTATCCAGAAAGGCTATTATAGCCTATATATTATCACATTAAAATTGAATCTATATTTTTACCTACTTTTACAGTGACGAAGTTGCGAGCACAGCTAGTGAAATAAAAATTATATTTCCTATAAACTTTATAATCTTCACCCAGATATGAAAAAATGGCATAATCCTGTTTTAAAAGTTATTAAAATCATATTAAATTTTTTGTTTAACTAAAAATCTAGTATAGTCTAGATTGTTTTATATAATAAGGAGCATACAGAGAGGCAGTTCACCAGAGTGACTATAGACGCCTGTAGACAACCAGAAGGCTCGCAGATGTTTTGCCCACAATTGAGAAATGAGTATGTTTCTTTTCTTGAAGAACCCTAAGTTATATCACTTAGTTATTAGCAAGTTCCCATCATTCACCATCATCATCCACAGCCTTTTCTTTCCCACTAATGGGTCTAGGCCGTTCTCCATTTGTACCACTTTTCACAGACTTCAGCTAATCTAAGTTGCCATAATTATATATATATAAAACATTTACAAAACTTATTTGTCATTGTCAAAACGAAGATTTGAGATTAGAGACTCAAAACCACCATTATAAACCTTTTAATTGAAGTAAATTTTATTTAACATAGCTGAACCTAATATTATTTAGCAAACTAAATTCAAAAACCAGTATTGTGCTAGGATTCGAACCCAGTTTCTGATATTTTAAAGATATTCACGGTTAAAGTATTAAATGGTAGGGATTTGAACCCCATACTTACAAATATTTTCAATTAAACTAATTATTTTCCATAGACCAAATGAAATGCATAAATTTCTTTCTTACACAGAGGACACCAGGATTCGAACCTAGCCGTACCCTATGTTCAGTAAAATCTTATAAAATTTTTAATGTATTACTTACGCACAAAAGAAGCTAGGATTTGAACCTGGCCATATACTTTTTTCTTTACATAATAATGAAACATTTAAATTTCTTTCTTGCACAAAGAACAAACCAGGATTTGAACCTGGCCTTACACCTTTTTCCTTAAAAATTTAATTAAATTTTTAAACTTCTTGCTTACACAAAGAAAAAACCAGGATTTGAACCTGACTTTATACTTTAATTCTGTAGAATGTAATGAAATTTTTAAATTTCTTTCTTACACAAAGAAGAAAGCAGGATTTGAACCTGACCTTATATTTTAATTCTGTAAATTTTTTTTTTTTTTACTTACACAAAGTAGAAACCAGGATTTGAACCTGGCCTTATCCTTATCTTTAGAATACAATGAAATTTTTAAACTCTCATCCAATTTGAAATGTCAAAATGGGATTCGAACCCAAATTTTGCTTGAAAATAAAACAATACTGCCAATTTTTAAAGAGATATTCACAATATGTATATTAAATTACATAAATACATAATGAATAGAAAATAGTTCACAGTTGTAGCTAGGATTCGAACCTAGATTTGCACTTCTTTTTATATGTAAGCCTTAATGCTATACAAAATTCTGAAATATTCAATCACTTCAATAAGAAAATGTGAAAAATTTTATGATATAAACACTTTTCTTCTTATTTCAAGTAGCAAAATGGGATTCGAACCCAAAATCATTGCTTATAAAATATTAGCAACCCGCCCAGCCTTCGCTCGGTTGCAATGTAGTCATGCATATAAACCTTTATCTTGAATCGTTCTGTTTATTCACAAAATTCACATTAAAATCAGTTTCAAACATTCATAGTTTAAAACTTCTAAGCATACAAGAACAGGAAGTAATTTTGTTTTATACTAAGTAAAGATATTTACTTTAAAAGTACAATACATACTACTGATATTCAAAGATTAAGCTGGGATTCCAAACCAATATTTTGTCAA
>JANCMC010033613.1:37707166-37828553 GCA_024363005.1 Charaxes varanes | reverse complement strand
ATAATTTTTAATAGCAGCATTTAAAAATTTGATTTAGGGTGTCGTAAATTGCTTATCTCTTTAAAATATTTTTAGTGTGTGGTACAAGCTGTAAATATTAAATATACATATATTTTGTAGAAGAAGGGTAGGTAAAATGTTTGTATATAGTTCGTGTATAGTTTGTACATACAGGATTCCCTACTTAATTAGTGATGCAAATTTTAAAAAAATCTTTTAGAATTTTGACTGCTTGATAAAAGCTATTTATAGGGAAAAATATATGGTCGCCATTTTGTTTTTCATTATAACATTTGTAATTTTTTGTGTACTGACATTTCTTTCTTCCGTTTCTACAATGAGGTGGTTGTTCTTCAGAGTCATTGTGAAAATTGAGCCATTCGCTGGTGGTGTCTCCCCTTCTGTAGAACCCTCGTCTGGTGATTTCAGCTGAAACAATAATTGACGGATTTTAACATTTTTAAGAAGCCTAGGAATAATTAGATAGATCTTTTTCAATCTACAAAAAAGGTAGGACATATCAAGATTTTTCGTTTGTAATGTGAGCTGCCTGGGTAGGAGAGTCTGCCTAGATAAAACTTAAGTTAACGACAGATTAGAAGGTTTTAAAATATAAGCACTCAGCGTATAAAAGAAAGAAAACCTTTTTCACATAAACCTCTTTGGACCGATTCAAATTGACATCACGCTCAGAAAGTACAATATAAAAAAAATGTTTTATGTACATTCATAAACAGACCCGAATAGTCTGTAATTCTTTCGTTTCAAAATTAGGGTTGTTAAGGGTAGAGATCCATTACAATTTATGCAAATACATAGTTATTGTACCAATGTATAAACATTTGTACGATTATATCGGTTGTAAGTATTTATTTTAGGTAGAAGACAGACATTAGATTCTTTCTTTGAATACTATACGACCAAAAATGTATGTCAAACGCACGAGAGATGCGACGAACTTAGGCGAAGATGACATAATTAAGCGAATATTTTCGCATTTTGGAATTCAAAATGCAAAAATATGAAATATTTTCATGTCTCTACGTACGAATATGTTACATACATATGAGGTTACCATCCTTTTATGTCTTATTATTACATTTGTTATTATTAAATGAAAATGAATATTTAACAAGTCTAACATGGCCAGCCCTAAATCTAACCAGGCAATGACTAACAGTGTACAGCCACACAAACGAACGGGTACTATTTACTTCGGTACATTCCGCCCGCTAATGATTCCCGTATTGACGAACCGTACCTTCGCCCACACAACACAATAATCCATAACTTATAACATTAGGTTAAGTGCACACACTCATCATCCCCCGGCCGCGGTAAAAGCCATTTAACGTAGATATCGACTCAAATGCCAGAAATTAATCTACGACCTCCTCATACCTCCTTATCTCTCTCCCTCTATCTTGTGTCGGTAGCAAAAAAAGAATGGCATATGTCTAAAAATCTTCTTCGAATACGTTGAGGATAATGTAAAGATAGACATGCTATCTTTACATTATCCTGAACGAAGAGGTTACGTTACATGGTATTTTCCTGTCCCTTTGTTGTTGATTTATTTATATATTATTTTATTTATTAGGAAAACCAACAAGTGCATATTTCTCTATTCTTATTATCCTTAAGACTTTCTTAAAAGAAAAAAAGAAGAAAATAAAATAATGAAATTTTCATATACCTGTTATCCCGGTTAAATACCAGGGCCCGCTTAAATTGCAAAGGATTTGGCTGTGGGGCGAGTCCCACGATCTCAACAACCTTACGACTAATATCACTCAGTGAAATTAATCGGGTCCCAATGTTTTACGTGCCTTCCGAAACACCGAGGAGGTCGGATATCAAATATAAACCTATGCTAGATTGGGCCACCCAACTACTAACCGGTGACAGTAAAAGCAACTTAACGCCCCGTAAGGATATCAGTACCTCTTTCTCACATGAGATTGACGTGAAGTTGTGGCAATGCTTTCACGTCAAGTAATGGTATTGTTGTCGCGTTTCGTTCGGTTTGTGAGACTTCCCGGTGGCCTAAACTCGCCGTTAACGGTCGGCAACGCATCTGCTGTCGCATTGTCGTGCAGATATCCATGGGCGTCAGTAGGCACTTAGCTGTCTGACTGCTTGTTTCCCTTTATCCCATAGAAAAACCTTCTATATTATTTATGTGTGTGAAGTAATTACTGTTCTAACCTGTTACCTAACGCCACAAATCAAACCGCAATGTAAATAAAACTTAGAAATCGTAAACGGGCGTCGCTCGCACGTTTTGTCGCGGAAAACGTGTTTTCCATGCGGAAATTTTGTCAGTTTTGTTGTTTTTTTTTTGCTATAGTTCGCGGTGCGCGCGCAGTGCTGTGACGAACGAGTGTCCCCACTACCCGACTCTCCCGACGAGCGCTCCCCGCTTTAATATTTACCTGAATACACGCGATATTCAAAACTTCGTCCACTCTAAATGAATACTAAACACCTTAGTGAAGTCTGCCTGTCATACTAGATGATACGAATATTTAGTTTGTATATTAAAAAAAGGATTGGCAAAGAAATGGAATGAAAACGAAATGGGTACGAGAGTGGGGAATAATGTTATAGGATAATAAAATGTAGTAATTAGTAAATAACCCAACGTTCGGGCAGGACAACGTCTGCCGGGCCCGCTATTTATATATATAAATGTAAAAAGGCATAAGTTAAAATAATCATACACAAATAAAAAGTATTTTTAAAGTAATGCACGTAATGTTTCCGTTATTAAGAAGAGCATTCGATTGTAGAAAGTTGAACGGTTAATCTATCGGGTAAACGGCAGCCTTGCTATTTATAATACACCCAGGCTCGAGGTGGGAATCGAACCCACGACCCCCGGAGCAGAAGGCATGGTCACTACCCACTGCGCCAACGGGCCAGCCGAAATAATGAGAGTCATCACACATATTATTATGACTTGAAGGTAACTAAGTCAAAATTATGATGACGGTGAATATAATACCTTAAGAGCGTTGTGAAAATAGTTTCGTGTTATGTGATACGGTCTTTTTATACAACAGTAGAGTCCATAATTCTAAATTTGTATTCACTAAAGCTTTGTGGGGATCTATTGGATTACATAGCGCTTAATAAATGCACCTGCGGGGTGCCCGGGGGGGGAGGGGTGGGGGGGGGGGGGCCAGACGAACAGACAGAGCGAAACTATATAAGCTCCCTGCAATACTACGGATCCCTAATAATCACATATCACCGTTTCTTACGAACACTCACATTGAAGACGGTTTCACTTTGTTTTTGACTTTAACGCAGAAACCACAGGGACTTGACATTTCGATGCGGCGATGTTTCCAAAACCCCAATGCGAGTTAACCGGCCCTGATAGACTAGGTCGACGACACCGCTTTCCAAACCAGTCCTGATAACCGCTTGCTACACATCGCACGCAGGCTGAAATGATGATGATGATGATGTAATATTAATTAATTATTAATTTTACAATATTAAAATAAAACCACACCCACACCAATCCCAGACGATTTACAACATTTACACACACATTTATTGGATGATGTTAAAGCGTAATCGTAACAAGCGTATGTTATTTTAATAGTCTTATTTTTCTGTGAATAGAACAATGTGTCCTTGTACGCAACAAGGTTTGTGGGCGAATTTTGACCCCGTCGCTGATGAAAAGAAACATAAATGTAAGTTTTAAAAAGTCGTATCATAACCGATACAGCTGCGCTGTAAAGCAACGGCGCCTAAGTATAACATTATCAATGTTAAACTAAAGAAAGTCGTGGTATTATTTTTACCCGCGACTCCGCTTGCGTTAATCTAATTATTGCATCTCTCTGTAACAGTATTTGCTGTAAGAAAGGCAACCTATTACCTTATCCGTATCCCTGACAGCGCGATATATATTAATGACGGTTGAGTAGTTAATACTTAGAAAAGCAATAAACAAACTATTAACTAAAAATATCCATCATTAATAATAATAATAATGGCTTCTTCTTGAAAGCCTAAGTCCTATCGCTTCGGAATATTTTTTTTTAAATCATACAAAATTTACGCCTTCAAAGCTAAATTTACGACGGTTCCTCTTCCATCATGCCCTGAGAAGAGCCCGCAACAAAGTCAGTCGGGTATTTTTTTATCACCATTTTTTATATCATAATAATTCAGAGAGTCTGAATTGTTTAGAGCAATATACTTCCAAGCATTATTATCAATCAATCAAATTACCTATCTAAAGGTATTATAATAGGATTTTGACATAACACATCAATTTTCAAACCTTTTTCATGAAAAAAAAAATTCAAAGATTTATATTTGTTTCCTTTTAACCGGCGCGTCCGGGAACAAATACCAAGGAGGTATATACGGAATATCTTCTTTTAGCTAAAGATATTTCAGTTGTATTAGATTTAGTTCCATTTAAACAGAATCAAACATAAATTTATCGAAGAACTTTATTATTATTAATCATTTACATACAGTGGATACAGAATAGTAGGAAATCGGACCCCGCTACAGGACGAGACAAACTCTAAGAAGAAAAAGAATCATATTAATAATTCTTATGTACTGTTTCAATTCAATTTCTCTAACTAATTCTGCTCTTTCTTGTGTGTTGTATTCTATGAATAAATGTACTGTATGTTTTCCTTAAAAATAAATAAAATAAAATTTTAACGCAGTTGGAATTCATGATGCGATCTCCTGGCCTATGACAAATAATCCCTTACCCAAAGAGAGTAAAGAAAACTCCCAATCCGTAGGACAAGCGGCTCAGGCGTTTTGAAACCTTCCCAATAATACTTATAATATGAATTATTGATGAAGCATTAACCGCACCGGCTTATTACGACGCGTTATGAAAACGAGATAACATACATTATCGCTGCATATTTACCGCTCGGTAATATCATTAGATGTTGTAAGATTATCTGTTGATATCATTACGTGTGCGTTACTATGGAAGATATATTGTGCTTTTGTATTACGATTTAGGCATAAGCTGGACAATGTTATGCCTTGTGAAAAAAGCAACGTGTGGTGAGATCTAGATGTTATAAACATTCTTAATATAGAAAGATTGGCCATTATCGGTGTATATTTAGCGCTGGGTAATATCCTATTGATATTACCGACCGCTAAAGATGTAAGTTTATCTGTTGATATCAATACGTGTGCGTTACTATGAAATATATATTGTAGTTTTCAGGGTTCCGTAGTACTACAAGGAACCCTTATAATTTTACTCTGTCCGTCCATCCGCCTGTCTGCCCTTAAGGTGCCTGACTAGAAATTTTCCATGTTGATAGAACATGTTAAAACTCATTAGGAAAATTATTTTGAACGCAATCGGACAACAAGTTTTGAAGTTGTTTTACAAGCACGTTTATAGCGTATCAGATACGGAACCCTTAAATATAAGTTTGTCTCAGATTTAATTTTTTTATTACGCATGTGTATGTATGTAAATCGTTCGGCGCCGGTGTGCGTATAGTTTTATTTCAATAATTTAATGTATTAAAAATACATATTTTTTTTTCAATTCACACACCATCCTCAAAATGGATCATAATTGTGCCAAATTTCATACTTCTCCGTCCGCGCAAATTTCACAAAATGCCACCGAGAGTTTCCGCTTGACGTATTAATATACAGAATTTTACAAACAGCTTTAAAAAGAGAACTTAACTCTAATATTAAAAAAAAATCACACTGACTTTTAGTATCCTATAGCTGCTTGATATGTTTATCTCTATTATCTCCGTCTGTGGTAAAAGTCGTGTTCTTATGCTCATTTTAACGTGAATACAAAATAAAACGCCCGTAAGTATTGCGGCGCAATTTGGTGCAGGAACAATACGCTCGCTGACAAAACCGCAATGTAGGGTTGACAAAAACTTTTTAAAATTCACTAGCGACCCGCCCCGGCTTTGCATATGTGAAATGTAGATGTACGTATTATACATGTGAACCTTCTTCTTGAATCACTCAGTTTATAGACAAAACCAAATTAAAATCAGTTGCGTAATTTAAAAGAGTGGGCAGCACCTTTGTTATATACTATGTAAAGATTTCTAAGAAATTTTTAACGTACTATGCAGTTATTAGGAATAATTTCGTTTGACGTTACCAAAATATCAATTTTTTAAATCTTATCATATAATTTTCTTAAGAGAACAAAATAAATTTTTAAAGGTTAAAAATTATGCATGTGGTCAATAATAATATTAAAAATTTAGGGGGGCATGGCCTAAAAAAGGTTGGGAAGAACTGCCTTAGATTATATATACAGCTATAGAGTGCACGTGTCCTGCCTGTCCGTTGTGCCTTCTGTCTTATGTTATTTTCATTTAATTTGCTTCCGGGAATCTTTTGTACATGGATGTTTAGTGTATGTTCATACCTGTGCTTACGGTTCATACTTAGTTACGCGCGCTCTATAACTTTGTGTCTACTTTGAGCAGGTTAACCTTGATAAATGTTTTAAATTGGGTTTTATTAAAAGCTTTTACGATTAGTCAGAGCTACGAGATATGAGTTTTAAGGAAAATCTTATCGTATCCTTGAAAAAATCAGTTGTTATAGTCACTTAAGCGTCTGTCCGTTTTCTCTTTATTATATTAAAAAAAAACTAGCTGTTTCCGACTTCATCTGCGTAAACTTGCGAGAACTCTTTGGCCCCTTAATCTAGCCCCATCGAAAAAATCGTTCTTAGCGGATGCTTGCTAACCATAAACTAAACTGCGTATGCAATTTCATCTTAGTTAGTCCCGCGGTTTTCGAAATAAACGACCGCTTTTATATATTCAAATGTACAGAAGAATAGGATGCAAGTATATATGTAACCTATCTCTATACTAACATACAAAGCTGAAAAAAAATGTTTGTTTGTTTGAACGCGCTAATCTCAGAAACTACTTGTCCGATTTGAAAAATTCTTTAAGTGTTAGATAGCCCATTTATCGATAAAGGCTATACGCTATATAGCATCACGCTAAAATTGAATCTATTGTTTTTACTTAATATTACGCGGACGAACGGACGGAACGGCACAGCTAGTAGTTTGATAAAAGAACAAAGCAGCTTATTATGATTGTCTACTCATATGAGCCTCAAGCGAATCTAGCGCTTGATAATAACGTGCGTCTAATTCCACACTCGTATTACTTCAAAGCAAAGCCGCTGATCAAAAGCGTTGCTTGTCATCTGTCATATATTGTCGCGCTCTATAAGGGAAAAATGAAATAAATTACCTTCTGCGCTGTTAAATATTTCTTATGCCGGAGCCAGATGTAGCTTCATTTGGATGATCATGTAGTGTGGCCGGGGACTTTGTGTAACTGTAGAAAGATTTGTAGTACTTTGTGGACTTCAAGGACAAAAATGTACAAACAATTTGAGCTATGTCTGGCTCCGACAAAAATTAAATAGTAACAATAGATTACACAATCCATTTGGCGATCGAACCGGCCCGAAAGAGGGTCGTAAAAATCGAACCGGCTGACCTTCGGTGCAAAAATTGGCAACCCTGACAAATGGAGCGCATAGCCTCGGCACTGTCACGCGCTCTACGATATTTTTGTACACCACGTTAGAAATAAAGGCTAGAAAAAGTTTATGTCTAATAAAATTTACATTTAATATCTTATATGTATTGCCGAATTATATATATACATATATCAGCCTTATATGTATATACATAATTCGGCTGTCCCATTTCACAATGTAGTAAGGGACACTCGGGCAGCCGCCGCACGCATCGCCGCCGCGTGGCGACGCTACAGAGTACGACACACCTGTCTTTACCATTCATGTACCAAAGAGAAATTTACTAAATTACTAGCTGTACCCCGCGACTTTGTCCGCGTGGGCCCCTCTTATCACTTAGGAGTATGAAAAATAGATAGTAGCCAATTGTCAGACCTGCTGAACATGCATATAAAATTTCATAAAAATCGGGCGAGCCGTTTCGGAGGAGTATGGTAACTAACATTGTGACACGAGAATTTTATATATAAGACTAGCTGCGACCCGCGACTCCGTCAGTCATAAGTAAGTGTTTAGTATTTATTAGAACCCCATTCTAGCACTGATATTTGATATTCGACCTCCTCCGTGTTTCGGAAGGCATGTACAACAGCGGAACCTGATTAATGTCACTGAGTGATATTAGTCGTAAGGTTGTAGAGATCGTGGAGGTTCCGAGAATGACGTCGGGTGGCAATCGGTTATCTTAACTCGCCCCTCAGCTACATCCTCCACAATCTAAGTGGACCCTGGTATTTAAACGGGATAACACTAGGAAGAAGAAGAAGATGGTGATTAAGTGACCATGTGGAAATTATTTAACTGCCGTATGACGTAAATTTAATCTTTAGCGGAAGTAGAATAATTTTGTCTATATGTGATATGGGTAGGTCATGTAACGTCCTGTTCTAATGACAGATGAGGTTTTGGAATATAAGAAAACATCATCGATGTATAACTAAAAAATATATATGTAAAATATATAAATAAAAAAAATATATGTATGTATATACTTGTTGATATCTCAACAATTGCTGAACCGATTTTGATAAAATTTATAATGGGCCACCTCTGAGGTATGGTCTACCAAACGGAGATTATGGTTGTGGGGGAGTGCCGTCTGACGAGCACTTTATAAGCTATATTCCACTTAGATTGTAGAGGATGTGACTGTGGGGCGAGTTAGGATAACCGATTGCCATCTGACGACATCCTCGAAACCCCCACGATTTCTACGACTTTACGACTAATATCACAACGTGACATTAATCGGGTCCCACTGTTTCGGGTCACACGGAAGGCACGTAAAACAGTGCTACAATTAAATATATATTAGTAAAGATATAGATGACAATGCAATATTATGATGACATGGAGCAGATCTGATCGTGAAACTGGAAGGTGGTCACAGGAACTCCGTTATAAAACACCACTGCGCTAACGGGCTAGCCTGTACGACAACTTTGTAAAGACTATCTTCTGACGCTTCGGTATTAAGGAGAAACGTGCGTTGAGACAGAAAAATCTGTCCAATACTGTACTTTCGTGGTAGTGAATAACAAGAAGATTATTACGAAAAAAAATAGGTATAGTCGACCAAGAAAGTGCTTTATCATTTTTGATGACAGCTCCTAATTATCAAGGCGAAACGTGCGTTGCATCACAGCAGAAAAATCTGTGCGGTGCTGTACTTTCGTGGTAGTGAATAACAAGAAGATTATTACGGAAGTCATTAGGAACATTTGCGAAAGGGAGTGTGAGACTCGTTAGCTCTCCTAAAATATCCACTAAAACTCAGCGAGGCCCTTATCAACCATGAAATAGAGTAGCAGAGGATCGCTGTCACATGCCTTCCTGATGCCCCGGCCCCCCGATGTCTGGGGGAGGAGTCACGCGAGGAGTGATTTGTTCTTCCCCTTCTTCTCCACCTGAAGGTGGTAGCCTCAGGAGCGTTCTCCGTAATACTCGCTAGCGAGAGATCCCCTCCGAGCTGTGACACCAATGAGTGCCGCTGAAGTGCCCAGTCTGATGCACTGTGTCCGTTCGACGGCGTCCACGATCGAAGACGCCGCCATACCGTTCTTGTATCATCTGTCCGTAACAGATATGTTATCTGTAAAAAAATATATATGAAAAACCCCGGGGGCAACAGAATGAAGCAACAGTTGATTGCTAGTAAAAATACTTTTAATGCACCCGACCTTCATTTGACAAGTATATAAAAGCGTGCAAACGACCGTAACTCAGGATTACCATAAGCCACACTAACCCGAAATTATATTTTGGAAATGACACACCGTTGTGGTTGCAGCGAAGAATTGCACGACACTTGCTAATCCCACCTCAAAGCCTGAACCCAAGCTTGCTACCTTGTGAGATTGTCAGCCATATTGATCTGTAAATTATTCAAGTTGAAATCAACGTCATCATCATGATCAGCCTTTAATCGCCCACAGCTGGGTATAGGCCTCCCTTCTTTTATGCCACTCTCCCTTCTCTCGCCTGTCGCATCCAGCTACCTCCAGTCCTCTTTATGTCAACGTCCTAGCGTTTTAACACGGTAGGTTACGGTCGTTGAATTACTTTAGCCGAGTTTTTGAGAATAGAGGAATACAATCCTAAACATAACGACAAGTGTCGCCACCCTTCCTTTAAATCGTTTTCTCCATCCCTGTCCCCTACTCCTGCCTTTCTAATTAGAGGTAGCGCCAAGCTTGTAGCCGAATTGGTTCGGTGCGTCCGGGTACCAGTACATCTTTCTCACATAAGATCGGCGTGAAGTGGCGGCAATGCTGCCACGTCAAGTGATGGTATTGTTGTCACGTTGCGTTCGGTTTGTGAGACTTCCCGATGGCCTAAACACGCCATGAAAGGCCGACAACGCATCTGCTAGCCTTCTAGTCGTGCAGATGTCCATGGCCGTCGGTAGGCACTTAAGTGCCTGCCCTCTGTGTGGGTCTATAATTATTATTATGTAACGAATAAATTAGTAAATGTAAAAAAATGGACACACAAAAATAAACTCAGTACATGATAAAAGCTGCTTTGCTATCAATAGAAAAAAGACACGTACAATTCTAGACTTTATCAAGTTAAGGTTTGAAGATATGAATTTTAGAGAGTCGGTAAATGCCAGTATCAATTTTAGCTAACTCAGAGTAACTGGAAAGTTTAATCATTTAATTAACAGCTAATTTAGGGGTTACGGACCAGGATACAACTGGGAGTCATGGACGATAAATCCGTAAAGCCTGCGTTTATTATGTATTTACCCGCCAATCTGCACTGCAGCGGCGTGACAGATTAGACTCGAAAGCCCCTTAATCCCCAAGAGAAGACATTTCCTCCTTTATAGAATTGTAAACTAATTATAACTAAATAAAAGTAAATTTAATATCGTTCACAGTTATAGAAGAAGTATTCGGCACAACAAATATTATTTATAATATATTGAAAAAGGACAAGGACCTAGGAATAGCTGCTTCCAATAAGGAAGTTGATGTGGGTGTAATCTTGGCCGACGACAAAAACAAGAAAAATTAAAAATTTTATTGAGGGCAAATATAAATGGAATTACCGATAGTCATATTTACATCAATTAAAATAAGGTAATAATAAACGGATAAATGTAAAGGAATTGACGTTGAATGAGAAAAAATAAACTGGGTAACCAAAGCCAATGGTGAGGTTTTGGAGTATTGAAAGTCCATTTTGCTACCGAACTGATAGTGTTTGTTAATCTGCTAAGTGCTGAGAGGATTCTGTTTCGTATAACAAAGTATGAAAAACATTCCAGAAATGTTTGCAGGAAGGTTGAATGTTATGGGAGGTTTCTGGGCCCAGATTATTCGCATGCAAATGTATTTCGCAGTTTCGAGAATTGATTGCCGGTTCTTAAACAACTGTAAGATCAAACTAAATATTTGTGTACGCCTTTATGTTGATAAGGTGTAGAAAATTTGAGCCTTAAATGCTTAGCGGATTAATTATGTTTTATCATTTTGATTCGAAATCATTTATAACATAGCCGTATAAAGTTGAAACCTGGATTAGATGATTGTTAGAAATTACCTGGCATAGAACCCACTGGCCACTGGCCACTCGCCAAATCTAGGTGGTAATATTTCAAAGAGTCAATTTATGGAGGATTTTGTTCAAGATAATTTGATTTATACTCTTGCTTCCAATGCAGTAAAACCTTGAGTACCACTGTTTGTAGTGCTTTCTATACCTTTGCCTGTACCACTGTCTGGACCGCTGTCTGTACCGGTGCCTGTATCGTTGTCTGTACTGCTGTCTGTACCGCTATCTGTACTGCTTTCTACACTACCGTATATACTACCTTTGAGTCGGCACTTCTCTATGACACTGGGCTCTCGAATTAAATCACAGACTCTAACATCCAAAGCACGTTTCGCTTTGAGAGTAAAGCAGTATTGAAAATCAACTCCGAATCAAACGAATGTGATTAACGAACAAAGCGATAACAATAAAAATAAGAAATGAAACGCAGTTAAAGCTAACTTGCTAAACGTTATAAGTCATGCAGTATAAAGTTAAATAAAATAATATACAGAAAATTTAATAGCTTCATCTGAGACGTTTCAAAGTTTATGGACTAATTCATTTCAGAGCGGGAGTATTGCAAGTCTTCCCAGAATAAATTCAGTTCTTTCATTTCTGCTTGACTATCGAAGTCGTTTATCACGTATGGCACAGTGAGAAAGATCTTGGCTGGTATCCAAAAAAACATGGTCCATATAAAAGATTTTCAGAGTTCACTGGTGCATACATGAATTCCCTACTTGCGAAACAAGTCTAGACGGTTAAATTGAGTGATGGTTTTGTCTAAGGGCATCCCTAAACTGACCTAGCAATATGGGGAGAAATAGCTGACTTTCTATTTTACTTTCCGATTGTAAACAATCAACAAGATTTACTGATGGAACTAAATAAAGGGATAATGGGCATGCCCACTACCTTAGTAAACTGATGACGTTACACTTTCACGGTCTATTAAGATCGAAAACTTTATAATATTATTTATACTAATATATAAAGCTGAAGAGTTTGTTTGTTTGTTTGCTTGAACGCGCTAATCTCAGGAACTACTAGTCCGATTTGAAAATTATTTCAGTGTTAGATAGCCCATTTATTGCGGAAGGCTATAGGCTATTTATCATCACACTAAAACATTTCACCTAATTTTACGCGTACGAAATCGCGGTTAGCAACTAGTGTTCAATACTTTATGTACAAATGCAATGTATTTTATATGCATATCCTTTCTAGGAATTCATTATATCGATCATAACTAAGTTCACGCCGACTCGCGTTTGACCAAAAAACTTAGTGAGCAGATGCGTTGCCGGCCTTTAATGAGTTTAGGTCACTAGGAAGTCTCACAATCCGAACGAAACACGACAACAATACCATCACTTGATATGACAGCATTGCCGCTACTTCACGCCGATCTTATGTAAGAAAGAGGTACTGCTACCCCTAATTCGGCTGCAAGCGTGGCGCTACCTCTAATTAAAACAATAGCAGCCTTGTACTCATCGATATAATTAGAAATTTAACTATGTTACACTTATAGACCCGTTTAAGATATGATAGGTTTGGCATGTCCTGAAGGACCTTAAATAAAGTAGATTAAAAAAAATGTATCCTGTACCCAAAGCATTGATAATCACTTAATAATGGTAAGTTATTGTAGAGTGCATGCAGTACAAGATATCTTGGCCGGAATCGAGATGTTGTTCAAAATGTATTGCAAATATATTAATCTTCGCCTGAAACAAGTCTAGACGGGTAAATGATCAGACGATGTATTTTAAGGAACTCCCCAAATTGATTGACGTATAGGAGCGCTACCGAAATCTGTAAAAGATCAGCTGATTTCATTTTAACCACTACGTCTTTCGCGTTAGGTTCAATGGTTTTGTTCATTTTTAAAGGGTTTTTTTTGGCAATCTATTTCTTTTGTTAAAAGCAGCTTATAGTATTATACATAAAATTTATCTCCCAGTGAAAGTTCCGTCAAAATATGAACTACATACTCCTAAGTGATAAGGGTGACCCACGCGAACAGAGTCGCTAGGTGCAGTTAGTAATTATATACAGATTTAGTGCTTTTGACAGAAATTACTTATTTCTGATTTTTGAAAAAGATCTATCTGGTGCGGCTCATCAATTTCCACTTGGCCTCTTGACGCAGTTGGCAGTGACCCAGCTTTCTACTCCGAGGGTGCGGGTTCGATTCTCGCCTTAAGTCAAAGTGTATGTGAATATAAGTAATAAGTATGTATATTAAAAAAGTATTTTGTATTAATTAACCTACACTAGGAACAGACGACCACCGGGAAGTCTCGCAAACCGAACGAAACGCGACAACAATACGATCACTTGACGTGACAGCATTGTCGCCACTTCACGCTGATCTTATGTGAGAAAGAGGTGCTGGTACCCGGACGCGCCAGCACAATTCGGCTACAAGCATGGCGCTACCTCTAGTTAGAAGGACAGGAGTTGGGGAAAGGGATGGAGAAAAAGGATTTAAAGGTAGATTAGGAGGAGAGAAAGGATGCGGATATTACTGTCACGAACGGTATAGGGGGAGTGACAATAGCAGCTAGGCAAATGAAAAAATATTTAGTTAAGCTTCTCTTTCTCACATGAGGTCGGCGTGAAGTGGCGGCAATGCTGTCACGTCTAGTGATGGTGTTAGTCCAGCGCTTTCCCAATGGAGGTATAAGCAGTGTCTGGAACTTGCATCTCAGTTTGAGAGATTCCTGTACTATTCCTCGTCTAGCCGTACTTGATACCATCCAGTGCGGCGTTAGATATTCATACAAATAGAGAATTTATAACAGTACTATTCTACCCCATGCTCCGAAATGGAATTCTAAAATGAACGTATAATTCATGCTGCCCCGAACAATGCATAGATTACAAATACATGTAAGTGATGCTGTTAACGGATTTTCTCTGCAACCAATACTCAGTATTATAGCGAAATTCAACCATCAGAATCTTGTGATAATAATAAAATCTGGCATATAACAACAGTCTTTTCTTGTAGTAGGTACAATAATACAATACAGTTTTTGCCCTAGGAAGCCTCTAAAATGCAAGGAGAAACTTGTTTGGTGAGTCTAGACAGAATCACACTAATATGACATATAAAAAACAACAGTATTATTCTAGAAATCTTCTTAATTGCAAGCATCTATCAGTACAATCTCATATGGCATTCAACTTCTTATAAAGTTCCGATTAATGTCACTGAGTCATATTAATCGTGAGATTGCAAAGATTGTGGGGACTCCGGGGATGACGTCAAACGGCAGTCGGTCATCCTAAATTGCCCCATAACCACATCCTCTGTAACTTGAGCGGACCTTTTTTCTATTACTGAGAAATACTTTTACGCCCTGCCCCGCTCGCTAATGCTATTAAGATCTAGGAACATTTTCGAACGGGAATGTGGGACTCGCTAACTCCGCAAGAAACCCAATCAAACCCAGCGGATCCGTCATCTATTCAATAGGGCACCAGAAACTCGCTGTCGCATGTAGCTTACGGTCGGGGCCGATGGCGTTCTCTTGTCTCGAACCCAAAATTCACTTTGCGTCAGAGGAGTAAGTAAGTAATTATACTTTTTACATATACCTAAAATCCTCATCTCCCTTGAAATTCACTGTAAAGATTTTAGCAGGAAGTAGGGTAAAAAGTCTGGGGTGATAAGGAATAGAATCAAGTTTGGTGTGAAAGTGTGTGTGAAAGTTTATACAAAATCGGATTAACTATCATAAAGATTGCCTAAGAGACAGTGACAGATCCATCCATCCATTCATGTCCTATAGATTTATTTATTAAGCTCGTGGATTCTAGTCTGGGTGTATTATATACATGTATGTATTTACATATGTCTACAATAAAAAATTTGTGTATAACAGGCGGCATACTCTGGCAAGAGGAACTTTTGCCGGGTCCGCTAGCAGATAGCTGTCATCAGATAGCTGTCTTCGTTTTTTTCAGCTACACAAAGGGCATAGACATGTGGTCGCTGGGTTGTATTTTGGGGGAGATGTTGACGGGAAAACCGCTATTTCCCGGGACGTCTACGGTCAACCAGATCGAGAGAATCATGGCTGGCTTATTGCTACAAAGCAAGTCCACAAAAGTTCCTTACTAGAAAGGACATCTAAAGCCGCACTAGTAGGATCATACCAGATTTGGCTTGGGGAGGGAACACTGGCAGTAAAGGTGAGTGTTAGTGGTCACTATAAAGAGCGCGCTCTTAAACCTACACCTGGGTCACAAGTCCCGGGCACTGCTAAAGTTCCTTCCTCAGCAATGCGATGGACCCGGCACTCGCACGGTGAATCCATAGAATGCTATGAAATTCGTCTCTCTCTCTCTCATTATGGCCACCTCTTTGCCATCCTTTGTATGTGGTAGTTTGTGCTGCGTGATTCTCATGCATATTAAAAAATATATTTGACTATAACAGGCGTCAGTTATCTATAACACAGGTATTAAGTTGTCTACCTTAGGAACATCCTTTCTCTCGACCCCACCGTTATATCCTTTTTCTCCAACCCTTTCCCTTACTCCTGTCTTTCTAATTAGAAGCAGCTTCATGCTTGCAGCCGAATTGGGCCGGCACATCCGGGTACCAGTACCTCTTTCTTACATAAGATCGGCGTGAAGTGGCGACAACTCCCAATTGAAAGTTATTTAATGTTGCACATGCAATCAGACACAAACACTGATTTTACAACACTCGGGTCCAACCTTGCCACATGCCCAGTCCATTCCCACTTCAGCTTTGCTGACTTCTTGACTACATAAATTTCATCAGACATGGCACACAGGGTTGTGTTGCGAACTCGGTTAGTTCTTTTAACACCTTGAGTTTGGTCTCTTTGGTTTTTTTTTATATAACATATATATAACAAAGGGCAAACTAGCAGACGGTAAGGTCATTACAGTGACTACCGACAGCCATGGATAACTGCAACACCCCGGGGTTCGCAGATGCGTTGCCAGCCTTTGAGCAATGAGCATGCTCTTTTCTTAAAGGTCTCCATATACCTGGGGCATACGGAAAATTTAGTCTCTACAATCAGAAAGCAAAATGGACACAGACTTTACAAACAATGATGTTAAAAAACAACCTACCGCACCTAACTCAACCGATCATCGTCAAATTTTGCATATGTTGTTAGGAACGAAAAAAAGTACTTCTTATGAGGGATAAAATAATAAAATTAACATGTGTGAAGGAGCAGGCAAAAGCTCAACTAAACATGAATATATTTGACTTTCCCAAAAGTCTTAAGCGTTCGCTCCTGGAGGATAAATAAAAGACCACTTGACTTGTTTTTCACTTTGCTTGACTCTTAAGAAACATAGTTGTATACCTAAAAGTGTTCTTATTAATGCTTTTTTAAGTCAGCTTTGGAAATATAAACATTGTTTATAGTGTATCCTACTCTATCTAGACTTACTTTGCTGGGAATACGTTGATCTGATAATGGCTAACTTTAGAGACGCTCTTGCCTAATGCAATTGTAAGTTTTCTTTCGGTCCAATGTACATTGCAAGTGACTTCTTCTAAAGTCACTCTTAGACCGCCTTCTAAATCTATAGACTGTCCTTTCGCTGTCGGCCAATAAGCATTTCCCGACATCTAAAATACATTAAGATAAACAATGTTAATATAAATTTTTGATTGCATTTTTTGTTATCCGGCTCGAAGGACCAATGTATACTTTATATTGATTATTGTATACTTTATATTGATTTCCTTTCAACAACTATAGATAATAATTTGATTTAATAAAAATATGTTAGTTTTCATTTTTGAAGCAATTAGTATGTTTTTCATTGACAATCCATCTACTTCTATTTTTAAAATAATGAGTTTTTTATCGAGGTTGTATTTTATACAATTTAAACACCAACCTTATATACAGTTACAAATATGTAACTTAGTATAAATAATGTTCTTGTTTTTCATTAACAATTGATTTACAGTTTACACTAATGTTGTTTTGATATTATTATGAATCACTTAGTAATTTTTACATAATATAATTACAAATAAAAGTTACAATGTTCAAGATAAACAATACCGACTGCACTATTACCATTTTCCTATAATTTACTGGCCACAACTCTGTGGTTGATCGTTCCACTAACAATAAAAAAATTGAGTATCAGTCACCGAAAAATCAAAGTAATCTTTTTGAAACTATATAATTATTAAAAAGATGCAAATCAAATGTAAAGAGACATCATACATACCTCAATTTCACTCAGCAAACAAACTATACAAGTGATTTTATTCTCAAGCATCGCTTTCCAAAATACAGGATACTCTCTTTCCTCAGGACATTTTGATATCACTATAGGTATGCACCACGAAGCTAATTGCTACAAACAACATAAGAAAACATGTTTTAAAGATAAGAATATTACTTGATAATTAACAGTAACAGATCCAAAACTTTAAAAACTAATATTAGTCAATACTTATACAGTACATATTCCTTTTTTTTCTCTTATTAAAAACCTTTTTTAAAAAATTAATGTAGTAACAATTGAACATTATCAAGGACTTATATGATATTAACTAGCTGTTTTCCCGCGAGTTTGTTCGCGTAAACTTGGGAGACCTCCTTAAACAGGTCCTATTCAAAAATCTGGTCTTGGTAGATGTCTACAAAATATAATCTACCTTCCTGCCAGACTTCATCTTTGCACGTCACGCAGTTTTCGAGATTTCGTAATAACTGACCTTTCGCTTTCATATATATGTATATACACATTATACCTTGTAATACGAGGCGTTGAAGTAAGCATCTGGGTCGGATTTCAGAGTAAGTCTGGAGTCATCATAGGGCACAACTTCGGTTACAATATTTTTGGACGACCTCATGGCGACGGATTTTGATCTAGTCATATTTTCCTTAATCTGAAATTTTAATTATAATTAACAAAATATCACACTTTAGATAACTTTAAAATACAATCCCAATTATTTTTTTGTAAACGTAATTGCCAAGCAATGATGCAGTATTTAATTTTCCCGCAAAAATTTAACAATATTAATTTCAATTATTTGATTTAACGTACCTGGGTATCCTGAAAGCTTTTCCATTTGGAATCTAGAACAGTTAACCCACTAGAAGTTTTATTAGTTAAGGAATCGGTAAGTTTTTGCAAATTTTTTACCTCCTGCGTAAAACTATTTAATAGACTTGGGTCAGAGAAGAGATCTCTTTTTGCAGGCCTTTCTATTATTTCTTCTTTGGGTACAACTTTTGCTACAGGCTCCAATTTGGAAACTACCGTGGGTTTAAATATAGCCTTTTCCGATATTTGTGGAACTTTTATTTCAGGCATCAATGGTTTTTGTTCAACAGTAAAATCGATATCAGACAGAAGGTCAAAGGTAGTCGGTTCACTTTTCGGTTCCTCAATTTTGGTTTCGGATTGCAATTCTTCGGTTTCTTTTGTTGTTTTTTCTACGGGAGGATTCGGATTGATAGCCTCGACTGGCTGAGGAGTAGTATCCGCGACATTTTCCTTTGCAGTTGACACTGTAAAGGAAAAATAAAAATCTGATATATTTGTAAATTCTTTATTTCCAATAAATACAATTTAAAAGCCCAAAGTATTATTAGTCTCAAACTACATTAGTCAACGTTACATATGTATAAATATACTATTAAAACAGCTTAAGAAATCTTACCTTGATTACCCATAAAGGTAACACTTGTATCCTGTATATGTCCCGATTGCATATAAGTCGACGTATTCATATTTGCACCATAATTCGTAGTTACTTGTACAGACTCGCTTACAATTTCATTGGCTTGATTTGTGGCAGTTTGGTAGCCATAAGGCAAGTTATAATAAATTTGGGAATTACTCGACGCTGTCGAAGGCGTGGCGTTATTTATTTCGGGAGCCTCTGATGGCGATTGCACCGTTTGACATGCGCCAGCATTTGTATATACACCTGGGGCATTCCAATTTGGATCCTTTGGCATCGACTCAGAGTTAACATTTGTTTGTTCATAATCCTGTTTTATATGCCTTCCGAAACGGAGGAGATCGGATATATAAAAATCATCTTAGGTTACCCATCTATCATCCGGCCGCAGTAGATACTGCTGAATCTGGCGATGGGGGGCGCCCTTACATACTAAGTAAGTCATAATACGAAAACATAAAGATAGTGATGTTATTTTTCCTAAAACGTATGCGTACGCATGTATTGTCTGTAAGAGATCTCTTGTTGTTATTATTAGCGTAAATGCAACTCAAATAATAACAAAGGTATTAAAGCGACTTTTCGGCAGTTGTTACGACGCGTGTTACGCCGTGTTACATGTGGGGGAGGGGGGGGGGGGCGCCAAAATCTTCAAAAACTGCGTTAAAAAAAAATTCAACCCCCCCCGAGAAAATACCCCAACGAAAAAAACCATACAGCCACACTACATGATCATTCAAGTGAAGCTATGTCTGGCTCCGGCATTAGTGTGGGTTACAACCTTTGATTAGATTACTTGTCAGATTTCCTGTTACAACCATACGATTTATCCACCGCTTGTATTGCCAATTTTCCAATTTTCATTTTATTATTCCTCGAGTGTTGCCACTATTTTTTTTTATTTTTGCCTGATACTGTTATGCCGGCGCTTGACATGGCCTAAAGTGTTTGTATATTTTGGTCCTTGAAGACTACAAAGTTCTACAAAATTTTGCACAGCTACACAAAGTCCCCTGCCCATCGAAGCGAAGTCGGCCCACAGACGGCCAAAGTACAGTAAATGAAATTTATCTACGTCTTCTACCTCTCTGCCAAATATCAAGTTTATGACAAAGAAAAAGGAATGACTTTCAATCAAAGTTTTGTAGGCCCCTTAGATCCTACAGTTTATATAGACGAGGGAATGCTAAAATTTGTTTTAAATATGCAATATTCACATACAAAATTGTTAAAATAATATTACTCGCACACCAATGACAAACGATTTAACGTGATTTACACACACAGGTATACCTTTCTTTTATATAAGATTGCTTCGAACCGTGAGAGAAACTAAACTACTTTGCTTTAATCGTTTACACTGTTGATTAAACCACACATTTTGAACCGCGACCACATGCATGTAATGGATTTCCGCAAAGTAACGCCTGATTCTATCAATTATTTGTATGTCTATGTTTTCGAACTGATAGGATGTTTCTCAAACACAATTTTTTCTTTAATATAGAATTTTCGGCGAAAGCTTGTCGGCAAGGCACGCTGGACCCTAGGCGACCGAGTCTTACCCGGACTTTAAGATCTTCTTTTGAAACAGTCGAGTGCTTACCAACGCCTCTATTTCCAATCTGGACTTCTACAACAAATAACGGATAAAGAGATTACAAAGAAACAAAACAACAAAATGTAAGGGCCCCCATGGACTACTGCGAAACTAGATGGTTCACAGATGCGTTGCCGGCCTTTGAAGAATGCGTATGCTCTTTTCTTGAAAGTCCCTAAGTCGTATCGATTCCGAAATACCGAAGCCGGTAATTGATTCCACAGAGGAATTGTGTGAGGTAAGAAGGTTCTTAAGAATCGAACGGTTGAGGAATTCAGGACACCCAGGTGGGTAATATAAAAAAAAATAAAAAAAAAAATCTTATAAAACAGATACGGTCTATATTACCGAATCGCTATATAGTAATATATATAAAAATAAATCCCTATTGCCCTTGGGTTTGCCCGGCAAATGTGATTAAATTGGTCCAGGCGTTGTTGAGTTATGCGCTTACCAACACATTTGGCGATTCATTTTTATATATATAGATTAAATTATGCAGTTAAATGTAATTATTTTAGCATTTGGTAATAACATCACCGAAAAAATCACAGATATGATTTCATATCGTAATCAGTGTCTGTGGTAAAAGTAGTCTGTGTCTGGAATGTGCATGGTAAAATTTCCACGTGGTAACAATAAAAATAATATAAAACTGCACAGTGATATTCATTGGGACCCACTGTTATACGTGCCTTACGAAACGGTTAGGAGGTTGTATGTTTGAAATCCAGTATTAGAATGGGACACCAAGACGTTGTAAGAACTGCTTAACCTAGCGATCGAGTCAAATGCTCACCACTGATTAAGGTACGACCTCAACGTTAAACATCTTCATCGTCCCCGGAACGCCCACAATTTCTGCGACGGATAATATTTGACTTAAACTGATACCCACTGTTTCACGTAAGAACTGCTTAACCAAGAAATCGACTTAAAACCGGGCCGGATTTGGAGGAGGGCAACTGGGGCTACAGCCTCGGGGCCTCCACAAGTGAAGGGCCGCCACAATGAGGATTAAAAATACATGTTAACACTAACTCCTACCTACCTAAATATTTAAAATCAATTTAACCATCTTGTAAAATTCGCATCGCTGATAGATTATATACAAAAGTGACTCTATGTCAAAAAGATCTAAATCTAAAGAACTGTTTTATTATCAGATACTCCAGAATTAAGGAGGTACATCATGAACATTGAAATTACACTGCGAATGAATTTGGTTTTGGGGGTGTAAAATAACACATGAAGCGCAAGGAGCAGCACATCCGCGACATGCAGGCCAAGCTGGACCAGCCGCATTAAACCCATAGATGTAAAAGCGAAAGATTACCTATCAATCTCGAAAACCGCGTGACGTACATAGATGAAATTTGGGAGGGAGATAGTTTATAGTTAGAAGACATCCGCTAAGAATGGATTTTTCTATAGGGTCAGATTAAGGAAGTCTTAATGGCTCTCGTAAGTTTTCGCGGACAAATTTTCGTGTGTGTGTGTGTGTGTGTGTGTGCGTGTGTGTGTGTGTGTGTGTGTGTGTGTGTGTGTGTGACTCTTAATTTAAATATATATATAAAATATAAACGTGGAAAGTAGTGGGGGGCGCCATAATCGGAACTCGCTGCATCCTCAAATTTACCTCGGGCCGGCACTGCATCAGCCACATTCTTACCATGCCATTAATGCCACGCCATTACCTTCACGAGTTCTATTAATTGTATTAATTTCAAAATAAAATACCTAAAAATATTGGGTCTACGTTAAACAGCCGCCGCACCGCGGCCGATTGATAGAAGGGTGACCCATTCTAACACTACTTTTCAAATAAACGACCCCCTTTGTGTTTCGGAATGCGATGTCCATGGGCGCCGGTAGGCACTTCGGTGCCTGCTGCCTGCTCGTCTGCCCCCTTGTAACATAAAAAAAAGGAATAATATTGAAGTTCTCCTAGCTAGACTCGCTATTTCCCGCTACTTTCTCCGTGTAAAATTGCGAGACACCTTAGATCTCCTTAATTTGCTTAAAAAATCGTAAAATTCGTCCTTATGTAATTTATGGATGACTCGAACTTTTCGTGTTCACATTAATTAAAAAGACGAACGGATTTCAAGATAACTCATATCTCAAATGCCGGCAACGTATCTCTGAGAGGCTTCTGTATTGGCGTCGGTATTTACGAAAAGTTCCCATACCGCCAGTGCCGGTCTGAGGAAACTTTTAGGGTGGAAGGAGATCCAATTAAGGTGCCCCCATTACTTGCCCTGTTTATATTCTTTCACATAGAGTATATTTAAAATAATCGGATATTAAGTGTCACCCCTAGCTGTGGCGACCCCCAGGATTCGGCGCCTGGAGCGGACGCTCCGTTGGCTCTACAGTAGGGCCGGCCTTGCTTGCCGCTTATCATATAAAAATATAGGTAGGTACGTGGCTTTATAAAATTGCAGTACGATTGACGATAATATTTTGACATATATTATACACCTTTGAAGACGGTATGGTCTGAAAGTGTGTATATTGCATTAAATGAACAAATGATTACGTCTTATAATATATCGCCATGCACGTGATAGCTTACGCTTGCATCATAAATGCATTGTTTCAGAGTTCACACAATGATATTGCGTTAAACATTGTGGAGGGCCGAATCTGGTGCCATTGTTCTTGACAGAACGTGACTAATAATTAAAGTATATTGTCCTCGCATTATATTTTATCAATACTGTTTTATCAGTATATTTATATAAAAATATATCACCTATTATTTCTTTTAAGATTAAAAAATAATGGATACGTTGGAGATATACCTATATCTCTAAAGCATCCATTATCGGAAGCGGTATTAATGAAATAAAATGAGATATATACAAGAAGAAAATCTCGAAAACCGCGGCACGTACAAAAATGATACTTGGCTAGGTTTATACTTTATAGTTACAAGATATACGCTAAGAACGCATTTTTCGATAGAGCCAGATTAAGTACGTCTAAGAACAGGTTTTATGTTACAAGGGGCAATCGAGCAGGCACAAGTGCGAAGTGCACGATCAGAAGGGTAGCAGATGCGTTGCCGGCCTTTAATGACGAGTTGAGTCCACCGGGAAGTCTCACAAACCGAACGAAACGTGACGACAACAATACCATCACTTGACGTGACAGCATTGCCGCCACATCACGCCGATGTCATGTGAGAAAGAGGTACTGGTACCCAGGTATACTAGTGTTTCTTAAAACAAATTGTAAGAAATACGTAATCCAGATGTACGTAACACGATTATCGATGCTTAATTCCGAGTTTCCCCTTATTGAAATAGAATAGAATAGAAATCCTTTATTCACGTATGATATACACACGTGATGACCCTTATCGAAAGTCCATAAATATGGTTTCGTTCGTATTTTAATACTTTTATAGCCTAAAAAGGGACGTGAATATTTTCTTGGACAGGTTTTCTGTACAAGTTTATATGACATAAGTCTTCAATGATATATATTAATTTATGGATTTTTATTTATTTATTATTTTATTAAGCACATACATAACATTTATATCGCACGCTTAATTATAAACTAACCTAACTCAAAAACCTGATTTTTGGGAAATCGCAATAAAAGTTTTGACATTTTCGACTAAACGGCATCACGGTAATAAATTATGTAGTCTAAAAATATTTAACGAAGAGATTTTAGTTAAAAAGCCAAAAACAGCTGTATCTGTGTTGGACGGAAATATTAAAATAATTTTTGGCACATACAGGACGTTGAAAAGAAGGTACCTGCATCATTAACTCACTTAACACCTAAAACGTAAACAATTAGTTTATGATTAAGCATGGGATCATGTTACTTCTAAACCTTGTCAATTAAGTTGAAACTTTTTCCGCATCTGCTACCATTACAATTATTTTATAATAACTTGTACAGAATTAGTTTATGAAATATACGAATTGGTTAATGCTGCCGATTTTTTTTGTTACAGTGGATCCCTTGGTGGTGTCGATTCACAATTGGAAACTGTAGATGATTATCTAATTACTAATTGATTTTGAAAACATTTCTCTCTCTCTCTCTCGACAAGGTCCACGTGTTCTAGTACTGTATTATTCCGTAGACCAATAAAGAACCCTTATACTTTCGCTCTGTCCGTCTGTTCGCCCGCAAAATATACCCTCTTAAGATTTCCAAACTTTTATACGTTGAGAAATCAAATTTTCCACGTTGATAAAAAAACTCATTAGGAAAATTATTTAGCGCGAAATCAGACCACAACTTGTGAGCTTATATCACTTACACCTTTATCGCGTATCACATATGGAAACCTTCTAAATGAGCGTGTATTTACACGCTCTCGGCCATTTTATTAATTGTAGATTTTCCTTTATTTAAGGGTTACAAATGTTATAAAAGAATTAAATTAATATTCACTTAAAATTCATTAATATTTATATTGGATAATTATCCTAACGGAATTATTTATTTATTTAAGCGCATCACATTTGTGTACAGACAGTAACATCCTTATGGAAGTGAATCATTGACTGTGATAAGCTATCAGCGGCTAAAGTCAACGACACATTTATAATTAGCTTACTCGTCGCTGCTCGTTTGGAAGGAAAACTGTTATGCTGTATTGAATAACAATACCATTTTTTATTGTTTAAACAACAATCATTGTATTCTGTTATGCATATTGCATATATTCACTGTATTTGGCTACATTTTAACTGTATTGTTCACTGTATTGGAATGGAGTTGTATGTTTAGGGTTTTACAATTTAAATATCAATACAAGTTTGGCCTAATTTTTTCAATAAACAAAAGATTAATTTAAGATATTCTTAATATTTACGTTTTCCTTGCAGTTAAGCTTTTCAAAAGCTTCTGTTTGGTTTTTTTTTTTTTTTATGTTACAAGGGGGCAGACGAGCAGGCAGCAGGCACCGAAGTGCCTACCGGCGCCCATCTTCAGAATAAAAATCTTTTACCTGAAGTAATATTCCTTTAAAAAAAAATGATTTTGATAAGAGAGCGCTGTTCCTCTCACAGTCTGGTAGAAGCTTTTAGAAGGTGACTTAATGGGCTTAGTTGAGGAGGTCGTAGTTTAAACAGTGGCTGGCATTTTTGTCGATCGCTAGGTTAAACAGTTTGTACTGCGACCGGGTGGTAGATGGGTGACCCATTCATATGGGGTTTTTCAAATATCTGTCCTCCTCTGCTGAAGAATCGTAAAACCTTACCTTTTGAAGACAAGTCACCATTTTATTGTATCATTTTGGGTTTCTGCGTCGCTCCAGTAATTAAGTAAGTAAATGTCTGATAGGTTAAAGTTTAGACCCGGTACAATCAGATAGCGAAAATGTTTTTCAACAGAAACCATGCACTGGGTCCGTTTGTATTTTAACACTTGTAAAGACTAACAATCTCGATCAATTGGTCTCTTTGCGCTTTAATTGTCTCTTTTATAGTTTTATCTCGGTCTAGCCGACTGTGGTCTGACGTCATCCCCGGAACCCCCACAATCTCATGACTAATATCACTTGCTACTAAGCCTAGGGGGCGGATCTTACTATAGGGAAGGAGGGGCGAGTAAACTCCAGACGCGTGTCGGAACTGACAAAGAAAACTTTTTACTATTGAACACCTGTAAAGTAATGTGTCATATTTACAAGCAATATTTTTAAAATTTTTACTAAAGACAACATAATATAGGAGTTTGTTTTTGACTGATAATGGTTTGTTATATCGGATTAAAAAAGCAATCCGTTTACCAGAGCGAATTATGACGCTTTATTACTGCCTACCAGCAAACATACAGATGCGTTGAAGGCCTTTGCCATACGAGTATGTTCCTTTATTGACGGTCTAACCAAGTATCAAGAGCGCCACACTTGCAATTGGTTTGAATTGGGCCGATGCGTTCGAGTACCAGTACCTCTTTGTCACATAAGATCGGCGTGAAGCGGCGACAATGCTGGGATTGTTGTCATGTTTCGTTCGGTTTGTGAGACTTTCTAGTGGCCTAAACCCCTCTTTAAAGGACAGCAACGCATCCGCTAACCTTCTGGTGGTGCAGATGTTTCCAGATGTCGGTAGTCACTTAAGTTAACGGCCTATCGATTTGCCCCTTGTAATATTACAAAAATATAAGCCCTCATAGAAAATATAAAAATCGATTAAAATCATTCAGGCTTGAAAATCAGTTTTTAGCGGATGTCTACCAACTATAAGCTACCTTCTTGCCAAATTTCATCTTTTCATCTTCCACGGTGTTCGAGATTTCCAGTTAGGTGACTTTTCTCTTTTATACTATATCTGTTTCTTCCCAGCGTTATCCCAGTCTAGTACTAGTCCACTTAGATTGCAGATGATGTGGCTGTGGGGCGAGTTATTATGACCGATTGCCATCTAACGATATTCTCGAAACTCCCACATATCTCTGCAATCTCACAGCTAATGTCACTCTCAGTGTCATTAATTGGGTCCTTTTCTACGTTACATGCCCTGGCGAAACCTTACGAGATAGATTAAAATAATGTACTGCGCAATTGTAGCCTTCTGGTGGTATAGATGTCTATGGGTGGCGGTTCACTCAGCTCAACAGCCTGCTCGTTTGCCTCTTGTAATATAAAAAAAAGGAAAACATATACAGTAGCATAATCTTGTATTTAATTGATCGATTTTTACAACAAATATTAATAAATACATATGAATATATTATACATGTAAATTTTAGACACAGCACAGAATGTGGCTGTGGGGCGAGTTATGACCAAGTGCCGTCTGACGCGCCTACCTTAGGAACAGACGTCCGTGTGTCATTTAGTCCTGTATATATTTATTTATTTAAAAAAAGTATAGATAAAGACTCTGGGGCAAATCACCTTCCAGAAATTTTTAGTACTTCTATTTTCATAGAAACATTTTTTTCAGTTTTCATAATATTTTTTTATGACCCGCCAGTTTTCTAACCATTACCCAGTGGCGTCGCGACCATCATTTGAGTAACATTGGTTTAGGGTGACATTTGATCGAGGGATTTTGCTGTAAGTGGAAGTTCATATAGTAATTCATATGTACTTAAACTTTTCACTAACAATTTAACAGATATTTATTAAATTTTGTACATAATATTTACGTTATTAAATGTTTAATTCCTAACTTCATATCAAAATGTTTGTACCTGTTAAAAATAATATAACGAAAATACGCAAACCCTCATAAAGCACAGCTTTTTGTTGTTTTTTACCGTACTTTTGAACATACATAGGATTTTTTTTTTACTTCCACTTCTGGGTAAAGGCCTTCTCTTTCTCCAACCATACCACCTTCCTTTCCTGAGCGATCTGAATCCATTTCTTCCCGCAAAGGCGTCTACGTCGTCTCGCCACCTCTTCCCCTGAAAACTAGCGGTGCAGCATTCTTCTTGAATACAAGTAGGTATTCAAGAAGAATGCTGTAAAAGTGACTACTTGAATACCAGTAGGTATGTGGGTAAATACAATTTGCCGAAATTTTTTTTAATTAGTCTATAATGTCCCACAGCTGGGCAAAATCCTCCTTATTCTCCTCCTCTATCCAGAGATAAATCAATCCACTCCTTTCCCGCAAAGGCATCCATGTCGTCGCGCCACTTCTTCCTCGGCTTATGTGGTCTACGACATTATATTCTCAAGATGACGACATCTTTCAATTTTTGACACTAAATGTTAGCACTTAATATTGAAGTCTACTTCGATAAATCAATATACTTTATAAGGCGAGCTAGTATCAGCCGGATTCCCAAGGCTTGCTTTTAGTCAATGTTTAAAAGGAAAAAAAATAATAATAATAGTACTATACTAGTTAATGCTTGGTACCTACTTTGAGCGCGTTGTTTATTTCAATTTGTAAGTAAATTATATACATAAAGGTTTTTTATATTAAGAGGGGCAAACTGGTTAGCAGTTCACTAAAGTGATTATAGACGTCCATGGACATCTGCACCACCAAGAGGCTCGCAGATGCACTTCACGCCGATCTCATGTAAGAAAGAGGTACTGGTACTCGGACGCGCCGGCCCAATTCGGCTACAAGCATGGCGCTACATCTTATTTCTGTAGAAACTATTTTTACAAGAGTGGCTAACGAGTTTCTTGTTGATTCGTCGTGGCTCTACTCTTTCGAATCAGTGGTAGCTTTTAAAATATTTGACGATTCAAAAAATCTTTTAAAATTCTACTTGAATAAAATATAATTTGGATTCGTATTTGATGATTAAGGTTAATAACTTAGAGGTCACTATGGCTTTGGCATATTCTAGAAAGAATTAACCCCTTTAAAAAAATGTTTAAAACTTGAAATTACATTACTCATTAAAATGTCAAGATATCTTTTGAAAAACAAACGAAAATTTATTTACTATTTTTACAGTAGATATTTTGTTAATTAGCCTAAAAACATATCATCTATGAACGCACAATTCGGAATAAATGCTGGAATAATAATTAGGTACTATTTTTTATAAAGATATCGATTAAAAATCGATTAAAAATAACAACACTATTAATTGTATAATACCCGAAAGAAAATTTTAATCAGAATAAAATATAATTTGAATCTATTTCAACTAAATTGTATACATAAGAGAATTTACTTACCTTTTGTTATTTTACGATTGAATAACTTACAATATAATGTATATGTAAGTCTCGTATGAAAAACAAATTGGTACTAACTACGATTTTTGAGAAGCGTCTTTGTTTAGTCACGTTTTTACGTCTTTTTATTATCTTATTAAACTTGATTGACACTATCAATTTCATTGAGATGCGTGAATTCCGCCTTTCCAGGCATATTTTATCGGTTAAGCGTTTATGGTTCTTTTAAGGTCTCCCACAAACAGGGATTAGCGTAACAAATAAATTGATCCTTGACCAACTTAAGGCTATACTCCTTCCAAAACTTTTTACCTTTCGACAAGGATATATAAACTAGAATAAGGAAATATACCAAAATAGATAGCTAATGTATGAAACTTGACCTTAGGAGAGATTATTTTTATGAATACTTTATGTATTTATAGAAGCGAAAGGACTCCTAACACGAAATCTCAAACACCGCGGGACGTACAAAAATGAAATTTGGCAAGAAAGTAGTTTATGGTTAACTAGTCGTTACCCGAAACTTTGTCCGCGTAAAATTAGGTGAAAAATTTTAGCGTGATGATATATAGCCTATAGCCTTCCTAGATAAATGAGCTATCTAACACTGATTTTTTTTTCATATCAGGGCAGTAGTTTCTAAGATTAGCGCGTTCAAGCAAAGAAACAAACATACAAACTATTCAGCTGTATATATATTAAGTAGAAGAAATAGTATAAAATATGAATCCGCAAAGAACAGATTTTTCGATAGGGCCAGATTAGTAAAGTCTAAGGCTCTCGTAAGTTTACGTAGACAAAGTCGCGGGAAACAGCTAGTACCTAATATGTTTGATTACCCTCGTAAAATTTATACTAATACCGGAGCCAGACTAGCTTCATTTGGATGATCATTTCAATGATCATGTAGTGTGGCCGTGAACTTTGTATAACTTCACAAAGTTTTGTAGAACTTTGTAGACTTCAAGGTCAAAAATGTACAAACACTTTGAGCTATGTCTGGCTCCGGTATAGGCGTAGGTGCAACAATAACTCAACGGGGTGATTGTACTGGGTCCTTTGATTTCAATCCCACAATTGGACTAATACAGTGTTAAGTAAATGTTTTTTTACATGTATACCACTATACGATATACATACTTCTTAATATACATACATTTTAACAAGATTATGGTTCCATATAGATCCACTTCGCCATTTTCAATAATTACAAAAGACCTTGAAAATTTACTACGAAAAATTTACATGTCTTATTTTGCGTTTGTAACATGATTACATTATTAGTTTCATCCGCACATAAGTTTAAATTAAATAAAAATGTAGTAAAAGTCTACGATGGTGCTATGAGCGCGTCAGAAGTTCTAGTTTTAACAGTAGACTTCCATGTGATATTAAAGAACTGGTTCTAACTGAAACAGTTTAAGTGCCACTGGTAATATCAGCACACTCTGACGTTCCTTGCACTTAGCCTAATGCTGAGACAAGACAGGTAGATGCACTTGATTATGACTACTGGGAGCATTACCAGAAAGCTCACAGCTGCAATTCAACACCTTAAGTAATCCTTATATTTATTTCTTCGCGGTCTTCAGTACGTATTACGACCCAACACAAAAGACGGCGTGCTCTCTTTTAGGTTTCGTTCTTCTCGCTTTCACAGAGATGTGCGTAGACGAATTTATAGTTGTAAATTTTTCAAATATGAATAGACTGTCTCCATTCGTATCAATTAACAATCCGATAGAAGAGTTAGAAGTTCATAAAAAAAAGTTCTTTAACTTACATACACTTTATGAAACTGGCACAATCTTTTATAATAAATCGAAATATGGTTTATACTTCGATTTTCCCATTAATATTTCGTATAATTTACGATTGCGGTTTAATTATAATTGTATATGGACATATTGATAAAGGATTATTGTGGTTAAATTATTTAAAGCTAGTAATAAACTTTAACGCTCAGATGATAAAGCAGAGACAATTAACTGCAAGTTTTTACATGATTTTATTCCCATTTTTAAAGGTACTGATAATGAAATCAGCCAAGAGGGTAGATCTTCCTTTTTATGTACGGTAGGCGGTAAAATCCATTACGGGCACGTGACCCCAAACTACCCTAGCTGCTATTGTCACTACTTCTATACCGTCCGTGACAGTAGTATCCGCATCCTTTTCCTCCTTTCTAGCTACCTTTATATATTCTTTTATTCCATTCTTTCCTTTACTCCTATCTATTTACCTGATTAGAGGTAGCGCCACGTTCGCGATCCTTTGGTCTGTAGCCGAATTAGGCCGGCGAATCCGGAGACCAGTACCTTTTTATCGCATAAGATCGGCATGACGTGGCGGCAATGCTGTCCCGTCAAGTGATGGTATTGTTGTCGCGTTTCGTTCGGTTCGGTTCGGTTGTGAGAGTTCCCGGTAATCTAAACTCCTCTTTAAAGGCCGGGAATGTATCTATAGGTCTTCTCAAAGTGATCCTATAAAGAGCCGCTACATAACGAGATGTCAATGATGTCGAGTGGAAAGGTTACACCAAATCAAACTAGATGGCGCTGTACGGATGACGACGTCCGCAATACTAACGCTGAAAAGCTCCATACAAACCAACTCTCGCTAGCGAAGTTTCTACATACGATCGCTATATTGTCGAGGCCAATACGACCAACAGTAAGAACCATACAAAAAAAACAACTGTTGGCGAGGAGCAGCCGCTTCCCGTAACTCCAACTAGCCCGGATTGGAGATCTTCCTTTGTGGTGGTTGAGCATATATTCAATATGCACGTAGTGACAGGTAACAGCTAGTTTATAATTAAAAATGGCCACGAGCATATCAAGACACGCTAATATATGCAAGGGTTCCGTATCTGACACCAACGTTAAGATTAAGTCTCTACGTTGAATAATTTGGAAATCCTAGAGGGGACTATGAAGACCTTGAGCGGACAGACGTACGGACGCATAGAGCGAAGCTATGTACTTAATTTCAAGTTTTTTATGCTTTCAGTAAATAATATAAAATAGATATTTCACCACATGCTTGAGAAAATTGAATGGTAAATTTCTGTTCCATCTGTTAATCACTTCATTAACGATTATTAAATACATAATGTTTTAATACATTGCCGTTTTTATTAAATTAAAAGCGGAATAAGTCGTAAATGACAAAACGTTAGTGATAAATTTCGCAAAAATCAGTTTTTTTTATGAGTAAGGTCACTTTATTATTAAGCGTGCGATATTAGACACGGACTGTTCCTAAGGTACACAACTTAATGCATTAGACAATATTGTTTTTTTTTTGCCACCTCCGCGCCGCAGTCCACGCACGCTGGGCTTTCCTCCCTTCCGATCCGGTGCAGGAACGATCCGAAGCAACTTCTTATAAATTTGTTTGACATTCTGTTAACGAAATGGCAGATTATGACAGACAACGATGTTATCAGAGTATGTATTTTACAATCGGTAAACTAAACTTAAAGTTATTTCTGATACAGACAAAGCCATTTCGAGGAGGTCGTAGCTTAATTCGGTCGGTATTTGAGTCGATCGCTAGGTTAAGCAATTCTTACCGTGACCGGTTGATAGATGGGTGCCCCTTCTAACACTGGTTTTCAAAGACCCAACCTGTGTTTCATGAAGGCACTTAAAACAGTGGGTCCTCATTAATAACAGTGACATTTATAATATTTATAAATTTAACTTTAAATATAGATTGAGTCGTCTCGTTTGTTTGTTCGGATGACAGGTGTAGCCATTAGACGCTCCATAACAATAAATCTATTGGTTATGGTAAAAAGAGCTGTTGAAAAATATGTTTATTTTTTAATTCGTCAGGTTTACCCGACGGTTTACGTCAGGTTTACCAACTTCCAGAACGGAGAAGGATCTCTATTCTAGTGTTGTTTTATGTATGTTACGGGGTTACTTAGCCAGTTATGAATCTATCCTTTTTTGAAGTTTCGTAGATCATATTAAAAAGAATGTCAACCGTATTACAATAACGTTTATTTATATATTACAAGGGACAAACGGTCTGAAGATTTACTGACTACGCAACGTTACGTTATCGGCCTTTGAGTAAGGGTTTCGGCTACTGGCAACTCTAATAAACTTAACGAAACCATACCATCACTTGATCTGATAGCACGGCCGCCACTTTACGCCAATCTTCGATCGAGAGAGGTATAGAACCTTTAGGTCGTATAAGGATGGCATAATCATCTTTTCTATGGTAATTAAACTATACAGCTGTCTATCTATCATTATCAGCCTTCAAAAACTCAGATCTGACGAGGCCACCGGGAAGGCTCACAAGCCGAACGAAACGTGACAACAATACCATCACTTGACGTGACAGCATTGCCGCCACTTCACGCCGAGCTCATGTGAGAAAGAGGTACTGGTAACCGGACGCGCCGGCCCTACTCGACTACAAGCATGGCGCTACCTCTAATTACAATGTATTAAAATTAATGTTTGGTGTTGTTGTTTTGTAAATAAATATAAATATCGATTAAAATTTTAAAATAATGATAGAATTTTTAGGGTTCCGTAGTAATACGAGGAGCCCTTATAGTTCCGCTCTGTCCACCCACAATCTCTATAACCCCACGACTTTTATCACTCAGTAACATTAATCGCGACCTACTGCCTTACATGCCTTCCGAAACACCGAGAAGGTCGGATATTTGAAGAACCAGTGTTAGAATACCCATCTATCAGCCGGCTGCGGTAAAAATTGCCTAGCTTCGCGATCGACTCAAGTTCCGGCTACTGATTAAGCTACGTCCTCCTCAAAAATATAAATAGAACCGCATTTTTTTAGACTCTGACGGAGCTCTTGACACAACATGAATTCATTTTTACCATACTGGCCCGAGAATGCCCAAGAACATTGTTACACCTATATAGTGTATGAAGGAAGTGTTTATCTTAAAAAGTTCTACTAAAAGCCCATGACAGCGTATATCTGTCTCTTATGTTAAAGCTGTTAACGCCAAAATAGTGAACCAATATGGAATAGAAACGGGAACGTGGACAATATTAGAGGATAATAGAATGTAGTAAATAGCAAGTAATCCAATGTTCGGACAGGACTTCGTCTGCTGGGTCTGCGGTAGATAATATTATCTACCGCGGAAGTTATAGGTAACCGTATACACGCTTACCTAAAGTTCTTACCTACACTTATTTAAATATTTTCATAATTTGAAATACTAGATAATCAAAAACATTTTGAAAATTACCCAGCTTGCATGCCTGTTTTGTAGGGCAAGTCCTTAAGCCCCAGTATATTTTAGTCTAAGCTTTCGAATGTAAACCTAGAATTAAAATAATCATGTAACAATACATGGAACATATTTTTGCTGTCAAATATAGTAACTATTTCTATATTCCCAATTGTCCCTATTATGTTATATATATATATATATAGTCGTTTGCTAACAAGTGAGACGTCACAGGGCGTCAGCTAAAAACCAGCGCTGCATATCTTATAATAATTCGGGCTTAAAAATCGTAAAATTCATGTGACGTAGTTTTTGGATGACCCCTTACCAGGCTTGCATAACCGTTTGCAGTAAACTATTGCATCGCATTAAAACCACCGATAATTTTAACGAGATAACAAATAAAACGAATTGCCATTAATACGGAAACAAACAAACGTTTAACACAATTACTGCGTTTAACTTAAATTAAATTAGCAAAACATCGTTATCTGACCGCATTGCGCATATGGGTTGATGGCAAATATTTTAAACGCAGCTTTTCTAAAAACTCGCACGTGATAATCCTTTGTTGGCTGAAATGAATCATCTCAATGTCGATGAACTGTGCACCACGAGTGATACAGTAATAGTATGCTACGTTTACACAATTTATATGTTTATATATCTATGTAAACGCATAAAATGATATAAAAATAAGAGCATTATATTTCAGGCTGTGGTCCACATTTTTACTTACTATGTTAGTATAATCTATATATGGGTGCATAAGCGAAGAGTCGTCACCTTACACGCAATCTCTAAAATCGCAGGACGCAAAAAGACAATATTTGACAAGGACCTGGTTTATAGTTAGACATTCGCTAAGAAAGCATTTTTCGATAGGACTTTCGTAATGTTTAACGGACAAAGTAGCAGGAAACAGCCAGTAATACCTAATAATAAATAGTACATAAGTAAATATTAATTTAGGTACCTGTTGCCCACTAAGGCTATATTTAAATGATTATAAAAATAAAATGGAAATGTCCTTGCATGCGTTTTTTCTATACACACACACACATACACATTTATGTATTTATATAGAGTCGTATGCAAATTGTAAAAAAAATTCGACTTTACAAATAAACCCTTCAATTTTATTTGTATGTTGTATATATATTTGTGAATAACATACATTTTTTCACCTCTTAAGAAGATTTACTAGTCGGAAGGCTATTCAAAAAAAAGCCTTCTCTACATTGTTGTATCGCATAGCACTAGAAACACTCATATCGAACTTTATTCGAACGTAAACCGGTGCGTATCGGAAAGATTTAATTTCCGCTTCAGTCAGCACTTTTTATTTTACTGCGGCATTAACTGAATAATTGTGCTGCCCCTCACTGCACCGCGCTTTGAAGTATTTATGTCTTAACGCCTGATCGTTTCGAATAGCAATTTGTTGAGTGATGCCACATTTGCCTTGTTTTTTTGACAGGCGCTGTACTGAAGTAAAATTACCTTTTTATCTAAAAATATTTCTATATAATCGGATTTTAGTATGCACTCATATAGATCATAGATTATTTGCGATAAATATTTATACAATTTAGCTCTGTTACTCTTGCATAATTGTTTTATATTTATAAACTATATATGTACAGCGTATTGGCACAGTACAACTATTAGCTCTTCGTAGATTCACAGAAGGCTCGCAGATGCGTTGCTAGCCTTTAAATAGGGGTTTAGGCCACAGGGAACTCTCACGAACCGAACGAAATGCGACAACAATACCATCACTTGACGTGACAGCATTGCCGACGCTTTACGCCGAACTTATGTGAGAGAGATACTTGTACCCAGTCTGGATACCACCGTCACGGACGGCATGGGGGGGGGGGGAGAATAGATAAGATAAGGTAGTCCGGGGTCGCGTACCCGTAGAGATTTAACCTATTATCGGATAGGAAAGGAAGATCTACCGCTGGAGAGAAAACCATAATTAAGGAGCCTAAACTGCCGTTGTAGGTTTCAACACCTTTATAATACGCAAAGCCAATCGTTTACACTGCCCTTGTAACTCTCCTCACCTATACAGCACCACAACTTACTTACTGAAATTAAAAACTAGTTATAGGCATAAGGCAAGGCAGGCAAGGATAGTTTTCTCCACCTTTCTATCCAAACATCCAACGCGGAAGTTTATCACAATTGTCACCGTCCCACTTACCATTCTCGCATCGTGTAATACTAAAATTTATTCACTCGCAGATGCGCAAACGCATCTTGGCAGCCGGCCATCAAAATGTTTATTTCTGATCATTCTCCAACTAGGACTCTGTGTCAGTAAGGATCAACAGATCAACTCGGCTGAGAGCGAAATAATATATGTGATGTCGATCAAATGTAACCAGTATATTGCTCTTTACTCGCAAACTTACTATTAGGCAAGGTGTAATGCATAAACGGACGAGTTTATACCCTTAAGAATCATCATTATTATAATAGTCAACCCTTATCCGCCCACTCCCTGGGTATAAGCTTCCCTTTCCTTAAGAATCATAATACTGGCAAATTATAATGCCTTGTTCCACAAGACATTTATCTGAAGACTTTCTTTGACATTTTTTCTCATTATCGTCATTGTGTATTTAACGAGTCCTTTTGGCACAGGTTTTTATACTTAAAGGAAGGTCTTCGCCCTTTTGAATATTGTACAATTTAAACAAATAAATTTTCATATCGTTTCGTTTCATTTCGCTTCATTTAGTTTCATTTCGTTTCATTTCATTACATCAATCTACTGTCATGCAAATATCTAATTATTATTTCAGCAGTATTAGTATACTATATTCCATGATATATCCATATACATACATTGTGCATATGTGTACTTTTTGGTTGGAAAAAAATTATGGACTTTAACGTCACCGTTACCAACACCTCTGATTCCATTTTCACTCCTGTTGGGACTCCCTGAGTGCTTTTTGCATTAGTGTCTTTAACGTTTGTCAGCTTATATGACACGCGTATCATTACTTGAAAATTTAGAAGTACTAGTTTGTAGCGTCCATTGTGGAACACTATTATTAATCTGACCGATGAAGATGTTGCGCAACGCATGAGTCGCTAGCGAGCTACTTGCCAGTTGAAGGGGGATTAATTTGTTTTGTTTTAATGTAAATAGGTCATAGCGGTTATGAAATATGTCAGTCATATATCGTTTAGTCCACGTGATAGGTCAAAATAAACATTACGCGTACACTTCCAATCAACTCACAGTTGATATACTCAGTCTACATTGTTGTTTTGCATATATATGCTTATAAAGCGTCTAGTCTGGCGCCAATCCAATCCTGCTTTTTCATATTGTACCCAATGCTATTAGATAAGATGTCCATTTAATTAACACGTCCGCTGGTTTGTTCCTCGATGAAGCGACTTAATATTTTTCACAGGCCCGATACCATATTTTTTTTGCGTTATGAACGCCAGTACTTCTGTTATTATAAGTAATAAATAAATATATACAGGACTATATGACACACAGACAGACGTCCGTGTGTCCGTTCCTAAGGTGGACAACTTAATGCCTGTGTCAAAGGTAACAGACGCCTGTTACATATAGATAATACACCCAGACTCAAGGCGGCATTATAATAAAAGCATGAGCTGTAACAATAGTATTATAAATTTGATCATCTCCATACACCGAGCACGCGAAGAGAAAGACCGTCACCGCTATGGACGTCGTGTACGCTCTGAAGGAAGTAGTATTTGTATTATACCTATAATATGAGCAAAGCTGCGAATTTTTTTACTGAGTGAGTACCAACGTGCATGGACAACTGCAATAACAGATTAACGAATGTCTACTCACTATAAACTACCACCTTGTTAAATTTCATCTTTGTTCGTCCTGCAGTTTTCGAGATTTCGTGATGGGTGACCTTGCGCTTTTATATATATGGATAAAACTAGCCGCCGCTACCTAACGAGATGGTGATGGTGGGTTGTCTTATACTAAATCCGTAGAAGGAAGAGACAATAATTTATATCCTATAATAATACCAGATAACATCTTTACTAGTTTCGAGACAGTCAAATATTACAAAAATAAGGTTTCATCAGCGAAGATGCGGAAGTCTAAAAATTGTTAACAAGTGTCAAAGAATTTACAATAAAATGGTCACACTGTCATCAAAAAGGAATTGAATGATCAGTAGGCGATCGGCAAAGACCTTTGAGTCCGCATCCAATTAGCAGCTGAATCGTGCAGACGCAAATTAAATTACTCGGAATGTTCAATACGAAGAAAGCAGGGACACTGCCCACTGCGCCAACAGGCCAGACTTATATAGTTACTATTAACATATAGCTAAGTTCTAAGTATAAACTAGTTGCTAATTGGAGGGGGGTTGATCTGTGAACTATCGTAAACCATTGAACTACTAGAAAGCTCGCAGATGCGTTTATCTTTGAGAGTAGTTAAGATATCTCTTGTCGCTTTCGCAACAATAAACGGATAGAGTTCCTAAGCTTTTGTTTGGATCTTGCAGATGTTATCTCTAACTAGAGGGATGCCTTCTGTAGTGTGGTCATACTACATCTACAAAATGCTTCCAACTACGCAGTAACCTTATCAGTATTCACTACGAAACCGATCACAACAGACGTTTTTTGTGCTTAGAACCAATAATACAGTGCAAAAATGTTGTATGAAATTACATTGTTGTCGTTTTTCATTAATGCACTGTTTTTTATTTTCATATAAATTTACCACAGAGATTTCATATCGCCCATTAAGTTTCATATAAAATGTATGCATTGGATAATGAAACCGACATTAAAAAACAAATGGCTCGCATTCTATACCATCGTAAATACTTTGAAACTTCATATTTAGCAAAAAAAACTTTAAAAGGTGCGACAATGCCTCAAAGGCGGTGGGGTTGGAACCGGTTTAAACTTGCGGATTTCAGTCCATACCTTATAGCGTTGAGCTATTGAGGCTCAATGAAGCTCAATGTAACTTTGAGACAAAACTTTTAGAGAAAAAAAAGAAGAAATGAAATACTTTATTAAGGGAGAGTAGATAGTAGCTGGATAAGACACTCACATTTTGCCTGCCTATGATACAGGTTTCGGCAACTATTTTACCTAGAGGTGGCGCCACGCTTGCAGTCCTTTAGGTCTGCAGCCGAAATGTGGCGGCGCTTCCGAGTACCGTCAGACTATCCAATGCTCTACTCCCACGCTATGAAATTCTGTTCGTTTAAAATGACCTAGAGCATTCTTCCGTTGTTCTGTATGGGTTCATAAAGATTCTTAGAATATTCTAATTATGCTCATTCGCTGGATGTAAACGGCACTAAGACCGTTCGAACAGTTCTCAGACCGTTCTTATGTGTTTGAACGGGCTCATTCTCCGGAGCGATCATTTCAAAGTGTTCTATAAGGATTAGTTCGGCTCATCCATATAGAGCTCTATATACTGACTGACTGATTTGACTGGCCCGTTGGCGTAGTGGCCCACTATTTTACGTGCCCAAGACCGGTCCAACCATAGGGCGAACGGAGCGGCCGCTCTAGACCCCAAGTCCCAGGGGGCGCATCAGCTAGGAGCGACTCTGAATATGCGACTGTTTTAAATATATTTTATATTAAAAATATAAATAGGACAAGTAACCCCTTACTTCGATTAATTGGATCTTCCTAAAATTTACCTCGGGACGTCTCTGCACGTACTTTCCGAAACACGGAGGAGATCTGATATTAGAAAACTAGTGTTATGCCGGAGCCAGACATAGCTTCATTTGAATGATCATGTAGTGTGCTGTGGGGCAAGTTAAGGTGACCGACTGCAATCTGACGTCATCTCCGGATCCCCCACAATCTCATGAATAGCATCCTTAGTGATATCGGGATATACTGTTTTCTTCTCTTCTTCCTAATCCTTCCCTCACTGCTGAGGATCGTGACTCTAGAGTTTCGGGATAAGCTGCTTCCATCGGTCACGTTTCGTACCTTGATGGAGTGAGGTGCTGACAGTTATTGCTGGGTGCTCAGAAATTTGGTCCCACCTATTATTTTGAAATGGCGATAACAAAAAGAAATAACTAATTGAACCCTCGTTAACCAAATTCTTCCTCTTAGGTGTATGAGTTCTTGAGAAAAAGGGTCTTGAAAACTACGAGCTTACATGTATCCCGTCTATACACTATTTTGCATGGTGATTACTTTGGAGGGACGTCCATTTTAGACTGAACGCATTCTACTCGAAAAAAAGCTACTAAATTTTACGCTCAAGAAGCATAGTCACAAACATTCTTAGAAACTATCAAATTTATATCATAAAAGACGGATGGATGGATGGCTGGATGACTCTTAAAAGTAAATGCTGCAATGCTACTCAAAAGATTATGACCGAGTATCTAGCTAGACCAAATATCACAACTTATATCACTCAGTGATTAATTGGAACCTACTGTTTTACTCGCCTTCCAAAACATAAAGGAGGGCGAATGGACCCGCATAAGGGGGGGCAATGTTGCGACTATATGGACTCCCACCAACGGCCGACGAAGACCAGGTAGGCCGAGGAGACGTGGCGCGACGACTTGGACGCCTTTGCGGGAAAAGAGTGGACCAGAACAGAGGAGTGGTCTAGAAGGGGGTGGCCTTTGCCCAGCAATGGAAAATTACAATGTAATTTTAAAAAAATAAGTACATTCAAGACAATAATCCATTGTAATGACACTTACTCCTCCCATACTCCTTCATTCAATCGTCTATTGAAATTCGAAAACACTGGAATTAACGGAAAAACTCTTCGATACTTTACCAAAACATTATCATAAATGTCAGTATATCAGATACTCGTATTGTAACATAGAGAGTGCATTTTGTTCGAATGTAAAGCAAATTACACCCAGAAATACTAATTTAGTGTCAAATAGTGTGAAATACGATCCACACCTCAGTCTTTCCGTAACCACGAATAGCTCTAAGGTATAAGAATCGCCGGATATGTAATTTAAATTAATATATATATATTTATACTTATATACATATACTTTTTAAATTATACATCCGTTATGTAAATCCGCTTAATTAGTTTCATTTAAAGTGTGAAGATTTACGTAAGTGTCTTTATGCGCATCGGTTTTTGTAAGTGCTGATCATATAGAATTTTTCAAAATCCGTGACTTGCACAAAATACACGGGACTGGTAATAAAAACCAGGTCATAGCGGTAACTACAACATGAAAAAATGCGTGAATATAAATATGAGGGAAAAAATGCGAGTTTAAGTTCAGATATATTTATGTCCTAAATAAGCCAGTTAACTGACAATCGGAATAATAAATTTACTAGTTCATATAGAATCCGCTTGCGAATAGAAAACATGTTTACTTCATATTTAGCACTGACTATGCCCGCGATTCGTCCGCGTAAAATTATTAAAAAAAAAGATTACATTTTAGCGTGATGATATATATGCGTGTCTATAGTATTCCTCGATAAATGGGATATTTAACACTGAAAGAATTTGTCAAATCGGTCCAGTAGTACCTGAGATTGGCGCGTTCAAGTAAATAAACAAACTGCAGCTTTTTATATTATTATAGATAGATAGTATAGATTTACTGCGCGTCCGGGTACCAATACCTCTTTCTCACATGAATGGCGCCAATGCTGTCATGTCAAGTGATGGTATTGTTATCGCGTTTCGTTCGGTTTGTGAGACTTCCCGGTCGCCTAATCTCGTCATAAAAGGCCAGCAACGCATCTGCTAGTCCCTTTGTGGTGCAGATGCCTATGAGTGTCGATACTTACTTATGTGAACCGCCTGCTGGTTTGCCCTTGTAACATAAAAAAAATGAAAACTGAAGACTAAGCAATTATTGAAAACCTTGTTTTTTAATTTTATGTCTGAGTACATACATTTTACTTATTCTCAAAATGGTGGTGCCCCGGCTCATCAAGCCACTCATCCGTTTATAACATTGTCGCACACTTTTTGTTTAGTCGTTTAGGATTAAATTGTATGTATTTGCTTTGGGAATGAACAAATATCTAACAACGTACAAATAACAGGTTGGACCATCAAAAGTTTTAATTGGACAGTTATTTACTTCACAGAAATATGGGTGGGTTTTTGTTTTTATATACACTCCGCTTATTTTAGGTATAATTAATATTCTTCTTCTTCCTAGCGTTATCCTGGTTTAGTACCAGGGTCCTTTACCAGCTTAGATTGGAGACTATGTCGCTGTGAGGGCCGTGTGCTGTGTGGGCCCAGATAAGATGACCGATTGCCATCTGTCGTCAGCCTGGGAACCCCCGCGATCTCTGCAGCCTCACGACTAATATTACTTAGTGTGATTTATCGAGTCCCATTGTTTTACGTGCCTCTCAGAACACGCAGGAGGTCGGATATAAAATATATGCCAGTGTTATAATGGGTCACACATCTATCATCCAATCGCAGCTAGAGTTACTTAACTAGCGATCGACTCAAATGCCGACCACTGATTTGGCTACCACCTCCTCGTATAACCTATATTGTCTGACGGATTAATGTTTTTGTGCAACTCCTAACACAGGTAATTTGTTACTCAAAGGAGGACTCCAATCATAATTGAGAAATTGTAAACAAACATGGTTTAAATAAAGAATTATTTTTTTTTAAACTGTTTCTTATAACATGTGATCTACGCGACTGTGAAACTCGTGTTGTTCCAACTACTGTCATTAATATTGCATGAAATATAATTTTTTAAATTGTATTTCAAATTTCTTGTGTTGTAAATCGTACGTTACCAGTATCAACACAAAATTCTGTCTTTCTATATGTTTAGAGCAGATGTTGGCAACCTTTTGGCTGGCAAGGGCCACATCGTTAAAAATGTGATGCAGGCGGGCCATATCGGTGAGAAATTAGATGTTGGCGGGCCACACTTGCTAAATTTGATGTTTGGATATCAATATATGTATCAGATATTAAGAATGCTGAGTTTTAGTACATCACAACAATACTTTAAGAAAGAAAGAAAGAAAAATTTATTTGACACATCACACTATACTAATAACAATATAACTTATTTAGCAACACTAGCTTAAACTAGACAATAAATAATATATAATGTGATGCCCCAAAAGGGCTTGACTTCTCAGCGAAGTTTGGAAGTGATTGTACGAGTATGTACCCACTTCTAGCGCTTAGCGCTCGTGTAATGCAATTATTACCTATTCACAAGAATTACGTTGCCATTTAAAAACAGTTACGGGCCGCAAAGAGAAGGGTCGCGGGCCACTGGATGCCCGTGGGACACGGATTACCGACCGCTAGCTGGTTTAGAGTTATATTCGGAACAACTCAATCCATTTGGTCGAGACTTTCACTAAAGGGTAATGGATCTCATAAGGTTCCGCGGGGGGTAGTTTTACATTTCGGAAATAAGAAGGTACACTTTTATTTTAAAGTGAGGTAGCGCCACGCTTGCAGTCCTTTCGGTCTGCAGTCCAATAAGGCCGGGTATCAGTACCTACCATCCGTGACAGTAGTATCAGCATCGTTTCTTTCCTCCCCATCTACCTTTATATCCTTTTACTCTATCCCTTTCCCTTACTCCTTTCTTATCTTTCTAATTAGAGGTAGCGCCATTCTTGTAGCTGAATTGGGCCGGCGCGCCCGGGTACCAATACCTCTTTCTCACATGAGATCGGCGTGAAGTGGCGGCAGAAGTGAAGTGATGGTATTGTTGTCGCGTTTCGTTCGATTTGTGAGATTTCCCGGTGGCCTGAATTCGTCATTAAAAAGCCGGCAACGCATTTGCTTGCCTCCTGGTGGTACAAAACAAAATAGTTTGGAAAATCCGAAGTGTACGCCTCTTATTTCTTAAATATTACGAGCTATCAGTCATGTAGGCCGCAATTGGCGTTAAGCACCATGTCTGAAAATTAGTTCTTTGTTAATTATAAACAAACCATACCGAATTACACACCCATTTTCAATGGGAAAAAGTGCGACGTAATTCTGAACCTAATAAAAAAAACTTTAACGTGATAAGTTGACTGTTTCGAACGTTATCGTGCCAGGTCCACACCCTGTACCTTTCACACCATCACAAAACTCGATGTAGAATTTGTTTCACCTATAAACGTATTTGTTAAATAACTTCAAAAGTTGTGGTCTAAATTCGTTCAAAATAATTTTCCTAATGAATTTTTAGCATGGAGCAGGCATCTAAGTGCCTACTGACGCCCATGTATATCTGCACAACAAGGAAGCAAGCAGATGCGTTGCCGGCCTTCAATGACGAGTTTAGGCCACCGGGAAGTCTCACGAACCGAAGGAAACGCGACAACAATACCATCACTCCTAATAGCTTTTAAAATAAACTGACGATTCAAAAGAGCTTGTAAAAGTCTACTGGAATAAAATATCATTTGAATTTACAAGTACGGTAGGTAGGTAGCACGAACGTTTTATTTGACGTTTGGTTTCGTGTTACGTATGAAAAATACTAGGAGGTCATAACTCTACAAGAAAATTACTAGCAGCACAATCATTTACGATTGTGAACGATATCAAATATCTTTTTTAGACAGTACGTAGGATTCATTCAATGTTCCCACTGCACTGGCGGAAACGGTGTGTTTTTGTATAGTAAAATAAACAACATCCATCCAATTTTACGTTGTATTACGTACGGCCACGGGTTAAAAATATTGTTATCTGTTGACATCATGTCGAGAGTTGAAAAAATAAAATTGCGCCCTCTAACAAATGCACCGTAAGCCCAAAAAAATGTAACATTTCAACGGACTAAGTACATAAACTTCTCAACCAAAAGCCTCGCATATGCGAGCCGTTCTTCTGTCTCAATTTAATCTTTTTTATGTTAGGAGCTATTAAATCTTGAAGAAATTAAGTATCTAAAACTTTCATGGAGGGGTTTGCCAATAATCACCACGCACCGGCAGGCGGGTTGGTGATCGCAGTAGGTGTTGAATTTGTACAAATGGATGCTGCTGCCCATCCACTCTTTAAAAAGGTCCCTTAGAAGATATATAAGGGCACTACTGCACGCAGCACGAGTTCTTGTGGCCGTTCTTCTTCAGACGCGACTTGGACCGGTACTTCTCCAGGTACGACAGCTGCTTGGCGTTGATGGCGCCGCGACGCTGGCTGCAAGCACGAGGCAAAAACGCGACTTAGTTAATTCATACTTCATTTTATATATATTTTTCTGAGTATGCTGTTGGTCAGTGACATTCCTTGCGTCAACGGGTGGGGGGTTTGGGGCGAGCCGAAGCTCAGCCGTTGACGAAGCCCGAGGCGAGGCTCCCAATCGAGAGTCGATATTACTTCGCGGACTTCCAGATCTCGCATTTCTACACGTAGGTAATCAACAGTTCAACAATTTCAATTCAGTTCAAAAGCTTCACAATCTTTAATCATTCCGACTAAGAGAGAATTCAGCCCGTCAAGTTTATGGTCTGTCATAAACTTGGTGAGCTATGTTAGTTTGAATAAAAAAATAACGGTATAAACGAATATATCGATACCTCCCACGTAAATTGTTGTTACCCCAAATTACCAGCTTTATAGTAGAGCGTTGGCGCGATATGTACTTTGTATTTGGTTGGACTGTTGGTGCAGTGGGCAATGGGAAATTTTTAAATCTCTACGTCTAATAGTTTGAAAATGTTAGGGGTGGTGACCAGACAGACGGACGGACACAGTTATAAGGGTTTCTTGTAGGAGTACGGAACCCTAATAAAAAAAGAAATAAATTAAAATTTAAAGTGCTAGTACAATATAATCAACTATGGAAATTAAACGAAAATATACGTTTGTAAAAAACAGCCGCGTTCACGTACCATTTCATGTCCCGTGTATTTCCACTTCTTAGACTTCGTTCTCATTCCCCTCGTATCAACCCACGCCCCGGCATGCGAAACTTTGTCATATCCTTTGGTGAGTCGCTGGGAATCTTCATAGACCCCCTCCGGCGCATACACATCTTCCTCTTTCCACCTTTTCTTTAGGAGTAGACAGGAAAATTAGATTAAATAATTTTTGGTCACTCTTTTAAAAATAGTTCTCAAAGAAATTAGTTTTTCACATTTTTGCACGTGTACGTGCTACGTGTACGCAGATCAACCAAGTGTCTGTGGCATTAAATTAAAACATAATGCTCTTTGGTGAGTCGCTGGGAATCTTCATAGACCCCCTCCGGCGCATACACATCTTCCTCTTTCCACCTTTTCTTTAGGAACGGGATTGGAAATGCGTAGAGTGATCGCGATTCCGCGAAGCTCTCGCGGTGCCCGCGCTCATATCGATTGCCAGTGACATTCTTATCGATACTCCCCGGCCCTAGCGCCCGGCACCCGGCGCTCGGCGCGACCGGCGTCCAAAAGAAACAGAAACGTTTCTTCGCGCGCTCGCAACGCAACGGAAAAAAGGGCGGAGACGCCGCGGCGAGTTCGGCGCCCAATCGGGTTAACTTTATCAAAAGCACTACTGAAGTCTGTGTATATGGCATCAACTTGCTCTCTCCTATCTACTTCTTTTATTTGGCCTTTGCTCAGCTGTGGGACAGTATAGGCTAATTTAAAAAAATCATAGAATGGTAGCATAACCATAAAATGGTCAAACATTAATAAAGTATTTTTAAATAAATAAAGAACTAAAAAGCAAAAATTAATTTGTACTTTCATACGATTTAGTATTCACCTGCTCATGCGCTGAAGTCGGTACCAAAGTGGTGGTACCTTAGTGGTAAGGTTCCATACTAAACCGATGCAGAGGGCAATCTTGTTTGAGACGCCGGGAATATTTGCAAAGAAAAGACTTACCAAGGAACCGTACTTGTATGTAAGGAATATCTCAAACCCGTGTGGATCAGCGTCCACAAGCGCTAGGGCTTTCAGACGTAGTTCTCTTACTAAACGACAGAGGAGCTGACGTGTACATACATCAGGATAGCCTTTACCCTGGAAGAAAACAGTTTGAGAATTAGGTACGTATTAGTCACTTAAAAAACAAAACAGAAAATGATAGCCAGCATGATCTAATACGGCCTAACGAATTTTTCTTACTTACTTATCCTGTTAGTATGTTCTAGAAAGAGTCATAATCAGATGTATTTACACTACTGTACCTTAGAATAAGTATTTTTTTACATGAAACATGTAATTACTAAAATGATTTGGTTATAAAGGATCTAAAACATCGTACCGCAAACTTTGTGATAAGGCTTAATACAATTTCCTAAATAAAATCACAAAAATCATACATCTCGGAAATGAGAGGTTACAAATATTGCCATCCTCATCCAAATCTTGAGCGCGCAATTGTATCGTGAACATTGTGGTTTCATGTAAAAATATTGAAGAAATTATTATATTGATTCTGATTTAAAATCGCTTTGGCACAAATAGTAATAATGATAGTATACAGTATTAAGTTACAAAAATGATAAAAAAATTTCAAGAAAAAGCCGACGAAAAATTTCGCCACTGCGGAGTCTAGAATCATGTACATCGGTACGATGTAAATACAACAATATTTTACATAAAATGATATACCGTCAAAAGTATCACCGGCCCCAGTCGAATTAAAGCTCCCTCATCAAGCAATTTTTGAAAAATAGCATCTTTCTCCACTAGCAAAATATATTTAGCAGTGGATTTAAACTCTTTTATGCCATTGATATCTTGCGGTATTAATGTACCTAAAGTAAAATATAACTTACTAAACATAACACAACAATATATTAATTTCTAATAATATTTGATAATTAGAATATCTTTTCAAATGTAAGTATTTAAATATAATTTTGCCCTAAAATTGAAAATAGTGTGATTTTTAGAAAAATTCCGCGTCGCACAGCATCTGTGTAAATCCAGTTGCCATCTTCGGTCGAAAGTCGTATCAGTTCGGAAACACTAATATTTCTATGTATTCTATTGGTATTCCCCATTTTATATTTCCAGAAATAATTTGTAATGTTTAGAAATGAAGTGAACTTGATCAACCCCTAATCCTCAGCCTTTTTCGTTCCTTTACATCGTCAGTCTTTCTTCTTAATAATAAGGTAAAGGAAGTCGTTCGGAAACACTAATGTTTCCGAACCGATACGACTTTCTTCGAGAGATCTTTATACTCGTGTTAACACATATGTATAAAATGAATCGCTTCCCGTCGTTGTACGCGTAAATATCTTAAACTACTTTACGGATTATAATGCAGTTTTCGTTAATAAAAAAAACAATAAAAGTAGAAGGTTTATACTAATAATACAGGCATATTACAGTAGATAAAAGCCGAGAATTTCTGAGTGAGAATGTGGTACGTATTGTACATCATAAAAAGTCTGCTATAGTATGTGTTTATCTCCTAAGGATAACCCACAGTAACCATTTTTATCTTTACATATTGCAAAAAAAAACACTGTTTACGAAGCTATTCTAAAGAATACGTTATCAATCCCTATCCAATTAAATACGCATACATATCGGTAAAATTAATATCATAGAAGATATGAGAGATTTAAAATGCGGGGACATTTTAAACATCATAAAAGCCACCGGGCAGAGGTCGCTGGAGTAAGCGACCGGACAGAGGTCGGTGGAGTAAGCGACCGATAGATGGCGCTATGTTTTGATATAGAATATCAAAGTAAGCCATCGTTCGGGCAGGACAATGTCTGTCGTGTCTCCTAGTTTCTCATAATTACGAAAGGTTATTTCGTTACTACTTTAAAATTAGTACCTATTTACCTCCTGATGTCATACAATCGATGATTGCACCATCTTTTTGGTGTATTTTTAAAGGACCAGCGATGAGACCCTTAGCTGTAGCAACGATGCCCAAATTCCATGGTGGAGTTTCGAGTAGGCAACACACATCTCTAACTCCGATATCCAATGTCGCTTGGTTACGAAATCTAGATACGTTCTGGTAGAATAGTTCTCTGTTGAAACAAAAGTGTAATCGTTGAAGATGCTAATGAACCAGCGACACAAATATTTTTGACAATAATGTTTCAATCATTAAATTCCATTTAGCTGTTAATTTTTTTTGGTTTAAATTACATTTTTGACAGTATTTTAAACCGACTTCAAAAAAGGAGGTTCCCAATTTCACTGTAATTTTTTTAAATCTTAGTAACCTGAAGTTTCGACTGGGTGAACCGATTTTGACGATTCTTTTTTTATTTTTATGTTCGCGCTTCCCGTGTGTTTTTCTGCCCTTTTGTGCAAAAGTATTCTTAATTTATAAAGTAAAACGACAGAAAATCTATTTTGACTTGTCTCCACGATTTTTGTTCGAGTATCTTATGCTAATGATATTTATAAGTTAAATTATTTAAAAAATGAATAAATAAAGGATGTTATATTATATAATATATCTAAAAATTGTCATGTAAAACTTAGACATTATTTGATTTTCAATTAAGACTTTATCTTATCATTTAACACATGGTTTTTTTTTTGTTATATTATCATTGTACCAATTAGCATATTTAAACATCAATGTCAATAAAACTAGCTACACAGGCTATTAGAAAATATTATAAATAAAACTTAAAACAGTATAATTTAAAAAAAAAATAGTTAAAGTATAATTTCTGAATATTACAATACAAAATACCTTCTCGTGACGGTTAAATTCTTCACAATACTTTTTGAGGAAAATTAAAATAAAGGCGGTAATATGCATTATGAATACATTAAATTATTTAAATAAATCCTCACGCACACCAATGCCAACCGATTTACATACACATGTATACATTTTATTATTGAATGATGACAAAGCGTGATTATGACAACCTATGTGAATATTAATTGCCAAATACAACAATATATATTGTTGTAAAAAGCATACGACACATAAGCAAAGGTTTCTGGTCGATTTTCGACCAGCCGGCTGTCTCTAGTATTTGCAATACTGTAAGATTTGTTATGCTCACTGTCTGATACGGTAATTAGACCATGTTGGCAATATTATACCGTTTTGATAACTTTATTTCGTTTCAAGCAGTGTAAATCAGAATGACGATAAGATAATAAAAATAAATAATCACAGCTTTCCCCATTCTTGTACAATTGTTATATTTAATAGGTGAAATAAACATTCTAAAGCGATCTTGCTATAGTAGCATTCTATATCTGATCAGTAGGCGTAACTCTATGCGCACATCAAAAGGATTTGACCTGAGGGAGAGTTTATGCTACGTTTAACTCTCGATTAGTATTACTCGGTTTGCTTACACTTTTATGTTCCACCGGTGGGTGGGGTTGCCACAAGCGTCATACGCCTATATAACGAGATGCCTGATGATGTCAAGTGGAAAAGGTTACACCAAGTCAAAATAGATGGCGCTGTACGGATGACGACGACCGCAGTACAAACACTGAAAAACTCCATACAAACCAACTCACGCTAGCAAAGTTTCCACTTACGATTACTATGTATAGACCTTATGACCAACGACTGTCGTAAGGTAAAGTCGCCCCGGGCAACTCCAACTAGCCCGGATACGAAGATCTTCCTTTGCGGCGGTTGAGCATATCGACCTTCGCTACCACTCCGAGGACGTGGGTTCGATTCCCACATCTAGTCTTAGGAACAGACGTCCGTACGTCATATAGTCCAGTATATATATATATATATATCTATATATATATATATGTTTGTCAGTCTGTATGTTCCAGGTTTAATCTACGGTTCCACTAATCCGATTTTGAATTTTTTTTATTGTTAGACAGGCATATTATCCCGAGTCCTATAGGCTACTTTTTAATTTGGTAATTACATATTCAATTTCACTAGTGTGAAGACGGGACAGTTTGCTAGTATAATATTATTTAGAATTCCTTTACTGTCCCTTAACCTGCGTGTCTGGTGTACAGACGTCCCCGGGAGTTCCCAAGACCCAAAACCTGAAGCAGGAATTGCCATAATTGTTTGAATTTTGCACACTTTTGGACAGAACATGAATCAGGCGTTCAAGCCTCAATGGCTCAACGATTGAAATCCGCAAGGTACCCGGTTCAAACCCCTCCGCCGTTGGGATATTTTCGCACCCACTCCTAATACAAGCTTTTAATTTAACCTTAGTAGGATGGGAAAAGGGAGCATCAAAATATGTATAAGATGTATTACAATTGAAATCCATTTCTTAAACTTTCTATTCTATGTCACAGGTAACAGCCGACTTTCAGACAAATATTTTTTGTACAGTGAAAGTTACTCACGAGAGCGTTACAAAAACTGTTATCGGACAAGGCGAACGGAAATTTACTAGAGTAATTTTCGGTCAATTTTAGAATTTACCTACTTAAATCAACGATATTCGACGTGAATCGATTTTATCATTTAAAAAAATCGACCTTATTGACTGTCTGCCTGCGATATATATACATACACATAGAGGTAAAGAAGTTTTACTTCAGTCGTGTGTCTAAAGTACACTTCTTTTTGTTTTTAATATATAAATTATACTGTATAATCAATGTTTTTGTGTACAATGAAGACTATTCATTCATTAATTCATTCATCATTTCTAATTATAATAGCAATTCCCACAGTAATCGCTCACGTTTGTTCCATATATATTAAAATAATGACTATTCATTTAAATATGCAACCGAATAGTAAAATTATGAGCTAGCGCATGCGACGAACACAAAAGAAACCAAGTGCAACGGGGTCAAAAGCTACAGCGCGGTATGTACTTCTACAGTGATTTAACTAGTATTACCACGTTGCAAATATGCGAAACTGGGATCATTTGGGTTGTCCTATGATCACTATGGTCAAGCTTCAAATCTTTAGAAAAGCTATAAAGCAAACAGTATTTGTCATCTGTGTATATTAGAGACTGGTTAAAAACCTTTTAAACCTAGCCTCACGTATCGATACGTGCGTATATTTTTTTTTTCTAAAAATAATGCAATTGGCTGATCATCATTCCACCAATGACTACAAAAAGATGAATAAAAAAGAAACAGCATCTTTAGTCCCAATATTACCAATATGGAATTTGAGATAAAAGGGTCATTTTAAATTACCATCAATACGCGATGACCCCCATCGAGTCGCCGTTGGCCAAATCTATTAAGACTAAATTCTTCCGTTTTTTTTAAGTATATTAGGAATACTTTTTAGGTATGACTAATATTCCCTTTTCCCCTCCTACTAAGCTTAAATTAAAAGCTTGTTTTAGGAGTGGGTGCGACAATATCCCATCGGCGGGGGGTTTGATACCTTGTTTACTGTTTAGACTCAGTGGAATGTATCCAGTCTAATTCAGTATCACCTAGCCTTATCCCGGTCTAGTACCAGGGTCCGCTTAAATTGCTGGAGATGTGGTTGTGGGACAGGATAGGATGACTGCCTGCCGTCTGACGGTCCACATGGGGGGGGCAAGTCTTAATCGTGTCACGATTTTAATCAATGCTACTGCAAACCGACACAAAGAAGGGTCCGCTTCGGGCCAAGCACGAACATGTTCATCCCGAGTAAAATCGACTCGCTGACTTACTTCGAAAGCTTCGTGCTAGGCCCTTAGGTGCTGAGCCAGTATCTAGTGAGCAACTGACCGTCGCCATGCCACTGTCCGCAGTCATCGCGTGCACAGTGCTGAACGCCGTGTCGCTGTCGTGCCGGGAGCGCGTCTCGGGCACGCGGCACATCCACGTGATGACGGAAAAGTGGTGTTAAAGTTACTTTATTAGCGAGCAGTTAGTAGCTTAATCAGTAAGCATTTGAATCGATCGCTGTGATAGATGGTTGACCCATTCTTCCTCACATAGGATCGACGTGAAGTAGCGGCAATGATGTCACGTCAATTTGATTTGATTGTCGCATTTACACATAAAGATACCAATAATATATTTAGTAAAAGAATTTACTTTAGATATAACAAGCAAATATTAGAATTTTATTTATATTGTAGATATAACCTACAAATTAGAGATGGTATGAATATTGATATGGGTGAATATCCGGCCACACTCATTGCCAAATATTCCCTCAAATTTGTAAAACGTGTTATAGAGACAAGGCGATAAAAGTGAGAATTTGTTATATTTCCGAGTTTCGATGCAACATAAAACATCAAATTTTTTTTTTAATTTTCAAATATTTTGTAAACACAAATAACTGCATATACAGTGAAAGCCCAGTTTCAGGACAAGTACTATGCGTGACTTTTTATTCGCGATACAATATTCGGTAGTCGGCTAAATAGTTCGCCATATTCGAATAATCGAGGCAATAACAGCCTAATTATCGTGACGTCTCTACTAAAAATCGTATAACGATCAGCGCACTTGTCATTAATTAAAATATTTCACTACAAGTAAAACAGATTTTAAAAAAGCAGTTGTTTCTTTTTATTATTATTAATATGCTTCCTATCTAATGACCTATATGTTTGACACTAAAAACATCGAAAGAAATGTAGGCTTCTGTTGATAAATATTTCGTTAAGCAGTTATCACCAATTGCTGCCGCTGAAAACGATGTTATGTGAAAAAATTCCTCATCCTATTCCATATGTACTAAATTTTAATAATAAGTAATTGTCGTGTTGCCGATCAATCAAAAACAATTGACTTTTAAAATAGAATGTAAGCGACCTCCATAATATATCAATGTGCGCTCGACCGACCAAGGCCTTTTTCATTGTGATTTTGTATGTTTAGCCATTAGAACACTGCCAGAAATGTGTGCCTGATCTCACGCTTGATGTTGATAATCTTACAGCTATATAAAAACTTCGTTCCATGCGAAAATCACTTTAATTAAATTGAAATGATTTCTTTAAATGAGCTCTGCAAGTAAATAAAGTTCAATCGGCAACGGCTAATTGGTGGGAATGGTGAAATAAATTACATAAGGATCCCCTTTAATAACCGACCCGGCTTATTGTTGTACTCACTCCTAGCTCAAGCTTGATTTTTTAATTGGAGAAGTCGTATCAAGGGTTCTAATGGCTTTGAAAATAATACCGTAGAATTTATGTTGAAGAAAGACTTTTTAAGAAGATAAAACACCAACAAATAACTTTTTGCGTAAAAAAATATGCATATTTTTACGTATATTTTAATTAAAGGTAGCGCCACGCTTGCAGTCCTTTTGGCCTGCAGCATGATTGGGCTGATTGGGCCGGCGCCTTCGGGTACCAGTACCTCTTCCTCACATAAGACGGGCTTGAAATGGCGGCAATGCTGTCACGTTAAGTGAGGGTATTGTCGCGTTTCGTCCTAAACTCCTATTTAAAGGCCGGTAACGCATCTGCGAGCCTTCTGATAGTGCAGATATCCGTCGTTAGTCACTTACCGTCTGCCCGTTTACTCCTTGTAGCATTAAAAAAAAGTATCAAAATAAATTTCGAAATTTTTCAATAAGGAAGTCATATAACAAACAAATCTTTTTAGAATTTTGAGTAAGAGTTTAATGTCTGTAGTGAAGATGATGACTTTGATTCATATGAATCATGATTCTATAAATTTACATAAACGGTAGTTGTCTTTGTTGCCGCCCCTACGCTTTGTTACAATTCTAGAGCACATAAAACTCACACTAATGCGGTGTCATACGCGATCTTGGGTTATCTGGTGTGCACATCACATACAGTTAACATTCGGATTTGCATAATTCAAACGTACTGTAGTCATATAATATACAAAACGTATGCATGACACGAATAAAAATGGTTTCAAATGAATATTGGATACCATAAAAGAAATTTCTATTGCGTAAATTCTTATATTTTATACTTCTTCATATTGCGATGTTTATAAAACGTAATCTGATTTACAGTCACAATTCTACAATTTTACTTTCATTACAAGTGAGATCATATAAATAAAGTGAGATTTTTTAACAACCTGTTGGTCCCACCGCTGGGCAAAGAGGTCTCCTCCAGTTTCCATTTGAGTGAAGCCTGCGCCGTCCGCGATTTTTAAATTTTCCCAAACTTACCGCGCTATCGTATCGAAAACAACATGGAGCGATAATCGACAAGAAATATTAACGCTAATTTTACCTTTTTCTTACGTCTGTAATATAAAAGTTCTGCTTTCTGATTCACTACTAAAATGTACATTATTAAAGGAGGCGCCAGTCGCGACCACTGATCTGAATCATGAAAGAAATCTTTGGACTATGAATCATATAAACCTTCCATAATGTATATAATATTGGCGCCTTCGTTAATACTACAACTGAACGCTCGCCCTGAGCAGTTCATGATGCTCAATTGGCACGATCTATTATCGCTGATAATGTTTTGCCGACGATAAATCTGACGTATGAAAAGCAATCGTTGATTGATCTAAAACAGAATATAAAAATTAAAAAAATTCAATAAAGCATGCGATGCTTTGCTCTCATTTTCACATCAACATATTTTTAATAAGCTATTTGTGTGTTGCAAATTGAAATTTACGTCTCCTTATACTGAAAATTGTGTGAATTTATTAATTACTAAATTTTACTATTATATAAAATATACCATTACTATTTTCACCTAGTTAGGATATTAATTTTTCCGGCTCGATGTTGCATCGGTACTATTTAATCGAAAATAAGACTGACTTAAATACATAATGTTGAAAATTTTTTCCTTAAAAAATATATAATTTGTAGATTAATATAATGGATATCAAAGGTTAAATCTCGGTCAAAAAACCGAGATGGCGATACCGTGCGCGCGAACAACGCCCATGTCGCCACATGAATTTTTTTACGCTCAGTTGATTTAAAGGGACCCCCTTATATTCAACTATCGAGGGGAGGCGGATAGCCCCGAACCAAATTATTTTAATTTCTTGCCATAGCCTAGGACCTAGCACGAACATTCTCAATAGTTTTACTAACTTTTACGTTCCAAACTGAAAGTCAAATGAAACATAAATGCTTCCGTTTTACACGACTTAGTTGCTAAATATAGCCTGCACGAATGAAATCAGAACTCTTACGTATCGAATCTTCGACGTTACGGCCCATGTACGTCGTGTAAAATGGAAGCACGAACCTTCATTTGACGTTCTGTTTCGAACGTAAAAGTAAGTAAAACTAGCGAGAATGTTCGTGCTATTCCCTCCGAATCCGGCGTCTACTATCTAAGCGTTATACCCGGTCAGTATTTTTCTTCTAACGAGCGGTATCCCGATTTAGTACCAGAGTCCGCCTCAATTGCAGAGGATGTGACTATGGGGCGAGTTAAGATGACAAACTGACTGATCTGACATCACCCTCGAAACGAACACAATCTCACATCAAATATCAGTTAATGACATAAATCGGGACCCACTGTTTTACGTGCCTTCCGAAACACGGAGGAGGTCGGATATTTGAAAACCAAGACTAACAGTGTTAGAATGGGTCTACCCATCTATCATGCGGTAAGAATTGTTTAAGGCACTTAGATGCCTGCTGCCTGCTCGTTTGTCCCTTGTAACATACAGCATAGCGCTATCTCTAATAATAAAGACAGGTAAGGGAAAGGAATGGAGTAAAAGGATATTAAGGTACCAATAATCAGTTCTTAGCGAACGTTTACTAACTATAAACTACCTCCCTGCCAAATTTCGTCTTAGTATGTCCCGCGGTTTTCTAGATTTTGTGGTACCTTTCGCTTTTGTACATTTTACTAGCTGCACCCGCGCCTTACTATTTACTCCTCGTAAAATTAAGTCAAAAAATCAGATTCAAATTTAGCGTTCATCCAATATATGTGCATGTAAATGGCGGCATTGGGTCTCCACAAAGCCTAAAAAGTCCTCCATTAGAGTCACTTCTATAATTCGCACGAGTTCTCGCAATTATTCATAATTCAATTCTAATTACGTAACGATAAAGTAATTGATAGAATTAGACATTACTTTGCGGAAAGCCATGATATGCATGAAATACTAAACTAATTTGCTTAAATCCGCAAATGAAGCGTAAAGATAAAGAGTAATGAATAATTAAATTGCAAAAAGAAACTCTTTAGTTATACACAATATTGTCGCAAACACCTATACAGAGCATAGACATCGACAACTGTCTTCCTTGCTTGTTTTGTTAACTATCGATTGACACTATCACTTTATCCAGAATAGTACCTTAATATGTTTCATATTTAATGACTGAGTAGACTTCATAATTTATTCCCCGGGTACATAAAGGCATGACGTTATTAGATTATGCGAGAAAAAGCTATTTTAATGAAGAGTGTCCGTCGTGAACAGAGTTATCTTGTTGAAAGCATACTGTTCTTATATTTAGTTCCACTTCCGCCTTCACTTTACTTTCCTTTCCTATTTAAGTTATGAGAAAAATATCTCATACTAGCAATGATTACCTTTTAGCACCCACCCACTGCCAGTGATCATTACTTAGTAACGGTTTTCTAGTAACTGTTAATGGCTTACGAATAGGTATTGCTTATTCTGGTTTTAAGGAGAGAAATCATTTATTGTTTCTAAAACCTTTAGACGCAGCCTAACCATGAGGCCCTTATCAGATGAAAAAGGAACGTAATATTAAAGTTTCTACTTTTTTACTAATTGCAGCATATGACTGAACCATTTTCGTCTGTCTGACAGTTCCGGGTAATCTCCAAACCCGCTGGACCGATTTCGACGGGTCGGGCATTTTACGGGCAGACAAAGTGAAATTATAAGGGTTCCTTGTAGTACTACAGAACCTTCAATACTATTAACTAACTAACGGATACGACATATGGACCTTCAAGAAAAGAGCATACTCATTTCTCAAAGGCCGGCAACGCATCTGCGACCTCTGGTGTTGCAGATGCCCATGGGCATCGGTAGTCACTTTGGTGAGTGTCAGCTGCTCGAATGCCACTTGTTATATATTAAAAAAAAATAACTATCCTGTAGTGACTACGTCCAATGTCAGGACAAAGAGAACAGACTAGCCAAAAAAGTCCCTACAGTGAACATATTTTAACTTAGGGGCGAAGCAGATAGATAAACCATCTCCTATACCATGAGATCAGCGTGAATGGCGGCAATGCTGTCACGTCAAGTGATGGTGTTGTTGTCGCGTTTCGTTTGGTTTGTGAGACTTCCTGGTGGCCTTAACTCGTCATTAAGGGCCGGCAGCGCATCGGCTGGCCTTCTGGTCGTGCATGTGTCCATGGGCGTCGGTAGGCACTTAGGTGCCTGCTGCCTGCTCGTTTGCTTCCTTGTAACATAAAAAAATATAGTATTTTCTCGAAGCGAAATACTAGTGCTACAAAAAAATCACGTACGCAATCAAAAGCCATAGGGTACTTACCCTAGAGGTTAACCTAGAATCATTAAATTGGGCAAGCTATATCTTGAGGTAGAAGTATGGGAAAAAAATCTCTAAACAATTTTGTAGACACATGAAAAAATGGCGCTGATTTTGTGATATGAAAAAAAAACCTTATCCTACTCATCCAGGTCTAGAACCATTGTACGCTTAGATTGGAGACGATTTGGCTGTGGGGCGGAGTGCCGTCTGCCATCTGACGTCCCCAATAAAAAGGTGAAGTGCGTGTAAGCATTACCACGTCTATATCGCCCATTTCAGCACACAACAATTGATACATGCATACTTCTTAGAAGTAATGGGCGCGCGCTCGGCCAAGCCCGACAAGGGCCGCGACGCCGACGCCGAGAGCCCCGCGGAGGCGCAGCAGCTGGCCTGCGTGCGCGTCGTGGAGCGCCACGCGCGGGCGCTCGTCGAGACCTGCATCCTGCGCGCGGACCGCAGCGTGGCCAAGCGCTGCGTCAAAATCATACGAGGGAAAATCGGTGTAATGCTGCAACCCGAAAGCTACACCACCGAATCCGCCACCAAAGCACAGCACTACGACCTGCTTAATAGACGATGAACTTGCCCCATAATTGCTTTCAAATAAATTGATTCATTATCGTAAACCAATAAAAATATCGCAGTTCGAAGAGTTGCAGTCGATTAGCAAGTTTTATATGCAATTTACATACAATGTTGCAATCGAAACAATTAACTACTATATTTTTCAATTTTAAAATACTTTTCTGTATTCATATTACAATTCTTCTCAACAAAACAACATTTTTTATTTATATAATTTTTTTTTTGTATACGACAATTTGTCTGACTTTTTTTTTTTCAATTAAAATATCTCGAAGGAAAAACGTATTTTTCTAAAAATAGAATGTTTGCATAATACAATCTATACATGTATACACCTATTACCATTTTTTTATTAGACTGTTGTGTCCCACTGCTGGGCAAAGGCCTTCTTGATCCACCTTCCTCTTTCCTGGGCCAATCTCATTCATAACTTCCCCGCAAAGGTATCCAAATCGTCGCGCCACCTCTTCCTCGGCCTGCCGGGTCCGCGGCGGCCATTGGAGGGGCATCCAGGAAGTCGCAATATTGGCCTACCTTTGCGGGTCCATTCGAGCCACATGCCCAGCCTATTCCCACTTCAGTCTTGCTGACTTCTTCCCTACATCCATTACTCCAGTAATGGCACGCAGGGTGGTATTCCGAACTCTATCAGTTCTATTAACTTCTATCATGCTGTGTTCCATGGCTCTTTGGCAAATCTTGGCAAATGTATTTTTATATTATATTTTTTTATAAAACGGTTAGTTTATCTTAACGATGTATTCGGTTGTTGACAGCTGATTTATGAATACACAATTTTTTTTTAAATAATAATTAATTTCGAAATTATAATTTGGAAAAAAAAATTGTGCAGCTCTGGGAGTGCCGAAAAAAGTTAAAACGAATCGTCAGCGGTGTCGGTACCGGTAACGGTATCGCTTGTTCAATGGTTTTTTACCACCTTAAAAATGCCCAATTTACCTAAATAAGTTTTCACTTAAAAAATAGATTCTTTTCCAGCCAATATTGAAAGCCACTTGAAGATTCATTTGGGGGAAGAAAAATTATTGTCGGAGCAATTTTTAATAGATTGTGATGGCAGCGGAGTCGGTTGTGAAAGCACTAGCGTGCTGAAAGCATTCGGGTAAATATACACATATATCTCCATTTTTTTTTATTAGCCTGTTGTGTCCCACTGCTGGGCAAAGGCCTATTCCTTCTTGATCCACCTTCCTTCTTGATCTCCGTCATATATACGAGTATTACGTGGCTTCCTTATCATAGAAAGCAAAAGCGCGAACCTAGCGAACTTATTTCGTTCGAACGTTCGATCAAACATATTGATGCCTAAGAATATATTAGAACACTTCTTAGTATCAGTTTGATCGCACGTTCAGTCGAAATAAGTTCGCTTGAATCGCGCTTTCACGTTCCATCAGGATTACATCTGAGTGTCTGCTTATAAGCAATTTCATCTTTTTTAAAATACAATAAAAGTGGCGTTTTAATCTGTACTAATATATAAAGCTGAAGAGTTTGTACGTTTGTTTAGATGAATGCGCTAATCTCAGGAACTACCTATCCGATTTGAAGAAATATTTCGGTGTTACATAGTACATTTGTCGAGGAAGGCTATATATCATCACGCTAATTGCTAATTTTGCGCGGACGAAATCGCGGGCACAGCTAGTATTGTGATAAAAGACTCAAATCATCTTATAACATTTTAATATATTTGCACAAAATCGATGATAACACGGTTGCCAGCACGGATGTTTCCGAACCGAGTACTAATACAAACTAGGGGACCTTAAGAAAAGTACACGCTCATTTTCCCAAAGCCAGCAACGCATTTTTAAGCCCACAGGTACTACAATTGTTGTATTCATACCTAGCGCTATCCCGGTCTAGTACCAGGATCCGCTTAAATTGCAGATGATGTGAGCGAATACTTTATGTCGTCATACCCGACATCCCTACAATCTCACGACTAATATCACTCAGTGACATTATTCGGAACCCACTGTTTCGTGTGCCTTCCGAAACGTAAAGGAGGTCTGATCTTTTAAGACCAGTGTTAGAATTATATATAATCTCGGCTGCGGTGAATTTAGCAATCGACTCAAACGCCGGCCATCCATCAAGCTACGAGCTCCTCGAAAGTATTTCTATTACGTAACCTTCAAAAAATGAAATGTTCATCAGACAAATTGTAAGCAAGCTGGGAGGTGTGCTTCGATATTCAGACTACAAGCCATACTCGGCCAAACAGCAACCTTGCTCCTGGAAAGGGGACCCTAAGCCGGCGCCAGTTATTGGTTACAGACGCGTTCGAGCTGATGAAGTGGAGATGGTCAAATTTCTTTATAAATACGGCCCTCTTTCTGCTGGTAAACCTTTTAAGTCTGTCTACAACTAATTTTACTATAAGAGTCAAAACAAGCTAACAATAAACTATAATTAACTTCCAATGTGCATAATGGCTTTATGTGTTTTTGCATTGCATTCTCGTAATGTAATAAATTTATATAACAAGGGAATTGTTACAAATAATTGAATTCACTGTTTAGTCCGTGTGGTTATAAAATTATACATTAACATAAAAACTTTGATAAAAGTACGATAGGTGTTGACGTCACGAACGATTAACCGGTAGCTAATTGAGGGAGTAGCGGGATGTTTCTTGTTAGGTGTATCGGCGAGTTAACGTACTAATATTTTGGATAAGGGAGTCCTATACTTATAATTAAGTAATTATAAATGTCAGAACCCTAAATATTTTGTTATAAAAGATGTCATATGTACAAGCTCTTTAATCATCTTGTAGGAACCAAGAAAATCGATTTAACATTTCCAAAGTTCTTCCTGAACAGCGACAATATATGAAACATTATTTATTTGTTTAATGTAGGTATTTATAATAATTTCAGCATTAAAAACTATGGACCTCTATTACCTATAAACTGCATAAATTGATACATATTACCTTCATAAATTAATACATATTCGACTGGCCCGTTGGCGCAGTCCTTACAAACTCACTTCTTCTAGCATAGGCCAGTGCGATGAGCTGATTGACGCAGTTGACCAGCTCCACAATAAAGCAAATTTTAAACGGCTCAATCGATTTTCATCAAACATGTCTAAGAATATTTTCACCTAAGTCACCTTTAATACAAAAAAAAAAACGAAATTGAAACCGCTTCATCCGTTCGGGAACTACGATACCACAGACAGTTAGACAAACAAAAACACACACACACACACAGATACACAAACACACTCACTCATTCTCTCTTTCAGACACACACACGCGCACACACACGGACAGACGCGCCAACACTTATAACACCCTTTACAGTTCAAAGTAAAATAGCAAAATGGTCGTAACATTTCTATAAAAGAAAACTAATTTGATAGTACAATATTACAGAGAGAATTATGCGGATACAGTTTGTTTCGTTCGGTTTGTGAGACTTCCCAGTGGCCTAAACCCGTCATTAAAAGGCTAGCAACGCATCTGGTTGCCTCCTGGTCGTGCAGATGTCCATGGGCGTCTTAGCTGTTTGCTCGTTTGCCCCTTGTAACATAAAAAAAGAACAGAAAAAAAATCGTTTGAGCGTCACATTTTTATTCATTTGTACATTCCAATGGGTACCCGAAATACTTTTTTTTTATTACAAAACAAGAGGCAAACGGGCAGGTGGTTCACCGAGTACTACTACCGGTCTAGTACTAGGGTCCGCTTAAATTGCAGAGGAACGAGCTGTGGGGCGAGTTAAGATGACCGACTGCCGTTAATCCCCACCATTAGGTGGGGATGTTTTTGAAAGAGTTGTAACGTTGACTCAGATATTTTGGTAGTCAGTTTTTAATATTTGACGTAACGGTGTCTTAAAATATGATAAACAGTAAATTGTACTGCTAATTAAATAATCATCGATTTTATCTTCGGGTATGGTCTGTTTGATTTATGTTATCGATATCTAAAATCTCCATTATATCTTTCGATTATTACAAAAGAACGTACACAGATTACTCGTCTCTGCATGGCATTCATTAGATTAAAGTGTTATGGACACTTACCTTTACCAACGCGTTAAGGTTAGAAAACTCACACTAAGCACTCTGCTGTGACTCGCGAGCCGCAGGTTGCCGATCCCTGTACTGCTCGAAATATTAGAAGTCCTCAAATATATTACTTTGTATCATAATTATATAGTTAGTACCACTTAGTTACTTTGTCTCTCTTTACCTTATGGATTTTTGCACCCATGGACTCATTCTGCTACCGTGACCGAGAGAGATATTACAATCTGGTTTTAAGCTACCCTTTATATGTGTAAAGTATCCAGGTAAACCATTATTAATTCTTTTATGTCTGTATTTTTGTGTGTTAGATAACCTATTAAACGAGGAAGGCTATAGGCTATACATAATTACGATAAAAATTTTCACCTACAATTACGCGGTCGAAATCGCGGCTAACAACTACTCCCTAATAGAAAGAAGTAGTACTTCTTCCTAGCGTTATCCAGATAGAGCAAAAAAATCCCTAACTTGTTTTTTTTTGATCAGCTCATTCATCGTCCATAGGCGTCGGTAGCTACTTCGGTAATCCGCCAAGGAAGGAAGGAAGGAAGGAACCTTTGACATCATCATAATGTACATGTGTGTATAAAGTGGTGTAAGTCGTTTGGCATTGGTGTGCGTGTGGTTTTATTCTAATAATTTAGTATATTAATATTGTACATTTTATAAAAATATTGGCATGCTTACTCCATCTTCTATATACACTATAATTGTGCTAAATTTCATAGTCCATCCTCGCATTTTCGTAAAATTCTACCGAATTTTTTTTCTTTGGTTGGCTGGCCCGTTGGCGCAGTGGGTAAACTATTTTCCTAAAGGAAATTTGTTTTACGAAGAACCTTTAACGGCACCCAATTGGAGCTACATTAATTTTCAATTTCAAAAGCTTAAATGTACATATGCAATCTAAGTAGACCCTGGTATTTAACCGGGATGATGCTAGGAAGAAGAAGAATCTGGAGTTGTGCAGTTGTAATGTGCAGCCCTATCCAAGAGCGTCGCCAGCCAATGACCCAGGGGAGCAACCCAAAATATATAGCGCGAATTAAATGCTGGGAGTAAATTCAAACGAGTATCACATGCGAGAGTTTTATCTCAGGACTTTGGTTTTTTTGGATGAGTCTACATTTTTAAATTGGGGGTCACTGAAATGTGACATTGTGTGACGACGGGTAGTGGAGGAGGTCAAAGGCTATGTGACGTCACATGACAAAATTAAAAAAACTGATAATAAAAATATAACAGCTGGTTTCTTTTATTTTTTTAAAAAAGCATAAAATTGAAAAATTTGTGATGTCTCACCTAGGGGGAGAGGGTATAGAAAATGTGACAATCTGTGACAAGGACAGGGAAGGGTTAAAAGTCGTAAAATTCGTGTGACGTAGTCTGGATGACGCCTTATGAGTAAGGAGCATACTCATTCCTCAAAGGCTGGCAACGCATCGGGCTAACGGACTGAGCGAAACTATAAGGGTTCCTTGTAGTAATACGGAACTCTAAAAAAGTGAACAGAGCGTATCAAAATACGCTTGTGTAGAAGGGCACAGTATCTAATACGTAAAAAAGGCGTTTCTTAAATAACTTCAAAAGTTGATGTCCGATTTCGCTCAAAATAATTTTCCAAATGAGTTTTTAGCATGTTCTTTGAACATGGAAAATTTCAAGTCTTTACTTCTAATACTTTTGGAATCCTAGGGGGGACTACCTTGCGGACGGACGGACGGACGGACAAGTTCCTTGTAGGACCAATAGTAAAAGAAAAAGGCCCGTAATCTTCACCACCACAATAATCATCGTCGTCTTCACCATCGATACCACTACCACCTCCTCAATCATCATTATCTTCACCACTATCATCGTCATCTTCACCACCACCACCGCCACCAACATCGTCATCGTTTGCAGCCATTATCCATCCACTGCTGGATACAGGCCTCTTCCAAAGCGCGCCATTTCACTCCATCCTCTACTGTTCGCAGTCAGCTTGTCAGTCAGTCAACAGTCAGTTATGCCTACCACTCTTCGTATATCTTTGTTCCAACTGGTAGGAGGTAGATATACTAAAAGTAATTAAAAGTAATTCTAGAATACTTTTATGACGGTAAAAAGGAAGAAAAATAAAAGGTCACACAACCAATAAGTGCGTGGCGCGGCGTGCGATTCTATATCGATTTTGCACGAGGTAGAAAATTCGTGGCAAATCGTCTAAGAATCTTTAAAAAAACTACTAACAATAAAAATTATATTATAATATATTTGTTATTTTTGGTAGATTTTAGATGTTAATTTAATCGTGGTTCATCGCAAATCGCGTGTTCGAAAACATATCAATCAAAATTGATGATTACAATTGATTTTTAATTGTAAATTTGTGCTCTTGCTCATTTCTTTTACATATATCAAGGGGGGCAAACGGGCAGGTGGTTCATCTGAGGGACTATCGACATCCATGGACAATGGCAACACCAGAAGGCTCACAGATACGTTGCCTACATTGGAAGTTTGCTGTTTTATTGAAGGTCCATAAGTCGTATTAGTTCAGAAACACAGAAGCTGCTAACTAATTTCACAGAAGAATAGGACCGTCTACTAGAAGTCTTATCGATATCCACGGAAGCGATAAGTGGCATTGCTCTAAACCTGACGTCACACGGTCAAATGTACCATATTTTGTCCATGTTTAAAACAATATTTACAAACAGTCGGTGCTGATAGCTTACGTAAGTACTTATTTCTTTATAAGGCATCATTATCAGCTTGCCTTTAAGGATGTACTGCATCTCATAGATCATTTGACTTCCTTTTAACACGTACAACTTTACGATGTATGTAAATATAAGACTTTTAAAGTTAATTTGATAATAAATATGATATGAATCTTCTGTGGTATGTTCATAATTACAAATTGATCATGGAATTATAAATGGTGGAGGTGATCGTAGCCTAATCAGTGGCATTTGAGTCGAAAGCTAAGTTAACTAGCTCTAGTTGCGGATATAGGTGGGTGACCCATTCTAATACTGGTTTATATTTGATATCCGACCTCAACTGTGTTTCGGAAGGTAAGTAAAATAGTAGGACCCGATTAACGTCACTGAGTGATATTAGTCGTGAGATTGTAGAGATTATGGGTGTTCTGAGGATGACGTCAGACGGCAATCGATCATCGTAACTCACCGCACAGCCACATCCTCTGCAATTTAAGCGGACCCTGGTACTAGACCGGGATAACGCTAGGAAGAAGAGAGATCATGGAATTAAGCGTTATTATATTCAAATTCACCAACCAAGTTCCCGTTCAGTTCCCTTTCTTTGTTGTTCTTCTTAAAGTGACAGCTTCTCACGACGTTCGGCGATCACTTTGGCAGCTTGTACTTTAGATACTGCGGCTTTAATATTGTACGGGTGGTTTTCTCAAATCCTTGACGTAGATTTTTCAGCCAATATGTTTTTCTAAGACACAAACTGCGCTTGCCTTGGGTCTTACTCTGGGTAATAAGTTGGAGCAGCTGGTATACTGATTCTCATGATGTGATTGAAATATTTAAGTTTTCTTTTCTTAACCAAGTATAAATCTTCTTTTTTCTTCTTCACGCGACCAAGCACGGTTGCGGTTTTTATTTTGTCTCTCCTGGATATTCATAACATTTTCCTGTATACCCACATTTCAGGAGCATCTTCTTGCAGGTCGACTTAATGAGTGAGTGAATGGAAACTCACTCCATGTGTTTTTTTAGATTAAAGCTCATGATGTGTTTTTTTAGATTAAAACTCGGGCACGTCTCTTAGATAGTAAAAAAAAAACGATTTAAAGTTAGGCTAGATTAATTAAAATGGATGGCACAGCTTTATTGTAGGTAGAAAATCGCTTTCAATGTTAAAAATGACCCAAATATTGCAAGTATCTGCATAGGAATTAACGAATGGCCCCTTTGAAGGCTTTATGAGGAATATTAAAGCCTCTATAGTGAAAGACTTTGAATTCAGAAGGTCTGTAGGTAATCCGATATAATCCCCATCCCGCTGGAATACCGTTGCACCGTTCCATGTAATAATTCGAGGGGAATTGAAGATATTATGCACTAGCTGTAACTAGTGAATACGTCCACGTTGTATTCAGTTCATTTTCGCAACAAAAAGTAGCCAATGTCCTTCCCCAAGGTCCAATATAACCTTAAACCAAAATTCATTCAAGTTTCTACAGCGGTTTAGGCGTGAAAACGTAACAGACAGTATAATTATAAAGTAGAGTCATAAATACACTATTACAAAAGTATTGTTCAAGAAATAAATGAAATCTCCTTGCTCGATCACACTATTCGTAACGCTCGTCACGCATTCACCACCTCACTTCCCAAATCAAGCGTGCGTAAGAAGTTTTATTTCAAAATGAGATTTTGAAGAAAAACTTCGCTTACATTAAAAAGTTTACGTTTTGGAAAATAGTATATTCTAATTTCAAAACTAAATGCACCGTTGAATTCCTTTAAAGACATGCTAGTTTCATAATTGTGAATATGAAACGGTACAATCGTAAAACACCAAAATACGCACCCATACATTTTTATTCACCACCGTTTCAAATAAGCCACATATTTGGCTCGGAACTCCAACTTAGTGCACCCCTTCTTTGGTTGTTTACGATTTCGCACGAATATTTTTAGAAACCTAGGCGGATAACGGTATACTCTAGGAGATAATGCTACTTAATTTTAATACATTTTTTAAATTTCGGGAATACTTTTGAGATACGCGTAATAGATAGTTACTAGTTGTTACCCGCGACTTGGTCCGCGTAAAATTAGGTGAAAAATTTTAACGTGATGATATAATATAACCTATAGCCTTGCTCGATAAATGGGTTATCTAACACTGAAAGAATTTTTCAAATCGGACCAGTAGTTACTGAGATTAGCCCGTTCAAGCAACAAACAAACAAACTCTTTTGCTCTATATATTAAAGTATAGAGATAGATAATATTCAAAATCTTAAATATTAAAAACAACATCAGACGATAACGTTTAGAAAACTATAAATAGCTTCACAGTGACCTCAAATTGTATAAAAACAATGCGGATGAAGTTGCAAATTTCAGAAATGCTTAGATATAACTCTTCTTAGTATTTTAAATGTGTATGTAGGTTTGTCTCTTACATATTCTAAAGCTGAAGAATTTGTATGCTTGTTCGCTTGAACTCGCTATTCTCAGGAACTGCTGGTCCGATTTGAAAATTCTTGCACTGTAAGATAACAAATTTATCGAGGAAGGCTATTATAGCATATGTATATATAATCACGATAACATTGAATCTATTTTTTCATTTCCTAAGATAAACGATAAAGACTAGTGTGTTATAATATTTCACCATAATTGCCTTTGGTTTGTGATAATAAATTCAATTCTAGAACGAAGTGCGCTTGGATAAATGTCGGGGGGGGGGGGGGGGGGGGGGTGGTTGCGGGGTAGGTCGGGACAAATGCAGGGAGGCAATTAAGAGATCGGCTCCAGGCACCTAGATTCGTGAAATTCCGTGCAAATTGATACTTTATCGGGTCACAATCATGACCTGTTGTTGTGCCAGCCGGTCAAGTTTACAAAGGCCATGCTTGTAAACTTGAATCGCAATTGCAACCTTTGTTTACATTATTTCGCGTCAATACTAAAGCTCGATATTGTAACTTCATTATTTACATTTACGTATTTTGGTTACTTGCAAAGAGATTTCATGACTGGCCCGTTGGGCCAGTGGGCAGTGAAGGCAGGCTTCATTTCTAGGTTTCTGAATAATTTAAGCACACGTAAACCTAACCAGGTGAATTAAGAGGCATAATACTAACTTTACATTGATCTAACCTTGCAAATAAAATTGTGGATCTAAATCAATATAAATCTTCTTAACGGTTCTCTGGCAAACATTATATTGTTACAGACCAGAATTTAACTTAACTTACCTATCAGAGGCAGCTATTAAGTCCTCAGGTATTAGGGCACGCAGGGCACGATAAAAGATGGTAAAATATTTTGAAAAGGGCTTGAACCCCCTGACTATGGAGGCTTCGGAAGGGAGACGCAAAATTAATATTTTGTCGCCCGACCCATCTTTAAAGTTAGGTTCATAGCATATGTGTGTTTCTAATGTGACATGATGCAAATAAATAAATAATTAAATTAAACATTACCGTCACAAATCTTCTCCATCTGGGAAATGATTACAGCCAATATGCCATTTTCCATACTTAATTCTCTAACAAGCTCGGTGGCAGCGACAACGCGCGGCTCCGAGCTGACCAGAGAACTTGACCCTTTGTCCAGTATGCATTGGTCTTTCTCAGAGTTCTTCAGGTTGAACAGAATTGGTAGGGTGTGATGAGGATGGTATAGTCGTCAACTCTCTTAAAACTCCGCAATAGGCTCCTAAAATACTACATGGGACCAGTAGTACTGTATAGGTATGAAGCATGGACCTTGAAGTTGAAGACTTGCAAAAGAAAATCGAAGCCTTCAAAGATAGGCTAATGGAAGGATGGTTCGTATAAGTTGGGTGAATAACATATCCAACGCTGAGGTCCATGCTAGATTGCAAAATAGTATGGAGCTTATGAGAACCATCAAGCAGCATAAACTACCTGGGGATGATACAACGTCAAGACAGGTACCAGCTGATGGACACCATCATCATGATCACTCTTGGTCTTAACCAAGAGTGATCCATAGGGGAATCTAATTTATACTAAGGGAAACGTACTGATCGGCAATGGCTCATGATATAGTGGAAGCGGAAACTGTCGTCTGCTGAATCTGCAAACGTTTTTTTTATGTAACAAGGGGCAAACGAGCAAGCAGCAGGCAGCTAAATGCCTACTGACGCCCATGGACACCAGCACAACCAGGAGGCCTGCTTGCCTGTGCTGATGTCGGATGTGGATGATGTGAATTGTCGGCCTTTAATGACAAACTTAGGCCAGTGGAAACGAGGCCTAAGTTATCTATTTGAATAAAGTATCATTTTTATTAGAGGTATGCTCGTAGCCGAATTGGGCCTGCGCGTCCGGGTACCAGTACCTCTTTCCCACATGAGATCGGCGTGAAGTGTCGGCAATGTTGTTACGTCAAGTGAGGGTTTTGTTGTCGCGTTTCATTCGGTTTGTGAGACTTCCTGCTGGCCTAAACTCGTCACTAAAGGCCGGCAACGCATCTGCTTGCCTCCTGGTCGTGCAGATGTCCATGGGCGTCGGTAGGCACTTAGGTGCCTGCTGCTTGCTCGTTTGCCCCTTGTAACATAAAAAACTCAGTAATTATTGGTCGGATTTTTTTTTTCATTGTTAGTTAGCTCGCCACCGGTGTTGGCTCGGCCGGAATACATGGTGCGCCGTCCACCACGGGGTGGTGTAATGATGGGTGACCCGTCTAAGACTGGTTTTCAAATATCCAACCTCCTCCATGTTTCGGAAGGCACGTAACTGTGGGTGACGATTAATATCACTGACTGATATTAGTCGTGGGATTGTAGAGATTGTGGGGCTTTCGGGGATGACATGAGAAGGCGGTCGGTTATATTTACTTGCCCCACAGCCTCATCCTCTGCAATCTAGTTGTATGGAGATTTGCAGTATTTTGTACTGCGGTCGTCGTCATCCGTGCAGCGCCATCTAGTTTGCTTTGGTGTAACCTTTTCCACTTGTCGTCATTGCCATCTTGTTATGCAGCATTCGCTACAGAAGGCTATTATATTAAAAATTCACACTCCTCTAATTTTAAGAAAATATTTTACTTACATTTGCTCGAAATTGACCAAAACCATTGAAAGCAATAAGTATACCTATTACTAAAAGTACGAGCCACAAAACCGGTTTACTGACTGGTCCGTTGGCGCAGTTGGCCGTGACCGTGTCTTCTTTTATTTCTCTTTCTATCCTTCTTAGAGGCAAAAGAATAATGCATGAGAAGCTAAACTACTTTGCTTTAATCCGCGAATGAATACGAGGGAAAATCGGTGTAATGGTGTAATGGTGTAAAGACTTTACGAATAACCTTTGTAGAATCTATCTCCTGATGATGCTTCGGTGTCGAAGCGTGCGTTGAGGCACATCGGAATGTCAGTGTAGTGCTGTGCTTTGGTGGAGGATTCGGTGGTGTAGCTTTCGGGTTGCAGCATTACACCAATTTTCCCTCGTATTCATTCGCGGATTAAAGCAAAGTCATTTAGAAAACGAAAACGCGAGCAAAATGTAGGAAAAAAAATATAAGTGCAATCCTTGGCATTGTCATTTGCCCTATTATTACAGTAGCTACACGAAACACCTTTTATTGTAATCCATTCTATAAATTATTATCATTGTGAACGAATGAAACAAAAACATCTATTATGACGGTAAAATATAATAATTCAGTTGCACAATGCGCAATTAGTTATCGGGACACGAGGGCGATAAGTTACGCGGTTCGATATAATATCGAGTGATTCGTGGTTCGTCCAACAAAGAACCATTTGAGTTACGACCCGAAGAACGTGATCGGCCGGCTCTGGCGCTCGGGCTGTTCGTGTCGGCTTCGACCTTGACGTGTCCCCAATTAAATCGCGATGCATTACTATCAATGAATTCATAATATTAACTATTATTAGTACATATAATTTAGAACAAGCTTGCACAATGGGCGATAAGTTACGCAGTTTGACAATAATGTCTTCGTCATAACTTCCATTCAACAGTATCCGAGTTAAAAGCTGTAAAACTTGGAGATGGAGGCAGAAAGTCAATCGGAAATTCTGAGCATAAGTTAAGGCCCAATGTAGTCTGAAAAAAGCTTGTATTAGGCGGTGGGAGGTACGACAAATTGCCCTATAGACAACCGCCCAGATCAAACTTAGTATTTGTGGTCTTTCACCGGTGAGCTATAGAGTCTGCGTAATATTTAGTGCATGCAGTAACAGTTGAATTCCACTCTATTACGGCAGTTCTTGTTGCAGCCAATTGTGTTCGTTTGTGTCTGTCAAAAGTTCAAAACTATTGGCTCGCTAATAGAGTACGGGTTCGCCGCTAATGGGGTTAAGTGGGACGCGGAGTTTGGAGCAATAAGTTACAAATGGGGTATTGTTGTGTCTGATTTCGCAAACTATTTCGAATTATAATAATACAATCATTTATTATTATAACAATTTAATATAATGTGCAGCAAAGGTATTCGTGTCGAAGTATTATATTAATATGGGATGAACGTAACTCCCCTGACATTTATATTTCCTTAAAAAAGGCACAATTAGGTAAACATTTTTATTGCCAGTAATGTCCCACTGCTGGGTAAAGACTTCCCCTTCCTAGACCACTCTCCTCTATCGTGATCTATTTCAATCTACTTCTTTCCCGCAAAGACGTCCAAGTCGTCGCGGCTCCTATTCCTCGGCCTATCTGGTCTTCGCCAATGTTTATGTTCTGAAGGACAATGACAAAATTAAACGCATACGTTTATAGGAATATCCTGAACTTGAACAGTGTTTGAGAATTAAGATTAAAAGTCAGTTATAATGTTTACATAATACGTTATTTTATTTAATAATCGCACCTCTATAACTGAAATGACCTGTATTAATGAAACCCACTATAAATAAGACAGATAATATTTATACCTGGATATCTGAGACACCGGGTAAGAGGAATACCTTTATAACAGAAACAAATTTACAGGTCCCTTGATATCTCACTTAACCAGGTTTCATTGCATATATAAAGTTTCCTATACAATTTGCGTTAGCGAAGTTCAAACTGACTACCTTTTATGTTGCACAAGAACTCGAATGGACGGAGTCAAGTCAAAATACCGGGAATACAAACGTCCGAGTGCCTCTACAATCTATGAAAGATCGCTGGTTTTGGGGAGGAATTTTTGAATTATAGTTATTAATATTGCTTTATCATAGAGATTAACCGTTAAGAAACTATCCTTAACACTAGTTAAGATTTGAACTAGCAAGTAATGAAATTTCTCACATACTTGTTTCCTTAAAGTTGTCCAGTCGTATAATAAGTTTAGCCGTTTCCAAAGAAAACTTTAAGGGGGGCAATGAATAAGAAGACACTATAAATTAACTCCAGTAATGTAATACAAAGTTTATTCGCAGCCAGACAGCAATTACCAGCAACTTTGAGCGGTATTCACAAACATTGGGGGGAAAGGGGGCGGGAAACTCCTCGTACACAACGCTCCCTCCTTTTGTACACCCGTCTTTCACCCCTTTCGGTCCGGGCCACGGTAACGGTTGGTAAGGAGGGAGGGGGTTAAAATTGACAAAGTTGTCCCCCCTGCTCCATCCGATTATTTTGGCATCTTCGGGGCTGCTTTAATTTCTTTGACAGACAAAATTTTGGAACACTAAAGACTTTATTAAATTTCTTGGAAATCGTCAACCGTTACTTGAGTGAAAATGAAACTTTTAACTTGTTTTCTTTAGCCTATTTTAAACAAAAGGGATTCTCTAATCGCCTGTATCCGAATGTTTCTATATGGATGTAGGTTTATTTATATAAAGCATATTATGTACTATTTGTAGATAGCCTTATCTACTTCTTATCAGTGCTTGAAGAACACTGTATCATAATTTAAACTGCGATAATTAAACACAGTGATATAATTTGCAGATATCGTATGTTATTTTTAATAATAATTACTAGAAATATTTACGTTTTATGTAATCATATTAACCGTTTTCCTCTATCAGTTTATTATCAATACAAAAATACAATATAAAAAAGTTGTCTGTGCCAAATATTTTCGCAATTTCAGGCTTAAGAAACTTAAATAATTATTGTCAAACGCTTTTTTTCTTAAATAAACATTAACATTTTAAATGTAGAACTGAACAAAAACTTAATCAAGACAAAGAGGAAAAAAAGCAAAAAATAAACACTCACAATTTTTATGAAAATTCTGTTCATGCTTCAATTGTACTGAAAATAGAACGTGACGAAAGAAAGAAAATGTTTCGAAAAAAGTATTTAATTTCGCCATCCATCGGCTACAATGAAAAAAGTATGATTGTTAGAGTTCGTCACGTTTTGCGCAATTTTTTCTAAATATACGCATTTCAAAAAGTTCAATTTCTATGGCTTTGATGTGTACAAAACGTTTGACGCACAAACTTAATTTTGCGCAAGACAGCTTGCCTGCGATACAAGGAATAATATATTTAGATTTCATTTGAATAAAGAAGCCAACGAGTTCTTCATGATGACGTAACCTAAGCCAAGCAGTGGTCATTTTTATGATATTGACAATTTGAAAGAACTCATAAAAGCTAATTCTCATAAATCATTTTATTTAAACACAGACGTCGTAAGTAACATCTAGTATGCACGACAAAACTCCAATGTAACGTTAATAATTAACGAGACTGTATTAATTAAGCATTAACGCTGTGATGTACGCGTAATCTGTTGATGAGAACGGAGGCTGCAAACTATTTTATCATTTATCTCAATGAGCAAGGGAATATTTTTGCTTTTTTTATATATATATGGGGAATAAGGAACTTTTAAAGCATTCGGTAAAGATTTTCATATAGTGTTAAGGAAATTCAAACGAAGAATTGGGCATCTGCTAGTATTAGTGTAGATTATGAATTAAAACTTGGTATATTTGTGTTTTTCCTAATTTTCTTTAAAAACATATTATGTTTTCTTTCTTCTTTATTCCTTTGGAGGTTTATGCCAAGGTGCTTAAGGATTTCTGTCTTTCTAGTGTAGAACTATCAAAGACTTTTTTCGTTTGCATTGAATAGGCTCTGAAAGTAAATTATTTTAATGTTAGAATCCCCAATAAACATAGGCGATAGAAGATTTTAAAACAAGTTAGGGATTCTTATGAAAACTTCAACAATGCGAACCCGTGCGAAGGCGGGGCTGGCCGCTCGTTCTCGTGTATAAGAACTCACTCTGTCAAAAACAAGCATAACAACAAAGGGATATCTCAAACCTACACCTGGTGGCAAATTCCAGCGCTTATTGGGTTCCTTTCTACTCAGCAACCACCATGAAATACCAAGATATTTATCTTTTCAATTATAGGCTGGTTACGATTCGCTAACCTAATGGGAAAAGTATTTTAAGTTTCTTCTGCAATGCGAAGGATTCAGTACTAAGACGGATAATCCACGGAATGCCCCGCGGTTTTGTCTACGTACAATTAAATTGCGAAAGCCATTAGCCCTCCTTAATCTGGCCCTATTTCGCCCCTTGTAAGCCCTTGTTCTAAAAAAAAACATAAGACCGTGAAACATTACACTAACAAAAAAATTCTTGATTTTGTACAAATTGTTAAATTCCACGCGGACGTTGCGGGTGTCATAAAATAAATTATAAACGACCCCCTTCAAGTTACAATAGCCAGCCATTCAAGTTTTGAGTTTGAGTCTAGAATGGTTCAAATCAGAAATTTATAGTGATATAATCTTTCTTTTATAGATAAACAGGCTTTTCATCTTATATCGAGAGATTTATACTCCATTGCAAAGTAAGATATTAAGGTGTTTGGAAAAGGTCACTGAAATGTAACATTGTGTGACGACCGGCAGAAGGGGTCAAATGCTTTTTGACGTTAAATGTCAAAATAAAAAAAATCAAAATTAAAATTAAAAAAAAAAAATGAAACTGCTGTTTACTTTTTTCTTAAACATACATAAAATTGGAAAAGTTGTGACGTCACAGCAAGGGGGAGCTGTTACAGAAAATGTGACAATCTGTAACTAGGACGGGAGAGGGGGTAACAAGTCTTAAAATTCTTGTGACGCCATTTATGGATGACCCCTTATCGACAAGATCCTCCTGTCGAAAAGTGCCCAAAGGGGAGGAATTAAATAGTCGTATAATTCATGACACGCGATTTTTGGGTGATCCCTTATTAGTCTATACGACCTATATAAAGAGTTATTAGTTAATATCCGAATAGCTTGGAAACATCCAAAATGTTTATTCTTCGTGGTTTCGCTACGATACGATGTCGCAGCTTAGCAAACTCGTTACGTGTATACTATAGGTACAAATTAACATTAGTAACTGTGTATTTTGTCAGAGCTAGACAAGCTCAAAGTGTTTGTACATTTTTGTCCTGGAAGTCCACAAAGTACTACAAAACTTTGTACGACAAAACCATTGTCATACAGTCCTTCGTACTCAGTTGACTGAAGATCTGTTTAGAATATTAGAAAGGTTAGAATGGGTCACCCATCTATCACTCGGTTGCGGTAAGAACTCATTAACCTAGCAATCGACTTAAATGCTGACCACTGATTAAGCTACGACCACCAAACATTTTTTTTCACTAATAGAAACAAAATTGCGGTAATTCTCTGTAAATATTCATTTACCCTAAACGCAGGCAAGTGATGTAAAATTTCCCCAAAACGGGGTAATCGCCTTCAAATTGACACCGCGGCAGAACAACGCACGGAGGAGGTCGGATATCAAATATAAACCAGTGCTAGAATGGGTCGCCCATCTATCACCCGGTCGCAGCCAGAGCACCTTAACTTCGCGATCGACTCAAATGCCGACCACTGATTAGGCCACGACCTCCTCATGTAGCAATGAAAAATATCCCCCTAATTCTAATGGAGAAGAGAGCTGAGAGCTAGACGCTTACGCAGAGTAGATTTGGTCCGGCTAGTGCCAGGATTGTCTAAGTCAGGGGTCGAAAAATAACCCGATATAACTGTATATATATCTATGTACGCTAAGATTTTCCATAACTCATCCAGTTAAGAGTCCAGTAGGTGCGACAATAAGACAGCATAGTCGGGTTTGAAATATTGATGATATATAGTAACATCTCTGTATATTAAAAATGTACGTCAAATTACATAAATAAGGAGGCGCCAAATCGGTGTGATGGTGAATTTTCAATGTTATTATTGGTCGATTCATTGCTACCTTCATACCATGCCACGTCGTTCTAGAAGGTTATTGGTCAATTCATATACTATTGCTACACGTATACTATACGATTTTTGACCTCCTATCTAACTCAATAGCTAAAATGTTGGACACTTTCGACCCTAGCTGTACCCTGCGACTATGTACGTCCGCGTGATTTCAATGATTTTGTTAAATTTTGAGGTTTTTAACTCTTTTTTAATGAGAAACTTTCTAATTTTTATTAAATCAAAGTAACCTTGTAACATTAGCTGTTAGCCAGTGAAATTCCCGTTAGAGTAGGTAGCGCCGTTCCGGAGATTACCCGGAACAGACAGACGGACTGACAAAAAAAATTTTAACTTGTGATTTTGTCATATACAGTATTTATAATCATATGCATTTGGTAAAATAAATAAATAAATAAATATATACAGGACTATATGATGTGCAGCACTCGCGGCGCTGCTGATCGGTGCTGCGCTGCTCGCACGCCGATCTCGCACGGCCCCCGTGCACCCGCCGACGGCAAGAGAACCACACGCCCAACCGCTTTACGTCGCGCAACCGACGCAACCCAACGGGAAGACGATCACACCGCCCGATGGTAATTAATCATAGTATTATATTAAAATTCTATAAATGGAACTGAGCAGGACATATTTACAGGCAAGATTATTAGAATTAGACTAAAAGAGTAACTGAATTGATCCCGCAGAGAGAATACCGGGAAGGCAAATGAAAAGATATCTTAGATACATCAAGTACGTTAGTCAACATTCGAGTAAGGCAACGTTTGCAGGGACCCTAATTATATTTCACGACAAAGCGAACGAACGCCAAAATTAGGTAACATTAAATAACGTTATTCTATATGATATTCATTATTTTACATATTCATTTCCGTGATATTCATAAATGTCACTTTCTCTGTAACTCGCACCCTCTTGTCTTTGGTGACACTAAAACTTTTTGTACGCTCTTGTACCTATAATCCCGTAACGACATGTGATACATTAACCCTTCCGCTCAAGTTCTTTCCTTCTTTTGCCGTCTGTTGTTTGAAATACGATACGTAATTATGATTTAGAAATATGATTCCAGCCGATATATTGATAGCATCTATCTTCACAAGAAGATTGATAGATATATCCTCATCTAAGCAATAGTGCTTAGATGAAGAAAATAATTAAGGAAACAGATGAAAAGGTGAAATATTTGTCCGGCAGGTGACTTACACGAGATCAGTCCGTACGCTACATTCAGTATGTCGTCCGGCGCTACGTCGCGAGCGGACGGAGCGGGAACGCGTTCGTGCGCATTGCACCTACGCTCATTCGCACGCGATCCGCTCGAGCTCGCCGCGCCGCCACCACGGCCACACCTGCTTGCGCACCCCAATGGTAGGACATCGTAAAGAATTTATTGAAATTCTTGTTTTTTGTTAAAATGTATAGTGTTTTTTATTATCTTACTAATAGGCAAATAGATTTTTTTTATAATTATTGATTATATTTCTTTTGTAAAGGGTATTCGAGACATTCGATTCGACATATTTACTTGGTTTTGATGATCCAAGGGAATGTAAAAGTGTTAATCCGATTTTGGTGAAAAGATTCAAAATTACTTGATTCGAAGATACCATTTAATTTTACATCTAAATTAACATATTAGATAATAAATATATACAGTTCTATGTTTCTAGTAAATAACCACTATAAAGTTCCCAACTACCAACACTGCACAAACTTTTGATCGCGCAAATAAAGTTTACGTAACAAAGTACGGCATTAAACGAGTAACGTAACGAGTCGACACTCGCGGGGCAGTTGCAGGCGTCGGATATTGAAAAACGCCGTGAAATAATAGTGGCTCATTCCGACGGCATTATCTCTGGTTCCAGTGAGCGAGTTTGCAATTTCCGGCGAGTGCCCGCATTGTTACCCCCACACCCTCACTCCTTTACCCTCTTCCTACTTGACTCCTGCCCTAGCCTTATGAGGAATGTCTCTGAATAAAAGACACTGATGTCATTGATGTTTGACTCGGCAATGCGCAATATAGTTTAGCTAAGAAGCTTGGCTTCTTTGTCTTAATATTAAATACTAAATAGCCACTTGCATTTATATTTTATAAACACTAACGTCTCCTATTTCTAGAGTAAAATTCAATTATACTTATAAGTGAAATTACAAAATAGGCGCTTAAACTTTTAATTAAACAAGTAAAGTTTACGTAACAAAGTACAATACAGAATTAAACGAGTAATGAAACATTTGTCATAAATCTCCAATCTGTAATGGAATGCGGAATCACTTCTCAAAGCGAGCTATAGCATCCTCTCGCTAGACGTCTTAAAAAAAGTGATCGCATTTTAAAATAGTTAATGTATTTAAACAGTCGCTCAAAACATTTTTATAAAACCGCTTAAAAGCGCTTTTCTCAATAAAATGGAGGCAAGAAGCATGCCGTAAAATCACTCAGCACTCTCTCGGGCGACCGAACAATTATATCTCTCGGAGACCGGTATCCGCTCTTGTTTAATACACTTCTCTGTTTACGGGTTGTTTTGCTCGGATAATTATCCAAGCCCCACTCGTCCGCAGGAAAGGGTGAGGCGGCGTAAAACTTTCTCATATGAAACTGGTGCGAGTTTCGTGTTAATTGTTGCGGATATTACTTTTGAGGTTTGGTGCCAAATGAGACCCTTTTGTTTGACCCAAATTCCTGCATAATGAAAGCGTGTTACAGTTTATTTTAAATCTAGTAGAAAAAGTAGACTTTATGAGATTCCTCGTGTACGTAATAAGGAGTGACCCGATGGACCGTAACCACTATTTGGCATTACCCATCATTCATTAGGGCAGCGCAATCCTAATTGAAAATCTGGCACGCAGAGGACGGCCGAATTATGGAGGAAGGTGTTCTGCGAACCATCTTCCTTAATCACCATGATTGTGACGTGAGGGAAGTAGTGGAGGTGTGGGTATGGTGACTTGCGAGGTCAGTTGTGCAGCGCTCAGAAACCAAAAGAGGTGATCCTATGACGCTTCTCCCTGCTTTTTAAGGCGGTGTTCCGACAATCAGCCGACCAGTCCCACACTGCCAGTCGAAACTGTACCTGAGATCGGGTGCAGTGTCGATTGGTGTACGTAAAAGCATTTTTCAGGCTTAAGAAAAAAGGACAGCGCAATAATTCTAAGATGACAACAATATTTTTATTTGATAGTGACTTTTATATCACTGGTAATTAAAATAAATAGAGATTGCGGGCTAGTTGAAATTCGCCCACAAATGTCTATATGCTTATTACATCAGTGCATTTAGCTGTTTAATCCTATGAATAGCGACATCTTTGTATTTAAAAACTAATACACATACGGTCGTCACGACTACACTTTGAAACAACCTTGTAGTTAAATATATACATGTGTACGTAAATCGTTTCGTATTGGTATGTTCGAGGTTCTATTTTAATAATTTAATGTATTACTAATGCATATTTTATGAAAATCTTAGCATTCGCACACCACCCTCTATATAGACTATTATTGTATATATGTATATATGTACATAGGTATATGTACTGATATGTCACGATATCGTCATGAATTAAAATCTATATTATTTTTATTAAATTTGAAACTGTCCGTCAAAATTCCAATATGTCAAAGTACTTTATAACCCCCATGCACATACGTCTTACTCGAGTCACGGCGGCCATTGAAATTGTATGCAGATCTAACGTCATCTTGAGCCTCTTCAGTGGAGTGTTTAACTTGAATACGGGTTCTCTGTAGCAGAAATTTCCTTTCCTTTTATATGTAGTTGAGAAATGTGTAAGTTTTATGTATTTTTTATACATGGGTGATCAAGTCTAACACTGGTTTTCTAGCATCTGACCTCCTTTGTGTTTCGGAAGGCACGTAAAACAGTGGGTCCCGATTGATATCACTGAGTAACATTAACGCGATTTGATGATATTTATTGTATAATTTTTCGGAGTATCGCCATCTTATACATATCCTATATGGACTCCCACCAATGGCCGCCGAAGACGAAGTAGGCCGGGGAAGAGGTGGCGCGATGATTTGGACTCCTTTGCGGTAAGAGAGTGGATAAGGTTAGCTCTGGATAAAGAAGAGTGGACTAAGAGAAGGGAGGAATCAATGTAATATTAATATTAAATATTCACGAGAAACTCCTGGATCGCTTGTAAGAATCGTATAGTAATCCGCTTCTTGCATCTAGTAGGAGTACTACTAGCGGTCCCGGCAGACATTTAAAAGCATTCATAAATAAACCTTCTTGAATCACTCTATATATTTAAAATACCGCTACCAAACCTGGTGTGTAGTTTTAAAGGTTTAGGGACGGACAGACAGCGACAGCGACTTTGTTTTATACTATGTAGTGATGATCTTTACCTATTCGTTACACGAGTCAATAAAGTGTATGTTCCGATATAAAGGTGGGCCAATGTTGCGACTATATGGACTCACCAATGGCCGCCGTAGACCAGGTAGGCCGAGGAAAAGGTGGCGCGACGACTTGGACGCATTTCCGGGAAAGGAGTAGATTGATTTAGCTCTGGATAGAGGAGAGTGGTCTAAGAGAGGGGAGACCTTTGCCCATCTATGGAACATTACAGGCTAATTAAAAAAATATGTTAGTGTCTCTACGTTTGCTGAGATCAATAATGTTTGTAAAACCTGTGTCCATTATTATCAGAAGTAAAACTAACCCAAGGTTTAAAATATTATGTTTGGACCAATTCCGCGACTGTTTAATTATGTAATATATTCTACGAAAACTTTATAACGGTTGACTGGTGAGATACTATATTCGGGGACCTTATGTTTGATGATCATAAATGATGAAAAACATTAACATTAAATGTAAATTTCAATCCACTACTACGTGTTGACAAGACTGGGTGCTTCATGACTGGCGTTTTTTGTCTGCTTCAGGAAGTTCCGGCCAAAAAGAAGCAAAAAGAGGGGTTTGACGGATGGTCAATTTAAATAAATATTCTAATATTGTTTATGTTCTACTTTGAGTAATAAAAGCATTTCAAATTTTAAATGTGCTGGAAGTACAATATTGTCTCCTTTGATTTCACTGTCCAATAACTTTTCGAAAATCTGCTCCGATTACATATGTAACAGATTATTTCACCGAGCGGAAAGCGTTATATTGTTGCGCGCCATTTCTTTTTTTTTTTATTTTTCAATTTATTCGGTTGATTTTTATTTTTAGCCAGTATCTTTTTGATAAATTTTATATGAAATAATAAATGGAAAACATTAAACCTCCGCAGTCAATTTATATGAAAATAAAAAACAGTGCAGTAATGAAATTTCATACAAAATTACTGCACTTAGGCAAATACTATCACATGATCACCTGATCGTACATACGACCTAAGTATTAGCTAATCAATTTATTAAATGTTGTTTATGAATCTAGTTGAACGGCGCCCTTTAGTAAACAGACTAGGCATTTGATTTAACAACTTATTACGCTGTCTGGCTACGACATATATATTATATACGTTCCTATAAAAAAGCAAGCTTCCTTAAAAGCAAATAATAGTTGACAACAAATGAAAAAGGGTAATTAAATTGTTGCATCTTAATCTGTTTCTCCATTACATTATAATGTGTAAAACTTGAATCGTATGAAGCTAATTTTAATGTTTAATTTATTTAAAAATATAAAATTTTAACAAAATAAATGTGGACTTCAAAATGTCAGAACTTCCTACTAAAAGCTTCTAGCAGAACAAAATCAAATCTTAAAAATAATTTTAAGTTTTGTGTTATAAAATTTTATCTCAGACTACTCGCAGAAGATTGTATCTTTCGTTAGGTAGAAAAGAATCGGTAGCAGCGAACAGGGATTCCTTTTTCCATTTGCAGATTGCAGAGGAACTAACACAAGCAGTGTAACATAGCAACCTAGGTGTACTATTAAGTGACACTAAATTTTTTAGCGTTCGTTTCCAGAGTTTTTACTGAGGCTGTAACTTCACTTATGTCAACATTTTTCAATTCAGCTACTTTAGGTTTTAACAGTTCTGTTTGGTTTGAGATATAATTTAGTCGTTGCGTTGTGAAGAAAGAATCGGCCTTATCCTGTACAAAAATATATGGTTTAAATTCCCTTGTGTAAATTACAGTTACAAAATTTGGTAGGTAGAAAAGTAGGCTAGTAAATTTTATGATTCTTTTACCTTAAAATCGAGTGTTTCGTTGCTCAAAAGATTACTCAAATCTTCTATTGTGAAGATAAATTTATATTGTTTAAAAATTATAATTTATTATAAAAAATTTTAATAAAATGAAAATTTCATAAAAAAAAAATATAGAACATGCTTAAAGCTCATTAGGAAAATTATTCTGAACAAAATCGGACACCTTTTAAACTTATTTAACAAATACGTTTATAGCGTATCGGATACGGAATCTTTCTATATAAGCGCGAGTTGACACGCTTTTGGCCATTTTTCTTAATCATTATTTATAGTGGTTTCATTAAGCAAAGAGCCATAAAAGCCATAAATTTATTAAAATTATCTAATTCTCTTGACATCTTTACTATTGCAGATAGAATTTATGGCTCTACTTTTTTTATAGCAACAGGATTCCATGGACTACATGTGGAGGAGGGCAGTACAGAATTAGAAGATGAAGCCGAGTGGATCTACAAGCAGGCATTCCTCAAACCGCCCGTGTCCAAAGCGGATGCGCAAGAGGCGAGGGAGAGATCAAGGCGGTGAGATTATTTTAATCTATACCTACCAAATTATTGTTTTTAGTTGTATTCATAGATATTTCATTCACTTAACAAAATTTGACATGACCTTACAGAAGTGAATGACAAACAAGAAAATAATAATTTAATTTTTCAAATTCCCTTCTAACATCATATTGATTTCAAAATTAACTACATTTCATACTTTTTATTTATTATACATATGTTAACAATCTCAAATTATCGTTGTATATTCTTGTGTCGTTGTATGCACTTGTTATTCTTGTGTGGATAACATTCGAAAATTTGGGTACTTTTATTAAAAAACGATACAAATTCTGCAGAGGCTCAAGTACTGTTGTGAAAATACGGCAAGCTCTAGACTTCATGAGGAACCAGACCTTGGAGGTTCCGTTCATCGCGTTTTATCGCAAGGAGTATGTACAACCGGAACTGAGCATTAATGACCTGTGGAAGGTCTACAAATACGACGCTAAGGTATTTATTATTCATCGAATTTATATAACTAGAGATTGCCAGCTGATCGACATTCGCCCACAAACCATTTTGCTTAGCATTTGCTTAGTACAATGACTTATATTGTTGACAATCAACGGATATTGTAGTATACTTTTACAAGCTCCTTTGAATCATAAAATATTTAAAAAGCTACCACTGATTCCGAAAAGTCGAGCCACGTGAAGAATCGTTAGTCACTGTTATTAAGAATATTTCTTACACAAAATGAATTGAATACATTTCCATATTACCTGTAAAATACAAGTACAAAGCTGGAGCAATTCAACTTCAAGCAGTTTTATCTTTCATATCGTCTTCTACTGTATACGCATTACGAATAAGTGTGTTTTTAACATTTAGTCAAGTTTATCAGAATTCAATAAGACATTAAGCTATGTAAATATGAAAAATACATAGTTTTTGCTGTTTCAGCATCGGTTGTCAATAATACGCTTTCAATTTCGAAATCATTGTTTACATGTGTATCCAAATTGGTGTAAATCGAATGGCATTGGTGTGTGTGAGGTTTTATTTCAATAATTTAATATATTTATAATGCAAATTTTATAAACATATTCTTCTATATAAACTACATTTGTGCCAAATTTCAAACTTTTCCGTCTCTGTAATTTTGAACGGAAACTTTTTACGGCTCTTTGATGGTACCGAGAGTTTTCCCTTCACATATAAATATATAGATTGAATCTGTTTTTATGACAGCTTAGTTCTTACCATGAAGCTAATGCTTGAAATCAATATATTTCTTTAAAAATCTCCTTGAACCAGCTCAAAGGCAGAAAAATGTCTGCGAGCATTCTGGTAATGCAGGTGTAATGCGTATGAACGTCGATAGTTATAAATCATCAAATAAATCCTTCTTCGTTTTCCCCCTATGTAAAAAGGTATATTGAATATTTATAATTATGTTATATTACCAGTGGTGCCAACTTAAGCAGCGAAAAGAAAATCTGTTGCGCCTTGTTGAGAACATGCGTGAGTTCCAGCTTGATAAAGTGATGGCAGATCCGGATGCGCCCATACCCGAAAATATGAGGCTTATCAGAGATGAAGACATAGACAGGTACTGCTGTTAGTTATAATTTCAGCACGATCAAAAGAGTGTTTGCAAAGGGCGCTAAGTACATTTCGTTTCTTGATATTTTTAAATTTTCATATTGAATGACTTTTCCGAAATAACTGAATGTTTTATTTCAGAATGAAGAGTGTGCAAACATCTGAAGAGTTGAGAGATGTACACACACATTTCTTACTTTATTACTCTAACGATCTGCCAGAAATGCAAAAAGTCCAGCGTGCTAAAGAGAAGAAAAAAGAATTGGAAGAAAAGAAGTAAGAAAGAATAGTCTTTGTTGTTTTTATACTCGTAATTCTTTAAACCAGAGGTCGGTAATCGTTTGACAGCCAAGGGCCACAACGGCAAGAAATTAGATGTTGGCAGGCCACAGTTTTAAATTAATTATTTGGAAATAGGTGTCCAGTCATCTATTTATGTAGTTAGACATTATAAGCGATATTAAAAATGGTAAATTTTAGTATATCACAACAAAACTTGCGCTCGTCTAATTTAATTATTATCTATTTATAAGAATTAGATTGCTATTTACAACACAGTTACAGGCCACTAAGAGAGCGGTCCGCGGGACACTCGTTGTCGACCGCTGCTTTAAACCATTGTTTCCGAACCTGTCCTAGAAGACAGTTTAGGAATCTGTGATTTAATTATCAATATTTTTATATTTTAATAGATTTTTCCGCCTTCTGATGCATAATAGTTATTATTTATCCGAGTTTTGATATCAACTATAGTTTCTATTAATATATTGTTGAAACTATGTGAACCAAATTTGTCTACACATTTCTTTTGTATTCCTAAGGCGATTGGCTCGAGAAGAAGCGGAGAAAAATGGAGAGGATCCCGATGAAGCAGTAGCTGCTGTTGATGCAGCTCAACCTGAAGAAGAAGAACCATCCGAAGTCAAGTATGCAGTGCGTTCTGGGCCTTACGAGTTATGCAGGAAGGCTGGTATTGGTGAGTATTGCTTTGGGCTCTGCTCAGATATTTACAGCCAATAAACTGGAAAGGTTGTAAAATGTTTATTAAAAAAAAATATAATAAATTATTTAGTCAGTCAACCACTATCAAAGCATCCAGTCGACGTCTCATTAACCTCGTCCAGTAAAATTTCTGGGCAGCTACTGTATAACTACTAATTTTTATGAAGTTGGTCATTGAATCAATAAGAAAAGGTACAATAGTAGCTAAGTAAAACTTGCATTTAGTACCATTTTGAGGAGGACGTGGCCTAATCAGTGCTCGGCATTTGAGTTTATTGCTAGGTTAAGTTGCTCTTGCTGCGACCGGGTGATAGATGGGTGACCCATTCTAGCACTGGTTTATATTTGATATCCAATATTTGTAAATTCTATAATTTTTCTGACACATTAATTTTTTGTCTAACTTCTCGACGATGACACATAAAATAACCCAGCCTATAAGCCTGCCTCGACAAATGGACTATCTAACATTGAAAGAATTTTGCGGTCAAGCGCTTGCCTATCTCCAATAAAAAAAAATAAAAAAAAAAAAAATATCCGGCCAGTAGATCCTGAGATTAGCGCAAGCAAGCAAACAAATAAACTCTTCAGCTTTATATATTAGTTTGTTTGTAACGTCAATTGTATTTACTGTTAAAAACGCAAGTTAATTTTTTTGATAGGCGTTACCTGCAACTACGCTCGTGCGGGATTCGGAAAAAATTGAAGATTTTATTATTTGAACTGAAACCTCATCCTTTTATTAAAATTGAGTAAAAAGTAGATTATATTATTTCTTATAAAAAACTGATTGGAAAAAGTCTATCCTCTTAAGTACCGTTTAAGTACATGGACATATGACTGATCAAAAAATATTTCTGTTTGTAAAACTAGAAGTATACCTATGTAAAAATATCGAGTGTGGTGCTGCTCTAACGATTGAGTAGCGAATAAAACGTTATTACATCGATAAACGCTACCTCAAGGTTATCACTAATAAAAAAGACGGCTAATAAAGAAACTGCTATCTACGTGGGAAAAGATGAGAAGAGAGATTGAGAGAGTAAACTTGAGCGCACAAATATAACCATAGAGAAAAAAAACATAGCTAATACAGCATAAAAAGTAGAATTAATAAAGAGAGTTAATGAAACGATAAGAGAGAAAAGATAAAAAAAAGTAAAAGATAAATGTAATATAACAATTAGTACGGGCGTCATGCCTGTGCCTGCGGTGCGTAAATTGATTTAAAAAAAAACCTGAGTGCACAGACAAGCCAGAGAGCTCTCGGCCACAAACCTATTTGAGTAAGATGATATACATATTTTTCTATTCACGGAAAACAAATTGACAGTTAATATAATAACTGCTGGCTCAGTTATACATAGTTATACATAGTACATAGCTCAGTGTTTGTACATTTTTGTCCTTGAAGTCAACGAAGTTGTACAAAACTTTGTGCAGTTACACAAAGTCCCCGGCCACACTACATGATCATTGAAATGATCATTCAAGTGAAGGTATGTCTGGCTCTAGTCATTCAGTATATCTGTGATTACATACGGTTGTCACAATTACGCTTTGACATCATCTTATACAAAACTAGCCCTGCTTATAATATTCGCTATCCAATTTCTTTTCACGTATCATCCATGAGAGGGAAACCACAACTTTCAAGCATGGTTCTTGACTAGGGAAATATTTCTGTTTTTCCTTTTAAACTTCTTTTAGAAAGTTACAGCCACCAAATCTGATCGGTAGAGAAGCTTGACACCAAGAGCGCTCACTCAAAGAACAGTTAAGGACTAAGCTCAAAAACATACAACGTGTTACAACATGCCTAACTTAATATTATATTTTATGTTACCCTTACGATTGAATATTAAAACATAGCAACCCGGTCGCAGCCAGAGCAACTTAACTTAGCGATCAACTCAAATGCCGACCACTGATTAGGCCACGACCTCCTCGATACTTAGTGGAACGCAATATCATAAAGTGATATCATGACAACTTCGAGTGTTTTAGAGGGAATTTGAATCGTTGAATTTATTATGTTTTTTTTTTGCTACAAAAACGTTGATTTCCGCAGAAATTTTAAATGTTTTGGCAATAGTAGATACTTGAGAATATTATAAACCTATTTTTTAAAATTTGTCATCATGCCTATTTTACTAGCGGACCGGCAAATGTCTTGCCGTTCAATATCTGCCACTGTCTAAACCATAAACTTTATACTAGTTCCTATCGAAAACTGTTGGATCCAATGTACAAAGACAGAGTGAAACACTGATCAAGACAGTTACAAATAGTGCTTTCAAGGTCAGGTGACACATAATTCACCAAGAGGTGATGTTAACCCGCGTGACAATCGTTGATCACGAGCGTATCGTTTGGACTAGGGACCAACGCATTAGTCGCAGAATTGTGTAAAGTGACAACGAAGTGCAATATCTGCCACTGTCTACACTGTGAAATTTATACCATTTTCTATCAAAAGCTAGGTTCAGTACAGAGTTCACATTAGTCATATGACTGTGTATTAATTATTATCACATATGTTAATTAGTGACTGTAGCACTTTACATGTAGGATTTGCATCTATACATAAAATTAAGTAGTCTGTCTGTAATGTTGAAATTTTTTTTACTAATTGCTTATGTTTTTTCTGTTCCAATTCCTGGCAAAGGTGTCCCCCTTCTTGGTCTACTTTCCTATGGACTTTAAAAAATTTTATATACATGATAGCAATAACAAAAATGCAAGTTAAACTTGTTTTATCTGTCTGTCTGTTTGTTCCGGGTAATCCGCTCTAGCGATATTTAGCGTCACGATAAAAAAATCAAAAAATGTAGAAATTTTTGGAGATTTGTTAGTTGAGACGATTTTTTTTTTTAATTTTTAAAAGACTGACATAATGAACAGAGGAATAAAAATTTCGTTTTTGAAGATTTATCGATTGCTTTCAAAGAACCTTCGATATCACAAAAGTTCAAATACTGTACCAAAAAACGTGTTCCCTTATAAAATAACTTCACATGTCAAAATGAGTGTTTGATCCTTTACTTTAAATAGTTCGGGAATAAGATAAGCAAAAAATTCTTGTAACAAACGTTTATACTAACTTTTGTACCAACGCAGAGTTAGACTGACCCGACTTTGAACAGAAAGTGAAAACCGAAGTAAGCATAAATTAATAAAGAAGATAAATGAAGAAGAAACCTTCACGCAAACAGGAAAAAGAACCGAAATGACAGAGGACAAAGAGTTCTAAGAGTCTCTATAATTATACTACGGACAGAAATATGAGTAAAGAAGGTCATAGAGCAACAAAAATTGTTTCAATCAAAAAAAAATCAAAGAACTGTAGCATTACAGAATTAATATAGATACATAACTTATGTTTGTACTTATATATAACACAGGCATTAAGTTGTCTACCTTAGGAACAGACGTCCGTGTGTCATATAGTCCTATGTATGTATGTATAGATAACAGACGCGTATTATCACCCTTTTTTCTTAATCTAGAAATATATGAATACATACATACATATAGATAGTAAACCAAGATTCGAGGCGGGAAACGAACTCGCCATCCCCGGAGTTGAAGGCCGGTACAAAAACTCAATTCCACACCACCTTGACGTAGAGCAAGTAGTAGTGTATTTAGTTTCAGAGACGAATTTCTTAGTATTCCATGGATTCAACGTGCGGGTGCCGGGTTCATCGCCTTGCAGAGGAAGGAACCAGAGCAGTGCCCCGGACTTGTGACCCAGGTGCAGGTTTAGGAGCGCTCGTTCTAGTGGCCACTAACACTCACCTTCACTGCCAGTGTTCCCTCCCCTGCCTAGCCAAATGTGGTATGATCCTACCAGTGCGGCTTTAGATGTCCTTTCTAATAAAGAACTTATGATAGTTCGTGACAAGCCAAGGTCTTTTAGTTGGTTGTACAGGGATTTTACTGGTATACTGCTCGCTCAAGCTAGCTTTGTAACCGTTTTTGGTGACTTTAATTTGCTTTTTTTTAAATTGTTTTTATTGTAAAATGAGTCGCAAAGGAGATGTTGCCAAAAAAACTCCGTTAGGCGCCACTTTTCCAATATGGCTGTGCGACAAAAATACGAAGGGGCGAAGTCGAGATTTTCCCGGAAAACTTTCTAGCTAAAAATATCGAACGATGTACTATTTAGATTAATTCAATTTATCTTAATTCATAACCGGACATAAATCAAAAACCGCTTTCAAAAAAAGAGCTTCCATAACTTTTCAAGGCCAGCAACGCATCTGCGCACCAGTAGCGCAGTTGTCCATGGGCATCGATAGTCAATCAGGTATATCTATAAGACATTCGGTAAAAACAATATTTTCAAGTTAGCGACAAGCCTCTTTTAAGTTTCCATGCATTTAAAATTCTAAACAAACGCCATCAATTATATGTTCAATGTAAAAAGCACTTTATGTGTTGTCGTTAAAGTACAGAATAGTTTGGTTAATTGAGTGAGGATACAATTTTAATTTATAATAGAATTTACATTCAAATGACGGATCTCATTATCTTTTAGCGAATAATATTATGCAACATGGAAGCAGAATAAAGTTTAAAAAATTATGAAAAATTCTAATTTTTAATAACTACGCAATTTTTGTAAGGCGGAGACAGGTGACAGAGGCACTCCGAAAAAAGGCCTTATGGCATATGAACTTATCTTAGGTTGAAGGGACCCTTGGTAACGGCGAAATAAATAATAGGTGGAATAGGTATTTCTATCTAGTATTTTTACGAAATAGGAACAGGTGCAGGTGCAGTGGTAGATCTACCTAGTACGACCCACCTCTACTCGCAACAATCTCATATCATAAATATGTGTTCGTACATAAAAGGTACATAGAACACATTTCAAAAATATACTGTACTAAAGATATATATAAATCTTTACGTAAACACAATCATCACAGCCATTTTAAAGCTGTAATAAACGCGAACCGCTAGCGGGAATTTTTCCGTTGTAGCGCCATCTGTCAACACATACCGACACTAACCCCTTTTTTGTCTACAAATCCAGTAGTAGTTTAAGGAATGCCTTAAATTTGGGATAGCACTCAAGTTGAGCTTTTAAAAAGGGGATGATGTAAGTTTGTTTGTGTTTTTTATTAGGAAGCTGAAGTGGTTTCGAGATGGTTCGTATTAAAATTTACGTAAGTACGAACCATCCCCGTGTTAGGAGTTATACCAATATAAATATGTATTGAGTTGGTGAACGAAGCAGTGAGACGCGATTAGAAACGCACTGATTTATTTTACGAATAACAACACGTGACATATGTATATAACATCTTGTAGCTCCGACCCCGCGTCTCGCTAAGGTACAACAGACAGACAGACGGAGGGACGGACGCAAAAGTAATCCTTTGTAAGGGTTCCTTTTTTCCCTTGGACGTACGGAACACTAAAAACCGTTTGTGAGAACTATTATAAGTCCCTGTGGTCCGTAATCTGTATACAAAAATTCTAGAACCCATATTAAATGTGTCTATTAATAAATATCAGAGATCGCCGGCTGGCCGAAATTTTGACCACAAATCTTTAGATTTGCGTATTATGTAAAATATACACACGGTCGCCATGATCAAGCTTTGACACAATGTTATAGTAAAATTATGTATACATGTGTGTATAAATCATTTGGCATTGGTGTGTGTGATATTTTATTCTAATGATTATGTATTAATATAGAGGTGGCGCCACTCTTGTACTCCTTTTTAAAGGCCGGCAACGCATCTGCGAGTCTTGTCTCGGTAGTCACTTACACTTCTCGTTTGCCCCTTATAACGTGAGAAAAATATCCTTCCAAATTATAAAACAAAGTCCTCCGCCGCGTCTGTCTGTCTGTGCGCTGGTTAAACCTCACGAGATAGGTCAAACTAGTGTATTACGAAATTGTAGATGTTAAAAAGATCTGAAAGTTCGCGATGGCATATGTTTATCTCCTATGCATAACCCGCAGTAAACATCTTTATCGTTTATATATTACAAAAAAAAAGGACTACTTACGAAGCTATTTTAAAGACTGTCCCCTTAATCCCTATCCATTTGTATACGCTAGATACAAAGTACATTTTATGCAGATGAATATTGCTCGCACATCGTACCATTAAAATTAATATCTTAGAAAATATGAGAGATTTAAAATACGGAACCACGGCGGGAGGTCGGCGGGCCTTAGGTGCCTTGTGCGACCAATAGATGACGCTATATTTTGATATTCAATTGGAAGAGTTAGCCAACGTCCGGGCTGAACAACGTCTGCGGGTTCCGCTAGTATATTTATAAAAATAAAGAAAATGTTAAAAAACACTTAATAGAAAGGGTTCTTTTTTTTAAAGAATGGAGTACGTATATATGCAAATAAAATGTTATTGGGTAGCAATTATTCTTATTTTTTTATAAAACTTTCCCGTCCCGGTTATGTACAAACTTTAATTTACAAAATACCGTAAGTCTGGTTGTTCAGGGCCTCTTAGATTTGTATAAGGGACTTGAAGAACGATAGAAATGAAGAGTGAAATCTCAATTAATTAGAACATAGCACTATGAAATGACACGGGCATTAGCCTGTGGTGCAATTGATGTTTAATAAAATAAAAAAAATAAAAAAAAATGGTCCAGATTAGCTCAAGACCGTATAGAGTGGTACAAACCGGCAGAGGCCTATACCTAACAGTGAGAACGAAAAGACTCTGGCCAATAATGAAGCAATTATGTTATTATTTTCTTAATAATAAATAATTACTAAATTTAATTGTAACAATACTAAGTTAACTGGAGAATAAATAAAGAAAATTTACAACTTAATCTTGGCTAGATGAACTGGAGTACAAGCATGGCCAAGACGCAAGCCAGCTTAGATAGTGGAAGTGACCTAGCAGTCTGCATATGTATAAAGAAACAATCATGGTTGTCTTGGCGTCCTGAGATGGACAGAAGCATAAAATCTACCCTTAACCAATTTTGATGAGTGCTCTAAAGTGTACTAGGACTTATCCAAATAATTTATGAAGAAGATAGATCTTGGGCACAGTTCTTAAAGTGATCTGAACAACCTATGTGGATGGTAAATTTGGTACAAGAGGCTCACAGTACAGAAATGGTCACTACTTATGACGTCATATACTCCTATAGGGCACTGCGGCAGTATACTCGCATTGTCTAACGGAACGATTTTATCACCAGCGCGAGCATTAAGCAGTGCTGGCAGTGTATATCGGAACATATCCTTTACATACATACCTTTACATACTTACATACCCTTGGCTTAATCCATCTCTTTTATTATATATTTTTTACTAATTCATTTCTAAACATTATTTGATTTAATACAAAATTTAACGTTTCAGGCTAATTTAGAAAAAAGTTCATGGCCAATTAATCAAGTAATCACAATTATTATCTAGCTTCTTAATAATTTAAGTTTTTAAAACGCACCTTAATATTCCACCCCAAAACTCTTGTTTGTCTTGTTCCTAGCATTATCCCGGTTGAGTCCCAGGGTCCGCTTAGATTGTAGAGGATGTTGCTGTGGCGAGTTGAGATAACCGATTGCCATCTGACGTCATCCTCGGAACCCTACGATCTCTACATCCTTACGACTAATAACACAAAGTGACATTAATTGGGTCCCACTGTTTTACGTGCCTTCCGAAACACGGAGGAGGTCGGATATCAAATATGAACCAGTGCTATAGATATAGATATAGATATAGATATAGATATAGATATAGATATAGATATAGATATAGATATAGATATAGACATAGATATAGACATAGATATAGATATAGATATAGACACTAGACATTTTTTGACCGTTCTTAATATTATTTTAGCGTTCTATTAATATACCGATAAGCAATCGAAGTTTCCAGAATCTTATTCCAAATCGCAAAGATCAGAGGCCCTCTTTTTTCTTTTGGAAGTTGGTTGAGAAAACAAAGAAAATGAAAGCATTCAATCTATTTACTAGGGGGTGAAAACTGCAAATAGACTGGTCGTGCAGATGTCCATGGGCGACGATAGGCACTTCGGTGCCTACTGCCTGCTCGTCTGCCCCCTTGTAACATATAAAAAAAAAAAAAAAAAAATAATAATCTGATTGTGATATTTAATTTTCAATTTAACTTGTAATTCTTTTAATTAATCTTTTTGTAATATGTGTGGGCCCCAGATGCCTGTAAATAAAGATTTTATTGTTATTTATATATTATTATTAATAAGCAGTGCTAGAAAGAACATGATTTAACATTCGAAATCTTTTAGGATTAATCATATCCTGTCTCGAACGATAAACGGATCGATCCTCCCCCATTCTTTCCACATGTTCGAGCCAACGATGATGTCGCTGTGCTTTTATTTCGCCTAAGATGTTAGGCTCGGCCACAAGGTGTTCAATTTTGGCGTTGGTTCTGTCTAAATATAAGATCCTCTCTTCGGGTCGGTCCAAAAATTTTTCGGAGTATCTTGCGCTCCGTTACTAGCAGCTTGTTTTCCGCCTTTTAGGTCAGTGTCCAACCCTCGCATGCATACCTAAGTACCGGTGTAATGATGGTTTTGTAGATTTATTATTTATGTATTTTATTACACCCTAATAAGAGTCTCATGTGAGAAAGAGGTACTGATACCCGGACGCGCCGGCCCAATTCGGCTACAAGCATGGCGCTACCTCTAATTGAGGTATGTGTGTCTGTCCGTTTGTGGCGTCATAGCTCCCGAAGGGATGAAGCTATCTCAATTTAGTTTCTTTTGTATTAAAGGTGACTTTTATATGTGCGAGCGTTCTTGGACATGTTTGATGAAAATCGGTTGAGCCGCTTAAAAGTTGGCTTGCTAACCATTTTTATATAATAATAAGGGAATTCTTTCCCTCCCATACATCATTTATCCATCCAACTCTATAATACCCCCTTTTACCCCATATTGAGGCGTCAGAGTTACTTCTTTACCTTCTGCCAGGCGAAGATCCCGTAGGATATGCCCGCTCCCAGTGCAAAGGCGATAATGTAGGGGACGTATTTGAAGGATGGCGTCGGCCGCTTCTTCATCAGCCCCGAAATCAATTGCAGCTTGCCATCTGAGTATGGCGGGTAGCGACCACTGAAAATTTTTATTGCACAATTTTTAATTAAAATAATAAATAAATAAATATATACAGGACTAAATGACACACGGACGTCTGTTCCTAAGGTAGACAACTTAATGCCTGTAATTATGCATTTTATGTATTTTTCGATAGTCTTTATTTACGTTTATTCTATTTTAATCATCCAGATGCCAGATCATACGAGAGGCAAGTAGCGGTTTGCTGGATAGAGAACGCACTTGGATCTATTCAGAATGAACTACTGCTGTTTGCCCTGAAATGGTACAACCTTCCCCCCTTAGTCAGTGACTTAATTCCGTCATACTACTCTCAATTACAATTTGTAATATAATTTCAAAAAGAACACACAAAACCTTTGCAGTACAGAGTTGGACTGTTCCAAGGCTGCTGCTTGTCCCCGATAGCGTTTGAGGATTTTAAAGTTTATAAAAAAGTGAGAAGTCGCGGAACGCCCGATAAGTTCGAAATAATTTCGCATTAATTACAGTTAAACACAAATAAACACGACGTAAAAAAATTATATGAGTACTTTTTATTTGAATGCAATAAAAGAACACAATAAAAGTTATTATCATAAATAAAATTATCTCTGGCGTTAATTAGCAATAATGTTTATATTACGACCAATGGACCATATGATACGTGAGTAAATACAGAAACAATACAACGGCCCGATCGGCAAATATTGCAATGCGAATAATGAACCACAGTCATTACTCGATGCAATTTTCTTTAATAAAGCTGTGCAACCATTAATGTAAATAATAGTAAAGTAAAACAAATTTGTATTGTAGGCTGTGAAAAATTTCTAGTTTATTATTTTAAGTTAAATCTATTCTTCTATCCTACTAATATTATAGACGCGAGAGTTTGTACACAATGGATGTATGGATGTATGTTTGACGCTTTTTTACGGAAATGCTACTGATTGGATTTTAATAAAACTTTATAATAATATAGCCTATACATCAAAATAACACATACGCTATAAATTATAAAGATATTGTGTGAATTGTCCAAAATATAACGATAAGTGTCAAGTAAGTGGGAGAAAAATCTGCTCTGCGAGCTATTCTGGTGTGCGCTGCAAAAACTGTTTGTATGAAGGAATGTTTATCAAAATAGCGAGTGGCGAAGCGCATCTTTTTCTCAGAAATCTAATATGGTAAGCGGAAAAGCGGTGCCCAGTACCTAAGGTACAAAGATGTTCTGAAAAGATGCAATATCGAGCCATGGCTGCGGCAAAATATATCAGTACAAAAAACAGAGTTGCGAAACTTTGTTCACAGAAATGTGAATCAATAAGAAGAACAGTGCAGGTCCTTTCTAGACCAGATAAGGGACGAACTCAAGACCCGTCCACCTGCTGCCATTATTTACAAGGTTAGGCTAGACTCTGCAAAGGACTTTACGCTACGATCTCCTGATGATGCTTCGGTGTTGGTGGCGTTGAGGCACATCGGAAAATCAGTGTAGTGCTGTGCTTTGGTGGCGGATTCAGTGGTGTAGCTTTCGGGTTGCAGCATTACACCGATTTTTCCTCGTATTCATTCGCGGATTAAAGCAAAGTAGTTTAGTCTTTCATGCATGTCATGGATTTCCGCAAAGTAACGCCTGATTCCTATCAGTTATTATTATTTATGTATTCATTTATTTTACGGTAAATCAGTACGGTGTGAACCAGATACACTAACAGACAAATTATTATACAATTACGAACTAATATTATATAAAATTAGTTATAACAATATATTATAAAATTATTTTAAATTAAACAAATTTTTGGCTTTTTATCTGTCAGTTGTAATTGTTATGTTATAAGAGGAATTATTAAAGGAAGGAAAATAATAATTATTGAATAGATTAATAATATAAAAGATAAATAGTTGTATGACGGTGTCCAGCCAGTATCATATAGCGTAAAGATATTATATTTGTATAATATTATAATAAAAATGTTAACAGTGATAGACGCTCTTTATAAATTAAATGTTAACAGTTATACATAGCTGTGGGTTATGAGGTGAGCCTTCCAGCTCCATCATCAGACCCTGGATACCCTCTGAACACAAAGCACTCGTCATGACAAATGAAACGATCCAAAATTCGATGCGCTTATGTCGTTTTGTTACGAAGTTTCTATAGCCAGCTTCCAGCTACATCATCAGATCAACTCCATGTCTAAATAATATTGCATTGTCAGGGAATATACATATGTGTGCAAAAATTCAGTTTAATGGGATTTGAAAGATTTAAAATTTTAAAATATATTCTCAGTGCCATTCAAATACATAATCCACTAAAGGAACTAAATAAAAACTGGCTAACTTATGGAGCAAAAGTTAAAATGTACAGGGAAGCTGTGAAACTAAAAGGATATAAAGTTGAAATGTACAATTGTAAAACTGTGCTAATCCCAAGACCACTGAAAGTTAAACCAAAAGTTCACTTATTTAAATATTATCCACTATAGAAAAACTCATGTAACAGCTGTAATAACACTTGCAGATTCAGCTGTAGGTTAAATAAATTCAGAGCCTCAACATCTCAACGGTATAAGGTATGGACTGAAATCCGCTAGGTACCCGGTTCAAACTACACCGCCTTTGGGGTATTGTCGCACCCACTCCTAATACAAGCTTTAAATTTAATCTTAGTCGGAGGGGAAAAGTGAATATTAGACATACCTAAGAAGTATTCCTAATATTCTGTAAAAAAATGTGTGAAAATTGAGACCTAGTGAAAACATTTAAAAGTTTGTAATTCGCTGCGCTGAAATAAACACTACGTATTTTAACTTCACACTGATTTTCATACTCCGAAGTCAAAATATACAATATATAAATTAAAGTTAGTTCAGAAAACGCTGCAAGATACAAATAAAGTACATTTTATTTTGCTCGTGATGAATACGTAACCTGATAAAAAGTTTTGGCAGTAGGTAAATTCGTTAATTTTGTCTGGTATCCCTTGTACGAGATGTTGGATTTTTCTGACGTTACTATTAAAGAAATAAAAGATAATTAATTTTAAAAGGATTTTTAAATGGTTAAAAATAGTTTAAATCTGATTTAAACCGACCTTTTTTTTAATAAAAGCGTGTTACATTATGACGACACCGAAAATATAGAAGATGTAGAATCGTGCTTGTCAAGACGCATCAAATGTGTCCAAACTCGACGTGGCTTTGTCGTTTTATAACGGTATTTCAAAAGCCAGCATCCAGCTTCATCATCAAACGCTGGATACCCGTGAAAGACATAGTACTCATGATCAATAGTCGTACGAGGCCAAACTTGGTGTGATTATGTCGTTTTATAACGAAGTTCCTATGCCCACCTTCCAGCTCCATCATCAGACCCTGGATACCCTCTGTACACAAAGTACTCGCCATGACAAATGAAACGAGCCAAAATTCGATTCGCTTATGTCGTTTTGTTACAGAGTTTCTATGGCCAGCTTCCAGCTACATCATCAGATCAACTCCATGTCTACATAATATTTCATTGTCACGCACATTTTTTCAAATTTATATATCCACGTTTTTACAAACCCACGATTTAACTTCACCCACGATTTTTTAATAATATAATACTGTTAAGTTAAACTCTTTATTTTTTTTTAACAAGAGCCGCTCTTCTTTTGATTGTTCACGTGATCAAAGTACTGAGAGCACTTAATCTGGAAAGCGCCAGTGCTCACAGTGCCATTTATTACACGACTATTTATGACATTTCCTTCGGGTACTGCGACAGTATACTGGCCGTGTATAACGATGTTATCACCAGTGTGAGCACTAAGCAGTGCTCGCTGTGTATTTATGTATCTGCGAGCTTTCAGGTGATGGCGGCAGTCGTCACTCAGGTAAACCGCCTGCCCGTTTACCCATTACTTTATTTTAAAAAACTAACTTAAAAGTCGAAATCATTTTCTATCCTTGCTCTATTTAACATTAAAATGAAATTAGGATATCTCCATTATAAATTGCCACAACTTAAAAAATATATATATGTATGGTCGACCAAGAAATTGGTTTGTCATGCTAAGGACGAATGTCGTTTGCACGTCAATTAGTTAAAAGGCTTATTTTTGCTTGTTATGCATTACGTTAATTTCTAACAATAGAATCGCAAAATGTGTTGGTAAGCGCATAACTCAACAACGCCTGGACCAATTTTACCAATTCTTTTTTTAAATGTTCTGTGAAGTCCAAGGATGGTTTTTACGGCGAGAAAAAATCGAATAATTAATCGGAAAAACCCTTAAAACAGCCCTTTTCTTTTGCCCATACAAACGTTTTGTGTCTAAAATGTAGAGTCACATTTGAACTTTATCTCTTTTCAATAAAGGCCATATTAAATTACAAGCACTCACTGTTGTCTAAGCAATGTAGGTGTGTTCCTAACGTCAAAGAGTCAATTTGCACTTCCTGGGTCACAAGTCCCAGGCACTGATATGTGTTCTTCCTCTGCAACGTGTTGGTCCCCACAACCGCACGGCGAATCTGATATGGGAAATTTGTATCTCTTTATTCGAACGAAACAAAGGTTAATTCGCTTGCCCCATTTCAAAACCTTGTATGAATTTAAAACGAAATTTTACAAGAGAGCGCATAAACGTAAAATAGATCCGCCTAAGAAAGGTACGGCTGCCCCATTTCAAAACCTAGTAAGAGACACCTTTGCGCCAGTGATATGTTAAAGGCTGAATCGTTTTGGCTAAAAATTGTTCGTTACTTCTACTACAGAAGCGCCATTGAAAAATTCGTCATAAATAAAACGTTATAAATTCCCATTGAAATATACAAGCACTAATTCAACTTAATTTACATACAACCCAAGTCAAATCATTCGAGTCTCAGATTACATAACTAATCTGAGAATTTCATCCTAGAGGTGAGTTGTCGAGCAACTTGTATTCATAGAGAAGATTATAAATTGTCAAACTTACATTAAACATTTCATTTTCTAATCTGTGAATGTATTTTACAACCAAAAATGGCTGCGAGCCGTCGCAAACAAGATGACAAAAATTTAGCAATGGTGACAGTTAGCAAGGGCTCCACCGCAAACCAACTCAATTTTTAAATTGGTCTATGAGTAAAAAAATGTTTGGGAACCTCTGATCTAGACCTATAAGCTGGAGCTAACAATCATAATATAAGACGTTACACTACATGAAATTGTTCCTTTAAAGTATTCAAAGTTATATAAAGTCTTATATAACGAAGTTAAATATATATTTTTGAAAATTGTAATTATTGTACATTGTTGTTGATTTTTACTCGTATTATGTACAAACTTAAATTAAGTTCGAAACCTGTAAAAGTTGATCAAAACAAACAATTGTAAGTACTTATCTATAAATATATGTATATATATTTATATATCTATCATTCTATTAACTATATTTATTAAATAATCAAATTCATAAATGATACAAACTTCATTTTGTACATTCAATTCAAAATTTCAACCATACCATCATGTTAAAACTATAATCAATATTTTCAACAATGTCTATTAATAGATGTCCTATGATAGCTGACATACCAGTAATAAGTTTTTATTGTTAATCACGCTTTACATGACTAAATACCATCAAAAACGAATCCCACGTACATACAAAAAGCAATTAGTGTAATGTTGTGGACTTTAGGACATCGAGGTGATGAGGTTGGAATATCCAATTTTGACGAGATGTCCTGTGGTGGAATGCAGCTGCCGGTATTAGTTCGAACAATTCCTTGGAACACTCCTTATGATATGGTCTTAACGTCCACCTTACACGGAGAATCCTTCCATAGACCCACATTTCGAAGACTTCAATTTTCTTCCGCAGGTTTATTCCTTTACTGTAAGATAATTTATCAACAAACGATGAAAACCAATACGTGCTAGTTCCCCCAAGTACCAACCTTCACAAAAATGTCTTAAACAGAACAAATAATGTAATTTGTTCAAAGAGTGGTTTCTGGAATTATTTCCAAAATCAATGTATACATAACATTTGTAAATGGTATGGTTGGTTGTTTTATCTTTTACTTGGCTTAGTATAAGGATATCTTTAACTTCTTTTTCCTCTCTGGTGATTCTTCGTTGCTTCCAATTCTTTTGCATGAGAAACTAAACTACTTTGCTTTAATCCGCGATTGAATACGAGGGAAAATCGGTGTAATGCTGCAATCCGAAAGCTACACCACCGAATCCGCCACCAAAGCACAGCATTACACTGACTTTCCGATGTGCCTCATATGGCCGATTCAATATTTATTTCACGAAATTTGCTTGCCCGTTTATAGCCTTAATGAAAATATTCGTATTAGAATTTTAAGTGTATTTTAATACACTTTATCCGGCTTTTTAAATGGGTGTTTTAAAAATTTAAACATACTGAGAAGGTACATAATTGAATTATTTAACAGCTAAGACAATATCAGATAAATTTATATATATGACATGAAGTACGGTCTATTCAATACAAAACTTAAAAGAATTTCTTAGAAGTTCTTAAGGTACAAAGTAATTGCATTGAAGAAATCGATTTGACGAAAATATTTCGGTATGTGAGGGGGCTTTAGGTGTTAGTGGGTCATCTTAACTCGTCAGAAGATGTGATTACATCTGAAATTTAAGCTGACCCTGGTCCGATCCAAGATGATTATTTATCCCTATTTAATAACCAGTTCATATTTTTTTATTGTTATCGGTAAGAATGAAAACTATTATTAACATTTCTTCAGAACGTAATTCATAATAATTTCCTAAATATAATTTCCAATAAAAATGGCCAGAAGCATGTCAAGATACACTTATATTGGGTTCCGTATATGATACGCTATAAACGCATTCGTTAAATATCTTCAAAAGTTTTTGTCCGATTTCATTCAAAATATTTTTTCTAGCGAGTTTTTACCATGTTCTATCAACATGGGAAATTTTACGTCTCTAAATCTAATAGTTTGGAAATGTTGAGGGGGGGGGGGACCTTTAGAGCAGACAGACGGACGGACGAACAGACAGCGAAATTATAAGGGTTCCTTGTAGTACTACGGAACTCTAAAAAACACGATTTACCAACAAATATACCGAGCAAAGCTCGGTCACCCGGATGCTCAAAAAACCTTAAATGACAACTTATAACAGATTGTCCATAGAGATAGGTGATTTTTCAGCCATCTCTCGGTGTGCAATATCCTATCTATATCTCAAATAATGTGAAAGCTATAATTTATCTTGTACACGTACTATCATAACCGAGTACATTTCTCAAAGCTATCAAACTTCGCCAGTAGACAATCCAGTCGTAGGGTGGGACAATCGACTTTTGCATGCAAACTTCGCCTACAAATTGTTCGTGCTATGTCAAACTGATTCAGACAATGGGGACAATTAAATCGTAGCCGCAGCCAACGTTCAAATTGCACCTTAATCGATGAACACCTTCCGTATACCGACTATTATCAATTTCTTCTCTTCTTTGTTTATCTCTTCTGGAATATGAATTGAAAATAAATCTTTTTTTATAGGAAATTAAACAAACATGAGAATAGGTTGAGTTGACACTGGAATACCCACTAAAATCTAGGGGAGTCCTACATAATAAGAAGTAACTTTTTCAAATTAGAGGTAACGGCACGCTTGCAGTTCTTTTGGTCTGTGGTCGAATTTGGTCAGCGCGTCCAGGTACCAGTACCTCTTCCTCACACAAGATCGGTGTGAAGTAGCGGTAAAATATAAATTTTCTAATTTACCTCCTATTGCCCGCCTTATAAAGCAAAGCGTTATAGATGTGCTCTACTCTCAAAATTGAGTGATTTCGTGTCAGTTTATTCCTATGGTATGGCACTTATTGGTGAATCTAAATACCACAGTTCAAGATAAAAGTCATACACAATAAGTACACTTTAGATTGATATTTATTTTAGTTAGTGTAAGAAAAACCTAAATTAAAAAGTATTTTTTTAGACGTCCGGATGTCTCTGTGTGTGTGGATCTGGCATGATCACGTTAAAAACAGTCAACTTATCAGCGGAATATTATCGTACTATTAAGTATTAAGCTTCTTCTAAGAGATTGCGCTTAGAGCTCTGCCTCACCAAGACGCCATGTCGACGCGACGTCGCCGGCTACATAGCCATGGATACCTGTGGTTGCCAAAGGAGTGGCCAGTAGTAATTGTGGCTACGCTTATAATTTGGCGACGTCGCAAAACCGTCGAGAAGTGAGTTACCTGTCCTGAGTTTTAATATGAATTGTTTGGATACGTAGCCGGCGACGTCGCCATGACTTCTCGGTGAGATAGGACTCTTAACGCCATTTGCGGCCTGCATAGCTGTTAGCACGTAATATTTAAAAATATGAGGCGTGCTCGTGGATTTTTAAACTATTTAATCTTTTTATAAAGTTCAATTCAACAGCAACGGATGTTACTAGTCATAACAACAATAGCTAAAGTTTATCTTTATGGGTGTGTAAGAGGCAACATTGTACTGTTTTTAAGAGCTTTGCTTAGTAAAATATCAAGTATCGTTTTAAAGGTTACTTCAGTTGCCCGGTTGTTAAACTAAATAAATTGTTGCCTAAGTATTTGTTGTTTTAATTGAATTTGTCTGTTAGCGCTTATTTAATTTAAAAATTAAAATACATGAATTAGTTACAAATTTACTTTTCTTACTTACTAATCAGCCATAGTAATAGTAGATTGTTGCACTGAGCGCAAAGTGAGTTGCTAATGCACGAGCGTTATGTTAGTACATGGTGTCTGAGCGAATGCAAGGACACTAAATTAACATGGGTGCATTAATTACTCACTTCAGCAAGGTGCGTAATCTACTTTTCTTTGACTACATGGCTGTCAATTTTCATTTTTAAAACTTTTCCTGCTAAATATGAAGTATAAGTTTTAGAATAGTATAGAATGTGCCATTTGTTTTCTTTCCAGTTTTTATTCAGTCCATTTTTATTTTCAGTCAGTACCTTTTTGAAATTTATTTCAAAATAACAAACGGTGCATTAATGAAAAACAGTGCAACAATGAGATTTCATACAATATTTCTACATCTTCGCACCGTGGGTTCTAACCAGAAAATACGTTCTTTGTGATCGGTTTTGTAGTGATTAATGATAAGATTACTGCATAGTTAAAAAATACGTTACAAACAGACATTTCCATTTCATTATATATATTTAGTAACCCTAGGCCCTGGTATCTAATACCTTAACCCTGGCTGAACGAAATTGGCGACCTAATCCTAAAAGCGGCTCGATAAAGGTTGACAGGGCTGGCGTGGGTCATTTGTTACGCAAAGTAATTGTCAATTTCAGATACGATGTTTTTCCATCTAACTAGCTTGGTTAAGGTAAAATTTATTTGGTTATTTCAGTGTTCTTAGTATATATGGTTAAAGAATTTACTTTCTCAAAGAATTTGTTATAACATTCACTTACAGACAAAGCAAAATTATAACTAATGCTGGAGTCAGATTTAGCTTCATTTGGATAATCATGTTCATGTAGTGTGGCTGGGGACTTTGTGTAACTTCACAAAGTTTCGTAGAACTTTGTAGACTTCAAGGTCAAAAATGAACTTTGAATATTGAAAATGATGAAATTTTGAACTATGTCTGGCTCCGGTATAGCAATATTTTATGCGACAGTCAGGCATAAATAATAGTGATTTTATTAAGTTCTAGGTGTTCGGAAAGACTTCGTTCTGTCAAAAGTTAATTTATATATTTTTTCTTCATTAAAACTTTCGACATACGAAAAAAAAACTAGCTGAATCCGTCGAGCCGTTCTTGAGATTTGCGCGAGAAATAAACCTAGAGGCGAAAGAGCCCATGAACGTTTAAGATGGAAGAGCCGTTTGCTCCTCAACAGTGGAACATAGATTTTTTATTTATTTTTTTATGTTACAAGGGGGCAGACGAGCAGGCAGCAGGCACCGAAGTGCCTACCGGCGCCCATGTCACGATATAATAAACCTTTTACTCGTAACAATGATATTAATAAATATTTAGTACTATTATGGAGTCTTTTTTTTCTACAAAGTTATTCCACTCTTCCCATTTCCGCTTTAAGTTCGTATGTAAAATAATTTGGAAAATCCAAAGTGTAGGCTTAATTTTTGCCGTTAAACGCCCTCTCTTAGTAGAAGCTTAATACATAATAGAATAGTAATATTCCGTTGGGTGATATGTCCAGCTGCAATTTAGTTTTTCGTTAATTATACGATACCAAATTACACACCCATTTTCAATAGGAAACAGCGCGAGTTGCGGTGATCGATAGAGAAGTTTTGGGCACCACATGGCTTCGTCGCCAAGCAACGGTGTAAGGTGCATTGGGGAGAATTATTATTTCTATTGCATTGCATTTTTTGTACAGAATGAGATGATAGTTTAATAGCTACAGTCGCGGATCCACCGCGGTGGGCGCGATGGGTATGCACACCACCCTAACAGACTAATGACGTCACCCTTTCACGGACTATTAAGATCGAAAGCCTGATAATATTATATCCAATACCTTACCTACAAAAAACAATGTTTCAAAATCATATATTATAAATATATAGTCTAGGGCGACCTGATCTCATCGCTACCTCGCATCTTGTGCAGTTATTTCTATTTTTGCATACATGTCCAAGATGAATTTGCTGAACAATTCCCGATTTCATTGCAAATAATTAAAATAATGTAGTGAAGTTCATTTTATAATATACTATTTATCATATTTATATAGGGAAACCTACCCGGTGGACTGATGATCTGATGCGGGTCGCAGGAAGCCGTTGGACACAAGCGGCGCAACGCCGCCATTCGTGGAAATTGATGGGGGAGGCCTACGTTCAGCAGTGGACGCACCCAGGCTGAAATGATTCTACTTTCATATCTTTATGCAAACTGTTGAAATTAATGCTTTGTTCATTTTTATATAATAATATTTTATTGCTGTATAGTAGCCTTTTACGCACCATTTCCTCATATAGTCTGAAAACAAAAACTTTGCAAGTCTCATTGTAACTTCATTTGTAATGTTATGATATAAGAGTAGTACATAATTAATTTTCAAGCATATTTTTTTTAACCCACTTCAAAAAAGGAGCTTTTTTTATGTTACAAGGGGGCAGACGAGCAGGCAGCAGGCACCGAAGTGCCTACCGGCGCCCATGGACATCTGCATTATACATATTATTATATTATATCGTCATCACTATTTCAGCCTGGGTGCGTTCACTGCTGAACGTAGGCCTCCTCTATCCACATATATACGACGATATTGGGCCGCTTGTATTCAACGGCTTCCTGCGACCCGCAGTTATATTATATAATATTATAGAATAATGTTATTGCGTTATAAGAGCACCGTGTTATTAAGGGGGATTACAGTAGCCAACTTATAAGTTACATCTTCTCCTTCTTGGCGTTATCCTGGTCTAGTACCAGGGTCTACTTAAATTGTAAAAGATGCCTTTTTATTTTAGCTACAAACTCCCGGCAGCGCATCTGCTGGCCTTCTGGTCGTGCAGATGCCCATGGGCGCCGGTAGGCACTTCGGTGCCTACTGCCTGCTCGTCTGCCCCCTTGTAATATGAAAAAAAAAAAAAGTAAAATAGCGACTTGAATTCTGATATAAATAATACCAGTAATGAAGAACTGCAGATAGTTAAAAAAATGAAGTTGTATTTGTCTTAGTCAACTTAAATGATTTACTAGGAAGGCTCAACTTCGCTTTTTAAAATCGCGGATTGCCTCAGAAGAAAGAGATTATAAAATAATTAGCAAAACCAGTGCTTAAGAATGAGATTTTACTAAATCTTTTCATAGTACTTACTTTCGAAATCTTGAAACGCAGAAGAAAGAAACATGACGTCAGATGGCAATCGGTCATCTTAAATCGCACCACAGCCACATTCTCGGTGGACCCTGGTATTTAACCGGAATAACGCTAGGAAGAAGAAGACTGTATTTTGAAAAGGCTTTTTTTATGTTTTTTCCGTGTATTTGTCTTTCAAATACCAAAGAAAAACACGGCGGGGAGCGTGTGATCTACATTTAAATCGCCTAATCGAGAAAAACATTTAGTCGCATAGACATTTCCCCATAACTCGAGTCAACTCAAGGCAATTATGTATAAATTACTTCCCATAACGCCGCAACGCTTCGATATCATTGAGTTATACACCAATTAAACTAGTAGAGTTGATTATGCGTCATCGAAAATGCGCAAATGCGAGAGACATTAAGGAAGTCGTAGCCAAATCGGTGGCCGGCATTTGAGTCGATCACTAGGTTAAGTAACTATTACCACGGCCGGGAAATAGATGGGTGACCATAATTCTGGTTTTCAAATATCCGACCTCCTCCGTGTTTCGGAAGGCGCGTCAAACGGTGGATGAATGGGTCACCCATCTATCACCCGGTCGCAGCAACAGCAACTTAACCTAGCGATCGACTCAAATGCCGACCACTGATAAGGCCACGACCTCCTCAAACTTGGTATAAAAGTGCCATTAATTTGAATAAAAATAGCACTTTGTTATCCGAGAGTTCCTTAATTAGTTTCTGCGTCTTCTTAAAGATAGAGTAGCAGATATACAGACTAAATTAAACCTTATCGCTATCATTTATCAGCGCCCTTTAATCTATCTTCCTAAAAAGGGAAAAGGAGGAAACAGTATGAAAAGGTGTATACTTTTTATGTCCTTAATGTGCCCCCCCCCTAGCATTTCCAGACTATTAGACGTAGTGACTTGAAATTTTCCATGCTGATAGAACATGCTATAAACTAGTTAGGAAAATTAGTTTGATCGAAAACGGACAACAACTTTTGAGGTTATTAAACAAATACGCTTATAGCGTATCAGATACGGAACCCTTCTATATAAGCGTGTCTTGACACGCTCTTGGCTATTTTTATTCATGAATGTTCTATTTTCAACGTTATGTATATACCTATAAAGTATATTTTTATATCAACGACGCCGAAAAAGCACCAACTCGAACAATTAACGCAACGTTTTTTAAACTCTCGTGTGAATGGGGTCTTAAGGTATCCCATTTAAAAAATTTATACCTAGCTGGATAGCAAGATCTTTTCTTATTCTTTACTAGCTGTGCCCGCAACTTCTCGTAAAATTAGGATAAAAAGATAGATTCAGTTTTAGCTTGATAATATATGGCCTTCCTTCCTCGATAAATGGGCTATCTAAAGCTGAAAGAATTTTTCAAATCGGACAAGTAGTTTCTGAGATTGGTGCGTTCAAGCAAATAAACAATCTTTTCAGCTTTATACATTCTATATTAAATAACAAAAGCGATTTTTTACAGACATTTAAGTCCTAAATCCCATGTAAGTAAAAATTAGTAATATAATAACATGTATATACAGTATAATAACACGTGTGTCATATATATTTATTTATTACTTATAATAACAAACAATTACGGCGTAAATCATTTCCCCAATTATGTTCTCAACAAATATTTATTAAAGTTTGCTCCCTACGAATAAATTTCTTCAATAAGGTCTTTAATTGGTTCAAGTAGAAGTTGATTGTCTAAATTCTATGACTTATTTTTTCTAAGCAAAATAACAAAAACGCCTGTACATAAAAAATAGCAATATTAATCTATATGAAATACACTACAAAAAACGCGTGCATAAAAATAGCAATTCAGCGTAATTGCAGAATATGATTTTTCCAATTAACCAGCGAAACTTGTTCGTTTACTCTATGCGAAATACCTGTAGACATAGGTTTATTGCGAAAGCTTCTATATTTTTTAGATACAGAAGTTGATAGGTAACATGCAGTGCGATAAAATATATATTTTTTATTATCTTTAAAAACGCCTGCCAATATAAAATAGCAACATATATTCTTCTTCTACTTAGCGTTATCCCGGTCTAGAACCAGGGTCCGCTTAAATTGCAGAGGATGTAGCTATGGGGAGAGTTAAGATGATCAAGTGCCGTTTGACGTCATCCCCGGAAGCGTCACAAGATCATGACTAATATCACTATGACATTAATAGGGACTCATTGTTTTACGTGTTTTTCAAAACACGTAGAACATATTTGAAAAACCATTTTTAGAATGAGTCACTCATCTCTCATCTGGTCGTGGTCAGAAGTGCTTTTTCCAGAGATCGACTCAACTAATACGAACATTATAATATATCTGTATAATTATTGCAGAAACGCCTGTTAGTGAAAAATAGCAATTGCGTAGTGCGTAATATAAGGTATTAAATATTATATTCCATCAACTAATGAAACTTGGTCGTTTGCTGTATGGAATTGGGGCAAACCGCATAGACCATCTGAATGCTCTGTAGCTGACAGAATTTTGTTCACATTGGCTACGTGTATTGGCTCTAGCAGTACAGCATTATCTCAGCAATTATAAAGCACTAGTTGTTCCTCGGTACTACGTTCGCGTAACTTTGCAAGTGCCCTTAGACTACCTCCGAAGAAAGAAACCGTTCCTAGCGAATGCCTACCAACTAGACTACCTCGATGCCAAATTTCACCATTGTACGTCTCGCAGTTTTCGAGATTCCGTATAAGATGGTCTTTCGCTTTTATAGGTTTAGATTAGTGGTACAAAACCGTGAAAACAAATTAATTTCAAAAAGTTATAAGCTAACGCGACAGTGAGTAAATTACTAAGTTTTTCTAACTTGTCTTATTCCAATTGTTAGAATTGTCCTAGCTTGGAATATAATTACTTCGAACTGTCAAGAAAAGCGGTTTTCCGTTTTATAAGTGCATATAGATTTATTTAACAACGTTTTTAAGAGTTGAATTAACTCTTAGCCATGAACAGGGTGGACTGGAACCTGAAGTACCTTCTATCTCCGTTCCCGTGTTTATAATTATTGTTTTTATGAGTTCATATGTTTATTTCACGTTATAAATTGCCAGTATACAGCCATATGGAAATATATGACGTCACAAATAGTTGCCATTGTTGTACTGTGTGTACCGGGGCTCTCGAGTTTCAGTGCTCCCAGTACTTTAATCACGTGGTCAATCAAAAACAGAGCGGCTCTTGTTAAAACAAGTAACTATTAAATTTAACAGTATTATATTATTTAAATATCGTGGGTGGACACAAATCGAGGGTTTGCAAAATTGAAATAATGAAAATTGAAAAAAAAAAATGGGGATGTCAGTATACTGGACCGCGTTCCGTTTTAAACTGTATAGCAAACGAAAAAGGAACGCCTTTACAGTATACAAAATTGACATCACAGCTTACAGTGGTCATACTGTATATCGGAGTACACAACGTGATTCACCAACCCAATTGTTGTCGTATAAAAAATATTGTTTAAATTGGATTTAACTTTTTTATTAAATATAATATATATACCATTTTTGTAGTCATACAAATAGCATCGTTGATGAAAGCACTTATAATTTTCCGCTTTTAACGATCCGAAAACTTGCTCGTTCATTTTTATTCGCAAATTTTGTCCGTGCTGCGAGACCGCCATGTTGCGGTTGGTGACGTCACGTCCGGCTACAGCGCACCTGATATGTGGAAATAACAGGTATTTAATAATGGGCCATGAAAATGTATGCACGAACTTTCAAAAACTGCCAATGGCATAAGCATTATTTCATTATGTAATAACACTAGCCGTTTTCCGCGATTTCGTCCGCGTAACATTTTATGTTTCTAAAAAAAAAAAATATTTTTGTATAACAGCCGTCTGTTACCTATAACACACTTGTCTACCTTAAGAACAGACGTCCGTGTGTCATATAGTCCTGTATATATTTAAAATATATATGCGGTAAATAAAATAGATTGTTTAGATTCAAAACACCATTCAATCTTATTGTACAACAAAATGTATTGTACAATGTTATTGTGAGCCTAGAGGCCGCAAAGCAGGCTTGTGGTTGCATTATCAAAGTGTATGCATTTTTCAGACGATGCAAACTGTTGAGTCTTAATAGCTTAACGATAAAAGGAGCAGATTGACTAGACAAGACTAATATAGGTCCCACCTTTAGCACAATTTTTACGCCTATATTTGTTATGCATTAAGATATTAAAAGGTCCTTACCCGCCAAGAGGTCCCAGGCATAATTTCACCTTTTAACTTCTTTCACTTTGTGGGTTTAATTTTACTTACTTAAAGTCATTTGTCGACGACGACGAATCTTTAGATTTGTGAACTCTTTATACAAAATTTGAATTCTTTGTAAAATGACATTGTTCTAATTGACAATTAGTATACATGCAGTGACACAATTTTATAGTATAATGTATACATGGGTGTGTAAATCGTTTGGCATTGGTGTGCGTGAGGTTTTTTTTTTTCTTTTTTATGTTACAAGGGGGCAGACGAGCAGACAGCAGGCACCGAAGTGCCTACCGGCGCCCATGGACATCTGCACGGTTCAAGCAAACAAAAAAACTCTTTAAATATTAGTTCCTATAGACATATTAGCTTGCTGACCTGTCACAGTAAATGAATAACATTTATAGAATTAACAATATTCAAACATAGATACAAATAATCCAGTACAGTTCTTAACAAGGGTACCTACGTGTTATAAAACACCACAAATGCTTCAAATCAAATAATAAATAAATAAAACCAAGAGTTGTTCTATGTTCTTTAAAAAAAAAACATTCATTTATAACTTATAACCAAATATCGCAGAAATAACGCAGCATTTTAGAACAGTGATGCATTTCTATTTCAAAAGTTGTTGTCGGATTGCGTGCATAATAATTTTCCTTGTGAGTTTTTAGCGTGAAAAGCGTGTCCCTGTTTCCGTTCAATAATGGTTCACTATTTTAGCGTTAATAGCTTAAACGTGAAAGTTATATATATTTGCTGTTGCAGGCTTTTTTGTAGAACTAATTTAAGATAAACATTTCCTTCATACACTAAATACGTGTAACTCTTAACGGTTGTACCGAACGCCAGAATAGCTAGCAGATGGCAGAACTTTTTCCTACTTACTTTGACATTTGTCGTTATATTTTGGACAATTACATATCTTATATGAACTTAATTAATGTCCACAGAAATTGTACAGTTTTATTACTTGTGAATCCAAGGAGATACAAATAGACATAAAAGTTTACATATTTATATTTTCTTGCTGCCATAGAATGCCATAGATTGATGCCATAGTGAATAAATAAGGTCTAAATAAAATATTAACTTATGGTTAACATGTAAAGAGGAAAATGTATAGAAAGAGATACTCTTCCTAAGTAGCATTTATGGTCTAAGTCTCTAAGATCCCGCAACAAGATCATTTCGTTCATATGTTTTTTAAGTCAATCAGGTATCAATTATATTATATTAGACTCTAAGTATTGTAATTACTGTTTGTTTCTCTAATAAACATAAAATAAAAATAAAATAAAATATTAACATCATATTATGAGACGTGTATGATAATGCGAGTACCTCATCACTTGAAGGCACGCATCCAACGGTACTGCGAGTTCTATTCAGCACCACTCCAATGTCTGATTTAATGCTCTAAACCCTGGGGTCAAGAAGCCGTAAACATACGATAAACATGTCTTTCGTCGTTAATAGCTTGTCAATTGTTAATCTATTATTTACTGGACGAGTTTGAATACTGTTAGGATTTAAACTACAGTCTTTTCGCAACGATTTATCGAAACGTGTGTAGCGGCTATAAGAGTTGATTGTTTATGATTTTCTATCTGTTGTAGATAACTAATGGCACCGGAGAAATTCTCTGAAAATCTTATCTAAATTGATACATATCTGATCAACCCTTCTATACTTATCATTTACAGGCGATTAATGCACTGTAAACGGAGTATAATAGCTTTTATAAATTAATTGATTGTCTGTCATTCCAAGTTGCTTAGGTCTTAAGAAAATATAACTTTAATAGTAATTATTACGGACATATTACCTCATTAAGTTTTTCTTACTCATTCTATTTCTCAAATTTATAAGTTTGCTCAGATATGAGTTTATGGCGAATTTTAAAATCAGTTGGTAAGTATTCTTTCTGTCAGATATAAGACGTGATACACCGCAATAGGATACGATATAGTAAGAATATTTTTATTTGTAATTTTTCCCTATATTACAAGGAGTAAACGAGCAGGCTGTTCGCTTTAGGTGAACCGCCGCTCATGGACACCTGCACAACCAGAAGGCTTGCAGATGCGTTGCCTACCTTTCAAGAGGGGTTCAATTCACCAGCAATTCTCAGAAACTTACGGTTTCCATATGTAAGCAGAATCGTCACCTGATGCAAAGTGTCGACAGGGTGTGTGGATTTATATAGTGACACAAAAATCGCCTTATGAATTTTGTTTATTGACACAAAAGTAATTCCTGAACTTTTAAAATACATAATAAAGTCCTACAAAATATTCGTTGAAAGTTGTGCGACCCCTTACACCCCCTTAATCCGGTCGTCTCAAAAAAAATTAAAAAGTACCTCCTTGCAGAATTTCATCTCTGTACGTCCCGCGGTTATCGAAATTCCGTGTCAGGTGACCTTTCGCTTTCATACACTCATCGTAGAACTCCTTAGCGATTTTGGCAGCACTCTGTTGTCCCGTGGACAGGAAACGGGCGAATTGAGATTCGGCACGTTTGAATTGTTGGTAGAACTCTGAAATTATCAAAAATTTATTGAAATTCTGTAATACGATGTTATGATTCAAATTTCTGCTCTAAGCAGAACATAACAGTATCACTGAAGCTACATGAAGAAGCATCTCAAGGAATTTTTTAAAAGGAAAGCAAAACTAACAGGAGTCGAAAAGGCCCAGCCGTTTCGAAGTCAAAGCGAAAAACATACCTAACTCAGAGGACCCTAATTAAATATAAGAAAGGAAGATTGAAAAAAAGAAGGAAGATTACAACATAATATATTACTTTAAAAATGGAACGTACTTTCAGCCTGTGATGAAAATTGATAAAGCAAAAAAAAAACCATGTTTAGTATATAAAACGAATGTTTAGTACTTAGTTACTTTTAAACAAATTAATTCCCCATTACGCCAAGACGTCGGTAACACACGGACGTCTATTTCTAAGGTAGACTACTCAATGCCTGTGTTATAGGTAACAGGCAGCTGTTATAAACAAGTATATATCATATTGAAATATATAAATATATATATATATATATGGATAATACACCCAGACTCGAGGCGGGAATCGAATCCACGATCTCGGAGCGGAAGGCAGGGTCCCTGCCCACTGCGCCAACGGGCCAGTCAAAGGTGTATGTCCCTTACGAAGAGGGATCGCAGCTTTTTATCTGCTATCTCGAGCATTTATTGTGCATATAAAAAACACAATTGATACGCACAACAAAGAAAAGTATTCATTTAACTGAAGCCATAGAATATTTCATATTTTTCAACGCGCCTATATTATATACGGGCGTGTACGGGGTAAAACTCTGCGTCTCACGTAAGTGTATCCCAGGGGAACTTGTTCCGTTCGTATTCCTGACTCCATCCATGTACTTCACAGTCCCCGTTTCCGCACCACGGCTGCCACGCCATAGGTATAATTACATTGTGCGGAAAAAAGTGCCGGTGATGCGATAGAAATTCTTATAACCACGCGGAAGTACAATGGAGGAACTTAGAAGTCATTAAAGATCATCTGAAAATAGTTAGCGGAATATTTTTACTCTTACAGACAGGTTGCTAAGCCAAAATAACGATAGGTATAGAAAGAAATGCCGTTAATACTATAAAATGTCCTATAACCATGTGAAAGTGTGAAGGAAGAACTTATAAGCCATTACGGACTATAATTTTACAACGATCGGCAGATTAGCAGAATATTTTCATTTTTATAGACAGCTTCGTAAGCCAAAATACCTACAGGTGTGGAAAAAAATGCCGTTAACATGATAGAAGTTTTTATAACCAAGTGAAAGTGACGGACGAACTTATAAGTCATTAAGGACTAGTAGAATATGTTAAATGTGATAGATAGACAGCTTGGTAAGCCAATATCAGCATAGGTATAATAACATTGTGCGGAAAAAAATGCCGTTAATGCGTTAGAAAATCTTATACAAACGTTAAGTGTGTTAAAACCCGTAAAAAACCAAACGCCTCAACAAAAATTCTGCATGCTCTTCTGCAATGCAAAAACATTTAGAGCTGATGATCGGTAGTAACTCTGTACCAATTGAACATTAAAGACATTTTAAAACGGTCAGTGAGTATTATTTTCTTGAAGAACAGATAAATTCATTTCGTAAATTAAAACTGAATAAAAAAAATTATTGGTCCCTTGTTGGCTGTTGTTAGCGACTTTAACAACTTTGACTAAAAATTGATTGACAATAAATAAACTTTTTTGCGGCGAATATTGTCTATATCTGTTTCTAAAATATATAAAATCTATACAATTTTAACTACAAATATTTTTAATTTAAAAAAGGTCCAAAATGGACCTTCTTTTCCGTGCTCCTATAAAAAAACCCTTAAGGCAGGCGTCCACATGTCCCCATCGTACGGATCGAAAGCTTCGTATCATAGTATTCTTTCAACTGAAAGCCATACAAGTGCGTCCACTTATACGCATCGTACGGATCGCACGAGACTACCCATCAGCCACACCGATGACGCGATGCGTGCTGATTATGTCATACGGTACGGAATGCAATTCGCAATAGAGTAACGTCGGCAATCGGATCGCTGCTGATACTGTGGACGCATTGTAAAAACAATCCGTATGATACGATGCGTCCGCTGCGTACGATGCGAATAAGTGGACGCTCCTTAATAGTTTCACTCTGACCGTCCAAACTATAAATGACTTTAAATTTTCCTTGTTAATAGGACATGCTAAAAACTCATTAGGAAAGTTATTCTGAACGAAATCGGACAACAACTTTTAAAGTTATTTAAGAAGTACTTTTAACGCGTATCGCATACGGATACACTTCTATATTAGCGTGTCTTGATACGCTCTTGGCCACTTCTTATTTAGTGTTATTGTCCTGTAATTGGTACAACATATTAATGACTTAGTTATTGCTAGTACTATATAATCTTTGTTATAAGAATTCACGACGTTATCATCATAGGCTGATGGTAACCTTTATTCAATTTTCCACACGATCCTCTTATTAATGTAAGAAATTCGCAATGTAAAAAACTCACGACATAATGTTGTCATTTCTATAATAAAGTGGTCAGGAGCGTGTCATGGCACGCTTATATAGAAGGGTTCCGTGTGATAAAGGCATTTGTTAAGTAACTTCAAAAGTTGTTGTCAAATTTCGCTAAAAATAATTTTCTTAATGAGTTATTACCATAGACTATCGCCATGGAAAATTTCACGTCTGTATATCTACTAGTTTGGAAATCCTAAGCGGGGTGACCACCTTACAGGCGGACAAGCGGACGGACTTAGGGATAGATGGATGTACAGATCGAAACTATAAGAGTTCCTGGTAGGAGTACGGAACCCTAAAAAGAAGAGGCAGTAAATTTCATCTAAACTTACTGTATATTATCATTCTTAAGAATTTTCTTCAGCATATATCTACCTCTTTACGCAACCTTATGATTCCTATAAAAAAATACTAACATATCCAACAATCCAATAGTAATATTCACGATGTTCTCTTGTCATTACTACAAAATATTGTCATCGTACAACTCACGACATCATATTATCATCCGTATAAAAAGCGTCATCATTCGTATCTGAACTTAGTTTTATCATCAAAAAATCTAACCACACACGATATCATGTTATCAAATCTACAAAAAAATCGTCATCACACGTTTCTCGACGTATGGTTTAACTTATCATTCCTCTAAAGGGTCCTCATTACTAAAGCACATATCAATAATGATCGGAGCGAGCCGCGTGGTGAAGTTGGCCATCTATAGCGGAGGAGCTTAAATTATTTCGGGGGGTCTTCAAAAAGGAACTCAGTGCTATAGTCACAAATGGAAGTGAAGTGAAGTGAACACACAATGAGTGAATGTAAACTATGTGCTAACATGTAGTGTGGTGAATAATGATTCAGACATAGGGTATTTTTTAAATATGTTATTCCTTACGCTCCATACAGTATTTAAAAATATTACAACTTTTAATATTAAAGAAGGTATATTTAGAGAAGAAGATAAATTTATTTATTTAAGGTTAGACAATAATTTACTTAATTATAAAAGGAATTCAAAAAGCTGAATATCTTATTTATTTAAAAACCCTCGCTAGAACATGTTTGACTAAATAATATTAAATTTAGTGATCAGGTTAGATGGAATTGCTAAATAATTTACATTTTGAGCTGTGTAATAACAAAAACATTTGATGGTTAAAGTTGAAACCCCAAATACATAGATATTGTGTATGTTAACAATAAAAGTGAAATAAAATGTATACGTGACATATCTAATTCTAATTTGATGAATGCTTATGATAATACGAATCAATGACAGTTACGGTCAGTATTCATGAATTTTTTACATTTAATGGGACACAAAGTAATTTATTTACTTACACCTATTTCGAAGGTTTTGGTTGGATCGCAAAGCTTGTCAACGCATCCGAAATGATTAACTCCAGCCGATATGCAGCAGCCTCTCACATCTGGAAGTTTTGGTGCTGCTGCCACTTCTGTGGTCCTCATCTTTCCAGGAGTTAGTGTCAACGATCTGCAAAACAATATTCCAGGTAATACGCAGCAATAGTTTGCTCATAAAACTGGAATTAGTATTTGTTATTGTATTCAGTGTTTTCAATTTGTGCTAATGATATAATGGTATAAGTGGCTAATATTCCCACTGGGTACTAGCAATTTTTGTTGATGCCTCCGTGCTGGGATTTGATATAATTATTAATCATTGTATTCTGACTAACATTTGCACGCCATTGTTTGGCAGATTGTCTATTGATGTATCCATAATCTTTGCAAATAAATGATTTGATTTGATCTTAAAACTTTTCAAAATTTTATATGATGGACTTTGCAGACCTCGTACTATACTTGTAATATGTACTCTTATTGCTATATAAATATATACCATAGGTAAGAAATTTTTATCCTTATACATAATAGTATTGTCACAAAAGAAGTACATCAAATTGGAGCCTAATTGAACATCAGGAAGTGGTTCTAATGTAACTTTCAAATATTTGATCCGGAAAACAAACACATCCAACTCAATTATAATTCAAGGTGCAACGTCTAAGTAAACTATTATTTAAAAAATTACCTGATACCGTAGCTTGGCAAACTTGATCCATGAATATTGTATGACGTCACCGTGATCTCGTACATAGTGAATGGTAACAAGTCATTTAAGACGAGGAACGTTTTGTTCGAAGGGACTTTGATAGTAACCGGTTGGGACATCTTCATTGTGTAATTTTTCAACGAACTCTCCGAGGGATCTATTAGATGGGCATCAAAAGATCTCAACGTTGTTACGTTAACAACATATTGTGTGACAGATTCTGCGTTTTCGGTGGGCGGGTTCCATGATACGTTTAATTGTTTCTCATTTAGAGGTTCCACTTCAATGTCTTCTGGAGGACTTGGAAGGAGTTCTGTAAAAGATTTTATTCGAAAATTGTATCCAAGTTTTTCATTGATGTTAAAAAGAGTCTTGTCGTTGTTATGATAAACGAGCCATTTACAATTTATGAATATGCAAGAACTTTAATCTGAAATTTAAAATGGCTAAGTGGAGCAAATAATAAGGGAATTACAACAGAGTTTACGACTAAATATATTGTATATGTATACTGCTTGGGTTCTTCTCTCTGCAAAGCGATGGACACGGCACTATGAATTTATGGAATATTAATATTCGTCTCTGTATACTCATGTTCTTTATACTTACCAATACCTTCCACTATACAGGCCAAAGTTTTCTCCATAGATGCAGCACATGAGTAATGTGTTTTAATATTGTCAGTTACTGGTGAATATTCCCCTCTGCAGACGTCTTGACAAATATCTGGGATGTGTTCTTGTATACAGCATGGTACGTGGTTACGACCATCTGCCATGCACCTGAAACATTTAATATATAATTAGTAACAATGATTTACACAGACTGGCCCTTATGTTAAATAATAGACTTCTTTCCATTTTACATAATTGCCTATATTTCTTTTACGTCAATATCTGTAATGATATTCATGGTGTATATCCCAGTTCCAGGTATATGATGAACAAACACTGTTTAATATATCCTATAATTTCTTAACTTGACAGATATAACGTTATGGTTTAACTATCAATCAATGAGACTTACTTTACGATCGCTGGAAAATCCATTTGGCAAGCTTCAGGGTCCTGTCCTGGGCCGTCTAATATTGTTTGTATACTGCAGTAGCCCAGGCAACCTTTTGATACGTTTGCAGTGACACAACAGTCTGTATAGTTGTGAGCTAGAGCCATTGACGAGAGCGTTGGTGTGTTTGCTGAATAGCTGTCTGTCACATTTTGGCTATCAGGCGGCGTCAGACCACGAGATATCACTAAAATAAGAAACATTTATTCATCACTAATGCAAAACTTAGGGCACTTAAATTTAAAGCGACTGCAAAAGTAGAATTTGCGAGGAGCTGTCGATGCAAACTTGACAATATGACAACAATATAAAATAATGTAGAATAAAATGAAATACAATATTTCTTTTTGATGGATACAATTAAGAATAAACATATTTACCAGTTAACTTGTGGAAACTTCTCACAGGCGGTTCAGTGTTTAATTCGCACATGTAGAGGCCAGCATCTGAAGGCTTGACCGATTTTATGACGAGTGCCCAAACATCACCACCTTTTCTGATACCAGGACCTTGGAGAGGTTCTTCTGCTGTTAAATAAAAATTACCATTGATATTTTGCTTTTATTTAAGATAATGTTTCCACTTGAACAAACAAAAATCAATATGACTTCAGTTACGCAATAATCATTGAATAATAGATGAAGTAAAACGGAAAAGTTAACTTGACCTAATGGAAAAATAATTAAATATTTGTAAGGCATCTAAAGCATCTTATAACAGTGACAAAACAATAGGCGATATATCTATAGTATTGCTATCCTTTACGTTTTTTTGACACTTGATAATAACCTAACTTTGGTAAATACTTAGTACTTTTAAACTTACAATCATCGTGTAATACTTGGACTCTTTCATCCCTTGTCACTCTAACTCCAC